>OU342742.1:266606917-267206917 GCA_910589775.1 Avena eriantha
AAGGAGCATCTATAAACACTGTGAACATTGAGTATACAAAGCATCTGTGTGTGGAATCACCACACTATCCCTCCTTGGATTCCTCTAGTGCATTCAGGCCCCACCTTTAGCCTATCCATGGCATCTGCCGTGACACCACCACGACAGGTGTGGTTCATGAAAAGAACAGACATGCAATGACATTGGTGGATCCATGTGTGGTTTGTGAGAAGAACAGACATGCAATGACTCTAGCTGATCCATATGTGGTTTATGTGAAGAACACACATGCAATAAACTCTAGTGGATCTATCTTGGCATAATTTGATGTAAGCCACAATGTATTTTATTGTACAAGACACTCACTTTCGATTTTTATACTACTCAGTTTCACCCTTGGTTTTTTGATACTAATAAGTTTTTCCCTTCCCCCTCTCTCTTTCATAGAAGCCCAAACCTGTGCTCACTCTATTGTCACAGTTGTCATAGTTCTCACGCGGATCGTGCGCACCAACCATTTATCTTGTGTGATCCAATGATGATCGTTGCACACGTCGTGCCATTCACACTACATCGTGAGACAGCATGGACGTCTCCCTCAGCATGAGACAACACATATGTCTCCCTCTACAAGAAGGACCACGATGCCATCCATGGAAAAAGTTGTCGAGTGGTCATGTCACGTTTAATCTAGTCTGCAAAGGCTACTACTGCTACTACAACACATGGACATGGCAATGGGGTCATCGAGTGCACGGTTGTCAACGAGACGCTGCAATTTATTGCCACTTGATTTTAATAAGACATATCCCATTTTTACGCAGCGCTCTCAATCTCACTTCTAACTGGGCCCTATCGCTAGTAACTTGCATGAGTCAAGGGCCCCCTTGAGTAGATCTAACGTTGCTAGAAATTGATTTCGTGCCACTTGCATGCAGTGGAATCGAGGTCTGCCATGAGCGTGTTTTCAATGTAGCTCTAAAGTGGAGATCGTGGCTGTTTCAAAAAAAAGGGAACCCAAAAAAAGGTGGAGATCGTGGAAGCCTCCTGCCGCCCGCCCACCACATGTGTCCACTCGAGGACTACGAACGGTCCGGTGTTTATAAACCCGCTTGACCTTCTTATTCCATGTGCTCGTGTCATTTCCCCCCAGTCTATCTAGTCCCAAGACCCCAATCTGCACCTACCACGTGCGCTGAAGCTCCCTCTCTTGCACTACCTCCTTCCCTAGGTGCGCCATGAACCGTACGCATGGAGACGAACCAGAGGTGAAGCCAGTTGAAGGCGCAGTAGCAGATGGCTCGGTCGTCGCCAAGCAGGCAGAGGCGTCTTCTCCAGGCACGAACGCCTCTCGTCGCTGCGCTGTCGAGGGTTTGAGCTCATCCGTCCAGCCAGTAGCCGTCGCCGCCGAGCAGCAGGTGGCCGACAACATTGTGCTTCCAGCGGCAGATCTGGATGGGGGGTAGGTGGCAGGCGGAGGCAATCTGGTGCTCTAAACCAACAACCCCATCGCCGTCCAAGAAATCTTCAACGCAATCGCAGAGAATGACGAGTTCGAGGAGGAGGTCCCTGATGAGGATTCCGAGGTACTACATTGCTAGCTTCTCTAGTCGCAGCCGTAGATTTCACTGTTCATACATAGGATTTGCTCAATCGTGTACAAATTATTTTGCTCTTGAAGTAGGGTAGTATATATATGGTTCAATCGGTCGATTGATGCATCTACCATCTAGTCACAAAACCCCAATCCGTCTAGTCACAAAACCCCAATCTGCGCATCTGCCATCGAGTTGAGTTTGCTAGTTGAGTGTTGATTTCGATACACAACATGCCTATAACATTACATATCTATTCCTTACTGAGCCCAATGATTCAATTTTGCCCCAAAATAGTGCAAGGGCATCTGATGGTGTCGTTTTCATAGGGATGGTTAGTGAACCTGAGGCAGCAATGCACATAAACAATATAGGTTGTGTTGTTGGTATTTTGGTTCTCCGACTCCATCTCTAAAAAAATGAGGCCCTAATTTTTTTCTCATATGGAATATATATATAATCTTTGTATTGTTTTTGATCTATGAATGCATCGTATGATTGATACATTGCAAATGTATCTATAATTTTTGATGTTCCATGCTTCGTTTTATCTACTTTCTTATGTTTTGTTCCAAATTTGGAGTACTTTTCATATGATTTCTTGGACTAACCTATTAACAAGATGCCACAGTGCCAGTTGCCTGTTTTCTGCTGTTTTTGGTTCCAGGAAAGTCAGAAAATCAATATTCTCGGAATTGGACTGGACAAAAGCCAAAGTCGATAATTTTACCGGAAGACTCACGGAGCCAGAAGACGAGACGGAGAGGGGCCAGGGGCCAGCCACACCATAGGGTGGCGCGGGTCCCCCTTGGCCACGCCACCAGGTGGTGTGGGCCCCCTGGCCGCCCACTGACCTTGCCTCTTCGCCTATAAGAAGCCTCCCGATGCGAAAACCCTAAATAGTCAAGCCTCCAGCCACGAAAAATTCCGCAGCACCGCCGCCACCGAAGGGGAGATTCAGGGGATAGAAAGTCTCTGTTTCGGCACCCTGCGGGACGGGGAACTGCCCCCGGAGCCATCTCCATCGATCTCCACCACCATCTCCATCACCGTTGCTGATTCCCATGATGAGGAGGGAGTAGTTCTCTCTCAAGGCTAAGGGTTCTACCGGTAGCTATGTGTTCATCTCTCTCTCTCTATGCATGATCATATTGTGATCATGAGCTTGTAATCTATAGATCTACCTTGCTACTCAAGTGCTTTAATGAATCTCTACTCTCCCCCTGTGTGTGAAAGTGACAGCGTGCTCACCATGGTGGCACTTAGGCTAGAGATTACATATACTTGTTATGAGTTATATTTGGAGTTGGATGTCTTTATGAAATTGTGGTGTTTGTTTGAACCATCTAGTACTCAAGGTGACAGTGTGGGGTTATCTAGATGGGAAAGATGAACTTTGAGGTGTGCTGTTATAGCCCTACCAACGATTAGAGTGTCCAACCGGAGAGTAGTTAAGAGTAGTATCATAAAGAGAAGATATTTATATGAGAGTGTTCACTAGTGAAAGTATGATCCCTAGGCCTTGTTTCTAAGCATTGAAACACCGTTTGCAATTAGATCTGTTACATGTTTGCTTGCTTCCATCTTTATTTATGTTTGCCTTTAGTATCTTTCACGCCATCAAGCTATTTTCTATCATCGTTACAACTTATAATTATCCATACCACTTGTATTTCACAATCTCTTTGCCGAACTAGTGCACCTATACACCTGACACGTGTATTGGGTGTGTTGGGGACACAAGAGACTTCTTGTACCTTGATTGCAGGGTTGCTTGAGAGGGGATACCTTTGACCACTTCCTCCCTGAGTTCGGTAAACCTTGGATGATCCACTTAAGGGAAAACTTGCTGCTATTCTACAAACCTCTGCACTTGGAGGCCCAACAACTGTCTACAAGAATAGAAGTGCGTAGACATCAAGCTATTTTCTGGCGCCGTTGCCAGGGAGGTAAGGTAAAAGGTATTCACATCGGAGGATTAAAGAAGAAGAACCTCCCATGGGAAACACCAATTTTCTGGCGCTGTTGCCGGGGAGGTAAGGTAAAAGGTACTCACATCCTCCAGTGTGAATGCTCGAAGTTAGTTCCTTTAGATTCTGCAATTTTGTCTTTTTGTTTCTTGTTTTCACTAGTTAGGCTTAATGGAAAACAACAACAAAAATAGAGAGCTTTTTAGTATTTTTCCTAAGTTAGAACTTGAATTGTCTGAAAAGAAAATTAAAAAACCCATGGAACTTTCTTTGCATGCTAATATCAATGTTATTAGTATGAATCTTTTGAACACCTTTGTTACTAATGCTATGGAAACGTCTAAGCTTGGGGAAGTTGGTTTTTATGAAAATGATCTTTTTAGTCCCCTAGCTTTAAAGAAGAAAATTTGCTCTGATGATACTTTATCTCCCATATGTGGTAATTCTAATGATACTTGTGATATTTTAAATCCACATACTGAAAGCATCCCTTTTAAATACCTATAAAAATTGTTGAACGTGTTATGAATAACTCTTATTTTGGAGATGGAATTGTCCATCATGGTGATCATTTACTCCTTATACATGAATTATGCGGGTTATTCAAGTGTGCAGGTATTTCAATGAATCAAGTTAAGAAGAAGCTATTCTCTTTATCACTTAAGGGCAAAGCAAGGGAATGGTATGAGCTACTAGATGATCCTCATCATTTATAGTGGAAGGAACTTGAATCTCTCTTTTACTCTAAATTTTATCCTCCTCATGAAATTCATAAAGATAGGAATTATATTTATAATTTTCATCCTCATGATGGACAAGGTATTGCCCAAGCATGGGGGATATTTAAGTCCCTAATGCTCAAATGTCCCATTCATGAGCTCCCCAGGAATATTGTTATTAATAATTTCTATGCAAGGCTTTAAAGACATTACAAGGACTATCTAGATACTTGTTTAGAGGGATCCTTCACGACTAAGGAGGTTAAAGCTAAGTGGGATCTTCTTGAAACAATTCAAACCAATACCAAAGATTGGGATAACAACAAAGGTAAAGAACCAGGTATAAACTATGAGTATGATTGCATTAAGTCTTTCACTGAAACTGCTGATTTTCAAGAGCTTAGTGCTAAATATGGTCTTGATCCTCAAATTCTTATTGATTGTTTTAAAACCTTTGCTTCTCATATTAATGCTCCTAAAGAAAAGTGGGACATGTATCATGAGCCTTTTAAAGAAACTTGCATGGAAAATGAAATTGTTATTAATGATAGCAATAAACCTGCTCAAACCTATGAAAGTACTATTTCTTATAAGCATGTTAATTTTTGTGGAATACATAGACCTTGTGAGAGTAATCTAGTTGAAGAAGAATATTGTATCACCCATAGGAATGAAAAAACTAGAATGTGGTATAGGGCTCTAAATGGTCTTGGTAAAAAAGTTTGTGCCCTCCATCCTTTTATTTGTGAACTTTGCTTTGAAGTGGGTCATTTCAATTTTCAATGCTTAGGCCATAATAATAACCCTTCTAATCCAATGAGTACTGCAAGTTTGTATTGTGATGACATGATCACTCCTAATCATCATGATGAGCTTACTTTATTTTTGGGGTGTGAAGAATTATCAAGAAAAACTTCTTTGATAGATATGAGTGCTTTTGATATGAATAGCGTCCTGCATGGTTGTCATCTTTATTGTGTTGACAATTGTCACACAAATACTTACATACAAAATATTATAGAAGATGATATTTTACCAAAATATGATAGGACTAATATGTGTTTTGAACTTATTAATGAAAATAAGGAATCCTCCAAAGTTTCTTCTATTGTCTCTAACAATGAACCAGTGTATATGGAGAAGCTTCCTTTCAAGCCTATCCCTCCTAAAGAGAAGAAGAAAAAGAAGAAGAGGAGGAGAAAAAGGAGAGAGGAAACGGTATTTCCCCTAAGCATGTTGCTCCTATTATAGTTTTTGATGATTCTGAACTAGATGATGTTCCTATGCCTATTACCTATAGTAGTGATCATGATTGGGAAAAGCACACTTCTTTTGATATTGAAAATCTCTTTGGTACCAATTCTGAAAATGATGATATTAATAATTGTTGTACTATTAGTAATATCCATGATCCTTCCGATGATGATATGTTTACAAATGAACACACTTTGGAAGATAATTATTCTATTTCTTATGATGATACTACACCCCCAATATATGTTAATTGCAATGATGAATATGATATTTTCAGTCCAGCTACTATTGAGGAGGAAAGTAATTATGATTACAATATGCCTCCTATATTTGATGATTATGGTGATGAAAATAATAATGATAGCTATTTTGTTGAATTTGCTCCCACTACAATTAATAAGAATGACTATGTTTATGTGGGGAGTATTAATTCTTTTATGCATGTGGCTCATGATAATAATGTTTCATGTAATAGTTATATTGTTAATTTTATTCATCTGATGCTATTGAAAGTTATTATGAGAGAGGGAAACATGGTTTTATGTATCTCAACAATATTAAGTTTCCCCTCTTTATGTTGAAAGTCTTGAAGTTGCGCTTGTTTTGATTTACTATGCTTATTGCTTTGTGCTTTCATGACTTATTTCTTTACAAGATTCACTTAAATGTGCTTTGAATTTGCTTCTTGATGCTCTTTTTTACTTCAATTCATATTTCTTATGTGAGCATTTTCTCAAACTATCATGCCTAACTTAAAGGCGTTAAAGAAAAGTACTTATTGGGAGATAGCCCAAAAGTTTTAGATGAGTCCTAGAAGTTATTACTTATGTAATAACCGCTCTTTATCATTTTTGTTTGGTTTTTGTGCCAAGAGTAACCTCTAATGAGAGAGAAGTAATGATTAGGAAAGTTGCTGTCCCGAAACAGATTTCTGTGCTTTACCGTAAAAATTCGTGTAAAATCTCTGTACGTCCTTTTGAGGTGTGAATTTTTGTGCTTCTGCCCCAGGTTGTTATCTAACTTTCGTTAGTTCAACACTTTTTTATTTGAGCAATATAAGGTCTTCGAAAAAATTCGTCTTTAACTGCTGGTCTGTTTTGACAGATATCTGCCATTATTTACATTTGCTTCTTGTTGGTTCATTTTTTAGTTCTCTTTGGGGAATTGAACTTTTTGAGGGAAGTGCTACAGTATCTAGTGTTTTAATGGAAGTTTTATTGATGTTAGAACTGAACCTAAAGACCTATTATCTTGAGTGCACTAATGTTGCTAATAAAGATTGTGTGAAGTTTTGTATGAAGGAAAAATTTCAGGTGTATGGAAGGAATGAGTAATAAGATGAAAGATAGACTAAAGCTCAAGCTTGGGGATGCCACGTGTGTCACCCCAAGAAATATCCAAGAAGTACAAGCGTCAAAGCTTGGGGATGCCCAAGGCATCCCCTCTTCATCAATAAAAATCCCAGGTTTCTTCCAAACGCTTCGTTTTTATTGTTTCATGCACAGTTGTGTTGTTCTTGGAGCGTCTTCTTCTTCGTTTTAATTTTGGTTTTTCATTTTCTTGGTTTTCTTAGTTTGCTGAATAAATCGGTTGGACCCCCTCTTTCATACATTGGTTTTCAAATGGTTTGGTTTGGATTGGAAAAGAGTAGGAAAGTTCATGCTTATGTGTTAAAGAGAGCTTGTTTTTGACTGTGGCCTATGATTTGTCATGCCATGCTTGATATTGTTTTGGCTTTAGGCTTAGTATTCTCTGCTGTAGCATGACATGTTATAAACAATTGAGATTGCTTAATGTGCCTTGGATGAATCATGCACTGTTTTAGCATATTTAAGCATAGTATTGTGGTATTCTCCTTTGATGCTTTATTTGGGTTGACTTGGCGCATGCTCACACCATGTTATGACTATCCCAAGTCACCATAGCCTTGATGATCCTTTAGTTTTCAACTTGTAGTATCACTTTATGCTTTGATCAATGATGATTTGTCACTCTGCATGATTATGGCCATTATTGCTCTCTTAGTTTGTCGCTCCCAGTCTTTTGCTAGCCTCCGCAACCAAGTATGAGTTCCACTCATGCATCCAACTCCCTAAACCTAGTTATTCCAAAGAGTCCACCATACCTACCTACTATCATATACTATTCCAGGTATATTCATGTTTTTGTCTACCTTCCAAATTAAACTTGTTATGAGAAAACTAGTGATTAAAGCTCTCACGAACTTGATGGCACACTTTACTTTCTGCATTTAATAAACTTGAACCATTGGGTCCTTCTTTGTTGCGTATATGCTTGCGCTTTATAAGTTGAAATTAGCATAACCATGTATCATGGGGAATGCTTTCAACATTGCACTTGTACTTTGTACCCCGTTGATATCATGTTGTTTTGCTTATGGATCCCGGCTGTGTGAAATTAAAGTGGAACTTGTAAGATCATGGAGTTTGTATGTATGTTAGAGAAATGCCTGGGCCGCTAACCTAAGCCATGCCTAATCATGGCGAAAACTTGCAGCATCACCATAATGAGCACTCTATGAAGCATCCTCAATAAAAACCTATGCAAATAGCAAATAAAAAGATCGCTGAGATGCTCATTGTCTACTTGCCTTGTCATTTTGATTATGGGATAGCTCCTGTATCATGCAAGGGGTACCCCGTTGGCGGTTCTTTATGATACATATGTACTTACAATGATAAGATCTTACTTGTGACTAAAGTTGAGTAGCATGAGGATCGGTCTTCGTAAGTAAGGGGCATGAGATTTCGGTTTATAACTTGTCAAGCATATCCTCTTAGTTGTGTCACTTTAACCTTAATCACCCTCAAGATGCTTATGATAGGGGCAATGAGAGCTGAATGCTATAAGTACCATAATTTTTGGAAGCTCTTTACGAGACTTGAATCCCTACTTCCTTCTATGAAGGCCTTTCTTCCACTTTTATATTGAGTCTCCACCTTCTATCTTTATGCACCTACTTTGAGAGCATAGTGGCCATTCTTAGTTCTGTGTGCATTGTCCCAAGACTTGTTGATTGATGCGTAGCTTTGATATTGCTTGTTTTAAACTATTTGTATCTAGTCACTCTTATGAACTTTGAAGGTGTCCTATGCATTTATGTTTGCTACTCTACGAGGGACAAGCTGAATGCCACTATGCTATGTTTTCTTTATGTGAAACAAACAAACGTCTTGCAAAGCATTGTTATTCATGAATCTTTTATTTGTGCCTTTTCATGTTGCAACATAGTTTCTTTGTCTTATTAATAGAACTTTGTATTTCATGTTATGATTGAAGTACTATGATCCTAGCATTGAATGTTTTACAAATACTTTGATCAAGTTTATGATGGTGCATGTCACCTCAAAAATTATTCTTTCTTTTTATCACTTACCTACTCGAGGACGAGCATGAGTTAAGCTTGGGGAGGTTGATACATTGCAAATGTATCTATAATTTTTGATGTTCCATGCTTGGTTTTATCTACTTTCTTATGTTTTGTTCCAACTTTGGAGTACTTTTCATATGATTTCTTGGAGTAACCTATTAACAAGATGCCACAGTGTCAGTTGCCTGTTTTCTGCTGTTTTTGGTTCCAGGACAGTCAGAAAATCAATATTCTCGGAATTGGACCGGACAAAAGCCAAAGTCGATATTTTACCGGAAGACTCACGGAGCCAGAAGACGAGACGGAGAGGGGCCAGGGGCCAGCCACACCATAGGGTGGCGCGGGTCCCCCTTGGCCACGCCACCAGGTGGTGTGGGCCCCCTGGCCGCCCACTGACCTTGCCTATTCGCCTATAAGAAGCCTCCCGATGCGAAAACCCTAAATAGTCAAGCCTCCAGCCACGAAAAATTCCGCAGTACCGCCGCCACCGAAGGGGAGATTCAGGGGATAGAAAGTCTCTGTTCCGGCACCCTGCGGGACGGGGAACTGCCCCCGGAGCCATCTCCATCTCCACCACCATCTCCATCACCGTTGCTGATTCCCATGATGAGGAGGGAGTAGTTCTCTCTCAAGGCTAAGGGTTCTACCGGTAGCTATGTGTTCATCTCTCTCTCTCTATGCATGATCATATTGTGATCATGAGCTTGTAATCTATAGATCTACCTTGCTACTCAAGTGCTTTAATGATCTCTGCTCTCCCCATGTGTGTGAAAGTGACAGGGTGCTCACCATGGTGGCACTTAGGCTAGAGATTACATATACTTGTTATGAGTTATATTTGGAGTTGGATTTCTTTATAAAATTGTGGTGTTTGTCTGAACCATCTAGTATTCAAGGCGATAGTGTGGGGTTATCTAGATGGGAAATATGAACTTTGAGGTGTGCTGTTATAGCCCTACCAACGATTAGAGTGTCCAACCGGAGAGTAGTTAAGAGTAGTATCATAAAGAGAAGATATTTATATGAGAGTGTTCACTAGTGAAGGTATGATCCCTAGGCCTTGTTTCTAAGCATTGAAACACCGTTTGCAATTAGATCTGTTACATGTTTGCTTGCTTCCATCTTTATTTAAGTTTGCCTTTAGTATCTTTCACGCCATCAAGCTATTTTCTATCACCGTTACCATGTATAATTATCCATACCACTTGTATTTCACTATCTCTTCGCCGAACTAGTGCACCTATACACCTGACACGTGTATTGGGTGTGCTGGGGACACAAGAGACTTCTTGTATCTTGATTGCAGGGTTGCTTGAGAGGGGATACCTTTGACCACTTCCTCCCTGAGTTTGATAAACCTTGGGTGATCCACTTAAGGGAAAACCTGTTGCTGTTCTACAAACCTCTGCACTTGGAGGCCCAACAACTGTCTACAAGAATAGAAGTGCGTAGACATCAATGATGCATATGTATATCCATGAATATTGTTTTGTATGATTACATTTCAATTTCTTATTGTGGCCAATGATTCAAATTTGCCCCAAAGAGAGGTAGACACATTGGTGTCAGATTTTTCAGGGATGATTTAGCGAACCTGGGGCCATGTACAAGATCAATATAAGCTGTGCAATTGTTACTTGGTTCGCTTACACTATCCCTAAATAAACTTATGAGGCCGCAATATTTATTTTACATTCATAGAACTATGATATTTGAATTATCTATTCCATGCATTCATAGTGTATAAGACTTACATTTCAGTTTGTCACCGAGGCCGATGATTGAAATTTACCCCAAAAGAGTTCAAGGGGAGACACATATGATGGTGTCGTGTTTTAGTGATGGGTTGGTGAACCTGAGGCAGCAATGCACACAAACAATATAGGTTGTGTTGTTGGTACTTTGGTTCTCCAACTCCATCTCTGAAACAAATTATGAGGCCCTAGATTTATTCTCATATGGAACTACATATATGATCCTTGAATTGTTTCTAATCTTTGAATGATTCGTATGATGCATATGTATATGAATGGTTTTGATCATAAGTATTTTTAACATGTACCTGAAGATTAATTGTTTGGTTTTTAAATTTATAATTACAATATTTAGGCTTGTTTTTGTACCTAACTATGTATATCCCTGAATATTGTTTTGTACGATTACATTTCAATTTCTTATTGTGGCCAATGATTCAAATTTGTCCCAAAAGAGAGGTAGACACATTGGTGTCAGATTTTTTCAGGGATGAGTTAGTGAACCTGGGGCGATGTACAAGAACAATATAGGTTGTGCAATTGTTACTTGGTTCACTCACGCCATCCCTGAATAAACTTATGAGGCTGCAATCTTGATTCTACATACACTCTGATGCAATTATTTGTCATTGTGTTGAGATGAAATGATATATGAACCGATCAAACTATTGCTGAGATGCTTTCTCTTTGATATCCACATATATATTGTCTTACATGTAAATGTTGTTAATTCTTGAGTTGTAATACAATTCAATCATATGTATGAGTTCTAAGTTATGTTCTTAAGAATCAACAGGAGGAGGATGATGAAGTGGACGATAGCAAGGAATCCAGGGACAACAAGAGCCGCTACATGCTGAGGTGGTTATAGTGTGGGATAATATGTTTCTACCGTAGGGGGAGACTGTTTTGCCCATTCTGTGGTAGAGCAATCAACGTGGACCTCGACAGCATGATCCAGCATGCGGTGGGCGTTACCAGAGGCGGAGGCAGAAGCAGAAGCCATAGGCCGATTACCTTGGCATGACACGTAGCCTTCGGAAAATTCCTCCGGGATTATGTCAGGACTGGCCTGTATCCCATCGACTAGGTTGTCCCTGCCTCCTGCTAATGCCCCTGCCTGCTAGGCGTCTGCATGTCCCGACCTCCTGCTGCCGCCCTGCTTTTATTTTGTTTTAGTTAATTATTACCTATGTGTGGCATGTAAGACAATATATCCGTAGTGTCTCTAGTGAACCTTCTATATTAGTATACTCCTTTATATGGAGTGCCTTAAAATTTCTAGTGTTCAATTATATTAGTGATCATGCTCATGCACACTACAAAATATTTCTAGTGCTCGATTATATTATAATTGTCAAGGAATACATCAACAAGTTAAATTGGTCGAATTTTTGTATTGAAGTAACTAAATGATCTCACATCGGTGGTGGATGTTGGCAGAAGCCGAAGGCATCAACCGAAGACCTTGGAGCGGCATGCAGTCTTCAGAAAATTCCTTACAGGTTCAACAACGGGTTGCCGCCGCCTAGCACTGAATTCGCTTATAGGTCCAACGTGGCAGAACTTGAGCTACCACACAGACCTCGACAAAGGTGGCATAATTGGTGCAGGTGCAACCATGGCGACGGCGAGCACAGATTCTAGAGGAGAAAAACAGAACCGAGCACGGTCAACACGGTGACAGATCTCACTGGGAACCAATTCTCATCCCCGCACCGTGCCATGGGTGCATCCATGGTGAGGGCGAGCACTGACTCGGGATGGGGAGGAGAGCGTGGCCGAGCAGGTTCGTCACGTCCCAGCTCCGCGCCATGGCCGCGACCACAGATTGCCGCTCCGGGGAAGAGGAAGACGCGTAATGGATGCAGGCGCCAACACTACAAGCCTACAGAGAGGAGAGAGAGGGGCTGAGTAGGTTCGTCCACGTCCCAGCTCCACGCCATGGCTACGATGCCCCACAGATTGCCGCTCCGGAGAAAACAAGATGCGTAATGGATGCAGGCGCCAACGCTGCAAGCCTAATTGACACCTAAGCGACGGGAGCGACATAACGGCGAGAACTGACAGGGGCCCAACTTGACGGCCGTTAGCCTGATATTTTGTATTGAAACGTAAAGTTGAATTCGTGCCGAAAAAGACCCTCTGAGTATTTGGCACACCAACTGTAGTCATCGCGGCTGATTTCAAGGAACTTGGGTACCGGGTTGCCTGGGCGCCCCAACTTTCGGGCCGCAAAATGATATTCTCCACATGCAATGACATCTAGTGGATCCATGTGGTTTATGGAAAGAACACACATGCAATGACTCTAGTGGATCCATGTGGTTTAGGAAAAGAACACACATACAATGACATCTAGTGGATCCATGTGGTTTATGAAAAGAACACACATGCAATGACATCTAGTGGATCCATGTGGTTTATGAAAATAATACACATGCAATGACATCAGTGGATCCATGTGGTTTATGAAAAGAACACACATGCAATTACATCTAGTGGATCCATGTGGTTTAGGAAAAGAACGCACATGCTAGAGTGGCATGATTGCATGTGTTATTTTCCAAAACCACAATCATGCACACTGATACACACACATCCAAGTGGGTGTTGTGACGCAACATCTTTCAAACTGGTGATACAATGCATGCTGTAGTTGAATCCCAACATGCTGCTTGGGTTCCTGGACATGGTTGGACACATGCTAGAGTGGCATCATTGCATGTGTTCTTTTCCAAAACCACAATGATGCACATTGATACACACACACACATCCAAGTGGGTGTAGTGATGCATCATCTTTCAAACTGGTGATACAATGCATGTTGCATTTGAATCCTAGCATGCTGCTATGGTTCCTAGACATGGTTGGAAACATGTTGGCGTGGCATCATTGCATGTGTTATTTTTTCAAAACGACAATGATGCACACTAATACACACACACAACTAAGTGGGTGTGGCGATGCATCATCTTTCAAACTGGTGGTATAATGCATGTTGAAGTTGATTCCCAGCATCCTGCTAGGGTTCATGGACATGGTTGGACACCACATGCTGGAGTGGCATCATTGCATATGTTTTTTTCCAAGGCCACAATGATGCACACTGACGCACACACATCCAATGACTCTAGTGGATCCATCTGGTGTATGAAAAGAACACACATGCAATGACATATAGTGGATCCATGTGGTTTAGGAAAATATCACACATGCAATGACATCTAGTGGATCCATGTGGGTTATGAAAAGAACGTACATGAAATGACTAGTGGATCCATAAGGTTAAGGAAAATAACACATATGCAATGACATCTAGTGGATCCATCTGGTTTATGAAAAGAACACACATGCAATTACATCTACTGGATCCATGTGGTTTATGAAAAGAACACACATGCAATGACATCAGTGGATCCATGTGATTTATGAAAAGAATACACATGCAATGACCTATGGTGGATTCATGTAGTTTAGGAAAATAGCACAAATGCTGGAGTGGCATCATTGCATGTGTTCTTTTCCAAAACGATAATGATGCACACTTATACACACACACAACCAAGTGGGTGTGGTGATGCAGCATCTTTCAAACAGGTGATACAATGCATGCTGTAGTTGAATCCCGGCATGCTGCTAGGGTTCCTGGACATGGTTGGACACCACATGCTGGGGTGGCATCATTGTATGTGTTCTTTTCCAAAACCACAATGGTGCACACTGATACACACACAAGTGGGTGTGGTGATACAACATCTTTCAAACTAGTGATAGAATGCATGCTGTAGTTGAATCCCAGCATGCTGCTAGGGTTCCTAGACATGGTTGGGCACATGATGGAGTGGCATGATTGCATGTGTTATCTTCCAAAACCACAACGATGCACACTAATACACACACATCCAAGTGGGTGTGGTGATGCACCATATTTCAAACTGGTGATACAATGCATGTTGGAGTAGAATCCTATCATGCTGATATGGTTCCTTGACATGGTTGGACACATGTTGGAGTGGCATGATTACATGTGTTCTTTTTCAAAACCACAATGATGCACACTGATACACACACATCCAAGTGGGTGTGGTGATGCAGCATCTTTCAAACTAGTGATACAATGCATGTTGCAATTGAATCCCACCATGTTTCTAGGGTTCCTGGACATGGTTGGACACATGCTGGAGTGCCATCATTGCATGTGTTCTTTTTCCAAAACCACAATGATGCACACTAATACACAGACAGACATCCAAGTGGGTGTACTGATGCCACATCTTTCCAACTGGTGGTAGAATGCATGTTGCAATGTAATCCCAGCATGCAGCTAGGGTTCCTGGACATGGTTGGACACCACATGCTGGAGTGGCATCATTGCATGTGTTCTTGTCAAAAACGACACTGATGCACACTGACACACACACATCCAATGATTCTAGTGGATCCATGTGGTTTATGAAAAGAACACACATGCAATGACATATAGTGGATCCATGGGGTTTAGGAAAAGATCACACATCAAATGACATATAGTGGATTCATGTGGTTTATGAAAAGAACACACATGCAATGACTCTATAGGGTCCATGTGGTTTAGGAAAAGAACACACATGCAATGACATCTAGTGGATCCATGTGGTTTATGAAAAGAACGCACATATAATGACATCTAGTGGATCCATGTGGTTTATGAAAAGAACACACATGCAGTGACACTAGTGGATCCATGTGGTTTATAAAAAGAACACACATGCAATTAAATCTAGTGGATCCATGTGGTTTAAGAAAAGAACACACATGCTGGAGTGGCATCATTGCATGTGTTCTTTTCCAAAACCACAATGATGCACACTTATACACACACATAGACACACATCCAAGTGGGTGTGGTGATGCAACATCTTCCAAACTGGTGGTAGAATGTATGCTGAAGTTGAATCCCAGCATGCTGCTAGGGTTCCTGGACATGGTTGGACGCCACATGCTAGAGTGGCATCATTCCATGTGTTCTTTTCCAAAACTACAATGATGCAGACTGATACACACACAAGTGGGTGTGGTGATGCATCATCTTTCAAACTTGTGATAGAATGCATGCTGCTAGGGTTCCTGGACATGGTTGGACACATGCTAGAGTGGCATGATTTCATGTGTTCTTTTCCAAAACAACAATGATGCATACTTATGCACACACACATCCAACTGAGTCTAGTGATGCAACATCTTTCAAACTGATGATACAATGCATGTTGCAGTTGAGTCCAAGAATGTTGCTAGGGTTCCTAGACATGTTTGGACACATGCTAGAGTGGCATGATTGCATGTGTTTTTTTCCAAAACAACAATGATGCACACTAATACACACACATCCAAGTGGGTGTGGTGATGCATCATCTTTCAAACTGGTGATACAATGCATGTTGCGGTTGGAACCCAGCATGTTGCTAGGGTTCCTAGACATGGTTGGACACCACATGCTGGAGTGGCATCATTACATGTATTATTTTCCAAAACCACAATGATGCACACTAATACACACACACACGCATCACATGACTCTACTGGATCCATGTGGTTTATGAAAAGAACACGCATGGAATGACATATAGTGGATCCATGTGGTTTAGGAAAAGAACACACATGCAATGACATCTAGTGGATCCATGTGGTCTATGAAAAGAACGCACATGCAATGACTCTAGTGAATCCATGTGGTTTAGGAAAAGAACACACATGCAATGACATCTAGTGTTTCCATGTGGTTTATGAAAAGAACACATGCAATGACATCTAGTTGATCCATTTGGTTTATGAAAAGAACACACATGCAATGACATCAGTTGATCCTTGTGGTTTATGAAAATAACACACATGCAATGACATCTAGTGGATCCATTTGGTCTAGGAAAAGAACACACATGCTAGAGTGGCATCATTGCATGTGTTGTTTTCCAAAACCAGAATGATACCACTGATACACACACACATCCAAGTGGGTGTGGTGATGCAACATCTTTCAAACTGGTGATACATTACATGTTGCAGTTGAATCCCAGTACACTGCTAGGGTTCTTGGACATGGTTGGACACATGCTGGAGTGGCATTATTGCATGTGTTCTATTCCAAAACCATGATGATGCACACTGATACACACACAAGTGGGTGTGGTGATGCAGCATCTTTCAAACTAGTGATAGAATGCATGTTGTAGTTGAATCCCAGCATGCTTCTACGGTTCCTGGACATGGTTGGACACATGCTAGAGTGGCATGATTGCATGTATTAATTTCCATAACCACAATGATGCTCACTGATACACACACACATCCAAGTGGGTGTGGTGATGCAGCATCTTTCAAACTGGTGATACAATTCATGTTGTACTTGAATCCCAGCATGCTTCTAGGGTTCCTGGACATGGTTGGACACATGCTAGAGTGGCATGATTGCATGTGTTCTTTTCCAAAAGCACAATGATGCACACTGATACACACACAAACATCCAAGTGGGTATGGTGATGCAACATTGATACATTGCAAATGTATCTATAATTTTTGATGTTCCATGCTTGGTTTTATCTACTTTCTTATGTTTTGTCCACACTTTGTTGTACTTTTCAAATGATTTCTTGGACTAACCTCTTAACAGGTGCCACAGTGCCAGTTGCCTATTTTCTGCTGTTTTTGGTTCCAGGAAAGTCAGAAAATCAATATTCTCGGAATTGGAACGCACAAAAGCCAAAGTTGATATTTTCCCGGAAGACTCACGGAGCCAGAAGGAGAGTCGGAGAGGGGCCACACCACCCCATGGCACGAGTCCACCCTGGCCGCACCACTAGGTGGTGTGGGCCCCTCCGGCCTCCACCGACCTTGCCCTCTGGCCTATAAGAAGCCTCCCGATGCATAAACCCTGGATCGTCAACCATAAATCCACGAAAAGTCCCGCAGCGCCGCCGCCACCAAAGGGGAGATTCGGGGGACAGAAAGTCTCTGTTCCGGCACCCTGCCGGGACAGGGAAGTGCCCCTGGAGCCATCTCCATCGATCTCCACCACCATTACTGATTCCCATGATGAGGAGGGAGTAGTTCTCTCTCGAGGCTAAGGGTTCTATCGGTAGCTATGTGTTCATCTCTCTCTATGCATGATCTTATTGTGATCATGAGCTTGTAATCTATAGATCTACCTTGCTATTCAAGTGCTTTAATAGATCTCTGCTCTCCCCATGTGTGTGAAAGTGATAGCGCGCTCACCATGGTGGCACTTAGGCTAGAGATTACAAATACTTGTTATGAGTTATATTGGGAGTTGGATGTCTATATGAAATTGTGGTGTTTGTTGGACTCATCTAGTACTCAAGTTGACAGTGTGGGGTTTTCTAGATGGGAAAGGCTTACTTTGAGGAGTGCTGTTATAGCCCTACCAATGATTAGAGTGTCCAACCAGAGAGTAGTTAAGAGTAGTATCATGAAGATAATATATTTATGAGAGAGTGTTCACTAGTGAAAGTATGATCCCTAGGCCTTGTTTCTAAGCATTGATACACCGTTCGCTATTAGATCTGTTACATGTTTGCTTGCTTCCATCTTTATTTCAGTTTGCCTTTAGTCTTTTCCACGCCATCAAGCTATTTTCTAGCATCGTTACCACTTACAATTATCCATACCACTTGTGTTTCACTATGTCTTCGCCGAACTAGTGCACCTATACACCTGACAAGTGTATTTGGTGTGTTGGGGACACAATAGACTTCATGTATCTTGATTGCAGGGTTGCTTGAGAGGGAATACCTTTGACCACTTCCTCCCTGAGTTCGATAAACCTTGGGTGATCCACTTAAGGGAAAACTTGCTACTATTCTACAAACCTCTGCACTTGGAGGCCCAACAACTGTCTACAAGAATAGAAGTGCGTAGGCATCAAACATCTTTCAAACTGTTGATACAATGCATGTTGAAGTTGAATCCCAGCATGCTGCTAGGGTTCCTAGACATGGTTGGACATATGATGGAGTGCCATGGTTGCATGTGTTATTTTCCAAAACCACAATGATGCACACCGACACACACACACTCATCCAAGTGGGTGTGGTGATGTAGCATCTTTCAAACTGGTGATACAATGCATGTTGCAGTTGAATCTCAGCATGCACTACAAGGAATGTGTTATTCTATGACCTTCTAATAGTGACGGTGAACAAAATCATCATAGAGTTATGATGATATCGCACCAGATGGTCGTTAGCCATGTCAGAGCTTCAAAACCTTAGAAATTTACAACTATTTGTTCAAAAACGTCATAGTTTCATTAGCTAAAAGCGTCATAACCTAGCGGATATAGCCTACGATGTTATTTATAGCTCACTACAAAAATTTAAAATTTTCATAGCATACAAATTAGGATAAGATGAAACACGTACTCAACCACATCACCAATTGCGCCTATGTGTCATGTCTATGTGTCAGCTTTTGACTGCGTGTCATATCCATGTGTCAATATGACCTTACGTGGCACCGTTTAAATCTACACAATTTAATCTACCAGGAAACATACATCGAACTGACATGTGGGACCCACATAACAGAGACACATAATTCCCTAGAATGACATGTGAAGCTATTCTTTGACGACAAATTGAACTCACATGTGGGACCCGCTGAGTGATCCTGAGCTATTTCGATTATTCCACAAAAAAGACCCTCCAAGGAGTCGAACCCATGACATCCACCTAGTGGAACGTGACCCTTACCACTAGAACAAGCAACCTTTCATCTAGTACAAACAAGCTGCAACCTTATATACATAATTCATCTGTTGGGCTGGCTCGATTTATCACTAGAATGGGCCTCGGTGGGAGGCGAGATGGGCCGCGATAGGCGGGCCTTGGCCTTGCATGCACTAGGCTAGGTTTAGGCCATCTCGGCTGGTCTAGTTAGATAGTTTTTTTCTTCTTTTGTTTTTTGTTTCTTTTGTTTTCTTAATTCTTTTGTATCTTTTTCATAACAAGTCCAAACTAATTGATTTTTGTCTTTATTTTTTTATAAAATTTAGTAGATCATCTTAAGGTGTTAATCAGAAATACTTTGACTATTTTAAAATAGTGGATTTACTAATCTCATATTAATCCATAGTAGGGATAATATCTTATTTTAAAATATGATTTTGAAACTAGAGCTTCGAATTGAACATTTTGGATGAGCTAGGAGATGAGTCTCGCTAAAATTGCATTGGATCTATGAAGAAATAGCATATTGTGAGTCTAAAAATGATTTTTTGAAAAATCATGGGCATCAGATCATGTCCATGTAGTTCAAATCAGACCCACCTCCTACCGATTTGACGGGAATGTGTCTTTGTTGCCAGGGGTAGACGGAAAGGTTTTAGATACCACAATTGGGACATTGTCTATGTAAGGTGTTCTAGTATTTTTGAAAAATGGGGTGGTAGCATTTTGAATTAACCATTTGGTGGTTGCTTTACAAAACGCCCCGCTTTTTGTGCTCGGAAAATGGAAAATAGATTTTTTGTGTGACGAAAAGAAAAACTTCCTCATGAAACATTGTTTGCCATTCCAAGATGCAAATGCATGCACAATATGGGCACATTATCACAAACTATGTCGCGAATCTAGCCATAACATTGGTCGTTTGGCCCGAAAGCCATGAAACCTTGAACATGATAGGTCATTTCTGAGAAGGTTTTTTAGATGCAATCAATATGCCAAGTTTGGTATTTTTCCTTGCAACTATGTCACATAATATGACACCACACGAAGGATTTACATTGATCAGACCGTTTTTTAATTTCTTATGCCCGTTTTCAAAATTTCATGTTTCAAACTATGGTCAAAACTGCGGGCATGAAAAGGTTTTAAAATCCCCGGTTGGGACATTGTTCATGTAAGATGGTCTAGTATTTTTGAAAAATAGGGTGGTAACATTTTTGAATTGACCATTTGGTGTTTCCTCACAAAACTCCCGGATTTGGCACTCGAAAAATAGAAAATGGTTTTTCCATGCGACGAAAAGGAAAACTTTCTCCTGCAACATTGTTCACCATACCAGATGCACATGCGTAAACAATATGGGCACATTATCACAAACTATACCAGGATTCTGCCCATTACACTGGTCTTTTGGCCCGAAAGCCACAAAACCTCAAAGATGATAGGTCATTTGTGTGAAGGTTTTTTCGAGATGTAATCAATATACCAAGTTTGGTATTTTTTCTTGCAACTATGTCACATAATATGACACCAGACGAAGGAATTACATTGTTCGGAACATTTTTGAATTTCTTATGCCCGTTTTCAAATTTTCGTGTTTCAAACTATGGTCAAAATGGCGGGCATAAAGATAGGGGATGAGGATCGCTAAACTTGCATTGGATCTCTGATGAAACATCATATTGTGAGTCTAAAAATGATTTTTTCAAAAATCACGAGCATTATATCATGTACCTATAGTTTAAACCGGACCTACTTTCTACCGATTCGGCAGACATTTGTCTTTTTCACAAGGGGAGGACGGAAAGGTTTTCAAATCCCCGGTTGGGACATTCTGCATGTAAGGTGGTCTATATTTTTGAAAAATGGGGTGGTAGCATTTTGAATAAACGTTTGGTGGTTGCTTCACAAAACGCCCCGTTTTTTACACTCAGAAATGGGAAATGGCTTTTCTATACGATGAAATGGAAAACTTTCTCCTGCAACATTGTTCACGATCCCAAGATCCACATGCATGCACAATATTGGCACATTATCATAAACTATGCTGAGATTCTGGACATAACACTGGTCGTTTGGCCCAAAAGCCATGAAACCTCCAACATGATAGGTCATTTCTGATAAGGTTTTTTGAGATACAATCAATATAACAAGTTTAATATTTTTCTTGCAACTATATCACATAAAATGATTCCACGCGAAGGTTTTACATTGTTCGGACCATTTTTGAATTTCTGATGCTTGTTTCAAACTATGGTCAAAACGGTGGGCATGAAGGTTCTTAGTTAGGGGACGAGCCTCGCTAAACTTTCATTGGATCTCTGATAAAACAGCATATTGTGAATCTAAAAATGATTTTTTGCATAGAATTACGAGCATCAAATAATGTACCTATAGTTAAAATATGACCCACTTCCTACCGATTCGGCGGGAATTTGTCTTTTTCTCCAGGGGTGGAAGGAAAGGTTTGAGATCCCCCGGTTGAGACATTGTCCATGTCAGGTGGTCTAGTATTTTTAAAAAAATAGGGTGGTAGCATTTTGCAAAATTCATTTGGTGGCTACTTCACAAAATGCCCCGTTTTTGGCACTCAGAAAATGAAAAAGGCCATTTTGGTGCGATGAAAAAGAAAACCTCCTCCGATAACATTGTTCATCATTCCAATATACACATGTGTGCACAATATGGGCATATTGTCACAAACTATGCCGCAATTCTGGCCATAACACTGGTCGTTTGACCTGAAAGCTATGCACACTCTTATCCAGCCAATCAGAATTGAGGAAGGAGCTACCCATGGATCACTCTGCTGAAGTGAATCTCAGTTGTAGGCAGCATCTCGATTAAATGCTCCCTAACTCACCCCTTAGGCTCTCACCGACCGAAAATTTGGAGCCGCGCGCGTGTTGCCAAATCATTCTTGGCGCCTGAGGTTTCGAAATTGGGCCGGAGACCAAATTCGTCCTGACCTAGGCTAGACCGCATCCCTCATGTCCTCCCTCATCTGCTCTCTTCCACCCGCACGTGCCGCCTCCTCCCTAGTGCAGACCCTCTGGTGCCCCTCCTCCCCTCCGTCCACCCCACACCTCTGGCGCCCCTCCTCCCCTCCAGCCACCCCACACATCCGGCGCCCCTCCTCACCTCCGGCCATCCTAGATCTCAGGCACCCTTCCTCCCCTCTGAAGCACCTCTGGCCCCTCACCCTCAACCCCCATCTCCCCTCACGACGCGGCCTGTCTCCCCCTCTCTCCCTCCTACAACCTCCACCGCCACCACACTCCGAGCGATGGCTTCCCCTTGATCTCCCCACCCCAAGCAAATTCCCCCCTCAATCTACCCACTATCACTACCCGCCTGCGCTTCCCAAGGCTAGTCCGGCCGCCCCACTGCCTCATGCTGGCTGGATCCATCTTCTCGGGAGCTCGCCATCCATACCAGGGGCACTAGCACTCTACCGGCAACGCCACCCATCTCCCCCTCTTCTCTCATGCACCATCACCTCCTTCTCAAACTCCTCTAACGCATTGCATCTATTGAAACAGGAATCATGCGGTAGGAACTCGAATACGGTGACCGGATGAACGTGTGCCGCTGGAGGTGGTCGAGAACCAGCGCATCGACGGCATGGTCTACTTCGCCGACAAGGAGTGTGTCTACTCTTTGAAGCTCTTTGTCTGTATCCGCCAAATTAGGTGCGAAGTTTGTTTGGGTTCGGTCATACACCCCAGTGATTGTGTAAGAGCTGTCGGTACAAGCAGCCATCTGATGCTTGCTTTGAGCGTGTACCACGTGTCTGAGATGTAGTTGTATAGGCCGATCTCGTACCTGGTACCATCAGCGCTAGGCTTTTATCTCACACTCAGTAGCAGCTCCTTTCTTGATTTGCTTACTCTAGTTGTACCTTGTTTACCTTTGTCTACCGCTTAACTAGTAATGGATATTTAGCAGTTGAATATGGAGTGAGTTGGATAGTTGAGATCAGGCGATTGATAGGTAGATCAAAGCCAAATTAGCAATGCTATGTATATTGGCCTAATGCATCTGTAGCAGCCACATGAACTCATTTTCATGCAAGTAAATATGCTCAACTGGAGGTGTGTCCAGTAGCCAATTTATTAATGGTTCATGTTGAGATTTACTAATAGAGAAACTTCAGCAACTATTTGTCTACTAGTTATCAAGCCTCATTGCATGTCCTTTGTTGGAGAAGTTGGCAAGATCACATGCAAGCCAGAATATACGTATGGAGCTGCAGGTTCACCTCCAAAGATACCACTAGAGTATGTATGCTGCTCTGTTTAACTTGTCATTACTAACAATCTGGGTGTCCACGATAAAACACATGGTAAAACACACTACTTTAGTGGTGCTTGTATATTGTAAAAGATAGTGTTGTATGCTGATCATTTGGGCTCTTTCTTACCATATATTGATTGCTGATAGTTATGCGCAATTGTTATCTTATTTGACCCTTAATTCTGCACCTTAGTTCATCATACTATGTGGTCCATTAAATGTTTCAAGTCAACTAAATGCTCCAAGTCATGAATTCCCTAAACTAGTACATGCTTATATTTGAGTGATAGTTATTAAGAGATGTAGTAGATTGACTAGTGGTACCAAATTGAAGTTTGCGTTAGATCATCGTTGCCCATTACTAGGGAAATGCTACCACCCCATTCTAGAAACACCACATGTTTTTCTGTATCTGCTTGTTATTTATTTGTGCAACTTGCGCCTACAGTTTCAGAAGTTCAAGTTGACGTCTTCATTTTTAGAAGTGGAGAAGGACGTAGATGGAGGAGCCTTGATCTGAAGACAATGCTACCATAGCTGCTGAACCTTGGTGGCATGTTTGTGTTTGTCGCCACTCCACGGAAGCTACAGGATGTCAAGCTCTTCACCGCTCTCCTTTTCAAGGCCCTTTGAATCTAGAAGTGAGGTACAATTTTGCTGCTGGGTCTTGTCTCTAATCTAGATATTCACCTTCGCGTGTGTCAAGGGCCGCTGGTGATCTGCTGGCGCTCTGCTGGTGCTTTAGTTGGGTGATCTGTGTGCACTAGCAGATCACCCAACTAAATTAGTTGCTTGGGTCAGTTGCTATAATGAGTTAGTCCACTGGATTGCACCAGCAGATTACCCAACTAAATAAGTTGTTGTAATGAGTTAGTCCTTGATGGCAATGAGATCAAGCCTTGATTTCCTTTGATTTCTGCAGCTGCCGGTGGTGGACAACCTTGTCTCTACACAAGGGTGAAGTGAGCCATGAGGATGCCCACCAAGGTGCTCAACATGACCACCAGGAAGTCTCCTTGTGGAGAAGGTAAACATCCCTCTTCTATTGTTGTCTATGCTAAAATCATTTGTCCGCTGAGCATATGATGTGACAAGGAGGTGTTACTGATATGCTATATCATTGTAGTGTCTTAAAATGGACTCTAAAAACTAATGCCTGGGTTATCTATTAGATGTGCATTTGGCTTGTATTTACTGAACATGTATCTTCTGATGAAAAATTAATGAGATGTGTTTTAGTTTCTGTGAGCTTCATAATCAGGATTGACAACTAATTATGTCCACACAAGTGTACACTTGTTCACTTGAAGTAAAATGAATATTTGATGAACTGTATTGCTATTGTTTGTCTTATCTGGGTTGTTTGTTTCTGGGTTGTTTGTTTCTGGGTGATGTAGGATGAGCTGCAGCGGAACAACCTCGAGCTGGAGAACTTCAAGGACAAGATCAAGAAGAACCAGTACATGATCAAGCTCAACCTAGTGGCTGTGAGATGGTACTTGGTGTCTGTGTGACCTTATTGTGTACTTGGTGGATGTGTGACCTAATTGCGTGTACTTGGTGCCTGTGAACTAGGTGCTGGTTGCAGCTTCATTGCTCATAATGCTCGAATTACTGTGAATTTGAAATTCTGCTGATGTATATTTTTTGCTGAATTGGTACTTATTTCAAGTGTTGATTCCTGTCTATATTTACCTGCTATATTGAGTATGGGCTGATTGAAATAGGACCCTGAATAGGATCTAGCCCAAAGTAATCTGGACTGCAATGAAAGGCCTTGGCCTAAAGTAGTACTGGAATAATTATGCCACAACCAAAACGAAAACATGAATGAACAATATATATCAGAAGCAAAAGGATGATAACTGTAATTAAATGGATTGTCAAAAAGGCTGAGGCCCATTATTAAAATGGACCATGAAAAGAACTAGGCCAAAGACAATTGGCCACGTTATTGGGATCAACCCAAATAAGTGACAAAAATTGACCGGGCTAAATCTGCATTACGACGTTCGCATTTTGTCATAGTTTTGCCACGTTGGATTGGCCACGTGGGATCTGACCTGGCCAGGCTAGATGGTCCGTGACGATATTGGATCGTCATATAGGTTATGATGATCCAATATCGTCATAGATGATTATGACGATTTTGAAAAAAAACATCGTTATAGTTCATTAGCGATGCCCAGCTTTCGACGATCTCAAAATCGTCATAGAATCGTCATAAACGGACTATTGTGACGACTCTGTGACAAAAATAGAGGGTCATATATAGCCAGATTCCTTGTAGTGATGCTACTAGGGTTCCTAGACATGGTTGGACACATGCTGGAGTGGCATGATTACATGTGTTGTTTTCTAAAACCACAATGATACACACTAATACACACACAAACATCCAAGTGGGTGTGGTGATGTGGCATCTTTCAAACTAGTGATACAGTGCATCTTGAAGTTGAATCCCACCATGCTGCTAGGGTTCCTGGACATGGTTGTACACCACATGCTGGAGTGTCATCATTCATGTGTTCTTTTCCAAAACCACAATGATGCACACTGATACACACACATATTCAAGTGGGTGTGGTGATGCCGCATCTTTTAAACTGGTGGTAGAATGCATGTTACAGTTGAATCCCAGCATACTGCTAGGGTTCCTAGACATGGTTGGACACTACATGCTGGAGTGGGATCATTACATGCGTTCTTTTCCAAAACCACAATGATGCACACTGATACACACACACATTGAATGACTCTGGTGGATCCATGTGGTTTATGAAAAGAATATACCTGCAATGACAGATAGTGGATCCATGTGGTTTAGGAAAAGAACACACATGCAATGACATCTAGTGGATCCATGTAGTTTATGAAAAGAACACACATGCAATGACTAGTGGATCCATGTGCTTTAGGATAAGAACACACGTGAAATGACATCTAGTGGATCCATGTGGTTTATGAAAAGAACACACATGCAATGACATCTAGTGGATCCATGCGATTTATGAAACGAACACACATGGAATGACATCAGTGGATCCATCTGGTTTATGAAAAGAACACACATGCAATGAAATCTAGTGTATCCATGTGGTTTAGGAAGTGAACACACATGCTGGAGTGGCATCATTGCATGTGTTCTTTTCCAAAACTACAAAGATGCACATTGACACACACACACACATCCAAGTGGTTGTGGTGATGCAACATCTCTCAAACTGGTGATACAATGCATGCTTCAGTTCAATGCCAACATGCTACTAGGGTTCCTGGATATGGTTGGACACCACATGCTTGAGTGGCATCATTGCATGTGTTCTGTTCCAAAACCAGAATGATGCACAATGATGCACACTTATACACACGCACAAGTGGGTGAGGTGATGCAACATCTTTCAAACAGGTGATAGAATGCATGCTAAAGTTGAATCCCATCATGCTGCCAGGGTTCCTAGAAATGGTTGGACACATGCTGGAGTGGAAAGATTGCATGTGTTCGTTTCCAAAACCACAATGATGCACACTGATAAACTCAAACAAACATCCAAGTGGGTGTGGTGATGCAGCAAATTTCAAACTAGTGATACAATGCATGTTGTAGTTGAATCCTACCGTGCTGCGAGGTTTCCTGGACATGGTTGGACACCACATGCTAGAGTAGAATCATTCATGTGTTCTTTTCCAAAACCACAATGATACAAACTGATACACACACATCCAAGTGCGTGTGGTGATGCAACATATGTCAAACTAGCGGTATAATGCATGTTGCAGTTGAATCCCAGCATGCTGCTAGGGTTCCTAGACATGGTTGGACACCACATGCTGGAGTGGCATCATTGGATGTGTTCTTTTCCAAAGCCACAATGATGCACACTGATACATACATACAACCAATGACTCTAGTGGATCCATGTGGTTTATGAAAAGAACACAGATGCAATAACATTTAGTGGATCCATGTGGTTTACGAAAAGAACACACATGTAATGACATCTGTTGGATCCATGTAGTTTATGAAAAGAACACGCATGCAATGACTCTAGTGGATCCATGTTGTTTAGGAAAAGAATACACATGCAATGACATCTAGTGGATCCATGTGGTTTATGAAAAGAATACACATGCAATGACATATAGTGGATCCATGTGGTTTATGAAACTAACACACATGCAATAACATCAATGGATTCATGTGGTTTATGAAAGGAACACACCTGCAATGCCATCTAGTGGATCCTTGTGGTTTAGGAAAAGAACAGACATGCTGGAGTGGCATCATTGCATGTGTTGTTTTCCAAAACCACAATGATGCACACTAATACACACTAATCCAAGTGGGTGTGGTGATGCATCATCTTTCAAACTGGTGATACAATGCATGTTGCAGTTGAATCCCAACATGCTGCTAGGGTTCCTGGACATGGTTGGACACATGCTATAGTGGCATCATTGCATGTGTTCTTTTCCAAAACCACAATGATGCACACTGATACACACACACATCAAAGTGTGAGTGGTGATGCAACATATTTCAAACTGGCGGTAGAATGCATGTTGCAGTTGAATCCCAGCATGCTGCTAGGGTTCCTAGACATGGTTGGACACCACATGCTGGAGTGGCATCATTGCATGTATTATTTTTCAAAACCACAATGATGCACACTGATACACACACACATCCAATGACTCTAGTGGATCCATGTGTTTTATGAAAAGAACACACATGCAATAACATATAGTGGATCCATGTGGTTTACGAAAAGAAGACACATGTAATGACATCTAGTGGATCCATGTGGTTTATGAAAAGAACACACATGCAATGACTCTAATGGATCCATGTGGTTTAGGAAAAGAATACACATATAATGCCATCTAGTGGATCCATGTGGTTTATGAAAGAACACACATACACTGACATCTAGTGGATTCATGTGGTTTATGAAAATAACACACATGCAATGACATAAGTGGATCCATGTGGTTTATGAAAAGAACACACCTGCAATGCCATCTAGTGCATCCATGTGGTCTAGGAAAAGAACACACATGCTGGAGTGGCATCATTGCATGTGTTGTTTTACAAAACCACAATGATGCACACTAATACACACACACATCCAAGTGGGTGTGGTGATGCATGGTCTTTAAAACTAGTGATACAATGCATGCTACAGTTGAATCCCAACATGCTACTAGGGTTCCTGGACATGGTTAGACACCACATGCTCCAGTGGCATCATTGCATGTGTTGTGTTCCAAAACCACAATGATGCACACTGATACACACACAAGTGGGTGTGGTGATGCAGAATCTTTCAAACTAGTGATAGAATGCATGCTACAGTTGAATCCCAGCATGCTGCTAGGGTTATTGGAAATGGTTAGACACATGCTGGAGTGGCAAGATTGAATGTGTTCTTTTCCTAAATCACAATGATGCACACTGATACACAGACACATCGAAGTGGGTGTGGTGATGCAACATATGTCAAACTAGCGGTAGAATGCATGTTGAAGTTAAATCCTAGCATGCTGCTAGGGTTCCTAGACATGGTTGGACACCACATGTAGGAGTGGCATCATTGCATGTGTTCTTTTCCAAAACCAAAATGATGCACACTGATACATAGACACAACCAATGACTCTAGTGGAATCATGTGGTTTATGAAAAGAACACACATGCAATGACATATAGTGGATCCATGTGGTTTACGAAAAGAACACACATTTAATGACATCTAGTGGATCCATGTGGTTTATGAAAAGAACACACATGCAATGACTCTAGTGGATCCATGTTGTTTAGGAAAAGAATACACATGCAATGACATCTAGTGGATCCATGTGGTTTATGAAAAGAACACACATGCAATGACATCTAGTGGATCCATGTGGTTTATGAAAATAACACACATGCAATGACATCAGTGGATCCCTGTGGTTTATGAAAAGAACAAACCTACAATGCCATCTAGTGGATCCATGTGGTTTAGGAAAAGAACAGACATGCTAGAGTGGCATCATTGCATGTGTTGTTTTACAAAACCACAATGATGCACACTAATAAACACACATGCACACATCCAAGTGGGTGTGGTGATGCATCATCTTTCAAACTGGTGATACAATGCATGCTGTAGATGAATCCCAACATGCTTCTACGGTTCCTGTACATGGTTGGACACATGCTGGAGTGGCATCATTGCATGTGTTCTTTTGCAAAACCACAATGATGTACACTGATACACACACATCGAAGTAGGAGTGGTGATGCAACATATTTTAAACTAGCGGTAGAATGCATGTTGTAGTTGAATCCCAGCATGCTGCTAGGGTTCCTAGACATGGTTGGACACCACATGCTGGAGTGGGATCATTGCATGCGTTCTTTTCCAAAACCACAATGATGCACACTGATACACACACAAATTCAATGACTCCAGTGGATCCATGTGGTTTATGAAAAGAATACACATGCAATAACATATAGTGGATCCATGTGGTTTAGGAAAAGAACAGACATGCAATGACATCTGGTGGATCCATGTGGTTTATAAAAAGAACACACATGCAATGACTAGTGGATCCATGTGCTTTAGGATAAGAACAGATGTGCAATGACATCTAGTTGATCCATGTGGTTTATGAAAAGAACACACATGCAATTACATCTAGTGGATCCATGTAGTTTATGAAAAGAACACACATGGAATGACATCAGTGGATCCATGTGGTTTATGAAAATAACACACATGCAATGACATCTAGTGGATCCATGTGGTTTAGGAAGTGAACACACATGCTAGAGTGGCATCATTGCATGTGTTATTTTCCAAAACCACAATGATGCACATTGACACACACACACATCCACGTGGGTGTGGTGATGTAGCATCTTTCAAAATGGTGATACAATGCATGTTTCAGTTCAATGCCAGCATGCTGCTAGGGTTCCTGGACATGGTTGGACACCACATTCTTGAGTGGCATCATTGCATGTGTTCTGTTCGAAAACCACAATGATGCACACTGATACACACACAATTGGGTGAGGTGATGCAACATCTTTCAAACTAGTGATAGAATGGATGCTACAGTTGAATCCCAGCATGCTGCTAGGATTCCTAGAAATGGTTGCACACATGCTGGAGTGGCAAGATTGCATGTGTTATTTTCCAAAACCACAATGATACACACTAATAAACTCAAACAAACATCCAAGTGGGTGTGATGATGCACCATCTTTCAAACTAGTGATACAATGCATGTTGTAGTTGAATCCTACCATGCTGCGAGGTTTCCTAGACATGGTTGGACACCACATGCTAGAGTGGAATCATTGCATGTGTTCTTTTCCAAAACCACAATGATGCAAACTGATACACACACACATCCAACTGCGTGTGGTGATGCAACATATGTCAAACTGGCTGTAGAATGCATGTTGCAATTGAATCCCAGCATGCTGCTAGTGTTCCTAGACATGGTTGGACACCACATGTTGGAGTGGCATCGTTGCATGTGTTCTTTTCCAAAACCACAATGATGCATACTGCTACATACATACAACCAATCACTCTAGTGGATCCATGTGTTTTATGAAAAGAACACACATGTAATGACATATAGTGGATCCATGTGGTTTACGAAAAGAACACACATATAATGACATCTAGTGTATCCATGTGGTTTATGAAAAGAACACACATGCAATGACTCTTGTGGATCCATGTTGTTTTCGAAAAGAATACACATGCAATGGCATCTAGTGGATCCATGTGGTTTATGAAAAGAAGACACATGCAATGAAATCTAGTGGATCCATGTGGTTTATGAAAATAACGCACATGCAATGACATCTGTGGATCCATGTGGTTTATGAAAAGAACACACCTGCAATGCCATCTAGTGGATCCATGTGGTTTAGGAAAAGAACACACATGCTGGAGTGGCATCATTGCATGTTCTGTTTTACAAAACCACAATGATGCACACTAATACACACACACATCCAAGTGGGTGTGGTGATGCATCATCTTTCAAACTGGTGATACAATGCATGCTGCAGTTGAATCCTAGCATGCTGCTACGGTTTGTGGACATGGTTGGACACATACTAGAGTGGCATCATTGCATGTGTTCTTTTCCAAAACCACAATCATGCACACTAATACACAAACACATCGAAGTGGGAGTGGTGATGCAACATATTTCAAACTGGCAGTAGAAGGCATGTTGCAGTTGAATCCTAGCTTGCTGCTAGGGTTCCTAGACATGGTTGGACACCAAATGCTGGAGTGGCATCATTGCATGTGTTCTTTTCCAAAACCACAATGATGCACATTGATACACACACACATCCAATGACTCTAGTGGATCCATGTGTTTTATGAAAAGAACACACATGGAATGACATATAGTGGATCCATGTGGTTTACGAAAATAACACACATGTAATGACATCTAGTGGATCCATGTGGTTTATGAAAAGAACACACATGTAATGACTCTAGTGGATCCATGTGGTTTAGGAAAATAATACACATGCAATGACATCTAGTGGATCAATGTGGTTTATGAAAAGAACACACATGCAATGACATCTAGTCGATCCATGTGGTTTATGAAAATAACACACATGCAATGACATCAGTAGATCCATGTGGTTTATGAAAAGAACACACCTGCAATGCCATCTAGTGGATCCATGTGGTTTAGGAAATGAACACACATGCTGGAGTGGCATCATTGCATGTGTTGTTTTACAAAACCACAATGATGCACACTAATACACACATACATCCAAGTGGGTGTGGTGATGCATCATCTTTCAAACTGGTGATACAATGCATGATGAAGTTGAATCCCAACATGCTACTAGGGTTCTTGAACATGGTTGGACTCCACATTCTCGAGTGGCATCATTTCATGTGTTCTGTTCCAAAACCACAATGATGCACACTAATACACACACAAGTGGGTGTGGTGATGCAGCATCATTCAAACTAGTGATAGAATGCATGCTACAGTTGAATCCCAGCATGCTGCTAGGGTTCCTGGAAATTGTTGGACACATGCTGGAGTGGCAAGATTGCATGTGTTCTTTTCCAAAACCACAATGATGCACACTAGTAAACTCAAACAAATATCCAAGTGGGTGTGGTGATACAGCATCTTTCAAACTGGTGATACAATGCATGTTGCAGTTGAATCCTACCATGCTGCGAGGGTTCATGGACATGGTTGGACACCACATGCTAGAGTGGAATCATTGTATGTGTTCTTTTCCAAAAACACAATGATACACATTGATACACACACACACATCCAAGTGGGTTTGGTGATGCAACATATGTCAAACTGGCGGTAGAATGCATGTTGTAGTTGAATCCCAGCATGCTGCTAGGGTTCCTAGACTTGGTTGGACACCACATGCTAGAGTGGCATCATTGCATGTGTTCTTTTCCAAAACCACAATGATGCACACTGATACATAGACACAACCAATGACTCTAGATGATCCATGTGGTTTATGAAAAGAACACACATGCAATGACATATAGTGGATCCATGTGGTTTACGAGAAGAACACACATGTAATGACATCTAGTGGATCCATGTGGTTTATGAAAAGAACACACATGCAATGACTCTAGTGGATCCATGTGGTTTAGGAAAAGAATACACATGCAATGACATCTAGTGGATCCATGTGGTTTATGAAAAGAACACACATGTAATGAAATCAGTGGATCCATGTGGTTTATGAAAAGAACACACCTACAATGCCATCTAGTGGATCCATGTGGTTTAGGAAAAGAACACACATGCTGGAGTGGCATCATTGCATGTGTTGTTTTACATAACCATAATGATGCACACTAATGCACACACACGCACACATCCAAGTGGGTGTGGTGATGCATCATCTTTCAAGATGGTGATACAATGCATGCTGCAGATGAATCCAACATGCTGCTAGGATTCCTGGACATGGTTGGACACATGCTGGAGTGGCATCATTGCATGTGTTCTTTTCCAAAACCACAATGATGCACACTGATACACTCACACATCGAAGTGGGAGTGGTGATGCAACATATTTCAAATTGGCGGTAGAATGCATGTTGTATTTGAATCACAGCATGCTGCTAGGGTTCCTAGACATGGTTGGACACCACATGCTGGAGTGGTATCATTGAATTGTCGTGGTTTTGTCGACACGTACGCCAGAGGGGTATCCCAACAGCGTGTTTAGAGACGTGGGGCAGGACGGAGAGCGTTTGAGATGGCCTGACACAATTTACCCAGGTTCAGATCTCACGACGGTGGCGAGATCCTACTCCTGCTATAAATCACTATAATAGCGATATGCCAAGTTACAGAGATTGAGGGGTTCGATGTATGCGGGTTGTGCTATGCACCTGTTGTTATGTTGTGTGTTGCCGTAAAGGCTCCCGTAGGCCGGCTTATAAGGGCGCCAGGACCTAGGGTTACATGGAGAGTCTTAGCCGGATACGGTTATAGAGTCCTAGGCTAACACTAACTAGTCTTCGTGTCCTCCAAGGTGCCAGCTTCCATCTTAGGCGGTGGCACGTCGCCTTCCATCTCCTGGCTGGACCTCCGTCTTGTCTATCAGCAACTGGACCGCCCGGTTAGGCCATGGGCCTAACCACCAACTGTGGGCCACCCAGGCTTGCCGGTATGAGACTATGCCGTAGGGATACCCATTTGGTATATCCACAACAGTAGCCCCCGGAGTTCTTCAAGATCCTTACGTTCCTCCATCTAGCTTTGAGTGTAAGTATCACATCGCCTTCAATTTGTAGGCAGGCTTCGTGAAGAATCTCGGAGAGCTCCCAAATCATATTCCCATCCGGCTAAGCCTAGCCAGATAGTTGCTTGTATGCTTCTGCAAACGAATCCAAGGTGGAGAACTCTCTAACGAATTGTTAGTGGTTCTTCCAAGCTCTAGGAACATCTTCAATATCATCATCCATGCGGGACGGTACGCAAGCCGGAAAAAATCATGACTACTGGGCCACAGTCGTAAAGGCTGCCAAATTGCCGACTTAGAGCCTGCAAAGTCACGGACATAGGAGCTTGCCAAATTAAGGTCTTAGAGCATCTCAAGTCACGAACGGTTAGGCCGTCGAAACGTGTAACCCAGGAAACTTCCGGGAAGGCAAATTTGATGTCAAGCTCCGAGTTCTGCTAGCCGAATTTCTCATCATCTTGAAAGTTTTGTTGACATAACCATATGTAGCCCCCGAGCATGGAGTCGTCTTCGTCAAAGGTGGCTTGATGCTCAAAAGGACATGCGTTAGTATATATCAAATCATTGTAGCTCCCGAGCGCCAAGTGAGAGTTTCAAAAGAAATTCGTCTTGGTGTTCTTAGAGTAGCTTCAGCATAAAATGAAATAGTGTACCCCCGAGCGGCAAGTCAGAAATTATTTTGTCTTGGTGCTCCAGAGAGAACTTGAATCTTCCGGCTTGATGCTCAAAGAGAACTTTCACCATATCTTGGAGATCAATGCACTATAGCCCCCGAGGATTGTTCCGGCTTGGATGCAAGGAGGGACAAAACTCTTAAGTTAGAGATGTCAAGTCCCCAAGCGCCGAAGTGACTTCCTCAAAGGCGGCTCAAGTCTTGGTCAACAACTGCGATTGCAGCCCCGGGTGTCAAGCCTAGTGCAAAGTTAGCTCAAAAACACCTTAATCCGAGGATCGCGACAATGTCCAAGCGTCATGTACTTGAGACATAAACATAAAAACATAATTGTATTAAATTGTTCCTTTAATTGTGTCCAATAAACAAATGTAAGGCGGAACAAGAGATGCCTTTGAACAAGTGCTTTAAGCTGAAACGATGCAGCAGTTGGACAACATAAAACTGTTTAGGAGTAAAAAACTCAACTAGTTCGAACAGTTTATGTAAATTTTTTTTAAGCAAGTGCTGGAATATCCGTTCTTCTGGTTTTATACGCTTGACTTTTCGTGAGACAACAAAACTTTAAGCACAGAATATCTGCTGAGGCGATAACGCTTAATAGCGAGACAATCTAGAACATCAGAAACAAACGCTGGCTTTAAGTGCTAGAATGTCACTACTCTGGAATCCACATATAAAAAAACGAAAAACGTGTAGCCAGAAAACTTATGCTAACGCCCGAAGGTGTTTTTTTTTTGCATGGTACTAGGACTTTAAATGGTCAAAACCAGTAAAAATTATACACATGAGCACAAGGTAAATCGTGGAAAAGGTATGACCAAAAACGAAAGCGGTAAAAGACTCCAAATATGACTGAACCATTCTTAATCAGATGATCATAAACAATTATAATAATAAATAAGGGACTTAGCTGTTTGAATCGTAGTCGATGTTTGCAACGAAGACGAAGCAGATCATAGCGGTATAAAGCCAGCCTATGTAAAGTCATGTCGAAGCAAACGTAGTCTGGAGTAGCAGAACCAAAACAAACCGTGGCGAAGTCGGTCTTTAGGCAGAGATGAAACAATCCCAGCGAAACCTGATGGCATCGCTCCTCCTTTGGTCAAAAAATCCATGCATGCAATTAGCATTTGGCAGGGAATCATGCACGAGTTACACATGAAAAAGCTAGTAGCCCAATCGATTCAACAGATGTGTGTGTCCGACTTGAATCCAACCCGGCAGCCTAACCGAAGACGGAAGGTGGAGCTTTTTCCTTTGCTTTGAAGGATATGCTCAACACGTAAGATTTCCGTTTTGGTTTCTAAATCAGCCACCGACAGCAGGCCTCAGACACACAATGCGTGAAGGCAGCATTAACATCAAACCCTTGACGTGCGTACGTACTGAGAAGCCAGTCACGCATATCAAGTGATAACGACGAAAAGCTCACTTCCTCGCATAAACAGATGAATTGCTAGACGCGATCTGCCGCCTTCAAAGGCGTGGAGGGTTCACGTGGAGGGTTCACGCCTGGAATTTTTTCCTGAAGATCCAAGCCGGAAACCTCAACAAGGAGGTCAAGCTTAAATCGACTTTCCGGATCGTATCCAGCCCAAAGACGGTCCGTGCGGGTCTTAACGCCATGCTGGCCTCCTAGGATTTAGGTCCCGCGCCGGCTTTGTCGATGAAGATATAGATACCACCAATTAGAACGATGGTGATGGATCCCGCCCGGATCCGTGCTATAAGCGCCTCTTGCCCCACGGTGGACGCCAACTGTCGTGGTTTTGTTGACACGTACGCCAGAGAGGTATCCCAACGGCGTGTTTAGAGACGCGGGAAAAGACGGAGAGCATCCGGGATGGCCTGACACAGTTTATCCAGATTCAGATCTCAAGACGGTGGCGAGATCCTACTCCTGCTATAAATCACTATAATGGCGATATGCCAAGTTACAGAGATTAAGGGGTTCGCTGTATGCGGGTTGTGCTATGCACCTATTGTTATGTTGCGTGTTGCCCTAAAGGCTCCCGTAGGCCGGCTTATAAGGGCGCCATGACCTAGGGCTACATGGAGAGTTCTAGACGGATACGTTACAGAGTCCTAGACTAACACTAACTAGTCTTCGTGTCCTCCAAGGCGCCGACTTCCATCTTAGGCGGTGGCACGTCGCCTTCCATCTCTTGGCTGGACCTCCGTCTTGTCTATCAGCAACTTGGCTGCCCGGTTAGGCCATGGGCCTAACCACCAACTGTGGGCCACCCGGCTTGCCGGTATGAGACTATGCCATAGGTATTCCCATATGGTATATCCACAACAACATGTGTTCTTTTCCAAAACCACAATGATGCACACTGATACACACACATCCAATGACTAGTGGATCCATGTGGTTTATAAAAAGAACACACATGCAATGACATATAGTGGATCCATGTGGTTTACGAAAAGAACAAACATGTAATGACATCTAGTAGATCCATGTGGTTTATGAAAAGAACACACATGCAATGACTCTAGTGGATCCATGTGGTTTAGGAAAAGAATACACATGCAATGACATCTAGTGGATCCATGTGGTTTATAAAAAGAACACACATGCAATGACATCTAGTGGATACACGTGGTTTATGAAAATAACACACATGCAATGACATCAGTGGATCCATGTGGCTTATGAAAAGAACACACCTGCAATATCATCTAGTTGATCCATGTGATTTAGGAAAAGAACACACATGCTAGAGTGGCATCATTGCATGTGTTGTTTTACAAAACCACAATGATGCACAATAATACACAAACAATGATGCACACTAATCTAAGTGGGTGTGGTGATGCATCATCTTTCAAACTGGTGATACAATGCATGCTGCAGTTGAATCCTAACATCCAGGGTTCCTGGACATGGTTGGACACCTGCTGGAGTGGCATCATTGCATGTGTTATTTTCCAAAACCACAATGATGCACACTGATACACACACAAGCGGGTGTGGTGATGTAACATCTTTCAAACTAGTGATAGAATGCATGCTGTAGTTGAATCCCAGCATGCTGCCAAGGTTCTTGGACATGGTTGGACACATATTGGAGTGGCATGATTGCATGTGTTATTTTCCAAAACCACAATGATGCATAGTGATGAACACACATATCCAAGTGGGTGTGGTGAAGCAACATCTTTCAAACTTGTGATACAATGCATGTTGCAGTTGAAACCTAGCATGCTACTAGGGTTCCTAACATGGTTGGACACATGCTGGAGAGGCATGATTGCATGTGTTCTTTTCCAAAACCACAATTATGCACACTTATACACACACAAACATCCAAGTGGGTGTGGTGCTGCATCATCTTTCAAACTGGTGATACAATGCATGTTGTAGTTGAATCCCACCATGCTGCTAGGGTTCCTGGACATGGTTGGACACCACATGCCGGAGTGGCATCATCGCATGTGTTGTTTTCAAAAACCAAAATGATGCACACTGATACACGCACATCTAAGTGGGTGTGGTGATGCAACATCTTTCAAACTGGTGGTGGAATGCATGTTGCAGTCGAATCCCAGCATGTTGCTAGGGTTCCTAGACATGGTTGGACCCCACATGCTGGAGTGGGATCATTTCATATGTTCTTTTCCAAAACCAGAATGATGCACACTGATACACACACACATCTAGTGACTCTAGTGGATCCATGTGGTTTATGAATAGATACCACATGCAATTACATATAGTGGATCCATGTGGTTTTGGAAAAGAACACACATGCAATGACATCTAGTGGATCCATGTGGTTTATGAAAAGAACACACATGCAATGATATCTACTATATCCATGTGGTTTATGAAAAGAGGACACATGCAATGAAATCTAGTGGATCCATGTGGTTTATGAAACTAACACACATGCAATGACATAGGTGGATCCGTGTGGTTTATGAAAAGAACACACATGGAGTGACATCTAGTGGATCCATGTAGTTTAGGAAAAGAACACACATGCTGGAGTGGCATCATTGCATGTGTTGTTTTCCAAAACCACAATAATGCACACTGATACAAACACACATCTAAGTGGGTGTGGTGATGCAGCATCTTTCAAACTGGTGATACAATGCATGTCGTAGTTGAATCTCTACATGCTGCTGGAGTTCAGGACATGGTTGAACACCACATGCTGGAGTGGCATCATTGCATGTGTTATTTTCCAAAAAATACAATGATGCACATTGATACACACACAATTTGGTCTTCCGATGCATCATCGTTAAAACTAGTGATAAAATGCATGCTGCAGTGGAATCCCAGCATGCTACTAAGGTTCTTGGACATGGTTGGACACATGCTAGAGTGGCATGATTGCATGTGTTCTTTTCCAAAACCACAATGATGCACACTGATACACACACACATCCAAGTGGGTGTGGTGATGTAGCATCTTTCAATCTGGTGATACAATGCATGTTGAAGTTGAATCCTAGCATGCTGCTAGGGTTCCTGGACATGGTTGGACACATGTTGGAGTGGCATGATTGCATGTGTTCTTCTCCAAAACCACAATGATACACACTTATACACACACAAACATCCAAGTGGGTGTGATGATGCAGCATCTTTCAAACTGGTGATACAATGCATATTGCAGTTGAATCACATCATGCCGCTAGGGCTCCTGGACATGGTTGGACACCACATGCTGGATTGGGATCATTGCATCTGTTCTTTTCCAAAACCACAATGCTGCACACAAATACACACACACACACATCTAATGACTCTAGTGGATCCACGTGGTTTATGAAAAGAAAACACATGCAATGACCTATAGTGGATCCATGTAGTTTAGGAAAAGAACACACATGCAATGATATTTCGTGGATCCATGTGGTTTATGAAAAGAACACACATGCAATGTCTCTAGTAGATCCATGTCGTTTAGGAAAAGAACACACATGCAATGACATCTAGTGGATCCATGTGGTTTATGAAAAGAACACACATGCAATGACATCTAGTGGATCCATGTGGTTTATGAAAAGAACACACATGCAATCACATCAGTGGATCCATGTGGTTTTTGAAAAGAACACACATGCAATTACATCTGGTGGATCCATGTGGGTTAGGAAAAGAACACACATGCAATGACATCTAGTGGTTCCATGTGGTTTATTAGAAGAACGCACATGCAATGACATCTAGTGGATCCATGTGGTTTATGAAAAGAACACACATGCAATGGTATTAGTGGATCCATGTGGTTTATGAAAAGAACACACATGCACCGAAATCTACTGGATCTAGGTGGTTTAGGAAAAGAACACACATGCTGGAGTGGCATCATTGCATGTGTTCATTTCCAAAACCTCAATGATGCACACTGATACACACACACACATCCAAGTGGGTGTGGTGATGCACCATCTTTCAAATAGGTGATACAATGCATACTGAAGTTGAATCCTAGCATGCTGGTAGGGTTCCTGGACATGGTCGGAGACAAGCTGGAGTGGCATCATTGCATGTGTTCTTTTTAAAAAACAAAATGATGCACAATGATAAACACACACAAGTGGGTGTGGTGATGCAACATCTTTCCAACTAGTGGTAGAATGCATGTTGCAATTGAATCCCATCATGCTGCTAGGGTTCCTAGACATGTTTGGACACATGCTGAAGTGGCATCATTGCATGTGTTCTTTTCCAAAACCATAATTCTGCACATTGATACACACACACACATCCAAGTTGGTATGGTGATGTAACATCTTTCAGACTGGGGACACAATGCATGTTGTAGTTGAATCCCAGCATGCTGCTAGGGTTTCTGGACATGGTTGGACACATGCTGGAGTGGCATCATTGCATGTGTTCTTTTCCAAAACCACAATGATGCACACTGATACACACACACATCCAAGTAGGTGTCGTGATGCAACATCTTTCAAACTTGTGATACAATGCATGTTGTAGTTGAACCCTAGCATGCTGCTAGGGTTCCTAGACCTGGTTGGACACATGCTGGAGTGGCATCATTGCATGTGTTATTTTACAAAACCACAATGATGCACACTGATACACACACAAGTGGGTGTGGTGATGCAACACCTTTCAAACTGGTGGTAGAATGCATGTTGTAGTTGAATCCCAGCATGCTGCTAGGGTTCCTGGACATGGTTGGACACATGCTGGAGTGGAATCATTGCTTGTGTTCTTATACAAAACCACAATGATCCACACTAAAATACACACACACACACATCCAAGTGGGTGTGGTGATGTAACATCTTACAAACTGGTGATACAATGCATGTTGTAGTTGAATCCCAGCATGTTGCCAAGGTAACTGGACATGGTGGGACACATGATGGAGTGGCATCATTGAATGTCTTCTTTTACCAAAAACACAATGATGCACACTGATACACACACACAAATATCCAAGTGGGTATGGTGATGTAGCATTTTTCAAACTGGATGTAGAATGCATGTTGCAGTTGAATCCAAGCATGCTGCTAGGTTTCCTGGACATGGTTGGACACCACATGCTAGAGTGGCATCATTGCATGTGTTCTTTTCCAAAACCACAATGATGCACACTGATAAACACACAATCCAAGTGGGTGTGGTGATGCGGCATATTTCAAACTGGTGGTAGAATGCATGTTGTAGTTGAATCCCAGCACACTATTAGGGTTCTTGGACATGGTTAGACACCACATGCTGGAGTGGCATCATTGCATGCATTCTTTTCCAAAACCACAATGATGCACACAGACACACACACACACATCCAATGACTCTAGTGGATCCATGTGGTTTATGAAATGAATACACATGCAATGACATATAGTGGATCCATGTGGTTTATGAAAGGAACACCATGCAATGACATATAGTGGATCCATGTGGTTTAGGAAAAGAACACACATGTAATGACATCTAGTGGATCCATGTGGTTTATGAAAAGAACAAACATGCAATGACTCTAGCGGATCCATGTGGTTTAGGAAAAGAACACACATGCAATGACATCTAGTGGATCCATGTGGTTTATGAAAAGAACACACATGCAATTACATCTAGTGGATCCATGTGGTTTATGAAAAGAACACACATGCAATGACATCAGTGGATCCATGTGATTTATGAAAAGAATGCACGTGCAATGACATCTAGTGGATGGATGTGGTTTAGGAAAAGAACACACATGCTGGAGTGGCATCATTGCATGTGTTCTTTTCCAAAACCTCAATGATGCACACTGATACACATACACATCCAAGTGGGTGTGGTGATGCAACATCTTGCAAACTGGTGATACAATGCATCACTACAAGAAAAGTTTCCTTCCGCAACGACTTGGCCCGACGGTCTTCCGCGACGAAATTCTTGGCTTGGCCGTGGCCGATGCAAAACTTTTTTTCCCGGTTTCGTGGCCCTCTACTATGACGGATCTGCTAAAAACATGGAGGAAGCTCGACCAGCGTGTGGCAGAAGCAAGATTTTCGTTTCCTCGTGCAATGTTGACTCACCGAAGTCTTTTGAGGCGTGTGGGTCCTGGACGTCAGTGTCTCTAGCGGGCCATACTTTTCGGTCATGCCTCCCTGATTTGAACTTGATAACATTGCTCGCGGCATCTGCCGTTTAGTCAGGCTGCTAGCTCCCACATGTCAGCCTCTCATTAGACGGATTGTGTGTATGATGGAATTTTTTTCCTTCGCTCGCGCTACCCTGTTCCAAAGTTGATAGCGCTGCTCGATGCATCTACCATCTAATCAACCTCCTAGGACCCACATGTCAACCTCTCACTAGAAGAAATGTGTGTATGATGGAATTTTTTTGTGCGCTAGCGCTACCCCATTTCGAGTTGATAGCGCTACTCGACGCATCTATCGTTTAACAAACCTCCTGAGACCCACATGTCATCCTCTCATGAGAAGAAACGTGTGTATGATGAATTTTTTTCCTTGGCTCGCGCTACCCTGTTCCAAACTTGATAGCGTTGTTCGATGCATCTACCGTTTAAGCACGATGTTGGGCCCCACATGTCATCCTCTCATTACAAGAAACGTGTGTATGATGGATTTTTTACCCTCTATCGCGCCTTCATGTTCTAAACTTGATAGCGTTGCTCACTGCAGTAGTCATTTAATCAAACTCCTGGACCCCACATGTCATCCTCTCATTAGAAGAAACATGTGTATGATAGAATTTTTCCCTCGGTCATGCCTCCCTGTTCCGAACTTGATAGTATTGCTCGCTGCATCTATCGTTTAATCATGATGCAGGGCCCCACCCCACATGTCATACACTCATTAGAAGAAACGTGTGTATGATGGAATTTTTGCTCTCGGTCGCGCCTCCGTGTTTCGAACTCGATAGCGTTGCTCGATGCAGCAGCCATTTTTCCAGGCTGCTGAGTCCCCCATGTGAGCCTCTCATTAGAAGAAAGGTGTGCATGCTGGGCTTTTTTCTCGCTTGTGCCTCCCTGTTTCGAACTTGGCAACGTCGCTCGAGGCAGAACCTGTATAAGGCCGCTCTACTAGGTCCCACATGCCGGTCTCTCTGTATATCAAACCTGCGTATGATGGACTTTTTTTCGGCCGCGTCCGCTGTTTTAACCTTGGCAACATTGCTCGATGTGGTAGCCGTGTATGGTCTTGCTACTGAGTCCCCCAAGTCACCCTCTCTAGTATGTTCTAGCGGGTGGGTCCCTGATGCCAGCCTCTCTGAACAAGTATTTAACTTTTTTTCTAACCTGACCATTAAACTCGAGGGATGCTGCAGGCTGGTGGGTCCGTGATGTCAGCCTCTCCGTAATGCAATATTAAAAAGTAAAAATTTTCTAAAAAAAGTAAACCCAAGATATATATAAATATGTACACATAGTGGATTCGAACTAAAGACCTTCAAATCAAATCAAATAGACATAAACTGAGTGTTTTGCCACAATACCAAAGATACTACTAGAAATTGAATCATTAAACATGTATTAGTACTACAACTTATGTATCAGTCTTCTAAAAAATATTATTGTGTTGCCATGTTATCTCTCTTAAAATAAAAGAGCAGTGCTACTGGAACCTCGATTTATAAAAAGCCACATAATGGATTAGTTTCTTAAAAACATGGGTAGGCAAAAATTTTTTAGAGGTGGGGGCAATGCCAAAAAAGCCAAATTTAAAAGTTTTTGGGCTATGGTCAATGGGCTCCTATCTCAAATTTCACTGGGCTGTGTCTCGCCAGATTCAAAAACAGACCTCTTCGAGGGAGGAAAAAAAGAGATAATTCCTTTGACAAATATTCATGTAAAAATATCTAATGAACACACACCACATGCGCCAAAACAGGGTTGGTATCCAATGACTTCACTTGGTGAAATCACGCTGTATAACGTTACCCTCTCATGTCTATCCAAAATGCATCTAACGGTTCTGATGACACAAAGTCAAAAGCTCTAGAGCAAGCAGCGAGCAGCAACGACATAACTTTTGACAAATTCAATACCATTTGGAAGAAGTACAGAATAATAAGACATAAAAAAAATCGACAGATTCCTAGTTCATATTCAGCAGCACTTGACCAATTCAGAAGCATTTCAAAGTGACTGATTCAGCAGTACAAACACTGAAATTCAATATCACTACAGAGAGAGACAATTCTTGTTTCAGCTCTAAAAACCATGCCACGCGATCAGTTTGTCGTTTTCTCCAAACACAATCGATCACTGGAACACAATCATTGTCATAATATTTGGTCATATAGGGAATCGTCATATAGATACAGATATACCATACCAGTACGTACTAGTCATAGCTCTAATCTAGCAAAAGGTTATCACAGTTTTACCACCCATATATGATCAGTGGAGATAAGACAACCACATAATTAATTACAATAGTATGCGGCCAAAGAGCTAGATAGCTAGGAAGTTTATGAACAACATGCCACATTTAGGGCAGCGAGATACATCGACCTTGACCGTCACTACAAGAAAAGTTGGCTTTTACAACGGATGATTTTCGTTGTTGAAGGCCCGTTTTTCGTGGCTAAAAGGTCTTCTACGACAGATGCCCATCGTGGTAAAAGCCCCGTCACAAAAGAATCTACCACGGTGTTTTCCTGACCATGGCGGATCACACCCTTCAGCCACGAAAACTTATTTTGTCATAGATCTGTTCACCAGCCACGTTGACTGCTGACGTCATGGAAAATTCCACGTGGCAAACACTGTTAACGACTAGTTACCGCCGTTAACAGCCACGAAAACCATGGAAGAAGCCAGGAACAACCAAGGCCTGCTCATAATAAAGTGGGTCGGCCCATCAAGAGAGCCCAATAAGATTACGTCCAGTTACTGTTTCGTCCGACACTGTTTGAAATGGGCCCAAAGATGTGGCTAGCAGCGGCCCACGAATGTCAGACCCATTACTGTTTTAGCCTACAAAAGCCCACACTTTTCGAACACTGTGCGGCCCGTGAACAGGCTGCGTCAAGTAGGCCCGATACTGTTAAAGACCATGCTCCGCCTGTCACTATTCTCACAGCTCGTCATGGGCCACCTACGAATGGCCCACTTTTGAGAAGGTCCGATACTATTCTGGCCTTTTACTATTCTGGCTCGTTACTATTTTGGCCGTCTACTATTCATGTCCGTTACTGTTGTGGCCCTTTACTATTCAGGCCCGTTACTGTGCTTATTGCCACTGTTCTGTCCTGCTACTGTTCAGGCATGTTACTGTTCTGGCCTATGACTTTTCTGGTCTATTACTGTTCTGGCCTGTTACTGTGCTAGGTTGCTACTGTTCTGGTCTGCTGGTGTTTTGTCCTGGTACTGTTTTGGCATGTTACTGTTTTCGCCTGTTACTATCCTGGCCTGCTACTGTTTTGGCCTGCTACTGTTTTGGCTGTTATAGTTTTGGCATATTACTTCTTTGGCCTATTATAGTTTTGGCCTATTACTATTTTGGCCTGTTACTGTTTGGCCTATTACTGTTTTGTCCTGTTATTGTTCTACCCAGCTGCCGTTACTGTTTCAGTAATTCTGAAGGCCATGCAAATATCATAAAAGGAGTATAATTAGCGATCATCTTTTACTGTTCATGGAAGGCGCAATAAAAGAAGGGCAAATAACAAAACCCTATACAGTTACCTGATCGACCTGGCTAGCGCAGTTATGGTACCGCCATTCGTGGATGGCATCAACTAAATGCCTACATGGCCTATGTGAGTTATCTAGATATTACATCAGCTGCAAACTTCTTAAAAATATTACATAATATGAACAAAAGGTAAAGAAAATTTAGCATTTCAGTTGCCAATCAAGTTGATAGCAGAGTCCTTAATTTGCTTTCTCAATCCATCAACCGTATCTCCCTTTGAGTGTGACGGCTACATTGGAAAACCACCTTAAGACATGATCTTGCAGTCCCCTCTTTGGTGGCAATAACAATAATTGCAGTCTGAAACTAACTAATAACAAGTTAATACAGAAAAGAAGACAAACTACTCATAGCTAAGAATGAACCAGATACGAATTATAACTGCATAATACGAACATGTAGAGCAAGAATGCAAACCATGAATTAACTATATAGTAGAGGATAGTTATGTTGTTGCCTAGGATGAACCAGAATCATATACGAGATATAATGGTGTGGCTTGTGAACCTGTAGAACAGGACAAACAAACATTAGACAAGTATGCCAATAATGAAATGAGCAATCAAACAAAGTCATAATGAAATGAGAAATCAAACAAAGTGTTTCTTAGAATTTTAGTATAAACTAGCCAGGTCATTTCAGCAAATATATATGGAAGCAGTGGTATCTCCTGGAATGCAAGAGTCATTGGGTGACTTGAAATTTGCGGTGAGCTACACAATGGCATGCATGAAGGGAATATGCCCGAGAGGCTATAATAAAGTGGTTATTATCTTATTCCATGTTTATGATAAATGTTTATTTTGCATGCTATAATTGTATTGATCGGAAACGTCAATACATGCGTGTTTAATAAACAAAAAGGGTTCCTAGTTATGCCTCTCTTATAGACTAGCTTGTTGATTAACAAGATGATCAAGGTTTCCTGATCATGGACATTGGATGTTGTTAATAACAAGGTCACAACATTGGTGGAATGATGTGATGAACATTCATCCGAAGTATAGCATTACGATCAAAGTCATTATGTTTATATTGCTATAACATCATACGAAGTAATCTTTATCCTTAGACCATGAGATCATTTTAATTGCTAATACCGGAAGAGTATCTTGATAACATCAAACGTCCCACCGTAACAAGTTGACTATAAAGATGGGTTCAGTGCTACGAAGGTGTTATGTTGAGGCTCATGGATTGTCAGGGGGATGATCCCCAGTTACTCCAACCGACTAACAAACAAGACAGTCGGATCGCGTCCGGCTAACCAGATGCAGCCGGACAGGGCAAGACAGGCCGGCTATCCCCCGGTAGCCGGATCAGCAGGAGGTAGCCGGATACGGCGACGTAGCCGGACTCAATCAATGGGACAGAGCGACGTGTGTATCAGTGCACGGTACACCCTATACGGTGAAAATACTGGCAACTACCCGGCCATACCGAAGACTTTGCGTGGGTGACGCAGGAACAATGGCCGGTGCTGACGACAGGCTCGCACGGCGTCCACTGTGCCTACGACAGCCATACCGCTCGTACTCCGACAGGACTAGCCAGCTGAGACCCGCCTGTGGGGCCCGCCAATCAGACTAGCCAGTGAGACCTTTGCCTCTCTTCCTATATAAAGAGAGGCAAGGCCTCAGTAGAAAGGGTTGGTCTTACAGCATTTAAGGCAGTAGCTAGCGTATACAGCTCGAGGAGCACCTGTAGTTCTGGTATTCCACATAGTCAGATCCGGCAGGAGTAGGGGCTTTACCTCACCACGAGGGCCTCGAACCTGGGTACTTCTTGCGTCCCGCTACGCTCGCTTGTATCCAATCCCGCCTACGGACGCCGTCGATAGCTTCCCTGCTAGTCCCCACACCTCTATCTAACCTCCTCAGGTACTGCCGTTCCCAATACAATGACAGTTGGCGCCCACCATGGGGCAAGGTGGCTTCGACCGAAGTCACGTTTCGCACGGGACCCCGCACTTTAGCCGGTGAGCGCGTGGCCTCCGGCCTGGTGCTCACGCTCGGCAAGTTCGACTGCGTCATCGACAACGCTTCCTGCTTCGCCGGAACCTCCTTCCTGGCGAACGGCACTGTTCTGCTATTCGGCGACCTCCCCGTTTACGTTGCCACCGTCCCGGAGCGTTTCCCTAGGGAAATCTTCTCTGTCGCGGAGCTGCCGTGCTCAGGCGGCAGCGCCTCCGCCGCACCTCGCCGCTTAGAGGTCATGATGGCCGGTTCCAGCTCCCATCCTCGCCAGCCGTGGGAGTGAGGCGCGGACGAAGTCGGAACTTCCGCTCCCCCGCAGCCCCGGAACCCGGTGGAAGATGCCATTGACCGGCTCTTGACGCCCGTTAACCTCGGGGATAACCCGGAGGAGGCGGAGGCCAACTTCAGCATGGAGAGACATATCCTCCTCCATGAGGCCATGGAGCAAGCAGCAGCCCGCAAGCAGCTCGAGATCACCCGGCGCGAGTACGACCATGTGCACGGCCTCACTCCGGCTACCACGGAGCCGAGCCGGCGTGGCCAGGTATGGCGTCAGGGCGGCGAGCTAGGCGGTAGGTTGGAAAAGGACGGGGAACCGGACCCCGCGCCCGCCCTCACACGGCCCACCTACAACACACCCATCAAGAACTTGCGCGTGGCGCGAGCCGCGGCGGAGGAACTACCCAGCCTGGAGGGCGAGGAGCGAGCCCGCCAGCACGCTCGCGTGTAGGAGCTCCTCCGCGTCATGGACGAGCAGGCTGGTGCCAACCGGCAGATGCAGGAAGACCTTAGCTACTCCCTGAGGAGCAGGCTACCCGCCAACAGCAGGGGCGCGCCGCGCGACACCCAACAGGCGGCCTCCCCTCAGCCGCCCAGGGCCCGCAGTAGGCGTCACAGCTCTGGCAACAGGGGCCAGCCGCGCCAGGAGCAGACGGTGAACAACAACCCGCCACCTCCCCCTCCGCCAGCTGGAGCGCCTAGACCAGCCGGTTCCCGTCTCTCGGGCCGGGTGGGAGCGCCCAACCCTGATTGCCCGGATGCCCGCGACCTCATCGAGCTCCTCGCCCAAGCGCGCGTCACGGAGGAGGAAGATTCTACCGGTCCGGTTTGTTTCGGACCTCGCATCCGGAACGAGCCGTTTCCGGATAAATTCTCCCTGCCCAAGGACACCCCCAAGTACGACAGCAGCATGAAACCAGAAGACTGGCTGACCGACTACGCTACAGCAGTCGGCATTGCCCACGGGAACAAGCGCACAGCCGTGCGCTACGTCCCCTCATGCTAACCGGGTCGGCGAGGACATGGCTCAATAGCCTCGCGCCCAACAGCATCAACACGCCGGACTTCGAGAAGGTGTTCATCCGCAACTTCAACGACACGTACAAGCGCCCAGGGCGCCCGCGCGACCTGGCCTTGTGCGTCCAGGGCGACCACGAGACCGACCGCGAGTACCTCGCCAAGTGGACGGAACTGCGCAACACCTGCGAGGGCATCCTGGAGAGCCAAGCCATCGGTTTCTTCATCGAGGGTTGCCGAGAGGGCACCATGCTTCGCCACCGGCTACTGTGTGACGAGCCGAAAACCATGGCAGAGATCATGATGGTTGCAGACCAGTACGCCACGGCGGATGCCGCCATGAAGAAGCCCCTCCGAGTAAACGCGGACGGACGTCTGACTCCCATGGAGCCGGCTCGTGACCGACCCAGCAATCCGACTGGAGAAGCCGGATCCTCCAGACGCCACGGCAACGACAGCCGGTTCCATGGGGACCGCTAGGCCGGAAAACAAAAACCTCACTACCACGCGCGGCAGGTCAACGCTGTGGAGGGCGCGCCCGACACGCCGGCTAATGAAGCAAGGAGGCAGAAGCCACGGCTCACCTTCGACCAGATGGTCGATGGCCCGTGCAAATGGCATAGTGGTCCCTTCAAGATGGCCACGCACACCACCCGGAACTGCAGCTGGACCCGCCAGCTAAAGGACCAGGGTAACCAGCCTCGTCCCCTGCCTCCCCCACCGGGTGGACCTCCACCACCGGCTAGGGGAGCCGACAATGATGGTAACAGCGGCAACGGCGGCAACAACAACGGCTACCCCCAGCGGCACGCCGCCTATCATATCTTCGAGACGGAGCAGGACGACAAGCTAGCCGCAGGCGACGCTCCAAGGAGGTCAATACCATCGCCTCTCCGGTCCCCCAGTACCTGAACTGGTCGGAAACCCCCATCACCTGGAGCCGAGTGGATCAACCTGAGCATCTACCGACTCCCGAGGGCTACGCCATGGTGCTCGACCCCCTCATCGTCTCCAACGCGCGCACTTGCCGATTCTCGCGCGTCCTCATCGACAGAGGCAGTAGCCTCAACCTCCTCTACCAGTCCTTGCTGGAGAAGCTGGGCATTTGCGAAAGCGACCTGCGCCCGACTACCACGACGTTCCACGGCGTACTGCCGGGGCCAGCCTGCGCCCCGCTGGGGAAAATCCAGCTGAATGTCATCTTCAGGACCGAGGAGAACTTCCGCCGCGAACCAATCTGGTTCGAGGTGGTAAACCTGACGAGCTCCTACCATGCTCTCCTCGGGCGCCCCACCCTCGCCAAGTTCATGGCCATCCCCCACTACGCCTACCTCAAGACGAAGATGCCGGGACCCCACGGCGTGATCACCATCGCCGGCTGCTTCAGGCAGTCGATGGAGTGTGCTTCAGCTGGTTCCAAGCTGGTAGAGGCCCTCATCATAGCCGAAGAGAAGCGCGCGATCATGCGCAATGTGGCCATGGCCCAGCAGGACATTCCGGCTAGCAGCAAGACGGCTGGAGAAGGAGCCTTCCAGCCGACAAAGGAGACGAAGAGGATCCTGCTCGACCCCTCTGATCCGACCAAGTTCGTCACCATTGACGCCTGCTTGGACAGCAAATAGGAAGGCGCGCTCGTCGACTTCCTCCGTGAGAATCGGGACATCTTCGCGTGGTCCCCAAGGACATGCCGGGTGTGCTGAGGGAGTTCGCCGAGCACTCACTTCACGTGCGTCCGGATGCCAAGCCGCTCAAGCAACCTCTGCGCCGGTTCGTAGAGGAGAACAGAAAGATAATCGGGGACGAGATCACCCGGCTCCTTGCAGCCGGGTTCATCATGGAAGTGTACCACTTTTGCGACCTCGGATCGTTAAGGATCCTAAGTCCCTGTGATTAACATGCTAGTCCTTGGATTAATAGCTAGCACTTCACAGTCGATGAATATCATGTAAAACACAAGTCATTATTACACGAATAATCCAGAGTATAATTATTACAACTTGCATAGCTTATAGCTAGCTCAAATAAAACAGCGGAAACTAAATAAAACTTGAGTCCATCAACGCCTCAGGCTAGTTGCGTGAAGACCCGCGATCCCTACGCACCTTTCAATCTTCGGATTCTGCACATAAGACGTGCAGCCAACAAGTTGGGTCAATACTTTGAATGTATTGGCAAATTACACCAAGGAAAGAGTAAGACTATCTCTACATGCAAGGCTAAGAGTAGGCTCTGGGGTTCATTTGCGTAAAGCCAATTTTATCAATGTAATAAGAAAAGAGGAAGAAAGTTTTCCCTACTTTGTAAACTTTGATAAATAGTATAGGGTCGAATGGAACACGTGGATATTACTCACCAAGTGCCCAAATCAACCTAGCACTTGGATATTACGCACCAAGTTCCCAAAATCCCACCCAATGGCGATATTACTCACGCCTTGGGGTTTATAAAATGTTAAGTTTGGAAAAGAGAGAGGAAGATCTTTCAGAGGCTCCATCCTTCAGATGCTCAATGTTGTTCTATTTCCGTGAACACAGCTGATCGATCAGATTGCAATACTCTCGAGAGGTTGTGCACTTTCCCCACAATCCATGATCAGGCCCTTTTACAGACAAGACCATGGCGAAGCCTTCCCTTAGTAGCCCCTCTACCAGCTAGATCCAACCGTGCCAAGAACCTCCAAATGTTGGTACCCCGGTGAGGTTTCCCACTAAGTATTAAGCCAAGACATAGCCCATATGTATTGTGGTTGCACGGGAAGCTTCTGAATTCTGAAACATGGCAGACTTGTTTGATTCCTGGGCGGCCGTCGTCCACCAAAATCCCACTCGTTGTCCCGACAACCATTCCGCCTAGAAGAAAACTTAGTTTTATTTTGAAGGGGGTTTTGAGGAGAAAGTTCGCTCGAGAGAGCTCTCATACTTAGAAAATTTTGAGTCTTTCGAACCCTCCCAACGGTACTTGATATAGATAAGTATATAGCATAGCATGCATAACTTAGAAAAACAGGATAACCTATTGGGATAGAAAAAATCCTAAGCATAGAGCTACTCATGGCATGCTACAAAACAGCACTTGCAAAATAGTACTAAGAAAATCTACCAAAATCCTACACATGCATACTACAGAATTTTGAAGAGTAAAACATGCATAGTCAAAACCGGGACATAATTTTGAACAAGTGGTGTAACTTGCCTTGATCCGAGCAGCAATCTACACAACTGTACTCCTCAGCGCGCTCCGAGCAATCTAACGAAACAAACATGGATCCAATCACAAGTTGCACAAAACAAAGTCACGAAGTCGAATATGCATGCATGCAACATGGTAATATGCTAGGATGGATTTGATTTTGACCAAGGGTTTTAACCAGGGGTGTTGTTGAGTTGGGGATATCATTAGAATCGATTTCCCACAGATTTTAGGTATTTTGGGTTAAACCCTAAATAACCAAGTTCAAAACTAGATCTACAACTCTAATCTACCTCGATATAGATATGAACACCCTAAGCATGATATGATAATTTTCTACAGAAGGTCTTGTCGAAACAAAGCCAACGCAACAAGAATCAACTAAAACGGAGTTACGGATAAATTTCTAGAATTAAAATACTCTAATCTAAACTATAAATCCTACTGCAAGATTGCTGTGACAAAACAGCAATATTATTGTAGATCTGTGTTCTACTCGAAAATATGAATCCAACGGTATATTATATGCAATTTTTGGACTAAAACTAGAATTACCATGGATTTTACAAGATTGGAGCTATTTCTGCCTATTTAAAAGAAAAAACAAAAGGGGCCAGCGATGCGGCGACACGTGGTGGCCCGGGATTGGTCAGCGAGGCGCGCGTGACGTCGACGCGGTGCTGACGTGGCGACGACGTGGTGGCTGCCACGTGGCGCGGCGCGATTCGCCGGTACCGCTTCGGTGCGGCCAGTCTTATCTGGGCCGTTGGATTGGTATCGGACGGCTGAGGGGGTGTGGCCGGCGGCTAACTGAGGTGGGTGGCGACGGGGTCCACGGTGGACGGTGGCGGCGGTCGGCGATGAGGAGGCGGTGCTCCCCCGGCTTGGTGGAGTAGACGACGGCGGTCGGTTTTTCGCCGCGGTTCCGTTCCCGGGGGCGGCGTCGGCTCTCCTCCTCCGAGGCGACGGCGAACGGCGGCTGGAGGCGGCGGAGGCGGCGGGGCTCCGGCGAGGAATTGGCGGCGGCTCGGCGGCGGTGTTGGGCGGAAAAAGATCTAGGGTTTTGGGGAGGCGTGCCGGGGCTTAAGTAGGGGCAAAGACTTGGGGCGGGGGTCGCGGAATCCGCTCCAGATTCGTTGGAGGCGGTTGGTGCTGACGCGGCGGCGGCGGCATGCTCGAGCCGGACTCGGGGAAGGCGGCTGACGGGTGGGGCCCGCCTGTCGGCGGCTGCAGGCGCGGGGTGGGCTGGCTTCTGGCGGCGGCGTTGGGCCGGCCCAGCCGGGCGTTCGCAGTAAGCGCCGCTCGCTTGCGGGCGTGCGCGGTGAATAGGAGCGGGCTGGCTTCAGCTGGCCCGCCTAGGTTAGGTTTCCTTTTTTTAATACTTTTTATTATTTTCTGATTTGCTATTTGACTAATAACTTTTGCAAACGGACTCCGAATTAGATGAAATTTGTTTCTAAAATTTTGTAAAAATAAGAGGGTTAGAGTAGGACTATAAAATAACACTTTTGCAAGGGTTTTGGTGGTTCAAAAAGGTTTGACCCCCTTTTAGTCTATAAGTGACTATGGGGTTTAAGAAAAATACCTGATGCAGTTTTTGGTATGTGGTGCCATGATGCGATGATATGATGCATGATTCTAGTAACATCTGAAATTGCAAAATTTGGAATGTTACAAACCTACCCCCTTAAGGAGAATCTCGTCCCCGAGATTCAGGTTGGTTAGCAAATAGGTGTGGGTGTTCTTTCTTCAGGTCTTCTTCACGCTCCCACGTGGCCTCTTCCTCGGAATGGTGATTCCATTGAACTTTAAAAAATCTGATAGTCTTGGTACGAGTAATTCTCTCGGCTGTTTCCAGAATCCTGGTGGGTTTTTCCTCATAGGTGAGATCATTTTCCAGCTGAACTTCTTCCAATGGAACTGTATCCTTTAGTGGGGTTTCAGCCATTTCCGGGTGGCACTTCTTTAGTTGCGACACATGGAAAACATCGTGAACTATTAGCACTTCGGGCAATTCCAACTGATAGGCAACTTCCCCTCTACGACCCAAGATTCTGTAGGGCCCTATGAATCGGGGTGCTAACTTACCCTTGATACCAAATCTCTTAACTCCTCATAGTGATGAAACTCGGAGATACGCACGGTCTCCCACTTCATAAGTCACACCCCTGCGCTTGGAATCAGCATAACTCTTTTGTCTGGATTGGGCTATTTTTAACCTGTCTTGAATCTGTCTCACCTTCTCTTCGGCATCCATGATCAGTTCAGGTCCAAACAAACTACGTTCTCCTACTCCACTCCATAGCAGCGGAGTCCTACACTTTCTGCCATATAAAACTTCAAATGGAGCCATCTTGATGCTAGTTTGGTAGCTGTTATTGTATGAGAATTCCGCATATGGCAAGTTATCATCCCAACTAGACCCATAGTCTAGCGCACAGGCTCTTAACATGTCCTCCAAGATCTGATTAACTCTTTCCGTTTGTCCATCGGTTTGTGGGTGGAAGGCAGTACTAAACTCCAGTCGTGTCCCTAGAGACTCGTGTAGCTGCCGCCAAAATTTAGAGGTGAATTGGGTACCTCTATCAGAGACAATCCCCTTGGGTACACCATGAAGACTTACGATCCTTGACATGTAAATCTTGCCAAGTTTAGCACTCGTATAGGTGGTCTTTACGGGAATGAAGTGGGCCACCTTTGTGAAGTGGTCGACCACTACCCAGATTGAGTCATACCCAGAACGAGTCCACGGTAGTCCTGTGATAAAATCCATGCCTACCTTGTCCCACTTCCAATCGGGCACAGGTAATGGCTGCAGCAGTCCTGCGGGTTTTTGATGTTTGGCCTTGACTCTGTTGCATACGTCACACAAGGAGATATGTTCAACAATTTCTCTTTTCATGTTGTTCCACCAGAACCTCTCTTTCACATCCATGTACATCTTTGTATTACCGGGATGAATTGAGTAAGGTGAATCATGAGCTTCCTGAAGGATTAACTTCCTGATATCAGGGTCATCGGGAACGCACAGACGCTTCTCATACCAAAGTGTTTCTTGTTGATCCGTGTGAAACCCTTTTGCTTTACCCTTGCTTATATTAGCTCTTATTTCTTCCAACTCTTTGTCCCCCTTCCGAGCCTCTTTAATTTGGTCCAGAAGTGTTGGCACTATCTCCATAGTTGCTAAGTATCCCTCCGGAACTATTTCCAACCTGAGGTCCTTGAGTTGTTCACACAAATCTTTTGGAAGTTCTCCCACGGTAAGTCCATTTACATAGACTTTCCGGCTTAAGGCGTCAGCCACAACGTTGGCCTTTCCAGGATGGTACTGCAGGTCTAAGTCATAATCCTTGATGAGCTCAAGCCATCTCCTTTGCCCCATATTTAATTCCTTTTGAGTGAAGATATACTTAAGACTCTTGTGATCCGTGAACACATCACAATGTTTGCCCATTAGGTAGTGTCTCCATACCTTGAGCGCATGCACAACTGATGCTAGTTCCAAATCGTGCCTGGGGTATTTATTCTCATGGTTCTTAAGTTGCCGAGAGGCGTATGACACTACTTTTCCATCTTGCATCAGAACACTACCCAGTCCTTGTCGAGAGGCGTCACAATAGACTTGGAAATCCTTTTGGATATCAGGGAGACACAAAACTGGTGTTGTTACTAGACGCTTCTTTAATTCCTGGAAACTTGCTTCACAGGCCTCTGTCCATTGAAACTTCTTCTCTTTCTTCAGCAATTCTGTCATAGGCTTTGCTATCTTGGAAAAGTTTTCAATGAATCTTCGGTAATATCCCGCAAGGCCCAGGAAACTCCTAATATCACCCACATTCTTAGGAGACTCCCATTCTGTCACGGAGGCTACCTTACTTGGGTCCATGGCAACACCTTTAGCTGATACAATATGACCAAGGAATCCCACTTCTTTCAACCAGAATTCACATTTGCTAAATTTGGCATACAACTTGTGCTCCCTTAACTTTTCCATTATTAGGTGCAGGTGCCTCTCATGTTCCTTCTCGTCCTTGGAGTATATGAGTATGTCATCAATGAATACCACAATAAACTTATCCAAGTACTCCATGAACACCTTGTTCATCATAGTCATGAAGTATGCTGGGGCATTGGTTAAGCCAAACGACATCACGGTGTATTCATACAATCCGTATCTCGTGGTGAAAGCTGTCTTGGGTATATCCTGTTCCCGGATCTTTAGCTAGAAATATCCTGATCGGAGATCAATCTTAGAGAATACACTATCTCCCTTTAATTGGTCAAACAGGTCATTAATATTGGGTAGAGGGTACTTGTTTTTGATTGTCACTTCATTCAACGACCGGTAGTCCACGACTAGTCTCTTGGTTTTATCCTTCTTCTCCACGAATAAGACATGTGCTCCCAAAGATGACGCACTTGGTTGAATGAAGCCTTTGTCCAATTGTTCTCTAAGCCGTTTCTTAAGTTCCTTCAACTCATCCACATCCATCTTGTACGGTATTTTTGCTATTGGTCCAATACCTGGCATCAAGTCAATAAGAAACTCGATGTCTCGGTCGGGAGGCATCCCTGGCAAGTCTTCCGGAAACACATCTGGATACTCCTTCACAATTGACACGTCCTCCAAGCTAACCCCCTTAAGAGAGTTCACCATACTTCCTTTAAGTGCGAAAGCTGACTTAAAGCGGATCCTTTTCTTATCCGGAGTCGTGAGTGCGATAGTCCTTTTGGCACAATCTATGACTCCCTCATATTCGGTCATCCAATTCATGCCCAAAATTATATCTAAGCCCTGTGATTCCAGAACGACTAGGCTGGTGGGAAAAGTGTGTGCCCCAATTCTTAGTTCTAACCCACGGCATCTAGAGTTTGCCATTACTTCTCCTCCAGGAGAACTTACCCTTAGGGGAGTACTAATAGTCTCCGTAGGTATTTTGCCTCTATCCACAAATACCCTTGATATGAATGAATGCGATGCACCAGTATCAAAAAGAACAACTGCAGGTGTGGAGTTAAGCTTGAACTTACCAATCACGGAGTCAGGTGCCTCACGAGCATCCTCCATGGAGACATGATTCACCGTGGCTTTGACGAACGGATTCGGCTTCTTCCCATTTCCATTACCATTGCCATGGTTGTGTCCGTTGCCGTTTCCATTACCATTCCCATTCTTCGTCCTTTCAGGGCAAGTAGTTGCATAGTGCCCTGTCTTGTTACACTTGAAGCATGTCACTTCACTCAGATCCTTCCCATTGCCATTTCCATTGCGGTGCTTTTGGCCATTGTGGTTATGTCCTCCATGACGATGACCATTGTGGTTGTGTCCTCCATGACGATGACCATTGTGGTTGTGGCCACTGTGGTTGTGGGGTGGTGGTGACGAAGTGCGTTGCCTTTGATATGGGGTAGAGTTGTGCTTGTGTGAGGTGGACTTTCTCTTTCGGTTCTCTATACGCCTTTGCTTTGCTTCAACCACAACTGCCCTGTCCAGAAGTTCCTGATAGTTATCAAACTTCAGAGCCACAAGCTGAATGGATATTTCATCATTAAGTCCCCTTAAGAACTCCTCCTGTCTCTTGGCATCCATGGATACATCATCAGGTGCATAACGTGCCAGCTTGTTGAATAGGTCCCCATACTCGGAGACAGAGCGGTGCAGTTGTTTCAAGTCGCGGAACTCACGTCTCTTAAGTGACATGACTCCCGCGGCTACGTGATGAGTACGGAAGGCTGCTTCAAACTGATTCCAGGTGATAGCTTCAATATCGGGGTGGGTGACCTGGTAGTTATCCCACCATTCAGCAGCTGGTCCCTCAAGTTGGTGCGCGGCAAAGCGCACCCTATCAGCTCCAACAACTTGGACGGTGTCTAACTTCTTGTTGATGGTGCGAAGCCAGTCATCTGCCACAATTGGCTCAGAACTACTTGAGAAAATTGGAGGGTTCAACCTCAAGAACCGAGTCAAGCGATCCTGTTGGGGCGGTGGGGGTGGCGGAGGCGGCGGGTTGTTGTTGTTGTTGTTGTTTTGCATGTTTTGAGTGAGGAGTTGGATCAGCTGATTCTGGGAGTTCAGAAGTTGTGCTATCTCTAGGGGCATGTTGTTATTGTTGTTTCCATGTCTCGCCATCTGGAGGGTTTGGGAGGCAAGTTAAGAAAAGATAGAAAGCCTAAGGAATAAACTCCTACCCTTATGAAAACAAGAAGAACACATGAGAAAAGCAAGGCACACATAGCACAAAAATCCACACACTCAACCAAGTTTAACTAACCAATATAAGATTTTTGGTTCTCATTACAATCGCGAATAACGTTCTACTATAGAACTAAAGGTGGTCCAACTACTCTACTCGTCATCCACTTCCTCATCCTCAATGATGACGCCTTCCTTTTCCAGCAGTGACTTGTATAGCTCCATGTCCCTCGTCGTGGCTTCAAGCTTCTCTTGAAGTTCCTTGATCTCCTGTGGCTCCGGTGTTGCAGCTTCGAGCCTTCCTTGAAGTTCCTTCACCTCTTGCAGCTCCTGGGTAGCAGCTTCCAGCTTCGCTCGGAGTTCCTTCTTCTCCTTCTGTAGCTTCTTGATCAAACTTGACCCCATAGTCACGGGCGTGATCTTCTCCTCCAAGCTCCTCTTGGCTGCTCGCAGGTCCTTCAACATGGTGGCAAGGTTCTTGAACTCCATCTCATTCTTTGCGAGCACTAGACTTTGCTCCCTAATCTTCTTGTTCTTATCTTGCACCCTCTTCTCTTGATTTGCGAACCTCTTGTCTTGGGCAGTGAGCTCCCCTCCTAGGGACTTGATCTTCTCTTCCAGCTCTTCGATCTTCTCGTCCTTCTCCTTGACTAGGGCACAAAGCTTGTCATTCCTCACAATCTCAAGGCAGCTCCCCTTCTGAAGGTCATTGATGTGGAATTCCAAGTCTTGATATTGGATTCTTCAACGCTTGCATGTCTTCCTTTCCTCCGGGGTTAACTCGATTGGAACTCCCTTCTCATCACGTCTTCCAAAGAGTTTGATGTAGTGGCCTTCAACCTCTTCATGGTGGCGTCTGCAAAGGCGTCCAATGAGCTCCTGTAAACAGATGCTAAGTCCTTTCTCCTTGGAGTCGTTGGTGGCAGTGAGTACAAAGGCCTCTGTCTTGGGTTCTGTCTGACTACGCCCTGGTTGGATGACCTCGATCGCCCAGCATCCTTCCTTGTGCATCTTCCTCAACTCGCTTCCCTTGATTGATGGCATGGGTAACTGCAGTGTCTTGATGATGTCCAGAAGGCATTCCACGAAGCGCAGGCACCTGATGTCTTCGGCGGTGTCGTAGTTGAAGGCCGTCATCTTTAGGTTAGGAGAGAGAAAATTAGACACAGGGTGATAAGGAAGATAAATACTAGAAGAGTACAAATAACTTAGAAGAATATAGAAAGCAAAAACACATATGGTAAAGGTGGTTTCCAATCCTAGGGGTCATGTCCTACATGCAACTTTGTGCTTTGATACCATCTGTTGCAACCTCGGATCGTTAAGGATCCTAAGTCCCTGTGATTAACATCCCAGTCCCTGGATCAATAGCTAGCACTTCACAGTCAATGAATATCATGTAAAACACAAGTCATTATTACACGAATAATCCAGAGTATAATTATTACAACTTGCATAGCTTATAGCTAGCTCAAATAAAACAGCAGAAACTAAATAAAACTTGAGTCCATCAACGCCTCAGGCTAGTTGCGTGAAGACCCGCGATCCCTACGCACCTTTCAATCTTCGGATTCTGCAGATAAGACGTGCAGCCAACAAGTTGGGTCAATACTTTGAATGTATTGGCAAATTACACCAAGGAAAGAGTGAGACTATCTCTACATGCAAGGCTAAGAGTAGGCTCTGGGGTTCATTTGCGTAAAGCCAATTTTATCAATGTAATAAGAAAAGAGGAAGAAACTTTTCCCTACTTTGTAAACTTTGATAAATAGTATAGGGTCGAATGGAACACGTGGATATTACTCACCAAGTGCCCAAATCAACCTAGCACTTGGATATTACGCACCAAGTTCCCAAAATCCCACCCAATGGCGATATTACTCACGCCTTGGGGTTTATAAAATGTTAAGTTTGGAAAAGAGAGAGGAAGATCTTTCAGAGGCTCCATCCTTCAGATGCTCAATGTTGTTCTATTTCCGTGAACACAGCTGATCGATCAGATTGCAATACTCTCGAGAGGTTGTGCACTTTCCCCACAATCCATGATCAGGCCCTTTTACAGACAAGACCATGGCGAAGCCTTCCCTTAGTAGCCCCTCTACCAGCTAGATCCAACCGTGCCAAGAACCTCCAAATTTTGGTACCCCGGTGAGGTTTCCCACTAAGTACTAAGCCAAGACATAGCCCATATGTATTGTGGTTGCACGGGAAGCTTCTGAATTCTGAAACATGGCAGACTTCTTTGATTCCTCGGCGGCCGTCCTCCACCAAAAATCCCACTCGTTGTCCCGACAACCATTCCGCCTAGAAGAAAACTTAGTTTTATTTTGAAGGGGGTTTTGAGGAGAAAGTTCGCTCGAGAGAGCTCTCATACTTAGAAAATTTTGAGTCTTTCGAACCCTCCCAACGGTACTTGATATAGATAAGTATATAGCATAGCATGCATAACTTAGAAAAACAGGATAACCTATTGGGATAGAAAAAATCCTAAGCATAGAGCTACTCATGGCATGCTACAAAACAGCACTTGCAAAATAGTACTAAGAAAATCTACCAAAATCCTACACATGCATACTACAGAATTTTGAAGAGTAAAACATGCATAGTCAAAACCGGGACATAATTTTGAACAAGTGGTGTAACTTGCCTTGATCCGAGCAGCAATCTACACAACTGTACTCCTCAGCGCGCTCCGAGCAATCTAACGAAACAAACATGGATCCAATCACAAGTTGCACAAAACAAAGTCACGAAGTCGAATATGCATGCATGCAACATGGTAATATGCTAGGATGGATTTGATTTTGACCAAGGGTTTTAACCAGGGGTGTTGTTGAGTTGGGGATATCATTAGAATCGATTTCCCACAGATTTTAGGTATTTTGGGTTAAACCCTAAATAACCAAGTTCAAAACTAGATCTACAACTCTAATCTACCTCGATATAGATCTGAACACCCTAAGCATGATATGATAATTTTCTACAGAAGGTCTTGTCGAAACAAAGCCAACGCAACAAGAATCAACTAAAACGGAGTTACGGATAAATTTCTAGAATTAAAATACTCTAATCTAAACTTTAAACCCTACTGCAAGATTGCTGTGACAAAACAGCAATATTATTGTTGATCTGTGTTCTACTCGAAAATATGAATCCAACGGTATATTATACGCAATTTTTTGACTAAAACTCGAATTACTATGGATTTTACAAGATTGGAGCTATTTCTGCCTATTTAAAAGAAAAAAAAGGGGCCAGCGATGCGGCGACACGTGGCAGCCCGGGATTGGTCCGCGGGGCGCACGTGACGTCGACGCGGTGCTGAAGCGGCGATGACGCGGTGGCTGCCATGTGGCGCGGCGTGATTCCCAGGTACCGCTTCGGTGCGGCCAGTCTAATCTGGGCCGTTGGATCGGTATCAGATGGCTGAGGGGGTGTGGCCGGCGGCTAACCGAGGTGGGTGGCGACGTGGTCGACGGCGAACGACGGCGACGTCGGCGGCTGCAGGCGCGGGGCGAGCTTGCTTCTGGCGGCGGCGTTGGGCCGGCCCAGCCGGGCGTTCGCGGTAAGCGCCGCTCGCTTGTGGGGGTGCGCGGTGAATAATAGCGGCTGGCTTCGGCTGGCCCGCCTAGGTTAGGTTTCCTTTTTTATATATATTTTTTATTATTTTCTGATTTTCTATTTGACTAATAACTTTTGCAAACGGACTCCGAATTAGACGAAATTTGTTTCTAAAATTTTGTAAAAAGAAGAGGGTTAGAGTATGACTATAAAATAACACTTTTGCAAGGGTTTTGGGGGTTCAAAAAGGTTTTACCCCCTTTTAGTCTATAAGTGACTATGGGGTTTAAGAAAAATACCTGATGCAGTTTTTGGTATGTGGTGCCATGATGCGATGGTGTGATGCATGCTTCTAGTAACATCTGAAATTGCGAAATTTGGGATGTTACAACCACCCGGACTGGCTGGCGAACCCAGTCCTGGTGCTGAAGAAGAACAAGACTTGGCGCATGTGTATCGACAACACCAGCCTGAACAAGGCGTGCCCGAAAGACCCCTTCGCTTTGCCCCGTATCGATCATGTCATCGATTCCTCGGCCGGCTGTGATTTGTTGTATTTTTTAGATTGTTATTCCGAGTACAATCAGATCCGGCTAAACCCGGCTGATCAGATTAAGACATCATTTATCACCCCCTATGGGGCTTTCTGCTATGTAACCATGCCTTTCGGCCTAAAGAACGCAGGTGCCACCAATCAGCGATGCATGCAGAAATGCTTGCACTCGCAGATAGGCCGAAACATGCACGCTGACATGGATGACATGGTCATCAAGACCAAGGAGAAGCGCACCCTCCTCGAAGACCTGGGAGAAACATTTGGCAACCTCCGCTAGTACCAGATGAAGCTGAACCCAGAGAAGTGCGTCTTCGGAGTACCGTCCGGCCAGCTACTCGGTTTCCTCGTTTCACAGCGAGGCATCGAGGCGAATCCGGAGAAGATCGCGGCCATCGAGAGGATGCAGCCGCCCAAGAACCTGCTTGGAGTCCAGAAGTTCACCGGATGCCTGGCTTCCCTCAGTCGCTTCGTCAGCCGGCTGGGGGAGAAGGCACTCCCGTTGTACCAGCTGATGAAGAAGACAGACAAGTTCTCCTGGACCTCCAAACCTACGCCGCGTTTCACGACCTCAAGTGCATGCTATCCACAACACCGGTTCTAGCCACACCGGCTAGTAAGGAGCCGATGTTGCTCTATATAGAAGCCATCAGCCGAGTCATCAGCGTCGTCCTGGTGGTGGAGCGCCCCGAGGAAGGCAAGGCTCAGCCGGTTCAGAGACCCGTCTACTACCTCAGCGAGGTCCTCTCCCTCTCCAAGCAGAACTACCCCCACTACCGGAAGATGTGCTACGGCGTGTACCTGGCATGCAAGAAGCTCAAGCACTACTTCCAGGACCATCCGATTAAGGTCGTGTGCTCTGCACCCCTTTCGGAAATCATCGACAACAAGGACGCGACCGGCCGAGTCGCCAAGTGGGCCATCGAGCTTGCCGCCTAATCCATCCAGTACGAACCTCGACTCACAATCAAGTCGCAGGCGTTGGCGGACTTCCTCGTCGACTGGGCCGAGACCCAATATCTCCCACCGGTTCCGGATTCGGACCATTGGCGGATGCACTTCGACGGATCGAAGATGCTCGGGGGCTTAGGAGCCTGCATCGTGCTCACCTCGCCCAAGGGAGACCAGCTGGAGTACATACTGCAGATCCACTTCAAGGCCTCCAACAACGTAGCCGAATACAAGGCACTGGCGCACGGGCTCCGGCTGGCCAAGGAGATCGGGGTCAACCGGATCCTATGCTTTGGCGATTCGGACTTGGTGGTGTAGCAGGTATCCGGAGAATGGGACGCCAGAGATGTAAACATGGCTCTCTACCGGTTCCACATCCAGAAGCTCAGCGCCTGCTTCGACGGGTGTGAATTTCACCACATTCCCCCCGTCAACAACGAGGCAGCCGATGGGCTCTCCAAGATCGGCTCCACCAGGCAGGCCATCCCATCGGGGGTCTCCTTGGAGCACCTGCGCAAGCCATCCATCAACCCGTCGCCAGAATCGGACTCCATCGTCTGGGCAAGAACCGTTTCGGCTGACGGAACGGCGGAAGCAGAACCAGCAGAACCTCCAAAGAAGAAGACCCGCACCAATTCCGGCCAGGCAGTGCCTTCCGGCTCGCAAGACCCGGGGGCTGCCGGCTCGCCTAGCGGCTCAGGGGCTACCATTCCAGGTACGCCACCCGGACGACCCCCAGGAACCCATCAACCGGAGAACATGAACGTCCTCGTCATCCTGGAAGTGCCGTCCTGGGCACAGCCCTTCATGAGCTACATCACCGACGGAGAACTTCCGGACAACGAGGTGGAGGCCAGGCAAATCCGGCGCCGCGCGCACACGTACACCATCATAAATGGCGAGCTGTACAAGCGCAGTGTAGCCGGTATCTTCCAAAGGTGTGTTGATGCGGACACGGGCTACCGGCTACTCCAGGATATCCACCAGGGCGAGTGCGGGCACCACGCTTCGTCAAGGGCGATAGTCGCCAAGGCATTCCGCCATGGTTTCTACTGGCCCACCGCCCTCGAGGACACCGAGCAGCTGCTCCGCGCATGCAATGGGTGCCAGCGCTTCGGGCAGCTCAGGCACATGCCAACTTCGGTACTCAAGACCATACCGATCACCTGGCCTTTCGTGGTTTGGGGCCTCGACATGGTCGGTCCCTTCAAACAAGCGCGCGCGGGCATGACCCACCTGCTGGTGGCGGTGGACAAGTTCACGAAGTGGATCGAGGCCAAGCCTATCCGGAAGCTGGACGGGGCGACAGTTGTCACCTTCTTCACCGACATCATTAACTGTTTCGGCTACCCCAACAGCATCATCACCGACAATGGCACGAACTTCGCCAAGGGGGCCTTCGCCCGGTTCTGCAGCAACAAGGGCATCTGACTAGACCTCGCCTCCGTCACGCACCCGCAATCCAACGGGCAAGTCGAAAGAGCAAACGGCTTGGTGCTAGCCGGCATCAAGCCACGTCTCATCAAGCCGTTGGAGCGTTCACCCGGATGTTGGATCGAAGAACTTCCGGCTGTGCTGTGGAGCCTCTGCACCATGCCGAATAGGTCAACCGGCTACACGCCATTCTTCATGGTTTACGGATCGGAAGCCGTCCTCTCCGCCGACATCGAGTTCGACTCCCCTCGCAAGCTCCTCTACAATGAAAAAGCCAACCAGGAGGCGTGGGAGGACGGAGTGGACCTCCTGGAGGAGGCCCGCGAGCTGGCCTTGTCCAGATCAGCCCTGTACCAGTAGCGACTACATCGCTACCATTTAAGCCGGACCCGCCCAGTCGCATTCCGCGAGGGCGACCTAGTTCTCCAGCTAGTGCAAGACACGAAGGGCATGCACAAGCTATCGCCACCCTGGGAGGGCCCCTTCATCATCAGCCGGGCGCTACCCAACGACTCCTACTACCTCATCGACGCGCAGCAGCCACGCAAGAACAAGATGGACAAATCGGATGAGGAAACCGAGCGTCCCTGGAACGCGGCCCTGCTGCGCCCGTTTTACACCTAGTCGCCATGCAGCGTATGTATCCCGAAAACCCTATGAATAAAAATGCGGACCCCCATGAGAATCTCGGGGGCTCCTTGCTAGAAATGTGTATGCATCCGTTTTCCGGTTATGATTTTCCGGCTCCGGCAACCCCTACCCGGGGGCTCGCCGGCTGGCCCGGCCTGCTAAGTCAACAAACTGGCTGAGTACTGTCCAACGATGTCAGAGGCCCACTCTTCGTCTCAGCTACAGACCGCAACCCGGCTGTCCGGCTAGCAAGAGTAAAAGCCCGAGGCATCCCACACGAAAAACGGGGAGGAGACACGACAGATCGGGTGTCCCGGCCCTACAACTAGCTCGAACCAATCCAGCTGCTAAGCCATTAGTACCGTGTGCAATGTACTGTCAGCTCCCTTCGATTCTGGCTGCAGACCACAACCCGGCTGCCCGGCAAGGACGCAGCGGAAACAGCAGAGCACACAGGAAAGCGACTAAGTGTCTAGAAAGGGACAAGCCAGTTTTCGAAAAAACAAGCTGTTTTTTGGCTACAGTTCGGCAGACTAACCTACTAACCTATGTGGACATGTGTGTATGCGTATGTACATTTTGTCCGACTACCTAGAGTCGGAATTTAGGAGAAGGAAAGAAGATTCGAAGTCCTTGCCCTCATCAAGCGCTCCGAATCTCGGGGGCTACACCCACTAGGTGCGCTCGCGCGCCCCTAGTGGAATCTTGTGGTTCCCGACCGGCTAAAGGCGTTTAGCCGGCCGACCGGAGCCCAGGTGAGGGCAAGGGTAGGAGCAAGAGAAGACAAGGAAGATTCGAAGCACCTGGCTACGCCAGCTACTCCGAATCTCGGGGGCTACACCTAGTGGGTGCGCTCGCGCGCCCCCACTGGAATGTTAGTTCCCCCGGCTGAAGGCGTTCAGCCGGCGAAAGCAACCGACCGAGACGAGTCTAGTCGGATAAAAATAGAAGAATGGGGAAAGAAGGAAGATTCGAAGCACCTGGCTACGCCAGCTACTGCGAATCTCGGGGGCTACACCCAGTGGGTGCGCTCACGCGCCCCCACTGGAGGTGCGGTTCCCCCGACTAAAAGTGTGTAGCCGGGCGAAGTAAGCCGGATAAAGTTAACCGGCGAAGTATGGAAAGAAAATTCGAAGCGCATAAGTTGAAGGAAATCCAAGCAAAGTCAATATTAACAAACAAAAGAGAGACGAAGCTCCCATAAGTTACCCGGCGTCAAAGACAGCCGGCACAAACAGACAAGGTTCATAAGTATGTAACACAATACAAATACACCCGGCATCCCGGGGCGATATCTAAGCGGCAGGACCCTTGCCGTGGGGGAGTCCTTGGCCGGCAGAGGCTTCGGGCGGCGGAGGAGGTGCGGAGCTTGATCCGGTTCTGGCGCTGGCAGGCGGCGGCATCGGGACCTCCACATCAGGAGTACCGACGGACTCCGCGTCGGTGAGCACCTCGTCGGGGTCCACATAGTCGGCGATCTTGATGGCGGACCCGCGGAGCTCCGGATGGGCTTGGCGGATAGCGGCAAGATCAGCTCCGGCACGGAAGCCTCCGTCGATCTTCTCGACGCGGGCGTCCTTGTACCAGGAGAGCATCAGAGCCAGGGCCATCTCCGCTCCGGCCCGCGCCGCCAGGTCCCGCAGCCGGTCCACCACAGCCGGCACCTCTCCCACCTTCGCAGCCAGCTGCGCCATTGTCTCCGGAACCGGAGCCTCCGACCATACGAAGGAGAAGACGTCCCGCGCCGCCTGGCGAAGCTTGGCAGCTTCCTCGCCAAGAAGGATGACGAGCCCCTGGGCCGTCGGCTGCGCTCCCGGCTAGCAGGTCTATGCCGGGGTAAAAGGCTCTCGGAAAAGAGAAGTCAGATCCAGCTACCGGATCCGGAAAGAAAAGAATACGGAAAGAAAACTCACCCTTGGCAGTGTGGCCGACCTGCATCAGCTCCTCCACCAGCGCCTTCTCCTTGAGCGTTAACCGTTTAATCTCCTTCTCTTGGTCCTTGTTCTGGGCCTCGAGAAGGGAGAAAGCTTCGGTCCGCCTGGCGAGCGAGGCATCGCGCTCCTTGATGGTGGCCTTCAGACCGTCCACCCGCGCGTGCCAATCCTTGTTCTAAAGCCGCGGAGTGGAATTGGACTTGCTCAGCCGGTCGTTCGCTTTCTTCAAGCGATCGATCTCGCGCTGGGCGCACACAAGGATGGCTGCAACAAAACCGGCTATCAGTACCCAAAAAAAAGGGCAAGCCAGATGAAGCGAACTTACTCTGGGAGGTCCCGTTGGCGGCAGCGAGCTTCTGCTCCAACGTTCGGTTCCCGCCGGCTGTGGCCTCCAGCAGCCGGATCTCCTTCACCGCCAGCTCAAGCATGGCAGCGAGGTCCGACAGCGAGGCGGCGGAGGAAGCATCGTCGTCCACGGCATTGACGGCCAAGGACTCCTTCGCCGCGACCACCGCCGTCTGCCATTCCTCCCCGGGCTCCTCATCTGAGTTGTCGTCGCCAACGACGACGAGCTCCTTGCCAGCAGCCCCCCGCGCGCCCGCGGAGGAGCCTCTCGGCTGGGAGGACCCCGCCTCCGGCTGGGGGACTTCTGGCTGGGCGGAGGCAGTCGGCTCAGCCCGAGGGGGAGGCGAAGGCTGTGCCCCAGAAGAAGGAGGGGCGCTGGACGGCGCAGTTGGGGTACGGGGCGGCGACCCGGCTGGCGCGCGTGCCGGGCTCGCAGCTCCGAAGGAAACCAGCGTGCTAAGGAGAAAGAGAAGAAGATAAGAGGAAAGCAAGCCAAAGTCAGAAAAGGAGGAAAAAGGCAGCCAGACAGAAAACAGGTAGAAAGGGAAGGGGGAGAAAGAACATACCCCAGCACAACGGGAGGCGGCCCTTTCTTCCGGCCGAGACGGCAGGGCGCCGGACCGGCTCCTCCGTCGCGGGGCGGTGGGAGCCGCTCCCACCCGCTTCCCCGTCCGTCGCGGAGCGTGTCGCCGGCTCCGTGGTCGGCGCGGCCTCCTCCTCGTGCACCACCGCGTGTCGGTCGGCGGCCGGCTCGTCATTCCGGCTAGGGAAGGCGTCGCCATCCCCATCCGATTCCTCGCCGGACCGACGAGCGCGCGGCTCGGGCAGGTCAGGCGTGAATTCCTCGAGGGCCGCCGCGCCCTCCTCGCGGCTGATGCAAGGGAACATCTGCCGAATACAAGAGATCAGCCAGACGAAAACAAAGAACAGGTACAAGAAACACCAAAAAAGCATCCGGTTAGAAGAGCTTACCCGTGGCGCGCGGTTCTCCCAAGTATAAGGCGCCAGGCTGAACTTCTAGGTCTCCGGCAGCCGTTCCTTGGTGATCGTCCACCCCTACTCCTTCAGGTTGTGGTAGCGGGGATCGCGGCACGACAGCCGGGTCGGGTCCAGCCGGCCGGAGTAGTAGCACATCTTGTGTGCTCGCTGCTGCAACGGCATCATCAGCCAGGACATCCAGCTAAGAGTGAGGTCCAGGCCGGTCAGCCGACAGTGGACGAGTGAGCGCATGCGCTTCAGCAGCTCGTCCATCTCCGCCTTATCGCCGTGGAACTTCAAGTCCCAGTGCTGCCGGCTGGATTCGATGTCCTGGAAGGCCAGCAGATTGATCCAGTCGACATTGGTGAGGTTCTTCACGTAGAAGTACGACTGCTGCCACAGTCGCACCGTATCATGAAGAAGAAATTTTGGGTAGCCGGTCTGCGAGCGGGAGTAAATGGAGGCGCTGCCGCAGACGACTAGTGGCCCCTGGGTGAATTGCACCTGCGGCCGGACTCGAAAGAGCCGGCAGAAGAGCCCGAGATCCGGCTGGATCCCGAGGTAGCTATCGCAGAAAGCTACGAAGTGCGCCAACATTCCGATTGCGTCGGCACCGAGGTGGTGGAGGGGAAGATCGAAGAAAGCAAGGAAGGTCAAGAGGAACGGGTTCACTGGAAGGGCGAACCCGCGTGCCAAATGCGAAAGGAAGACGACGCGCTCTCCCTCCTCCGGATGCGGCGACACCTCCCCGGCCGGCGCCAGCCGCACCGCCACCTCCTCCGCCGGCGGGAGGACGCGGGTGGCGTGGTATTTCGTGATTTGGTCCTCGGTGACGGCGGAGCCGCACCAGGCCCCGCGGTCGGCGGCCATTTCCGGTTGATGAGGGGGAGCAGCAACGGAAGATTGACGGTGGCCCGTAGCAAAGTGCAAGGGCGCAGGAGCGGAAGCAACGAGAGAGAAGGAGACTATAGCGGGGGAGCGAAGGAAAGAAATTTCCTCCCTTGTGGCGTCCCTTTAAAGAGCTAGAAGGGCAACCATCGACGGGGCACGTGGCGCGCATCCGGGCAACCCACACCCCAACTGCCGCCTAGATCCCGTGTGCCAGAGCAGGATGTGCAGAAGATCCCGGAGCGAGAACCGAAGCGCCGGACAGCAGTTTCCCGAGCCGACATGCGACAGGACGTTACGCTGCCCACCATAGAGTAATGATGGCACGCGCGTGCGTGGCCGGCGTCAGCACTGACGTCACGGGTAGTGCAACCGCCAAGCTCAGCCGAACACAAATTCAAAAACAAGAGGAAGCGCGCGCACATTTCGCCTAAGGGCGGAATCCACACGCGCTCGGGGCTAGTGTCAGGGGGATGATCCCCAGGTACCCCAACCGAATAAGAAACAAGACAGTCGGATCGCGTCCGGCTAACCAGATGTAGCCGGACGGGGCAAGACAGGCCGACTATCCCCCGGTAGCCGGATCAGCAGGAGGCAACCGGATACAGCGACGTAGCCGGACTCAATCAATGGGACAAAGCGACGTGTGTATCAGTGCACGATACGCCCTGTACGGTGACAAGACTGGCAACTAACCAGCCATACCGAAGACTTTGCGTGGGTGACGCAGGAACAGTGGCCGGTGCTGATGACAGGCTCGCACGGCGTCCACTGTGCCTACGATAGCCATACCGCTCGTACTCTGACAGGACAAGCCATACTGGATACTGCTGATGACTAGCCGGCTAGGACCCGCCTGTGGGGCCCGCCAGTCGGACTAGCCAGTGAGACCTTTGTCTCTCTGCCTATATAAAGAGAGGCAAGGCCTCAGTAGAAAGGGTTGGTCTTACAACATTTAAGGCTGTAGCTAGCGTATATAGCTCGAGGAGCACTTGTAGTCCTGGTATTCCACATAGTCACATCCGGCAGGAGTAGGGGCTTTACCTCACCACGAGGGCCCCGAACCTGGGTACTTCTTGCGTCCTGCTACGCTCGCTTCTATCCAATCCCGCATGCGGACGCCGTCGATAGCTTCCCTGCTAGTCCCCACACCTCTATCTAACCTCCTCAGGTACTGCCGTTCCCAATACAACGACATGGATCAAGAGTGGAATTTGTCAATCCCGATGATGGATAGATATACTCTAGGCCCTCTCGGTGATATCACATTAAGATAGCTTGTAAGCAAGTGATGTGATCACTAGAATGTTATATCACGAGAACGAGAAAAGAGTGCATGTCGGTAACAAGATCAAACTAGGTATGGAGATACCAATGATCGAATCTCGTACATGTAATATATCATGAGACAAAGGGATTTAGTTACTAGCGTTAAAGGTTCTCACGATCACAGAAGTCATCGTTGAATGTGTAGGAGTCAGTATGGATCTCCAGGTCCCGCTTCTGATTATTGATCTGAGAGGAGTCTCAATCATGTCTGTAATATTCGCGAACCGTAGGGTGACACACTTAAGAGTTACCGGACACCATTTTGGAGCACATATGTTTCAGACGATAGAATTGCAAAGCGCATGAATTGTTTCGATAGAAACTGGAAATTGTTTCGGGTGAAATTGCAGAAAGTGGTTCTGCATGTGATAATGAAATATTGCAAGGGGTTATATGTGAATGTTTGTTAATTAAAGTAATTAACAAAATTCTGAATAAATTTAATAAAAGAGTTTTATTAAATGAGAGAGCATTAAACTTGGAGAATTTTAATGCATTTAAAGTAGGGACTTTAAAGGGGAATGTGAAGAGGCATTTTAATCTGGAGGGGTTACCACCACATGAATGGAGGTGAGGAGTCACCCCCCATGCGCCGGCCATGAAGGAGGGGCAACCCCCTCCTCCTATAAAAGGCCACCCTCTTCCTCCTTCTTCCACACACCTCCTTGTGAAGGATCTCTCTCCCCCTCTAGAATTATTTCCCCATGGTCTCGGATTAGCGAGATACATGTTCCCGGTGGCATTTCATCTCGAAGGAGTTGCTGCTTCCACTGGATCGCTGGAGCGAGGAGGTGGAGGTTGTCCGGTGGCTTGAACGTGTGTGCGAGTACGGATGCGCTGCTGAGTTGCGGCGCTCGTACTTCAACTCGATCTTGAGATCGGGAAGTGTACGACTATATCAACCACAAGTTCCTACTTGTTAACAAAACTCGTTGTCTTGGAGGGTAAGTTCTCGTTGGATGTATGTCCACCCGTTGCTCTGTACCTAGTAGATAGATCTTGGCATATAGTTCTCATCGTAGGAAATTTTTGTTTTCTATGTTGAGGACCCAACAGTGATATCAGAGCCTGATCTATGTGTAGTTGCTTTGCACGGGTAGTACACATATGTTTATATGTGGGCGATGATGATCATGTTATTGCATCTTCTATGTATTTTGGATATTGGTGGCATAGTGGGATGAAGCGGCCCGGACCAACCTTACATGTCATCGTACATGAGACCGGTTCCACGACTGACATGCAACTTGTTTTGCATAAGTGGCTGGTGGGTGTCTGTCTCTCCTACTATAGTCAATATCTGATTTACAACGAGTTGCTAATAACTTGGTTATCCTCGTTGTGGTTCATGTTCGTAAGTAAGAACAGTTCTATCTCCGAAAGCCCTAAGCCACGTAAAACTTGCAATTGATAAATTAGAGGCATCTAGTTTAGATCTTTGCTGGGCTAGTGTCTTGATATGGTATTTTTGTAAGTAGATGTATGATAGATACTCTTACAACACACTCAATGTGTAAGTTCCATAAACCTTGGCCTTACACACAAAGGAATGATAGAGATCATACCACGATGCAAATGATATAGATCAAATGCATGGACCATATCATCTCACTTTACACATTAGATGTTAGCATCTTATACTGCTAGTTTGGCGCTTTCTGTAGCATTGTAAGATGATCCCTCATTTAGATATCAAGATAAAAATGTGTTCTTCCTTAAGTATGCACCATTCTATGGATCGTGTTTCAAGACATCACGTGATGATCGGGTGTACTCGAATCTACGCTTTCATAGGCACGGGTGTAAGACAGTTTTACACACCCGAATACTAAGGTTCTTACTTGGTGAGCCTAGCATGTACAGACATGGCCTCGGAACACGGACCGAAAGGTTAAGCATGAGTCATATAGTTGATATGATGCCCATATAGATGCTCGCCTTTGAAGCTACACCGACTCACGTGATGATCGTACTTGGTGTAGTGGATTTGGTTCATGTAATCACCAAAAGGACACGAGGGATGTCGTTTTTGAGTGGGAGTTCATTTCTAATTTGGATTAGTCGAACTCAATTTTGTCATAAACTAAATCGAAGTGATTTTTCATAATTTGTTATAGTCATTGGCATTTGTTCACTACCTTATGCTTAGTTTTAACTGAGATAATAGAACTATAGATTTCTGGATATTTACTTTACAAACTGGTATCGTATTGTTTTGAATGTCAATTTAAAGTTTATAAGTCCTATTGCAAACTTTCAACAAACTCTATTTACTCCATGAAGTTTAATAAGTAGTATTAAATCAAGAGTAAGAATTCCAATGTTAGTATCTGAAGTATCTTGTTTGCCTCCATGATTCTTTATGTTCAAAAGTTGTTTTAATATCGAGGTTATCTAGGAGCTAAAATAATTGTTTCAGAAACCATCATGTGTGAAAGATATTGTGATATCTAAAAAAAAGTTGTTGGTTGCATTATGATAGTGTAATTTAGCAAAATACATGTTCTCATATTGCATGAGAATTTGTGAAGGATGGAGATGCTAGGCATCCGAATCTTCCAAAAGGTGTTGGGAACTAAAATTATACTCGTCATTCTACCTTATAGGCTATAGTAGCTTGATCATGAAAGTTTTCATGATAAGGATGAATAGAAGATGTAAGTAAAATGTTTACTACACTAATAGATTACTAAAGAATGGTTTTTTGAAAGAACGCCAAATATTTTATGATGGTGATCTACTTCAAAGTGCAAGTCTAAAGGTATTAGTATTTGACTATATACGCTTTGTACTATGTGTCATGTGAATGACACCACTATTGATATTGATAGATTCTTTTAAAAGGAAAAGGAATTGCTAAAAGAGAATCTATAAAATATTTGGCAGAAAATAAAAGGTTGGAGATGTCCAACTTAGGTATACAGAAGATATACATGTTATGGCTGCATTCCTTGCTTGTTAAACAATGTGGTTCTCAGGTATTGGATACTGGTATTGGATACCGAATTGGTTGGTATGAAGTGTCATACAGGACAATGCAATTCATGAATTGGAATGGCCTAAGTAACTAGAAAGAGAATAAGTGATGATGTTCATCGAAAACAAATAAAGTGTTATTGTTGTTTTCGTTGTCGTCAAACCTAGCCTTCAAGATTTGTTTTAATAATTGTTATTTTGTTCCGGTATTATGATAACAATGGTTGTTCAAATAATTACCGTATTCCATAAAGGATGGATGAACTTTTACAAGTCTAGTGGGAGAAATCACATCCATAAACACTATTGCTAAAATGTTGCAAGACAAATGATTGAAAGATCACTTATGAAGTGACATCGCTGTTTAAATTATATTGGAAAGAAAACATGAATAAACTCCATGTTGATGGAATTTTGGAGTCTTTTGATTTTGATTAATTGACGCTAGTGAAACTTTCCTCGAGATAATTGAAACTCCGTCCATAGGCCTAAGAGGAACGTATGAATAACTTATTGGATATTATGCATGTTGATGTATATAGTCAATTATGTGTAGCCATATGTGATGGATCCTTTTGCTTTATATGCTTTCTCCAGAAATTTAAGTGAATATATCTATATATTTACTTAATAAGGAAGAAGTATGAAACATTTGAAAATTGTTCAAAGACTTTCAAGATGAAGTGAAAAATCATTGTAACAAGAAAATAAAGAGTTTATGATTTGATCATAAAGGAAGATATTTGAGTTACATGTTTAGCAAAACACCTAAGATTTGAGGAATTGTTCCATGATTTGTGTTTCCCGATAAACCATAGGAGTATGGAATATTCGAGAGATGAAATCAAACCATGTTTGACAAGGTAAGATCAAGGGTGTCATTTATAAAACTGCCATTATGTTTTAAAGATTGAAGCTTTAGAGACTATCGCTTTTACACTGAAAAGAGCACCATCGTGATCCATTGAAATGACACCATATGAGTTATGGTTTAGGATAAAACCCGAATTGTCTTTTCTTAAATTTTGGTATGCTAAGCATAAGTAAAATGTTTACAACCAAAGTTGGATAAGCACGTCTTTGTAGGTTATCCCAAAGAATTTGTTGAGAATTTCTCCATAACACCGAGGACAAAAGAATTTGTTACTTGGAACGTCAAGTTTCTTGAGAAGGAATTTTTCCTGAAAAGTTAAGTGGGAGGACAATAGAACTTTGCTAAGGTTGTTGAACCTTAGCTATATGTGCTAAGTAGCGCAGCGCCAGAAAGTGTCCCGGTGGTGGCCACAATGCTCATGGCTCCCGTGATTACAAAGGGTGTGATCTCGGAGATTAGAGTTCCTATTGAACCGTGTGGGTCGGTAAGAATCAAATAGTGTGATTTGATAAGCAAGTCATTATTGTTTTGACAATGATGAACCAACTACATGCAAAGAAGCGATGATGGGCCTTGACTCCATAAAATGACTAGAAGTCATAGAATCCGTGATAGTATCCATACACGAAAAATCAAGTTTCTGAACTTGGAAGACCCTCCGGAAAGGCGGGAAGCCTATCGGTCGTGTTTGGATCTATAAATAAATAGACATGGATGTTTAACATCTATGAAATAGTCGACATGTCGGAAAGAAGTTTACAGCAATGTTCAAGGAGTTGACTATGACAAGATTTGATCTTTCATAGCGATATTTAGTCTTGACGGATTAATGTAGCAACCACTACATATAATTTGGTATATGGTAGTTGAATAAACAAAACAAGGTTCTTCTAATAGAATGGTTACCTAGGACGTGTACATGACACGGTCTGAAGGTTTTTTGTTAATTAAAAGGGTGCTAAAAGGCCATGCAAACTTCAATAGTTGAATTAAGCATAGCGGAGTTGGAATCTTCACCATGATGAAACTGTTAAAAGAGTTTAAATTCATCGGAGATGATGAAGATGCTTGCATTTGCAAGAAATTAAGTGGGAGCGCAGAGACATATTTCTAATACATTATGTATAGGACATATTGTTGATTGGAAATGATGTATCTTGTATTGACACATGTTAAGAATTTCATTAAAATAAGATTTTGATGAAAGACTTGGGAAAAACCGGAATATTTGGCATCAATATATATATGGATAGATTGAGGCGCTAATATGGTTGTGCTAGACATACATATATGAGATATTGAAAGGGTTCAATATGGAAACAACAAGAAAGGTTCTTGCTGCGTGAAAAGGATTGTATCAAAATTCAAGTGTTTCAACACTTGGTGAGTAAAATCACATGAAGATTTTGATCGATTATACCATGATATGTATAAATCCAGAATGTCCTATGCTCTAAATGTTATGAGCATATACCAGAATGATTCATAAGATGATCATTGGACAATAGTAAAGATATTCTTATGAGCTTTGGAAGAACTAAGAATATATCATGTATAAGTGACAAATAGTTAAAAGTAGTTCATTGTAAAGTGTTACATTGATACTAGTTTTGTCACTAGATACAAATTAAATTTATCTCAATTTCGACTATGGGTGGCACAATGTAATGGAAAGGATGTTCCATGATGGATTTGGATGAGTTCCAAAGTTGAGACATTGTGACAGATACTACAACAAAAGGCTAAGTATATAACTGCTATAGTAGGAGCAAAGGAGGGCATTTGTGTTAAGTAGTTTGTTATCAAACTAGGTGTAGTTCAAAGTGGGCTAATAATATGAAGATATATTGTGTGACAATAATATCAACATATTTTGACCGCAACGAACTAAAGGTCTCACCAAAGGACCAAATTTATACAATGCCATCTCATTTGAGAATGATTGATGCATAGAGACGCAAAGACATGCAAATACACACAGACCTGAAACTGCCAGATCCAGAGATTATGTTAACCACTAGCAATAGCGTATATGCAACACCAGAAAGCCATAGGTGTTCAATACGCAAAGTTTTTCAAACTAGATTATTGACTGTAGTGCAAGTGGGAGACTGAAGAGAATATGCCCGAGAGGCAATAATAAAGTGGTTATTATCTTATTCCATGTTTATGATAAATTTTTATTTTGCATGCTATAATTGTATTGATCGGAAACGTCAATACATGTGTGTTTAATAAACAAAAAGGGTTCCTAGTTATGCCTCTCTTATAGACTATCTTGTTGATTAACAAGATGATCAAGGTTTCCTGATCATGGACATTGGATGTTGTTAATAACAAGGTCACAACATTGGTGGAATGATGTGATGAACATTCATCCTAAGTATAACATTACGATCAAAGTCATTATGTTTATATTGCTATAACATCATACGAAGTAATCTTTATCCTTAGACCATGAGATCATGTTAATTGCTAACACCGGAAGAGTATCTTGATAACATCAAATGTCACACCATAACAGGGTGACTATAAAGATGGGTTTAGTGCTATGAAGGTGTTATGTTGAGGCTCATAGATCAAGAGTGGAATTTGTCAATCCCGATGATGGATAGATATACTCTGGGCCCTCTCGGTGATATCACATTAAGATAGCTTGCAAGCAAGTGATGTGATCACTAGAATGTTATATCACGGGAACGAGAAAAGAGTGCATGTCGGTAACGAGATCAAACTAGGTATGGAGATACCAATGATCGAATATCGGACATGTAATATATGGCGAGAAAGGGATTTAGTTACTAGCGTTAAAGGTTCTCACGATCACAGAAGTCATCGTTGAATGTGTAGGAGTCAGTATGGATCTCCAGGTCCCACTTCTGATTATTGATCTGAGAGGAGTCTCAATCATGTCTGCATTATTTGTGAACCGTAGGGTGACACACTTAAGAGTTACCGGACACCATTTTGGAGCACATATGTTTTAGACGAAAGAATTGCAAAGCGCAGGAATTGTTTCGATAGAAACCGGAAATTGTTTCGGGTGAAATTGCAGAAAGTGGTTCTGCATGTGATATTGAAATATTGCAAGGGGTTATATGTGAATGTTTGTTAATTAAAGTAATTAACAAAATTCTGAATAAATTTAATAAAATAGTTTTATTAAATGAGAGAGCATTAAACTTGGAGAATTTTAATGCATTTAAAGTAGGGACTTTAAAGGGGAATGTGAAGAGGCATTTTAATGTGGAGGGGTTACCACCACATGAATGGGGGAGGTGAGGAGTCACCCCCATATGCGCCGGCCATGAAGGAGGGCCACCCCCTCCTCCTATAAAAGGCCACCCTCTTCCTCCTTCTTCCACACACCTCCTTGTGAAGGATCTCTCTCCCCCTCTAGAATTATTTCCCCATGGTCTCGGATTAGCGAGATACATGTTCCCGATGGCATTTTGTCTGGAAGGAGTTGCTGCTTCTGCTGGATCGCTAGAGCGAGGAGGTGAGGTTGTCCAGTGGCTTGAACGTGTGTGCGAGTACGGATGCGCTGCTGAGTTGCGGCGCTCGGACTTCCACTCGATCTTGAGATCGGCAAGTGTACGACTACATCAACCACGAGTTCCTACTCGTTAACAAAACTCATTGTCTTCGAGGGTAAGTTCTCGTTGGATGTATGTTCACCCCTTGCTATGTACCTAGTAGATAGATCTTGGCGTATAGTTCTCATCGTAGGAAATTTTTTGTTTTCTATGCTGCGGACCCAACAATGCAGTTACTGTCGTAGGTAAGCATGAACCACATAGAAATTATAACCAGAGCATACTAGAACTTGTGAGAAGGAATGGAAAACATGAATGAACTATATAGTAAAGAATAATTATGCCGTTGATTAGGATGAACCAGCACCAGGTACAGAAAATATATAGTGGCATCGCTGGTGGACCTGTAGGCTGTGCAAACAAACATGTTCAGTACTTCCTTTTTGAGCTCTACGCAAAGAAAAAGAAAATAGTCAGTGTTGCAGCTTTTGAAGAACCAGATGGCAACGACAAAATTATAATCGAACTAGTACGAAGAGTTTGAATGTGTACTGCAGCATAACAGAACGATGCTAGGGAGGAAATAATAGCAGGAACTTAGCTCAAGAATAACCAGATAGAGTCAGTAACTGTGTGGCAGGAAATCCACACTAATATTTTCCACTGACATTACATTTTGCAAGAACGACACAATAGCAGGCATTTACTGGTGTACAGAGCAGCTAAGATAAGAACATGTGCATGAAAAAATAACAGACATGTGAATGACTTAATATTTGTAGAGAAGTGAATGCAAACCAACATGTCTAATAACCTTGTATGTACTAGCACGAAGAACATGCGTGCCCAGTGACTTGTATGTACTAACACGATTACAAAAATGCAGTTCACTGCAACAGTCTTGAACCTGCTATACTGCTGGCAAAACAAAAATGGGTTGGAGATCTGGTTACCTTGGTCGGAGAGGCATCTAAGCATCGTCGATACCGTGCGAGTGACGTCCAGGTCACTGAGGGTGCTGCGGTTGCTGTGGCTGTTGGCGTTGGGGAAGCAGATCTTGGGCAGTTGATGCCGGTGCAGTCAACGACGACGACCGTGTAGCTGGTTGGGAGCAGTGGACATGGAACTTGTTGAATTAGATCTCGTCTGGTGGACAACGGTGAAGCTGCTCCGGTATGGTTGAGTAGCTTTCGGCGGCGGGGAAGCAGAGCGTGGGCGGTCGACGACGGCATAGGCGCGGTCAGCAAGACCACAGCTCTGGTGGAGTGGCAGAGAGACCCGGTGAACTAGATCCGATGGGGTGGGCATCGATAAAGCATCTCCGGCAGATGTGGAATTACCGTCGGGCGGTGCCCGCCGTGGTCGTGGAGGTGAGGGTGTGGGAGAGAAGCCTAGGACTTTGGGAGGGCCAGCTGGAAAAACTGCACGAATCGAGATTATGGAGGTGAATATAAAAATAATTATGATCGTGCCCCCAAGCTACCGACTTTAGCATGCCCATAGGGCGTCTGAACAATGGGTAGAATGGGAATTTTAAAGTCAAAAGTTTTTGAAACGAAGGAGCGCGAAATGCTTCAAAGTCGATGTGTTATTTTGCCGCTCGACAAAGATTTTGAATTTGGCTACCGGCCAAATAATAATAATAGAAATGTGGTACTCCTCGGTTGGAGATTTCGGCTCAAATTTTTTGAAACAGTGGGGCGGGAAATGCTTCAAAGTCGGTGTTTGATTTTGCCACTCGATAGAGATTTTGAATTTGGCTACCAGCCAAATAATAATTAATAGTAAAGTGGTACTCCCCAGTGGGAGATTTGGCCTCAAAGTTTTTGAAACAGTGGGGCGGGAAGTGCTTCAAAGTCGGTTTTTGATTTGTCCGCTTGACAGAGATTTTGAATTTGGTTACTGGACAAATAATAATTAATAGAAAAGTGGTACTCCCCGGTGGGAGATTTCGGCTCAAAGTTTTTGAAACGGTGGGGCGGGAAATGCTTCAAAGTCGGTGTTTGATTTTGCCGCTCGATAGAGATTTTGAATTTGGCTATAGGCCAAAGAAAAATTAATAGCAAAGTGGTACTCCCTGGTGGAAGATTTGGCCTCAAAGTTTTTGAAACACTGGGGCGGGAAATTCTTCAAAGTAGGTGTTTGATTTTCCCGCTCGACAGAGAATTTGAATTTGGCTACCGGCCAAATAATAATTAATAGAAAAGTGGTACTCCCTTGTGGGAGATTTGGCCTCAAAGTTTTTGAAACGGTGGGGTAGGAACTGCTTCAAGGTCGATGTGTGATTTTGCCGATCGACAGAGATTTTGAATTTGGCTACCAGCCAAATAATAATTAATTGAAAAATGGTACTCCTTGGTGGGAGATTTGGCCTCAAAGTTTTTAAAACAGTGGGGCGGGAAATGCTTCAAAGTTAGTGTTTGATTTTGCTGCTCGACAGAGATTTTGAATTTGGCTACCGGCCAAATAATAATAATAGTAAAATGGTACTCCCCGGCGGGATATTTGGCCTCAAAGTTTTTGAAACGGTGGGGCAGGAAATGCTTCAAAGTCGGTTTTTGACTTTGCCGCTCGACAGAGATTTTGAATTTGACTACCAGCCAAATATTAATTAATAGAAAAGTGGTTCTCCCTAGTGGGAGATTTGGCCTCAAAGTTTTTAAAATGGTGGGGCGGGAAATGCTTCAAAGTCAGTGTTTGATTTTGCCGCTCGACAGAGATTTTGAATTTGGCTACCAGCCAAATAATACTAATAGAAAAATGGTACTCTCCGGTGGGAGATTTGCCCCCAAAGTTTTTGAAACGGTGGGGCGGGAAATGCTTCAAATTCGGTTTTGACTTTGCCGCTCCACAGAGATTTTGAATTTTACTACCAGCCAAATAATAATTAATAGAAAAGTGGTTCTACCCGGTGGAAGATTTGGCCTCAAAGTTTTTGAAACGGTGGGGCGGGAAATGCTTCAAAGTCAGTGTTTGATTTTGCTGCTCGACAGAGATTTTGAATTTGGCTACCGGCCAAATAATAATAATAGAAAAATGGTACTCCCTGGTGGGAGATTTTACCACAAAGATTTTGAAATAGCGGGGCGAGATATGCTTCAAGGTTAGTGTGTGATTTTTCCACTCGATTGAGATTTTGAATTTGGCTACCGGCCAAATAATAATAGAAAAAAGCTAGTAGACCGTATGCTATCTGTCCACGAATTCAAGTCCTAGAGTCACATCAACTAATCATCCATGAGCATAATAATTGTGTAGACTGATATTTTGAATTTGGCTAGCGTCAAGGCAACATTTGGATAAAAGGTGTACTCCATATTCAGGAATTGAAGGCCGAGAGTGACATTAACTTATCATCCATAATGAAATTGGATAACTCCGATTCAAACAGGGTTGGCTGCAGGTTTTGCCGCTCGACTGAGATTTTTTTATTTCGTTAATGGTACTCCTTTGGTATGAATTTAAGGCTAATTCACATTAACTGATCATCAAAGTACTTACCATATTGGCAGAGAAATTGGATACATAATCTCCGATTCAAATGGGGTAGGCGGTAGGATTTGTTGATAGACTGTGATTTTGAATTTGGCGGTTGTCCAAAGAAGAAAAAACCTTTGTGAGGTTCATGAATCCAAGGATGAGAGAGTGAGGTTGGGGCACAGGATTTTTGTGCATCGAGCATATGGTAAACAGATAAAAGCATGATGCGAAACAAATACTCCCTCCGTTTTTGTTACATGGCCCCAAACACAACCCGTGCTTTGTAGCAGGAACCATTTCATAGGACCATTGTACTCACCTTTCATTCTCAGGGTTCATCTTCAATTTAGAAAAGTCTCTTCATCTATGGGCTCTCGAGAATTCTGCTGATGTCATAACATCTTCAACTCCGCATCACATGCTAATGCTTTCTGTCTCATATCATCGATTGCTCGTCTATGCACTTCCTGTTCAGCCCGTAGTGCTACAATTTCTTCCTGACTAGACAAATATGGCGACTTGGACTTGGATTTGGACTTGCACTGCCACAACCCAGCATTACACAGGAACGTGCTTTTACGACGACCTTCACCTTTTAGTACCATTTTAAATGTTTCCAGACATTCTTCTTGGGTTTGTTCCAGACCATCTTTCCCAGGTTTTGCCATCTCCTCATTCAATTTAATCTGTAAGTTTATCAGTTGGTAGACATGGGTGAGAGAAGAAAAGCTAATACAGAGAAACATGTAGACAACACATTTAACCTGTCTATGAACATATCTTACAAGTTGGCATGGCTGATTACGCATCATATATATTGTAGTAAAAGTATAGCTATCTGATTATACTGATAAGAATTTTATCACTAGCACGCAATAACAGGACTATGCCAACATGGCATCTGTCTGTTTCTTCATCGTCGGGTGCATGATATACACAAGACAACTCTTTGTACAACTGAAAACTGAAACTCACACTAGTTGGAAATCATCTAGTACTTAAATTAAAAATAAAACTGGGCAGAAGTTCAGGTAGTGTTGCACATCTAACTATACATATAAATCACTGCACGTGTGTCATCACAAAATATTAATCGAACAGAAGACTTACAATAACACTCTCAATGGAGGGATTGGGCCCTTCTTTTTTGCTCGTCTGGCATGCCTAGAATTTTTGCTGCAGACTTACCGCACCTTTCTGCAAAGTGGGCGGAACACATTATCAAAATATAAGAAGCACAAAGTCTATGGAAGATTAAAAACTAATTATTCTTACTATTGCGCTCAGGTGGCCAACCAATGCATGAGATCCAGTTCGGTTTGTTAAGCGTTGTGTGGCACGGTTTCTCTTGTTTTTCTCAGCGTTCATCTGCAAAATCATACTAGTGATACAGATGTGCAAATAGGAATTTTGAATGTGATATGGTATCAGTCTTCACAAACCATATCGTAATCTTTGGATCAAACCAGTGGTTGAGAAGATCTATCCAGTGTTGGTCAGTCATAGTGTGTTCCATAGGACTTGTTCTTTGAATATCCTTGCTTGCCTTACCATCAAAGTATTTACTCTTTATCCTATGGCGCTATTGGCACAAAGAATAGGAGAACATGTCCATGAGAACATACTCTACATCCTCATTATCCTGATCGAAGTTGAATTTTGTCTGTCGGCAAGAATGGAACATTTGATGTGTTATGTGACTTAGAATAGAACCAAGAGCAAGCTTGAATGCATGGGACAGAGCACCATGACTTACATGTAACTTCTACAGTAATGAATTGTAATGGTCAGGGGTCTGTTAGTGGAGCTTGAACAATGCAAAGATGGGAATATCATTCCTGACAAAAACGCCTATTTCGGATGCTAGAAAGGCAGATTCTTTTGGATCTTCTGGCCTTCGCTTGCCAGGCACAATAGAATTGATGCAATATCTAGATTGCGTTCTGGAAATTTTAGCTTCAAGCTTTTTTCCTACCGTTGGCCCCCTTTTCTTAAATCTTCATGTAGCTGCCAATTCAACCATTATATCAAGCTTGCACGGTATATATAAGGAAGCATGCATCAATAATCCTTAGAACACATACCTTGTTTGGCGACGGGCTGATCAACAGGTTGGTGATCATCGCTAGCTTGTTGGTGTTGTGTCAGCAGTGTTAGGCAAACAAAGGTCAAAACTGGTTCTGCTGTCAATTGTTGATGGGTATCTTGATTGGCAATTGGTGATTGTGGAATGTGTGGGATGGTATTTGCTACATCTACTACTATTGGAACATGTGGTGTGCCACCAAGACGACACTTTTTAGCCGTATGTGAGTTTCCTGATTTTCGTTTATTGTATTTCACGGCGTGTGTTTGTGTTCCACCGGTAGCATTTGAAGGATGTCTTGTCGGCGCTTCGCTTTTGGTACCTGAACGTGTCTTACATGAACCAGCTTATTCCTGACACACATAAACAATACTTCAATTTTTTATAGTTCTATATGTAATGAGATGCACATGGAACAGAAGAATAGTAAGGCAAAATGTGCTCTATATATATGATGCATGAACTAGGTAGAGGGCATTGAAAAATATTTTGTGGGATTAAAATACAAAACATGGAAAATGCAACAGATATCAGAATTAAAAAAAGAGCAAGCACCTTGGGGGTGGACAAGCTGGCGGACTAGCAGGGAGGTCCTCGACAGGTCCAACTTCCTGAGTCAGGTCACCCTCGAAATATTGTTCATCAACAGAAACTAATGCTGAATCAGACACTTGTCGATCATAGTTTTTCTCCCTGCTAGTACCTGGAAGGGTCTTAGGTGAACCAGCTGATTCCTGACACACATAAGGGATACATTAATCTATCAAAGTTCTATGCAAAAATGAGACATGGATAGAACAGAAGAACAGTAAGGCAAGATATGCTGAACATATATGATGCATGAACTAAGCAGATGGCATTGCACAACATTTGGTGGGAATTGAGGTACGAAACATGGAAGATGAAACAAATATCGCAATGACAAGACAGAGCAAGCACCTTGGGCAGTGGACAAGAAGGTGGATTAGAGAGGGGGTTCTCGACTGGTCCATCTTCCTGAGTCAGGTCTCCCTCGGGGTTTTGTTGATCTTGAGGATAAAATTCTGCATTAGAATCCTGGACTTCATGATTGGTGGTGGTAGCTATGAAAGATCTAACTCTCTGCGGGCCAAGTGACCTTGTATATTTGGAATTCTTTAATAATCTATCTTCCCTAATCTTCCATTCTTCCTCATCAGTCGGCCGCAAATCACCTTACATGCATCAGCAAAAAAAATATCTTATGAGATTTAAGAGAGAGGTGTGTGTAGAAGAGAAAGTTAGTACAATGCTAGCAAGCAGTTGAAAGCTCTAAAGGAACAATGACAAACATATGCTTATACGATGCCTCGACAAGAAATGTCGGAGTACAACATAAAAAACTTTGTGCGAGAATTCAGTGAAACAAGCGATGAACTAATTTCAGACATCAAATGCGTAAAGCACATATGAAGTGTATGGCGACAACCTTTGTGACCGCGATTATGCGATTTCCTTCTCGTGCCTTTGTCAGACTTATGGTGAGCTACGACCTCGTTGTTCGCCCTTGAGCGGGTTTGCTTCCCCATCTCTCCGACGCCATGGACAAGGTTGAGGAAGCAGATCCGATGTCGTGGAGTCGGGGAAGTGGATCCAACAAAGCTGTAACGGTGTTGCTGAGCCATCTCCGGTGCCGTGGACCTCGTGTATAGAGGAGCTCATCTGGTGCAGGCCGGCGTCGGGAGCTAGTAAAATGTCTTCACAGTCGCTACGGTGGCATGTCGGTGGAGAGGGTGTGAAGGGGAGATGGGACGGAAGGAGCACGGTCGTGGTCGTGCAAGGTGATCTCGAGGGATTCGGCCTGAAGGGTGCGGGTGGTACTAGTATGTTTGAAAATTTGAATTGTGTGGCGCGTGGGAATTTACAAGAGAAACCAGTTTGAGGAATGGCCTTTGGCGCGTTGTTTCTAGACCGAAGGGCGAGATGAAAATTTAGTACCGTTTGAATTTTGGACGCAAGAGCCCATTGCGGCGGGTGTTGCTGGAGCATTGCTTGGTGGAAGAGGTGATTTCGGCTTGTGGTTTGTTGCTCAGTTGATTTTCTTTGTACTCGATCTACTACTGCAGTCTAAAAGTTTGACTTTAGGGCCACACAAGTATATAGTGCATGAATTTATTCACGGTAATGGGCATGAACTACCTTTCATGGTAATGTGTTAATTTTCGGTAAAATGTGTTTCTATAGATCTAAACGAAAGTGTAAAATAAGGTTTCAAGTTTATCATGGAAAAATGTTGCTTTTCCATTTTCCGAATGGCTAGAATGTGACTGGGATACATTGTCCAGATGTAGCAATTAGGTATAGTACAGTTTCATACAGCGTGCCAAAGAAAATATCAGGCTGACAACACAACGAAAGTCATCCTCGTTATTCGAAATAACAATCTATTCGCATGGCGGCTCTTTCATCACCCTTCAAAAATCATCTGCCTGCAAAGATGCGCGGATAATCTCTGCTCGTGCTTTCACCTGTTCCAAAACCGTCACATTGATCTCATTGACATCTGCATCAACCGAATTGGGAACTGGATTTTCAGCAACTAACTTCTGAAGATCAGCGGCAGCATCAAGGCCATCTTCAATAGTAGAAATCCATCCTCGGTTCATCTGCCGAGTGGCTGTGTCCAAATCCTTTTGGAGAAGCCTAATCTTAGCTTCAACCATGCACCATACTTCGGTTTGGTTCGTAGAAATGGCTGTATCACTGGAATGCTGAATATCTGTGATGCGAACCTCCTTGGCAGGGACATGATCATGCAATTGCTTCTGCAAATTGCAATGCAGCAAATCAATCAGTAAATAACATGCAAGATGCAACAAATAGCCATGTTTAGGGTACTCGACCAGGCCATGTTTCTGTACCAGTTGTGTTGTGCCGAGTGGGGCTAGATCCGCATGTCCAAAACTCTTCAGGATTCCTTGGCAAGACAGGGCATGTTTCGGCAGTACATCACCTTCCATGCCTTACAAAAACTATATACTAGTATGACAAGACAGGGCAAGCAAAGGCTGAACTACTCTCAAAAATAAAATGCATAACGACAGCGCGCGTATATGCAAAATGGAGGCAAACCATTGTCTGGGGAGGATTGTTGGGGGTTATAATTGGACTGGCGAGGCTTCATACTAGTGTGAGATAACCAATTTGGCTTCACGACTAGCAGTTGCCTTCTTTTCTCTTTGAACCGATCCAGTAGTACTGCAACTAGCATGCATTAGAAATAATTGGTAACGAGAAGGCACAACAAGGAAGCGATGAACTACATTAGGAAGTAGTAGTAAAGTGCAAGGAAAGTGGGCATAGTAAGTGTGAAGCAACCTTCATCTCGGTTGTACGGAGTTCTAACCATCGCCCTGGTGAGGGGTCCGCATGGTGTACACATCTCTTGGTTGGGGTGGTGGGAAAGCTGACACTTTGGGTGGGGGGAGTAGATGCGACGAAGCAACAACGGTAGCGTGGATGACGGCGTCACTGAGTAGACTCTAGCGACCTAGAAGTCGGCTAAGGAGGGATGGGATAGAGGATGATGTGAATATGGATTGTGGAGTCGGCGGGCGAGCGAGCGAGAGGCCCCGTCAGTATGGAGGTAGCTAGCGTTTGCCGAGAACTGAAAAGTAAAGGAAGGGTTAAATTTTTGGAAAGGTAGAAGGGAGGGTCCCGTCAAAATATAAGAAGCACAAAGTTTGTAGAAGATTAAAAACTAATTATTCTTACTATTGCACTCAGGTGGCCCACCAATGCACGAGATCCAGTTCGGTTTGTTAAGCGTTGTGCGACACGGTTTCTCTTGTTTTTCTCAGTGTTCATCTGCAAAAGGAGACTAGTGATACAGATGTGCAAATAGGAATTTTGAATTTGATATGGTATCAGTCTTCACAAACCATACCATAATATTTGGATCAAACCAGTGGTCGAGAAGATCTATCTAGTGTTGGTCAGTCATAGTGTGTTCCATAGAGTCGTTCTTTGAATATCCTTGCTTGCCTTACCATCAAAGTATTTACTCTTTAGCCTATGGCTCTGCTGGCGCAAAGAACACGAGAACATGTCCATGAGAACATACTCTACATCCTCATTATCCTGATCAAAGTTGAATTTTGTCTGTCGGCAAGAATGGAACATTTGATGTGTTATGTGACTTAGAATAGAACCAAGAGCAAGCTTGAATGCATGGGACAGAGCACCATGAATTACATGTAACTTCTGCAGTAATGAATTGTAATGGTCAGGGATCTGTTGGTGGAGCTTGAACAATGCGAAGATGGGAATATCATTCTTCACAAAAACGCCTATTTCGGATGCTAGAAAAGCAGATTCTTCTGGATCTTCTGGCCTTCGCTTGCCAGGCACAATAGAATTGATGCAATATCAAGATTGCGTTCCGGAAATTTTAGCTTCAAGCTTTTTTCCTACCGTTGGACCCCTTTTCTTAAATCTTCATGTAGCTGCAAATTCAACCATTACATCAAGCTTGCACGGTATATATAAGGAAGCATGCATCGATAATCCTTGGAACACATACCTTGTTTGGCGACGTGCTAATCAATAGGTTGGTGATCATCGCTAGCTTGTTGGTGTTGTGCCAGCAGTGTTAGGCAAGTAGAGGTCAAAACTGGTTTGGCTGTCAATTGTTGCTGGGTATCTTGATTAGCAATTGGTGATTGTGGAATGTGTGGGATGGTATTTGCTACATCTACTACTATTGGAACCTGTGGTGTGCCGCCAAGACGAAACTTTTTAGCCGTATGTGAGTTTCCTGATTTTCGTTTATTGTATTTCACGGCTTGTGTTTGTGTTCCACCGGTAGCATTAGCGGGACGGCTCGTCGATGCTTCACATTTGGTACCTGAATGTGTCTTACATGAACCAGTTGATTCCTGACACACGTAAACAATACTTCAATCTGTTATAGTTCTATATGTAATGAGATGCACATGGAACAGAAGAATAGTAAGGCAAAATGTGCTCTACATATATGATGCATGAACTAGGTAGAGGGCATTGCAAAATATTTGGTGGGATTGAAATACAAAACATGGAAAATGCAACAGATATCACAACTAAAAAATAGAGCAAGCACCTTGGGGGGTGGACAAGCTGGCGGACTAGCAGGGAGGTCTTCGATGGGTCCAACTTCCTAAGTCAGGTCTCCCTCGATATATTGTTCATCAACAGAAACTAATGCTGAATCAGACACTTGCCGATCATAGTCTTCCTCCCGGCTAGTACCTGGAAGGGTCTTAGGTGAACCAACTGATTCTTGAGACACATAAGCGATACATTAATCTATCAAAGTCCTATGTAAAATGACATGCGGATAGAACAGAAGAATAGTAAGGCAATATGTGTTGAACATATATGATGCATGAACTAAGCAGATGGCATTGCACAACATTTGGTGGGAATTGAGGTATGAAACATGGAAGATGAAACAAATATCGCAATGACAAGATAGAGCAAGCACCATGGGTAGTGGACAAGAAGGCGGATTAGGGAGGGGGTTCTCAACCGGTCCATCTTCCTGAGTCAGGTCTCCCTCTGGGTTTTGTTGATCTTGAGGATAAAATTCTGCATCAGAATCCTGGACTTCATGATTGCTGGTGGTAGCTACAAAAGATTTAACTCTCTGCGGGCCGAGCGACCTTGCATATGTGGAATTCTTTAATAATCTATCTTCCCTAATCTTCCGTTCTTCCTGATCAGGTGGCCGCAAATGACCTTACATGCATCAGCAAAAAAAATATCTGATGAGATTTAAGAGCGAGGTGTGTCTAGAAGAGAAAGTTAGTACAGTGCTAGCAAGCAGTTGAAAGCTCTGAAGGAACAATGACAGGCATATGCTTATATGATGCCTCGACAAGAAATGTCAGAGTACAAGATAAAAACTTAGTGCAAGAATGCAGTGAAACAAGCGATGAACTACTTTGAGACATCTAATGCAAAAAGAGCATATGAAGTGTATGGCGGCAACCTTTGTGACTACGATTACACGATTTCCTTCCCGTGCCTTTGCCAGACTTATGGTGAGCTACGACCTCGTCGTTCGCCCTTGAGCGGGTTTGCCTCCCTATCTCTCTGGCGCCATGGACAAGGTCGAGGAAGCAGATCCGCTGCCATGGAGTCGGGGAAGTGGATCCAACGAAGCTGCGACAACGTTGCTGAGCCGGCTCCAGCACCATGGACCTCGTGTACAGAGGAGCTGATCTGGTGTGGGCTAGTGTCCGGAGCTGGTAAAATGTCTTTGCGGTCGCTACGGTGGCATGCCGGTGGAGAGGCTATGAAGGGGAGATGGGACGGAAGGAGCACGGCCGTGGTCGTGGAAGGTGATCTCGAGGGATTCGGCCCGAAGGGCGCGGGTGGTACTAGTATGTTTGAAACTTTGAATTGTGTGGCGCGTGGGAATTTACAAGAGAAACCATTTTGAGGAATTGCCCTTGGCGTGTTGTTTCTGGACCGAAGGGCCAGATGAAAATTTAGTACCGTTTGAATTTTGGATGCAGGAGCCCATTGCGGCTGGTGTTTCTGGCGCACTGCTTTGTGGAAAAGGTGATTTCGGCTTGTGGTTGGTAGCTCAGTTGATTTTTTTTGTACTCGGTCTACTAATGTAGTCTAAAAGTTTGACTTTAGGGCCACACAAGTATATAGTGCACTAATTTATTCACAGTAATGGGCACAAACTACCTTTCATGGTAATGTGTTAATTTTCGGCAAAATGTGTTTCTACAGATCTAAACGAAAGTGCAAAATAAGGCTTTTCCATTTTCCGAATGGCTAGAATGAGACTGGGATACATTGTCCAGATGAAATTATTAGGTACAATACAGTTTCATACAGCATGCCAAAGAAAATATCAAGCTGACAACACAACAAAAGTCATCCTCATTATTCGAAATAACAATATATTTGCATGGCGGCTCTTTCATCACCCTTCGAAAATCATCTGCCTGCAAAGATGCACGGAGAATCTCTGCTCATGCTTGGACCTGTTCCAAAACCGTCATGTTGATCTCATTGACATCTGCATCAACCGAATTGGGAACATGATTTTCAGCGACTAACTTCTGAAGATCAGCGGCAGCATCAAGGCCATCTTCAATAGTAGAAATCCATCCTCGGTTCAATTCTCTGATCCGCCGAGTGGTTGTGTCCAAATCCTTTTGGAGAAGCCCAATCTTAGCTTCGGCCATGCACCATACTTCGGTTTGGTTCGTAGAAATGGCTATATCACTGACATGATCATGCACTTTCTTCTGCAAATTGCAATGCAGCAAATCAATTAGTAAATAACACGCAAGATGCAACAAATAGCCATGTTTAGGGTACTCGACCAGGCCATGTTTCTGTACCAGTTGTGTTGTGCCGAGTGGGGTTAGATCCGCATGTCCAAAACTCTTCAGGATTCCTTGGAAAGACAGGGCATGTTTCGGCAGTACATCATCTTCCATGCCTTACAAAAAATATATACTAGGATGACAAGATAGGGCAAGCAAAGGCTGAACTACTCTCAAATATGAAATGCATCACGATAGTGCGTGTATATGCAAAATGGAGGCAAACCATTGTCTGGGGAGGATTATTGGGGGTTATCATTGCGCTGGCGAGGCTTCGTGCTAGTGCGAGATAACCAATTTGGCTTGACGACTAGCAGTTTCCTTGTTTTCTCTTTGAACCAATCCCGTGGTACTGCAACTAGCATGCTTTAGAAATAATTGGTAACAAGAAGGCACAACAAGGGAGCGATGAACTACATTCAGAAGTACTAGTAGTAAAGTGCAAGGAAAGCGGGCATAGTAAGTGTGCAGCAACCTTCATCTCGGTTGTACGGACTTCTAACCATCGCCCTGGTGAGGGGTCCGCCTGGCGTACACATCTCTCGGTTGGGGTGGTTGGGAAGCTGACACTCTAAGTCGGGGAAGCAGATGCGACGAAGCAATGACGATAGCGTGGATGACGGTGTCGTTGAGTAGACTCCGGCAACCTGGAAGTTGGCTAAGGAGGGGTGGGATAGAGGATGACGTGAGTATGGATTGTGGAGTTGGCGGGCGAGTGAGCGAGAGGCCCCGTTAGTATGGAGGAAGCTAGCATTTTCTGAGAACTGAGAAGTGAAGGAAGGGTTAAATTTTGGGAAAGGTAGAAGGGAGGGTCCTGCCAATAATCCTGTAAAATTTTGAACTAGAAGATCCTACAAATATCACGTGAAAATTTAGTGCTGAATCGCGCTTGGCTCACCTCCCAAGTAGTATTAAAAGGAAGGCTCGAAAAGCAGCACACATCAAATGCGATTGGACGGTGGCATGTGCATCTTTTGAAGAAAAGTCAGAGTCTAGTACGGTGGCAGATAAATGAAAAAGAAAATTGGGGTGGTGCTGGCTTCCAGTCGTGGCCCTCATAAATTTTTTTATTTCAAATTCGTGTAAATACATCAAATAATGGATCCAACGGTCAGCATTCAAAGTTATTTGTATGAATGGGGCCCATATACTATAGTGAGTGAAACGGCTGAGTGAACTTGGGTTTCTTAGCTAAACGGTGCGCATATGCATATGCCAACTCATTTGAACTAATTTAGGTAGACATACCTAGGAATCACAAGGAAAACATGCATGCTCCACAATGTCCGGAAACATGACGCGCTTGTCGCATTCCGAGCCAAATTCTTCTGATTTTCTTTACTAGTATGAAACATCCTCGTCATCACTTGGAAAAGTGAAAAATGTTCTTTCATAATTGTCCAAAACTCCCACGGACAACATTGTTTACTACGCCAAGACGCACCCATCTACCTGATGTGAGAACCGTATCATAAAGTGTAGCTAGGGTATCGATATATATGGCCATGACCTCATTGGTCCTTCGGACTGAAACCCAAGAATGTTAATACCTTGTAGGCTACTAGTAAATTGCACGTGCCATGCACGTGAGACTCAGATAATAGACATATGGTATATCATCATTATATAAAATTATAATAGGTAAAGCACAAAAAATTATAAATTTGATCAACATATATAAAGTATGGGTGTATATTTGGTTCTTGTACTTTGTATCATCATGTAGAAGTCAAAGATTATTAGCTACCTAACACTTGAAATTTTTGGTGACATGGTCTAGAGAAACAAGGCGGAGGATTCTAGGAGTATGATGGAGAAGTGTGTTTTGAGGTTTATGCATAGCATTCATTTTGTCGAAGACTATCCATAGAATCTTCTAAATGCTCGAATGGAAAAGAAGATCCAACGGTTGGAAATATTGGGATTCACAAGTATTGATCCAACGGTCATCATTCGAAGTTATTCATATCTTACCACTATTAGTAAATTGCACATGCCCTGCACGTGAGACTCATATAATAGAGGCCTGACATATCGTCACTATATAAAATTATCTCTACTGTTATAATTGAGCATTTTGAATTGGATCCATAGCACCAATCCTGACCATTGGCCTGTTAGATCCAATGGTTCAAAGCAGCTAAATTTGTGTTAAATAGTACCTAGAGCAAACTCCACCATGTTCTAAAACCATCATTTCACCACCCCCAAAATTTCATAGCACAGTAGGTTGTATTCTCAATATGTGTAGATAGTTATTATTAATAGACTTAATTTATGCATTTTGGGGGTGGTGACATGATGGTTCTAGAACATGGTGGAGTTTGCTCTAGGTCTGTACTATATATTCAACACGAAACCAGTTGCTCTGAACCATTGGATCTAACAGCCCAATGGTCAAGATTGGTGCTATGGATCCAATTCAAAACTGCTCCACTACAGTAGTAGAGAGAATACCGCCTACCATGCTATGCAATTTTGGGGGTGGTGGCATGATGGTTCTAGAACATGCATGGTGGAGTTTTCTCTAGGTACTATTCAACACGAATCTAGCTTCTCTGATCCATTATTGGATCTAACAGCCCAACGGTTAGGATTGGTGCTATGGATCCAATTCAAAACTTCTCCATTATAGTAGTAGAGATAGAGATATCTTACCACTATATAGTGTACGAATAACTTTGAATATTGACCATTGGATCAAGAATCATGAATCCCAACAATTCTAGTTGTTGGATCGTCTTTTCCATTGTAGCATCTAGAAGATTCTATTGATAGTCTTCAGCATAATGAATGTTATGCACAAACCTCAAAACACACTTCTCCATAATACTAGAATCTTCTCCCTCATAGCTAATAATCGTTGACTTCTACATGATCTTATCTTATCTTATCTTATCTTATCTTACCACTATATAGGGTATGGATAACTTTGAATGTTGACCGTTGGATCAACATTCGCGAATCCCAGCATTTCTAGCTATTGGATATCATGTAGATGTCAATGATTATTAGCTATATAAAACTTTAAAATTTGGTAACATGGTCTAGAAAACGGGGGAGAATATTCTAGAATGATAAGTGTTATTTTAGTTTTGTGCATAGCATTCATTGTGATGTAGACTACCAATAGAATCTTCTAGATGCTTGAATGGAAAAGAAGATCCAACGGCTCGAAATGATGGGATTCACGAGTCTTGATCCAATGGTCAATATTCAAAGTTGTTCGTACAATATATAGTGCTAAGATAAGATCATGTAGAAGTTAACGATTATTAGCTATCTAAAACATGATTTTTTTGGTAACATGGTGTAGACAAATGAGGGAGAAGATTCTAGAATGATGAGGAAAGTGTGTTTTGAGTTTTGTGCATAGCATTCATTGTGATGAAGACTATCAATATAATCTTCTAGACCGTCAAAAAATAGAATCTTCTAGTAGCTGGAATGGAAAAGAAGATCCAACAGCTGGAAATGTTGGGATTCGCGAGTCTTGATCCAACGATCAATATTCAATGTTATTTGTACATAATATAGTGCTGAGATTATAACAGGTAAAGCAGAAAAAATATAAATTTGATCAACATCTATAAAATATGGGTGTATATATATATTTGGTTCTTGTACTTTGTATATCATGTAGAAGTATATCAACGATTATTAGTTATCTAAAACTTTAAAATTTTGGTAACATGGACTAGAGAAACGAGGAGAAGATTCTACAATGATGGAGAAGTGAGTTTTGTGCATATCATTCATTGTAATGAAGATTATCAATAGAATGTTCAAGATGCTAGAATGGAAAAGAAGATCCAACGGCTAGAAATGTTGGGATTTGCGAGTCTTGATCCAACAGTCAATATTCAAAGTTGTCGGTACACTATATAGTGGTAAGATCATGTAGAAGTCAACGATTATTAGCTACTACTAAGTTGCACGTGCCTTGCACATGAGACTCGGATAGTAGACGTATTAAATATCTATATAAAATTATAATTGGTAAAGCACAAAAAAAATATAAATTTGATCAACATCTATAAAGTATGGGTGTATATATTTGGTCCTTGTACTTTGTATCATCATGTAGAAGTCAAAGATTATTAGCTACCTAACACATGAAATTTTTGATAACATGGTCTAGAGAAACAGGGGGAAGATTCTAGTCTGATGGAGAAGTGTATTTGAGGAGTATTCATTATGCCGAAGACTATCAATAGAATCTTCTAGATGATAGGATGGAAAAGAAGATCCAACGGATCGAAAAGCTGGGATTCGCGAGTCTTGATCCAACGGTTAACATTCAAAGTTATTTGTACACTGTATAGTTCTTTGTAATGAAGACTATCAATAGAATCTTCCAGATGCTAGAATGGAAAAGAAGATCCAATTGTCGGAAATGTTGGGTCACGATTCTTGATCCAACGGTCAATATTCAAAGTTGTTTGTACACTATATAGTGGTAAGATCATGTAGAAATCAACGATTATTAGCTACTAGTAAGTTGCACGTGAGACTCGGATAGTAGAGGTATGACATATCATCATCACTATATACAATTATCTTACCACTATATAGTGTACGAATAACTTTGAATGTTGACCGTTGGATGAAGACTCGTGAATCCTATTGTTTCTAGCAGTTGGATCTTCTTTTCCATTCTAGCTTCTAGAAGAATCTATTGATAGTTTTTGACATAATGAATGTTATGCACAAACCTCATAACACACTTCTCCATCATACTAGAAGTTTCTCCCTTGTTTCTCTAGACCATGTTATCAAAAAATTCATGTGTTAGGTAGCTAATAATATTTGACTTCTACATGGCATACAAAGTACAAGGATACACCCATACTTTATAGATCTTGATCAAATTTATAATTTATTGTGCTTTACCAATTATAATTTCATATAGTGATGATATGTCATATGTCTACTATCTAAGTCTCACATGCAAGGTACGTGCAACTTACAGTAATTGGTAAAGCATAAACATATATAAATTTGATCAACATCTATAAAGTATGGGTGTATATTTGGTCCTTGTACTTTGTATCATCATGTAGAAGTCAAAGATTATTTAGCTACCTAACACATGAATTTTTTGATAACATGGTCTAGAGAAACAAGGGAGAAATTTCTAGTATGATGGAGAAGTGTGTTATGAGGTTTGTGCATAGCATTCATTATGTCAAAGACTATCAATAGATTCTTCTAGAAGCTAGAATGGAAAAGAAGATCCAACTACTAGAAACAATGGGATTCACGAGTCTTGATCCAACGGTCAACATTCAAAGTTATTCGTACACTATATAGTGGTAAAATAAGATAAGATAAGATCATGTAGAAGTCAATGATTATTAGCTACTCCATACTAGGGAGAAGATTCTAGTATGATGGAGAAGTGTGTTTTGAGGTCTGTGCATAGCATTCATTATGTTGAAGACTATGTATAGAATCTTCTAGATGCTAGAATGGAAAAGAAGATCCAACGGTTAGAAATATTAGGATTCACGAGTCTTGATCCAACGGTCAGCATTCAAATTTATTCATACACTATATAGTGGTTATATCTCTAGTACTATAATGGAGCAGTTTTGAATTGGATCCATAGCACCAATCCTGACCATTGTGCCATTAGATCCAATGGTTCAGATAAGCTAGATTCATGTTGAATAGCACCTAGAGAAAACTCCACCATGCATGTTGTAGAACCATCATGTCACCACCCAAAATTTCATAGCATAGTAGGATGTATTCTCTCTACTACTATAATGGAGCAGTTTTGAATTCGATCCATAGCACCAATCATGATCGTTGGGCTCTTAGATCCAATGGTTCAGAGCAGCTAAATTCGTGTTGAATAGTACGTACCTAGAGAAAACTCCACTATGTTCTAGAACCATCATGTCACCACCCCCAAAATTTCATAGCACGTTATTAGGCTGTATTCTCAATATGTGTAGATATAGTTATTATTGACACACTTAATGTATATGCATTTTTTCTCTAACAAGACTATTGGTTAATAACAAATCATTTTTTGTTAAATCACATTTCATACATTAGATAAAAAATGCATAAATTAAGTCTATTAATAATAATTATATACACATATTTAGAAGACAACCTATTGTGCTATGAAATTTTGGGGGTGGTGACATGATGGTTCTAGAATATGGTGGAGTTTGCTCTAGGTACTATTCAACACAAATCCAGCTACTTTGAACCATTGGATCTAATAGCCCAACGGCCAGGATTGGTGCTATGGATCTAATTCAAAACTGCTCCATTATAGTAGTGGAGATCTAAAACATGAAAATTTTGGTAACATGGTCTAGAGAAATGAGGGAGAAGATTCTAAAATGATGGAGAAGTGTTTTTTGAGTTTTATGCATAGCATTCATTTTGATGAAGACTATCAATAGAATCTTTTAGACCGTTCAGACAAATAGAATCTTCTAGATGCTAGAATGGAAAAGAAGATCCAACTGCTGGAAATGTTAGGATTCACGAGTCTTGATCCAACGGTCAATATTCAAAGTTATTCATACACTATATAGTGGTAAGATAAGATTATAATAGGAAAAGCAAAAAAAAATTGATCAACATCTATAAAGTATGGGTGTATATATTTGGTTCTTGTACTTTGTATGTCATGTAGAAGTCAGCGATTATTAGCTATCTAAAACTTTAAAAATTTGATAACATGGTCTACATAAACAAGGCACAAGATTCTAGAATGATGGAGAAGTGTTTTTTGAGTTTTGTTCATAGCATTCATTGTGATAAAGACTATCCATAGAATCTTCTAGATGCTAGAATAATGGAAAGAATATCCAACGGCTGGAAATATTGGGATTCGCGAGTCTTGATCCAACGGTCAATATTCAAAGTTGTTCGTATATTGGTTACCAATTGCAAGATATGCACATCTACTTTCTTGTAGTACTACCAAATATGGGAAATTTACCATAAACTATGATGTGGATATGTCCACGACCTTGCGAGGTTGCTCGACCTAAAACTTCTTCATAAAAAAGCAAGAGGATTATTAATGCAGTAGATGGCTTGAATTTGGGGGGGGGGGATGCTGGAAGTAGATCGGGGTGGACGAGGAAGAGACAAGCCGGACTGTGCACCCGCGGCTGCAGAGAAGAGATCGATGGAGGATGGATAGTGAGAGCCAGCGAAGGAGAGAGAAAACACAACTTGTTTTGCGTTCATATTACTACTAGTAGGTCCATATATTTACTACTAGTGGAGTGTACCTCGTGTCAGCAACCCATCATAGCTTTGCTATGACATCACACCGCCTTTTGACTCCTCCTCCTGCTGCTCTCGCGCTGCCTCATTTTTTTTGGAAGGAGCCGCCTCCCTTTTCGAGTAGTACTAGTACGGAAGTGGAGTACTTTGCTTTAAAGAGAAAAATATTTCCATCGCTTAGAAAATTGGAGTTGTTACTTTTCCTAGTATTTGGGAACTCCCATTGGCAAAGCTGTTTACCAACGCCAATACGCGCACATCTACTTTCTTGTAGTACTACTACAAAATTCCCATAAACATGGATATGTCCGTGACCTTGCGTGCTCGCTCGTCCTGAAACCTGTTCATACTTATACATAGTAGGCCATTTTTGTCAAGCGGCTTTTTTTTTCAAAAGTTGTGAAAAACTCATGTTTATTATTTTTATGGCAGGTAGTACAAGCAAAAGGACGCCATGCATGAGTCCCTATGTTTTCTTGGCCTATTTCTCTCTCTTTTTTCAAAGAAGGGCCAACTTTGTCGGCATGCAAAGTCTAGAAAGAAGTTGAATCTTTGAAAACTCTTGGTCGTGTTCTCCATATATTGGCTGTCTGGTGGGCAACTTCAAAAGATTTTTGTGGAATTTAAAGAGCAATTGGCAGCTCACATGTGGTTCAAAATAATTTGACATAATTTCGACGGACTCCCTCCGATCCATATTTAATGTTCATAGATTCATATAGATTCAAATGTATCTAGTCATGTTTCTGTGCTAGATGCATATACTCGAATCTAGAAAAATCTAAGAACATTAATTTGAATCGGAGACAAATCAGATAAGAGACGTCTGACATATCATCACTGTATAGAATTATAATGGGTAAAGCAAAAAAATATAAATTTGATCAACATATAGAAAGTTTGGGTGTATATTTGGTTCTTCTACTTTGTATCGTCATGTGTAGAAGTCAAATATTATTAGCTACCTAACACTTGACATTTTTGGTAGTAACATTAGTCTAGAGAAACAAGTGATAAGATTCTAGTATGATGGAGAAGTGTGTTTTGAGGTTTGTGCATAGCATTAATTATGTTGAAGACTATGAATAGAATATTCTCGATGCCATAATGGAAAAGAAGATCGAACGGTTGGAAATGTCGTTCCGATTTGCGAGTCTTGATCCAACGGTCAATATTCAAAGTTATTTGTATTCGTACACTATATAGTACTTGGTAAGATAAGATTGTACTAATAACTTTGAATGCCGACCATTGGATCTCCATACTCGCGAATCCCAATATTTCCAACCGTTCGATCTTCTTTTCCATTATAGCATCTAGAAGATTGTATAGATAGTCTCCAGCATAATGAATGCTATGCATAAACCTTAAAACACACTTCTCCATCATAGTAGAATCTTCTTCCTCGTTTCTCTAGACCATATTACCAAAAAAATCAAGTGTTTTGGCTAATAATATTTGACTTCTACATGATGATACAAAGTACAAGAACCAAATATACACCCATACTTTATGTATGTTGATCAAATTTATAATTTTTTGTGCTTTACCTATTATAATTTTATATAATGATGATATGTCATACGTCTATTATCCGAGTCTCACGTGCAGGGCACTCCTCTCGCTGCTCTCGTGCTGCCTACCTTTTGGAGTAGCAGTACAGAATGAGGTGGAGTACTTTGTTTTATTGAAAAAATATTTCCATCGCTTAGTAGAGTTGTTACTTTTCCTAGTATTTGGAAACTCGTATTGGCAAAGTTGTGTACCAATGCCAAGATGCACACATCTACTTTCTTGTAGTACTACCAAATTACCATAAACTATGATGTGGATATGTCCATGACCTTTTTTGGTCGCTCGTCCTGAAACCTGTTCATAATTATACATGGTAGGCCATTTTTGTGAAGCGGGTTTCTTCAAAAGTTGTGAAAAATCATGTTTATTATTTTTCATGGCAGGCAATACAAGAAAAAGGACGCCATGCATGAGTTCCCTGTTTTTGTTGCCTATTTCTCTCTCTTTTTCCAAAGCAAGGTCAACTTTGCGGGCATGCCAAGTCTAGAAAGAAGTTGAATCTTTGAAAACTCCCGGCCGTGTTCTCGATATATTGGCTATCTGGTGGGTAACTTCAAAAGATTTTTGTGAAATTTAAAGAGAAATTGGCAGCTCAAATGTGGTTCGATATAATTTGTCCTAATTTCGATAGACTCCCTCCGATCCATATTAATGTTAATAGATTCATCTAGATTCAAATGTATCTACTCATGTTTATGTGCTAGATACATATATCTGAATCTAGACAAGTCTGAGAATATTAATTTGAATCGGATACAGTAGTGTAATTTAATTGGGTTAATTTATCTATGAACCTTGAAAACTCAAAGAACCTAGGAATCACAAGTAAAACATGGACGGTTCGCTACGTCCGGAAACATGGCGCGCTTCTCGCATTCAGTGCCATATTCTTCTGTTTTTCTTAACTGCTAGTACAAAACATCCCCATAGTCAGTTGGAAAAGTGAAAAATGTTTTTTCCTAATTGTTCGAAACTCCTAGGGGAAACATTATTTACTAGGCCAAGACGCACCCATCTACCCAATGTCAGAACCCTATGTAAATGTGTAGCTAGGGTATACATCGATATAGAAGGCCATGACCTTATTGGTCGTTCATGCTGAAAATCAAGAATTAATAATGTTACATCATGGTGGGCTATAATGTGAATCCGTTTTCCCTAAGGTTTTCAAACCTCATGTTTATCATTTTTCTTAGCAATTAATAATACTAGTAGCAAAAGTACCCCAATCGTAATGAAGTCTCATGTTTTTGTTTTACGCTTTATTTTGTTTGAATGTTTTTTGTCGATATGCAAATACTAATAAGTAATGGAATTTTTCAAAACTATTGTTGGCCCATGATATATTGGCTGCTTGGGTACCTTCAAAGGAATTTTGGATATTTTCAAGAGTAATAGTCTATCACGCTCACATGTATTCAAGTTTGACCTAACTTTTTTAATCGACTTAGAGTCATGCATTTAAGTGCACGTGGAGCTTTAGCTTGGAATTTTGAAAAATACTTAAACTTGGGAACCGTAAGAAAGAATTGTCCACTTTGTACGAAAATTTGGTAGGGCCATTCTTTCTTATTTTTCTACCAGTAAAAGTACTTGAAAACTCACACTTCTGGTATTGCCTACTATATCATGTACTACTATGTATGAACTTTCTTGGGTTTTAAGCCAAATGACCAAGATCATGGACATACCCTGTCTTCATCAAGATAATGACCGTGTGCTCATATTTTGGTATAGCTAGGTCGGTGCATGTTAGCATGCATGGTAAAGAAGTAAAAGTATTTTTGGAAGGAAGTACGATCAATATGGCTTAGAGTTCATAACATGTGCAATTTATTTACTATAGTACATAAAGTGGTTGGATAAATTACATGTTATATTTTTCAAGTTTAATTTTCTAGCTAATTTCACCCACTCAGACGACTTTCCGTTGATTAGTCGAATTAAGTCTAAATTAATATTCTACAAGTGCGTGAGAGCTAGTTTAATAGTATAACCGAGTGTTAGGTATAAAAAAGTGACACGTCATCTATTGTCGGCTTTATACCAGCATGTACAATACCTAACATTTGAACTATAGAACAACTAGCATTACATGCAGCAACCTCATAAAAAAGCAAGAAGATTAAACTGGTGTAAAATGAAAAATATTTCTATGCCCGCTTAAAAAATCCTAAAACTTGATAATTGTAAGAAAGCAAGGTACACTTAGTCTAAAAATTGGGGTAGTCGTATTCTTTATTTCTTTTTTGGAACCTGGGTACCGTAGGTCCTGAAGGAGCGAGACACTCCAATTAACGCACTAGGGTTTGTATTCGTCGCAATGTGGTCTGAGGACCTTTTGTAATTATTATTATTACTTTTGAGACTTTTTGTATTGGTGTAGATGATTATTAATCCAGTAGATGGCTTGAATTTTGGGGGAAAACAGTTGCTGGAAGTAGATCGATGTGCCGTACCAACTCACACGTGGGTAGCGCCACGCTGTGGACGAGGAAGAGACGAGCCGGACTGTGCACACGCTGCTGCAAAGAAGAGATCGATGGAGGATGGATGGTGAGAGCCAGCGAAGGAGAAAGAAAACACAACTTGTTTTGCGTGCATATTACTACTAGTAGGTCCATATATTTGCTACTAGTGGAGTGTACCTCGTGTCAGCAACCCATCATAGCTTTGCTCTAACATCGCACCGTCTTCTGACTCCTCCTCCCGCTGCTCTTGTGCTGCCTCCTTTTTTTGGAGAAGGAGCCGCCTCCCTTTTTGAGTAGTACTAGTAAGGAAGTGGAGTACTTTGCTTTATACAGAAAAATATTTCCATTGCTTAGAAAATTGGAGTTTTTACTTTTCCTAATATTTGGGAACTCCCATTGGCAAAGTTGTTTACCAACACCAAGATGCGCACATCTACTTTCTTGTAGTACTACTACAAAATTCCCATAAACATGGATATGTCCGTGACCTTGCTTGGTCGCTTGTCCTAAAACCTGTTCAGACTTATACATGGTAGGCCATTTTTGTGAAGCGGCTTTTTCAAAAGTTGTGAAAAACTCATGTTTATTAATTTTCATGGTAGGTAGTACAAGCAAAAGGACGCCATGCATGAGTCCCCTGTTTTTTGGCCTATATCTATCACTTTTTTCAAAGCAAGGTCAACTTTGCCAGCATGCAAAGTTTAGAAAGAAGTTGAATCTTTGAAAACTCTCGGTCGTGTTCTGCATATATTGCCTGTCTGGTGGGCAACTTCAAAAGATTTTTGTGGAATTTAAAGAGCAATTGGCAGCTCACATTTCGAAATAATTTGACATAATTTCTACAGACTCCCTCCGATCCATATTTAATGTTCATAGATTCAAATGTCTCTAGTCATGTTTCTATGCTAGATGCATATACCTGAATCTATACAAATCTAAGAATATTAATTTGAATCGGAGACAATGGTGAATTTAAGTGGGTTAATTTATCTACGAACCTTGAAAACTCAAAGAACCTAGGAATCACAAGTAAAACATGGGTGGTTCGCTATGTCCGGAAACATGGGAACCTCAAAACACTTCTCCATCATTCTAGAATCTTCTCCCTCGTTTCTCCAGACCATGTTACCAAATTTTGAAGTTTTAGATTAGCTAATAATCGGTCACTCTACATGATATACAAAGTACGAGAACCAAATATACACCCATATATTATAGATGTTGATCAAATTTATATTTTTTCTGCTTTAACTATTATAATATTATATAGTGATGATATGTTAGACGTCTATTATCTGAGTCTCACGTGCAGGGAACATGCAACTTACTAGTTTACTACTAGCACTACATGAATTTGTTGGATAAATTGCATGCTATATTTTTCAAGATTAATTTTATACTCCCATCGACCCAAATTAGTTGACTGAGTTTTATCTAGATTCGGATGTATCTAACACTAAAACAAGTCTAGATACATGAATCTAGACAAATCTAAGTCAACTAATTTGGGTCGGAGGGAGTAGCTAATTTCACCCGAAAGTGCATCATGCTTCAATCAACACATTCGGTGGCATTAAAAGGTTACATCAAAAAATAGAAAATTACATCCAAGTCCATACAATTGGCACAAAGGCCCCTAAAAATTAGCTTGGAAAGGCAGTCGGGTCCAGCTCAATTTCAACCGAGCAGCTGAGCCATACCCTTGCTACTACTATTTTCTTCACACACGAAACACAGCGCGCACATGCGTGTTGATCATGGTCGAAGGGACGAGATTGCTCGGAACGAGTAGAGGAGCACACTACCCCCTACCGAGTCGATTCCCCTAGCCGCACCTTCGTGGGCCACAGGTTCCTCGCGCTCGAGCTCGAACTTGAGCATGTCCTGATGCTGAGCAAGGGCCAACATAGGATCAATAGGCTTGAGGGGACCCAGGATGGCATCGTCTGCCACGACCATGGCGACCTGGCGCACACCCGAGTTGTCTGCCCTAGTCGCATGGTCCCTTGTCGCTGGTTTCTCGCGCGCGTGCTCGAACTCGAGCATGTCCTGATCATAAGCAAGGGCCATCATAGGATTGATAGGCTCGAGGGGACCCAGGATGGCGTCGGCCACAGCCACGGCAACCTGGCGCCCACCCGAGTTGTCTTCCCCGGTCGCATTATCGCTGGCTGCAGGTTCCCAGCGGAAGGATTAGCCGTTGTATTACACGGGCTTAACTTGGCCACGATTGATGTCGTCCAGCAAGATCGTGTGCCCGGACGCAACTCCGTCACAGTCGAAAGGGAGGCCCACCGGGACCGGAACTTTGTTGTAGAGGTCCACTTTTGTTCGCCTGCCGTGTTGACGCCTCCACAACACGGCCAGCGCAGGATCGACAGCCTTGAGGGGGCCCAAAATTGCGTCGGCGGTCGGCAGGGCCAACGCACGGTTACCGCGGGCGACCGGACACTCTATAGAGGCGGCTCCAATGGTGGCTCCAATGACGACATGTTCCCGCCGGATGAACTGTTTCGGGGCCTGGCCTCGAGCCGAAGCAGACCTCCGAGGACGACGCAGCCAATCCACCGGGATTCCTTCAAGTATTTGTGAGGGTAACATGCCTTTGTTGGAAGGAAGAAATTTCGCCGGAGAGTAGAATGAAGGAGAAAGTATAGTACTAGTAGTACTACTAGCGGTGCTACTCAGTGTTGACCCAACATTTCTCCAAGGAGTATGCAGAGCGACCGGTTGGCGGCGCGTGAGTTTTTTCGCAGTTGGTGGTTGTCCGGGGCATTAACTCACAAGAGAAATGTCTAATCGGATAGTAGGAGTAGTAGTACTATACACTCTCGAAACAGAGGTGGCGAGCAGCTGGCAGCTCAAGCAACGAGTATGGTAAATTCTTGGAGTATGTACTCCAGTATACAGTAGTAATAAGTTGCACATGCCTGACCGTACAATGACACAAGGTACAAGAACCAATTATACACCCTATACTTTATGGACGTGGCCCAAAATTATAATTATTTTTCAGTGATACCAACACAATTTCTTTCATCACTATAGTAGGTTGATTTCTACATGACACAAGATACAAGAACCAATTATACACCCTATACTTTATAGACGTGGCTCAAAATTATAATTATTTTTCAGTGATACCAACACCTCATCATTAATTGCCGTGATACATAAGCATTTTCCATGCATATAATAAGGTCTTTGACAGTGGGGGAGTCTGTTAGCGCGTCATACTAGGCAAAATACTTTTGTGGCATGTCAATTAGTAGCTAAGATACACTCCTTGCATGTAATCAAAGGCAAAAAGAGTTGATTGCCCAATAAAGTGTATGCATGAGAGAAAAACATTAAATTAAGATACAACCTCTAAAATACAATGCATTGGAGAGATTGTCTATTAGGTATTTATAACTCCTATGGTAACGTGCTAAGCTACACCCCATTGTGAAAGGCCTAATGCATGATACAGTACGTACCACTTGATACCCCCATTGGGGCTAGTCTCATACTCTCATCTCAAACAGAGGTAGAGTAGTAGTACTAGTACCTCCATCCCGGAGTAGTACTGGAGTACAGTATTTAGTCTTCCACGTAGCCCTAGGTCATCAAAGCGACGTGTACACCGGGTCAGAGGGACATAATTAATCGGGGAACACAGCGCTTCCCTAGTTTTCTCCACGTAGGTCTGTTGCCAAAGAGATAAGGTATCGGTTCATGGCTGTTGAATTTGGATGGATGGACGATATTGCCTAGAGTGAGATGAGGAGTCTAGTACTCCTAGTATTTAACTATTGTACCAGTCTCTCTCGCTTGCTCTCATCAACCCTCTCAGATATGCGCTCCTCCCTCTGCTCTCTCGCTTGGTCTCAAAATCCCTCTCAGATCCGCCGCAGTTGAAGAAGATGGCTCTATGGAAGACGAGTGGTTTGAAGCTATGATTGACATGAGTGCAATGAGGCAGGTCTTCAGCTGCAGCCTGTGTTCTCAAATTGTTCGTCCCACGTACATGGTTATTACTACTTCTTTCTTCATGATGTTTTCCACACTAGTTCGATACAACTCTTATTTTTGGGCTAAATCTCTTTTCCTTGCACGAGAAGTGCTTTAGCAAGGCCGCGGCGCACATTGCATGCGCACAATGTGTTGGAAAATTGTCCGATGGCCAGTGCCCGGGGTGTGAATACGGAGGCGTCTTCAAACCAACCACTACCATGGATCAGATGTCCTCGGGAATGAAGTTCAAGTGCAGTAACAAAGGTTGTGACATGGTTGGCAGCTTCCTCGAGTTCATCGAACACCAGATGGCGTGCCCGCACGGGTAGAGGGCGACATAGGTTCTTGACAAAAAAGAACCGTATGATATTCAGGTGTGTATGTGTGTGCTGATTCTGTCTAGAGTATGGTTTAGTTTCTGCCGTGGTTGTGTTGTACCTATACTAGTTATGTTATGTACAAATTGAATCATCATCGCATCCACATAGTTTCTCTCTTTTAACGATAGCAAGGGGAAGTACCACCAGCCTGTGCATCTACATAGTTGCTCTCTTTTAGCTTAAAAGCTTGGAAATCCGTAGAACTTGGGTGGCCCTCCACAACGTATGCAAATATCAGTGCCCAAACCACTTCTAATCCATCCAGCACTGGTGCCTACGATGCACAGACGATGCCACACACAAAAAACAAGGATATGTTAAAATATGTGTCTTCCCTGTCCAGCTCAACAACCCTTCCTCTATTTAACGCAGAGACAACAGCCATCCCTCTCATCACGTGGGAGTAGTAACTTGCATGTATTGGTGACATGACATGATAATTAATGAGGAAAAAGAGGGAGATATTACCATAACATCACACATTTATATGAGTTTAGATCCTAATTAATTAGGTCTTGCATGACACCACACACGTGTTATCACCCACTATGAAGACAATAACATATGCAAGTTACTAGTATATTTAGGCTGGTCATGGTGGGGAGTAACTTAACATCCATATGTTACTAGTCTAAGTTACTACCTCCATTTTCACAAAATAAAATAAAATAAGTTACTACCTCCACAGTGGAAAGTAACATAGGTGTGGTATCATGCAAAGTCTCATTTATTGCAATGGAGAATCATTTTGTCTTGAAATTCTTCCGCAAGCGCACTATGTAGTGAGGAGAGATAAACAATGATTTTCTAGTTCTTATGGCCGGGTCATACTGGTATGGTTGACCGCAAGGTTTCATAGCTTAACACCGAGTGCTACAATGTTTAAATTCCACTAAGGTCGACCATAGGTGTCTTATATCCGACCTTATTTTCACATTGGAGACGCCCTTATGGTAACATAGCTAGTTATCCCAAGGCTCTCTCTCTCATCATTTAATTGCATGCCATGTCATCTAAATGCTTAGTTGGCAATACATGTAGGACTATGTACTACCCAAATTACTCCCACTGGCACTATGACGAACCAAAATAGAACCATGAAGAGAGGACGAGCCAGGGATGACGTTGGGGAGTGACGAGGTAGTGCGGCCCTATCTTTTGTTCGAGTAGTCCACTATCAGGGTCAATTTGATTCCAAGGATTTGCCTAGGAATTTTGTAGGATTAAATCCTATAGGAAATTTTCCTATGACGGTTGTTTGATTTGTAGGATTGATTCCCATAGGATTTTTTCCTAAGGATTCCTTTGTACAGTACTAGTTTTCATAGGAAATCAAACATTCACCCATACCTCTTTTTTAGATTCCTACTATGGTGGAATCAAACACACTTTGGTGCATATGAATTCCTATAGGATTGGAGTGAACATGACAATGCAATCCTACATTTTTCCTATTCCTATGATTTTCCTATCCTACAAATCAAACAGGCCCTCACCTATTTCCCCTGGCCTCTTCCCCCTCATCCAGGCCAGCACCATCGACTAGCCCCCGCCTCCCTCCCATCCCCCCCTCCCCTCCCCCACCCCCAAAAAAATCCCAAAATGGCGGCGCCACCGGAACTAGAGCGCTCCTCATAGGAGCGCATCACAGAGTCTGGCCCCTATGTCTTCCATGCCTATCGCGTCTCCACAGCCACAACCGACTTCTCCGTCTTCGAGCCACAGTTAGTTAACACGGCGATGTTGTACACAATGACACTGAGATCGTCTTCTCGAGGACGTACGAGCTCAGGAGGATGCCTGGCTCCAGCCCAGCCCCTCTAGAGGAGGACGATGTCGCTACCACACCATGCTAAGAGGAAGTGTTGAATCTCAGCCTGCCTCCCAGCAAGCTGCAAGAGCGAGCAAGGTCGTGGGAACTATGCACAAGGTTCTTGGCCGTGTATGGCTGCTGAAGAACCTGCAACTCACGACGGAGGAGTGGGACATCATCATGACGTACGACATTCTGCACTGGCTCTCGCTTGAGGCATGTATGTGGGTCGGCGGGTTCCACTTCGACCTAACCCTCAGCCTAAATATCCGGCTCATCGTCAACTTGCCGGCGCTTCAAGACAATTGGTACCTGGTTGAGCAAGACGATGGCCACTGCAACATATGCATGCAGACGCTGTCGAAGCGCATCTCCGGGGATGCAACCATCCGTACCACCGCAAGTGCATCTTCACTTGGTTTGAGACCAACGCCAGCTACCCTATCTGCCGAGACAATGTGCTCGCCCATCTCTACTGACACGAGGTGCATATGCCCCCTTCTGTATGAAACTGGTCCTGTGGTTGATAATTAATTAATGTATTGAACCAATGTTTCTGCTGCACGCCAAGTGAACTTGTTCTATATATGTTTGCACTTGTCGAATTAAGCTTAATCCAATTTAGACAGGGAAACAACAATTAGTCTAGGATTACAACCCAACAGGAATTTGTCATCATGTCTCATACATTTTACAAAGAGAACACCAATACGAATCACTGTTCATCATATCACTACATAATATGAAACAATAGTCTAATCATCATCACCATCATTGCTTTTGGCACCGCCGCGTTCTAGATCCACATATTCCCAGTGGGTTGGATCTTCTTCCCCTTGCCATTCATCATACATGTCATGAGATTCATCAGGTAGAACCAGTTTATTCATGTCTTTGTCGACTACACTAACCTTGACAGTGAAATCTACTTGTCCATCATGCGTAGAGCCGCCTCTGGCAATCAAATTTTCATCGACGTCAACCAGTTCAGTTACCATACAACCACTGGGATCATCTTGGTGGGAAACATCTGTGGTGACTGGCTCGTCATTCTCATTCACATCATAGGTGCTCCTTGCCTCAAACTTTGGCACATATTGCCAGTCCTTATTATCTCTGTCATCCAAGAAAATTACCTTGGAAGCTTGAGTTACCAAAATATAAGGTTCCTCCTTGTACCACTCGGTAGTAGTATTGATCGATATGAAATTCCCATCATTTCTAGGGCCTCTTTTCTTGTTTGGATCTTGGTCATACCAATAACACTTGAATAGAACCACAGATCGACCACCAGTATTATTGTTATAATTCAACTCAATAACCTCTTTATGCAACCACAATGATCATAGTCATCTGACTTCTTCATTTTGGCTGTCAAGTGCTCTCCACTGGTCGTGATGCCACTGTTTTGTGTCTTCAGATGTTTCTCACACTCATAAGTGATGTAGTGGATACCATCATCATTGCAAGCTGAAGTTGTCTGCACCCTCTTTGCCAGACCATGTGATAGTGCATAAAGACCATCACTAACATCACCTGAATTCTCTTCACGTAGCTTCATGATCTGCGGTTATACAAAATAATCAAGAGGTCATCTCATGTGCACAATTCGTATGCAATTCAAAGTTCAATTGACCATCTTACATGATTCCTGAACCATTCCTGAAACCTACCCCCACATACTGGTGCAGCATAATCTTTTCCTTTGGTTGCTTTAAATAACCCACAAAAAAGATAATCAAGTAAGACATCTGAACATATGTTGCTACAAGTTTCATTTCATATATGTGAGGATATGTATGAATAGTGCTTACACAATAAAGTTTTCAGCCTCATCAGCGTTATTCAGCACATACCATGTAAGTTGGTCATATTTGTGCTGCATTAATATTCTATGTTCCTTCTTTCCTACTAGGCGAACACTATGGTTAAAAACAGATTTTTCAACTTCTTCAATTTTGCCACCCATACTGGATCTCGTTTTACGATCAGGAATGTATCTTGAGCAAAATACAAATGCTTTAGCAGCAATGTATGCCTCTGCAATGCAAGCCTCTGCTCTAGCCTTGTTCCTGATAGTACCCTTGAAAGTGCAAAGTCGATGTTTTATAGGATACATCCATCCATATTGTAAGGGACCTCTATAAAGTGCATCTTCAGTCAGATGAATAGTCAAATGCAACATCACATCAAAGAAGGCTAGTGGATATATTAGCTCAAGCTTGCACATGATTTATGCTATTTTCGTCCGAAGACACGCTACAACTCTTCTGTCCAGAGTTTTGCTACATGTTTCCCTAAAGAACTTTCCCAACTCTATAAGCACGTTGTACAAATTATTTTTCACTAAACCTTTAACGCCAAGAGCTAAAAGCCTTTGCAGTAGGATGTGGAAATCATGAGTTTTCAACCCTTGGAGCTTGTTCCCCTCTACATTGATACAATTTGCAATGTTGGAAGCAAATCCAGATGGGAATTTCACACCTCGGAGGGAGTCACAAAATAGTACCCTTTTATTCATCGGCAAGGTAAATTCTGCACCTCAAAATTTGTAAGGGAACGACTAGCGGGAGCGTGCTCTTCAGGAAGCATGTGTTTCGGCAGCAGCGCGCACGTTTCCGGCCGCACGGCAGCCCGACACGTGCCGTGTGGAAGCTCACCCATGCATATTTCTGGTCGCTCGGCAGCGCATGTATTTCCGGCCACACGGCAGCTCGTCACGTGGCTAGCTGCTCATGCAGTGCACATGACGAAAGGCAGTTCCACGCAGTGCAATAAGGCAGTGCATGAGCGGTGCAACTCGTTTACTGTTGACCGAAAGAAGTGCAACGCAGTACACCGTGCACTCCAAGAACATCATGCAGTGCATTGTGACCTTAGACAGTGCAACGCAGTACAACAAGGCAGTGCTTGGTCGGTGCATTGCCTGGACACCGCGTAGTGCACTACGACCGAAGGTAGTCCAAGGCAGTACAACAAGGCAGTACATTGCCAGGACACTGCGCAATGCACTGCGAACTAAGGTAGTGCAACATGAAACAACAAGGTAGTGCATGGACGGTGCACTGCATGGACAGTGCTTAGTACACTGCCTGGACACCGCATAGTGCACTGCGAACTAAGGCAGTGCAACATAGAACAACAAGGCAGTGCATGGACGGTGCACTGTCTGGACAGTGCGTAGTACACTACATGGACACCGTGTAGTGCACTGCGAACTAAGGCAGTGCAACATAGAATAACAAGGCAGTGCATGGACGGTGCACTAACTAGACAGTGCATAGTACACTACGTAGACACCGCGTAGTGCACTGCGAACTAAGGCAGTACAACATAGAACAACAAGGCAGTGCATGGACGGTGCACTGCCTGGACAGTGCGTAGTACACTGCCTGGACACCGCGTAGTGCACTACGAACTAAGGCAATGCAACACAGAACAACAAGGCAGTGCATGGACGGTGCACTGCATGGACAGTGCGTAGTACACTGCCTGGACACCGCGCAGTGCACTGCGAACTAAGGCAGTGCAACACAGAACAAGAAGGCAGTGCATGGACGGTGCACTGCCTGGACAGTGCGTAGTACACTGCTTGGACACAGCGCAGTGCACTGCGAACTAAGGCAGTGCAACACAGAACAACAAGACAATGCATGGACAGTGCACTGCCTGGACAGTGTGTAGTACACTACCTGGACACCGCGCAGTGCACTGCGAACTAAGGCAGTGCAACACAACCAAAGGTAGTGCAATGTAAGGTCAAAGGGTAGTGCAAAACAAAAAGTTCTTCAAAAACCTATCATATGGGATCTAGTTTTGTAGATCTCGACGCGACTAGCGCAACTGTGAAAACGGATCTCGGTTTGGATGATTCGTTTAAAAGATATCACATTTTTCGTGTTTGAATCTAAAAAAGAAAGGGAAAAAGGACCGCCATCCCTCTCTCTACAGGCACCACGTGTCGCGCGGGGAAGGCTAGGGAAAACAAACGAAGGACTCTCCGGACGCCACGTGCAACAACATCAGCGAGTGCAGAGCACGCTCAGGAACGCGCGTACTTTTTCTAGCCTTTTTGAATTTGTACTGTTTTTCACCGCCCTTATCAACCGTATCTTCAAGATGCAGCTTCAAGTTGTTGTTAACGTTGAGTTTTTTGCAGTCAAGCCTAGCATTATAGCTATCTTTTGTCTTAGATGGAATGTTGAGTAATGTGCCTATAATGTTGTCACATATATTTTCTCCATGTGAATGACATCAATATTATGTCAAAGTGTCTTACCAACGCAATACGACAAGTCCCATAGAGTGGATATGTGCTTATAAAATATTCTCGGTTCCTTTTCCTTCCCATGGGAATCTGCTGCTACTTCTTCCGCTCTCTTCCTTTTGGATGATGCTCCTACTATCGGTGCATCTTCTGTATTCTTTCTTTTACCTTGTCTGGCAGCTGGTTGTTTTCCTGGTTTGACATTTCTGACCTTTTGTAAATGCGCTTGCAACTCAGCTGCAGTGAACTTTTGTGGTGTAGTGCCATATTCAGTCCTCTTTCCATAGAACTGCAATTTTTTCAAGTTTTTTTGGAATTTGTGGCCTTGAGGAAAAAAAACCCGGTGGCCAAGTAAACCAGTCTTATTTTGGAGCCTCACTATGACATGTTTTGTCTCACAGCGAACACATGTGTTATAACCTGCTGTCACTCTGCCTGACATAGTGCCAAGAGCTGGAAAATCATGGGTGCAGAATAACACAGCAGCACGCATAGGGAACTTGGCATCTTCCTGGTTGCTGGCAAGGATATTAGGAGTCATGACACCCTTCCATAGTTCCTGCAAGTCTTGTATAAGAGGCTGCATGAACAGATCAAAATCCTTCCCAGGTGATTTGGGACCTGGGATGAGTAAAGGAGCAAGTAGTTGGACTGATCAGTGCATGCCCAAGGAGGCAGGTTGTAAATTGTAACAAGTACTGCCCACATGTTGTACGCGTTACTCATGTTGCCAAATGGGTTAAATCCATCTGTAGCTAGGCCAAGTCGCAGGTTCCTTGGATCCGCTGCAAATCCTGAATGGGCCTTGTCAAAGTTCTTCCATTCATCGCCATTAGCTAAATGTCTGAGTAAGTAATCGTTTTTCTTGAGAATCTCTTTCTTCCATCTTGTTTCCTTAGATGTTTGTTCTGACTGAAATATCCTCTTCAATCTATCTATAATTGAAAAATATCGCAGAACCTTACAAGGATCTTTCTTCTTTTTATCACCATTTTTCCATCTTGATTCGTTACATACTAGGCATTCATCGAGGTTTTCATAATCCTCCTAGAATAGTACACAGTTATTTGGACAAAAATGGATCTTCTCATATGATAGTCCAAGTACCTTGATGTACTATTTCATCTCATAAAAGGATTTTGGCAGTCCTTCCCTAGGGATTGACTTGCTATACACCTTAATCACTGAATCGAAAGCTTTGTTGGTAATCTTGTTGAATGACTTCTCCTTTAGTAATTTCATTACCATTTTGCATATTGAGATACCAGAATCAGGGTCCACTGAACACTTGGCATCTTCTATCAGGTCAGAGAAAAGTGATCTTTTAAGAGAAGGAGCGCCTTTTTTGCTTGAAGTGGGGTACATGTCCCTTAACAAACCAGAAAGGTCCTCATCCTCGATCTGATGAGCTTCAGGTGGATCAGCATCAGCTAGAGGATCAAGAACAAGCTGATCATATTGTTCACCATGTTTAGTCCACCTAATATATGTGCGTTGCATCCCATTAACGAAAGTATGGTCTGCGACTCTGCTCTGAGTCAGCTTTTTTCGGCATGAGCATGGGCAAAACACATACGAGTCACCGTTATGCTGTCTAACAAACTTCATGAATTCATTAACACCTTCCCAATATGAAGGTGTTTCTTTTTTTCCATTCAATATCCAATATATGTCCATCTGTTGAGGATAGAGATGGTCAGAAGCTTTCAAGATATTTCACCAAACAGGTTGATTACAGATCTAATTAAGCCAAGATATCTGAGCAACCTGATTGAATATAGAACTATAAATGCCACATAATTTTAGCTTATTTCAGAAATTGAGTGCAGAACTATGTTACATATTTGAGAGAACAGATCGACCGAGCACAAAATGACAACCAATTCGAACAAACAGATCAAGTGCATAACAATGTCAAACGAGCAGATCGAGTACGAAACTACTTCTAGGGAATGATTGAGCGAACTAAGGATATTATAAGCGTATCGTGGGGATCGACCAGCTGATCGTCGGCCTGTGTGTGTCTCGAAAAGAACGGCGCCGCTAGCAATGGTGTCAGGCTGCCCGGCTAATAGACGGAGTGTGAATGTTTTGGTGTGCGGCATGTGGTTTTGACCGCCTGCGCGTCTCCAGAAGAATGACACAAAGAGACAGTAGCTGGCTGCTAGAGTGAAGGCACGAGTTGGAAGGCTAGCGCACGTGGGGTATGTGTCCTGGTTGTCAACAATTTTCACGCGAAAATCTCGGCCAAAATTTTCTCCCTCGTTTTTTCTTCCTTGTTTAGGTCTGGAATTTTTATTATCGAGCCCATGAAATTAGCATATCAAACCCAATCATAGCCCAAAACCTTCAATTCGGCCTTTTCATTGTCTTGTGGCCGCCGACCATAGCGCATTCAGTTTTGGAATGAGCCCATGAAGAATAGGGCATCCACCCCCAGTTATCCTAGAATCTTTTTAATTCGGCCTTTATGGTCATCCCCTTCCCCACCCCCCAGAAAAAGCTCCGCCTACCTATGTTGTTTTGTTGAAACTACTGCATTACTAGTAAGTTCTACGTATCATGAACATGAGAACCAGATAATAGACATATGACATATCATCACTATATAAAATTATAATAGTCAATTTTCAAAAAAAAATATAATTTGATCAACATCTATATAGTATGTGTGTATATTTGGTCCTTTACTTTGTACCATGTATATTTAGACCTAGTAACAGACGATGTCAAAACAGCGGACGGGGCTGAAAAAAAGTCCAACATGCGCATGTTTCATTTACAGAGATACTGACACATGGGACCCAGCAGCGCGACCTTATAGAGATGCTGCATCGAGCAACATTGCCAAGTTCGAAATAGGGAGGCGCGAGTGAGAAAAAAGTCCAGCGTGGTGAGAGGCTAACATGGAGGACCCAGCAATGTTATCAAGTTCGACCCAAAAAACAGTCCAACATACACACAAGCCTTTTCGAGGTCAGGGAGCTATTTTTTTTAGCACAGGGTCAGGGAACTGCTGAGCACAGGCTAGTGAAATTTGAGAAAGGATCCCATGGAGCATAGGCAAGAACATTTTAATTCGGCCTTGTCAGGGTCAAGGGACTGCTTAGCACAGCCCAGTGAAAGTTAAGAAAGGAGCCCGTGGAGTATAGCGCATGTGGATGGACCATGTAGAATAGCCCAAAATATTTTTAATTCGGCCTTTTGAGCATTGCCCCCCACCTCTTAAAAAAACTCCGCCTCCACCTCTTATAAAACTCCACTATATTTTTAAGAAACTAGTCCATTATATATGTGGCATTTTATAAATTGAAATGTCAGGAGACTGCCCTTTGATTTTTAAAAATATAAACACGGACACACGACATCTTTTCGAAAAACATTAAAACATAACTTGAAGGTACTAAGGAATGTTTAATAATATATTTTCTATAAATATCTTTGGCGTAGTGGCAACACACGCAGTTTAAAACTATTGGAAGTCCAAAACAGTAGACGCGACCAAAAAAAGGTCTATCATACAAACACACATTTCATTTAAAGATAGACCGACATGTGGGTCCCACCAACACGGCCTTATAGAGGTGATGTTTTGAACAACGTTGCCAAGTTCGAAACAGGAAGGCGCGAGCGAGAAAAAAGTCCATCATGCACACATTTGTTCTAATGAGAGGCTAACATGGGAGGACCCAGCAGCCTGAAAAAACGGCTGATGCAGCGAGCAACATTATCAAGTTCGAAACACGGAGTGCGAGCAGAGAAAAAAGTCAATCATACAACGGATCCTTCTAATGAGAGGCTATCATGTCGGTCCCAACTGCGTGACGAAATGAAAGATTCGTCAAGCAACATTATCTAGTTAGGAACAGGGTGGCTCTAGAGTAGAAAAAAAGTCTGTCATACCCACGATTCTTCTAATGTGAAACTGACATAAGGAACCCACCAGCACGGCTGATGCAGCGAGTAACGCTATCAAGTTCGGAACACGAAGGCGCGAGAGAGGGTAAAAAATCCATCATACACATGTTTCTTCTAATGAGAGGATGACATGTGGGGCCCAGCATCTGATTAAATGGTAGATGCATCAAACATCGCTATCAAGTTCTGAACTGGGTAGCGCGAGCGAAGGAAAAAAATTCATCATACACACGTTTCTTCTAATGAGAGGATGACATGTGGGGCTCAGGAGGTTGCTTAAACAGTAGATGCATCGAGCAACGCTATCAACTCGGAACAGGGTAGCACCAGCGAAGGAAAAAATTCCAGCATACACATGTTTCTTCTAATGAGAGGATGACAAGTGGGTCCCAGGGGGTGGATTAGACGGTAGATGCATCGAGCAGTGCTATCAACTTCGAAACAGGGCAGCACGAGCGAAGGAAACAAATTCCATCATACACACGATCCTTCTAATGAGAGGCTGACATGTGGGACCAAGCAGCCTGACTAAATGGCAGACGCCTCGAGCAATGTTATCGAGTTCAAATCAGGGAGGCGCGACCAAAAAGTATGGTCGGCTAGAGACTCTGTCGTCTGGGACCCACATGCCTCAAAAGAATTCGGCGAGTCAACATCGCACGAGGAAACGAAAATCTTGCTTCTGCCACACGCCAGCCGAGCTTCCTCCACATTTTTAGCAGATCCGTCGTAGTAGAGGGCCGCGAAACCGGAAAAAAAATTCAATCGGTGATACATCCAAAACGTATCTACTTTCCCAAACACTTTTGCTATTGTTTCTCCTCTAAACTTGTGTGATTTGGATGCAACTAATGCGGACTGACGCAGTTTTCAGCAGAATTGCCTTGGTGTCTACTTTTTGTGCAGAAAATCAACTATCAGGAAAAATCCCGGAAAATATGCCAAAAACCCTATTTCACCCGAAGACTCCAGGAGCCAGAATACGAGACAGAGAAGAGTCGGGGGTGGCCACACCACCTGGTGGCGCGGGCCAGGCTAGGCCACGCCAGGGGTGGTGTGGGCCCCCCAGGCACCCCCTCGGCCTCTCTCTTCACCTATAAGGAGCCTTCTGACCTAAAAAACTTCGGGGGTTCGACGTTTTTCCAGAAAGAGTTCCGCTCCACCGCCACCACCAGATTCCACGAAACAACACCACAAACTCTGTTCTGGCACCCTGCCGGGACAGGGAATTGGAGGAGATCATCACCATCGCTTCTCCATCGACCATCCATGTTTCCCCCATCTATGAGTGAGTAATCCCCCGCTGTAGGCTATGGGATGGTAGGAATTGGATGAGATCGTTCATGTAATGGCATCAGATTGTGAGGGCATGGTGCCTAGTATCTTTTATTAGTGCTTTATGACTTTGTTGCAACTTGTTGTGCTTAATGCTTGTCACTAGGGCCCGAGTGCCATGATTTCGGATCTGAACATGTTATTGATTCATTATGATAGTATTGTTTTTGGTCTTATCTACAAGTTGTATACACACGTTGTTGTCTGGAACCAATGGCCCCGAAGTGAAAGAAATCGGGATAACCGGAAGGGAAAGGCTTTGATGTGAGGATCACATGTGTTCACAGAGTGTTAATGCTTTGCTCCGGTGCTCTATTAAAAGGAGCACCTTAATTGCCAGTAGTTCCCTTGAGGCCCCGCTGCAAACGGGCTGGCAGGACTAAAAATGTTGTGCAAGTTCTCATTGCGAGCACGTATGACTATATATGGAACACATGCCTAGGATTGTCTTGTACTTGGATGCTTTATCTTATTTATCTGCAATTGCCCTATGTTCTGATTGCTATTTGAATTGTCTTGTCCATGCAACACCCGTCCATCCATCCCTATGCCTACCGCACTCGAATCCCACTGTTTACTGCTATTGTGACTACTGTCTTTGCTTTACTATTGCTGTTACTTTACTATTCCTACTACAAAACTGTTGCTACTGATAAACTGCTGTGAGCAAGATTGTTTCCAGGTGCAGCTGAATTGACAACTCAGTTGTTAAGGCTTATAAATATTCTTTGGCTCCCCTTGTGTCGAATCAATAAATTGGGTTTCACTTCCCTCGAAAATACTGCGATACACCCCCTATACTTGTGGGTCATCAAGACTATTTTATGGCGCCATTGCCGGGGAGCATAGCTTTATTTATCACGTTCACTTGGATTCTCTATTGTTTGCTGCTATCCATCCATCATGGGTAAGTCTCGTGATGGCAAGGTTACTATTTTACGATCCACTACAAGAAGAGGTACGATTCTGAACACCTCTACTGCTCTAGTTCCTTACACCACCACATACACATGCTACACACACTGCTACTACTGCTGAATCTGAAACTTCTGATGCTTATGATGCTGCTTCTACTATGCTTGATAAGAGTGGTTCATTAGGTCCTTTCCTAGATGCTACGATTGCTAGAACTATAGCTGGAAATACCAAAACTACTAATGAAGACACTACCACACATGTTAGCTCACCTGAGTCTAGTGAGAGTTATCATATTGAAGATGGTTATGTTGAGATGACCGATTAGTTTATTAAAGAATGTAAGAACACCCATGATAGGAGCGCTGCAAAGAGTCTCCTTGAGAGGCGTACTATTGGACCCAAATTCTCTCATATTGCTAAGTTTGCTGCTTCTCCCATAAACATTACAGCTGAAGATTATGATTTCTCTCTCGATCTATCTTACATAGCTATTGTCGAGAAAGAAACTTTTTGTGGGACTAAGAATGAAAATGCGGTAGCACATATGAATGAACTTTCTACCATGAGTGGCTTGTTTTCTGATAATATTAAGATGCGTACTTACTTTGTTGCTAAGATTTTCCCTTTTTCACTGAAAGGAGAAGCTAAAACTTGGTTTAGTAATTTACCTCTTGGATCTATTTATAGCCCTGAGTGCTTGATTAGTACTTTCCTGCAGAAATATTTTCCTCCCAGTGCTAGACATGCTATTTTGTAGGAACTTTTTGATTTTAAACAGGGAGAAAAAGTGGTATTGCCTGAATCTTGGGCAAGGTTTTGTGCTTTGATTCATGCACATACTGGAAGTCCATTACCTAAGAATGAGCTTCTTGATATATTTTATAATGGACTAACCTAAGAATCTAGGACATACCTAGATAGTTGTGCTGATTGTGTTTTCAGGAATAGGACTCCTAAGGAAGCTGAGGAATTAATGGCTAAAATAAGCAAGAATTATGAAGATTGGACTCCTCCTAAACAAGCTATACCTGAAGTAATTGTACCTGAACCATCTATTCCCGTGCCTATTCCAACATCAAAGAAGAGGGGAGTTATTGAATTAAATGATGAAGTGATGAAGGAAGCTAAGAAATGTCTTAAGGAGAAGGGAATTAAAGCTGCAGATGTCAAGAATTTACCTCCTATAGAAGAATTATGTAAGCCTATTCCCTACTCATCCACTATTGAGGTACACTCTCTCCAACACTTTGATGAAGGTGATATCCCTTACTCTAAACCTCCTGATCAATGCTTAGAAGAATTTGATATCTTTATTGTTAAGCAAGATAACTTTAATAAAAGGGTGCAAAATCATCTAATGGAAAACACTAGAGCTATTGTTGAGTTGAAAGATATTGTGGAAAGAACCTCTAATGATGTTAAAATGATTCTTAAACACTTTCAAATGGTTCAAACTCAAATAGATCAACTCGTTAAAGTGCAAAACGACTTGCTAGTTAATGCTGCTAAAGAAAAACATGCTTATGAAATTAGAACTAGAAGTGGTGCTGCTACCCTGGATCCTCTATATCCTGAGGGGCATCCCAAAAGAATTGAGCAGGATTCTCAACAAGCTGAAAATAGTGGTTCTACTCGTAAGAAAAGGAAAAAGAAACATAAAACTATTGTAGAACCCTCTGAACCTGCTATAGATCCTAATAGTATATCTATCTCTAATGCTGAAACTGAAAGTGGTAATGAAGAAAATGTTGTTCCTAATGAAGAAAAAGTTGAAGAAGAGCCTGAAAACCACACTAAGAATACTAAATACACCAAAGAAGATTTTATTGCTAAGAAACATGGTAGTGAAAGAGAACATTGGGTCCAAAAACCTATGCCTTTCCCTGATAAGAAACACAAGTCAAAGGAAGATGAACACTATAATAAGTTTTGTGAGTGGATGAAGCCTTTATTCTTGCAAATTCCTTTGACCGATGCTATTAAATTGCCTCCTTACTCAAAGTATATGAAGGACATTGTCTCAAATAAAAGGAAGATCCCTAATTAAGAAATTTCTACTTTGCTTGCTAATTATTCCTTCAATGGTAAGGTTCCTAAGAAACTTGGAGACCCAGGGATTCCAACTATCCCTTTCTCTATTAAGAACAGTTATGTTAGAACTGCTTTGTGTGATTTGGGAGCTGGAGTTAGTGTTATGCCTTTCTCTCTCTATAAGAGTCTTCAACGTGAAAAATTAATACCAACTGATATATCTTTGCAAATGGCTGATAAATCTACCACTATTCCTGTGGGTATATGTGAGGATGTACCTGTTCAGGTGGCTCACAATTGCTTGATATTAACTGATTTTGTTGTGCTTGAAATGCCCGAAGATGATAATATGTCTATTATTCTTGGGAGAACTTTTCTTAATACTGCAGGAGCTGTTATTAATTGTAATCAAGGAAAGGTGACCTTCAATGTTAATGACAAGGAACATACTATCTATTTCCCCAAGAAGATTGAAAGGACTTATGGTTTGAATTCAATTGAACATGTTGAAGGCGTTCAAGTTGGAGAAATATATTGTCCCATACCAAGAGAAAAATTTAAAACTATTATGATTGGGACCATTGCTATCAAGGTTGAGGTAACATAATCATTAGTGGAGTACAAAGTTTTGTATCATATGCAATTGTTTTGGTAGCAAGACTTGATCAACCTTGTTAACAAAAGGATTCCATTGAACAAAACAATGTTTTCATTATGATTATCTCCGTTTATTTCTATCCTTTGCATTTTAGTTTTTGCTTTCATTTAGTTTTCTTTTTGTTGTTAGTTGCTTGCATGTTAGAACTTCTGTAGTTCTAGCCTTGTTTTGTCCTTGCATCATGTTTCCAAAAGAAAAAGAATCTGTTTGTCAGAAAAATCATTCTTCTATTTCTGAAAATTGCCCAAAAAATAAAGTGTCTCGAAAAATTCTAGAAAATTCATATTAAATTTTTACGTGAAAAAAGGGGCAGAGGAGTACCTGGGAGGTACCAGGGGGGCCCACCAGGCAGGCACACCACATGGTGGTGCGGCCAGCCTTGGGTGATGCCATGCCCTGGTGTGGGCCACCCCTGGCCCCCCACTAACTCTCTCACCTGCCACTTTCTTCTCTCTCCCGAGTAAGCTCCAGTTCATTGCTCAAAATCGCGTTCTTTCTATGCTTGCTCTCGATTTTTTCGATCTCCTTGCTCAGCCCATCTTTCTTGCTGAAACTTGGAGCATTTGTTCCCTGGTATGTGACTCCTCCCCTTGTCCAAGTAGATTTGTGTTTAGTGGATTATATATTGAGTATTTTGCTGCTGTAGGTGACTGGTTATGAGAGCTTGTAAGCTTGTTTGATTCTTAGAGATATAGTTTTGATGCATGTTTAGGCCTCTTGCAAGTCCCTATGAGTACAATCCTTCGTTATATTTACTTTGCAATCACTTGTTTAATAGGTGTTTAAATTTCAAAATACCAAGCATGAACAACCATAATTTTGGAGAGATATTTGAGAGTGATGCACCTAGGAGGTCGAGGCCCTCGAGGACAGTCTCTCAAGCTAGGCCATCATACAATGAAGATCTCATTGCAACTCGTATTGGCAGTGAAAGGGATGATGGGGATGCTCACCCATCCTGTTTTCCTTGTTTTACTTTCTTACAAGCTGCAGGTATTCCTGATGATTTCTTGCTACTGATTGAGAGGGTTGGTTTGACCTCATATATGCAAGATGAGAGTGTGCAATACGATATGCTCACCAAAACTTTTGTTGAGAGCTTCAGGTTTACTAACACACCCTATCAGTCTACTGTCTCTTTTAAAATCTATGATCTGCCCTTCACCATGCCTTTGGAGAGATTTTGCAGTATTGTAGGTGTGCGCATGACAGGGACCGTGAAGAAAATTCAAGGGCGACCCACTAATTTGTTGGAGCTTTACCGAGGGGTTACCAATGATGATGACCGCGTGGCGCAGCGCGGAAAGATAAGAAATATCCAACTCCCTTCTCTTATTGCTCGCCACATATTATCTTGCTACTAGTGTACTGGGTAGGGAGAACACAAGTAATATCTCCAACTATCATTTAGCTTTCCTTGCTGCTGCGCTTAACAATGATACTCGGTACAATCTTGGCTCGCTTATTGCTCGCCGCCTAGTTGCTAGGGGGGCTATCTATGGGGGCATCATTGCATCACGTATAGTCAATGCATTAGGTCTTTCAGTGGATCTCTATGATGCTATGCTGGCACCATAGAGGCTTGACCTTGTTGCCATGAAAACTCATCAGTTTGTTACTGCTACTTCTGATTTGAACAATCCAGTATATAGGATGCTTTTCACTGATGGGGATGAAAGGGAGATCCTTTTGCCACAGCCTGCTTTGTTTAGTGTTCACAGGAGACTGTGGTCGCGCTCCAAGGAGGAGGTGGAGGAGCAGCTTCGCTTGCTGGGTTTCCACGAGCATCACCAAGAGGATGTGCCCTCCTATGATTACTTCGCGCATTACGGAGGGACATACTCGAGTTCGCACCAGGATGAGGGGACCTCTTCGTCGTACCAGGGTGACACTTCATCCTGGCCAGCTTGGGATTGATACCCACTTAGGCCAAAAGCCTAAGCTTGGGGGGAGGTACGCCGACACCGCACTCATCTCCATATCATGTTGCGTCGGTACATTGTATATTCATGTTTTCATTCTCTTTTTAGTTTTCTTTCTCTTTCTTTGCTTTTGCTTTCTAAAAACACAAAAAGACCAAAAATATTTCTATTGTTTCTCTTTGGTTTGCTTCTTCTTTTTGCCTTGGTTTGTTTTCCCTTTTGGTTCTTGTTTAAAAAAATCGAAAACACCAAAAATATTTGTAGTTCTTCTTTGGTTTTGTGAGTTTGCTACAGGGTTCAGCAGTCCACAGTGGAATATTGGTTTCATATTATTATTCAAGCCACACAAGTGAAGAGCAATAATGAGGATTAATGACAACTTCAGGCGTGGTAAGAGGCTGGTAACGAACTCTATTTGTTTTCATTTTTGTACATATACTCATCACTGTGGGCTTGCTTAGTCCGTTCAAGTAGGGTGTATGTTATCTTTGGATGCTTAGTAGTTCTTGCTTTCTTATGATTAGCTCTAGCTCGCTAATAGTTTGTAGCATGTCTTATGAATGTTTGCTTGCATTGCTCTATTCATAAATTGGTATGACACCGCGGTATCCTCCTCTGAATGTTTCATTTGAATTGACTTGGCACATGCTCACGCATGCACATGACTGTGATAATCAGTTAAGCCTTGATGAATTATTTTGCCTTGAGGATCTTGAATCACTTTCATGCCATGAGTAGTCCTGTTTTGTTGCAAGCATGATAATTACAGCTATTCCTCTCTCGTTTGTCGCTCCCTTACTATTGCTACCCTTCACTTTCACTGAGTATGTTTTACTCAAGTTCCCAACTCCCTAAACCAAATATTTCTAAAGTGTCCACCATACCTACCCATTAGCATCATTTGCTACCTCCGTGCATATTCAATATGCCTTGTTTTCTTCCGAATAAAATGTTTGCTTGCTATGAGAAAGTTAGTTAGTAAAGCTCTCACGAACTTGATGGCACACTTTATTTTCTTGCACTTAATAAACCTGAACAATTGCGTCCTTCTTTGTTGCGCATATGCTTGCGCTTTACGAGTTGAAGTTAGCAGAACCATGTATCATGGGGACCGCTTTCAATGCTTCATAGGTACTTTGTACCTAGTTGATATCATGTTATTTTGCTTATGGATCCCGGCCGTGTGAAATAAAAGTGGAACTTGTAAGATCATGGAGTTTGTATGTATGTTAGAGAAACGCTTGGGCCGCTAGCCTAAGTCATGCCTAATCATGGTGGAAACTTGCAGCATAACCATAATGAGCATTCTATGAAGCATCCTCAATAAAAATATATGCACATAGTAAATAAAAAGATTGCCGAGATGCTCATTGTCTGCTTACCTTGTTATTTTGATTATGGTATAGCTCCCGTGTCATGTGCAAGGGCTACCCCGTTGGCGGTTCTCTATGATACGTATATACTTACAATGACAAGAGCTTACTTGTGACTGAAGTTGAGTAGCATGAAGATCTGTCAAGCATATCCTCTTAGTTATGTCACTTTAACCTTAACCATTTAAAGATGCTTATGATAGGGGCAATGAGAGCTCAAAGCTAAGGAGTATCATACTTTCAGCATTTGGAAGCCTTTTCAAAATCATTCAAAACCTTTTCCTTTACTTGTTGAGTCTCCATTTATTCTTTGAGCACCTTCTTGAGAGAATAATTGTCATTCTTTGTGCTTGTCTCACTACTTGATTATTTGTGTTATGACTTTGATGCTTGTATCCTTGATATCTTTACTTCTAGTCATCACTTGAACTTCAGAGGTTCTTTGATATTCATAATCAAAGGCAAGCGAGATACCACTCTATCATACCTTTTTATGAGCATTGTAATGTTGCTTATGTTTATACTTCATGCTACTTATTATTCTTGAGTTGGAATCTCTACATAGCTTGCAATGACTATTAAGTAGACTCAGTTGCATACTCTTTATTATGAACTGTTTAAGTAGTTGATCGCATTGCTGAGAATATTTACACCTTATGAAGCAAATGTGTTCGTGAAAGTTCTTTTATCGCACTCAGTTTTCAACTGAATTGCTTGAGGACAAGCAATAAGCTAAGCTTGGGGGGAGTTGATACGTCCAAAACGTATCTACTTTCCCGAACACTTTTGTTATTGTTTCTCCTCTAAACTTGTGTGATTTGGATGCAACTAATGTGGACTGACGCTGTTTTCAGCAGAATTGCCTTGGTGTCTACTTTTTGTGCAGAAAATCAACTATCAGGAAAAATCCCGGAAAATATTCCAAAAACCCTATTTCACCCGAAGACTCTAGGAGCCAGTATACGAGACGGAGAAGAGCCAGGGGTGGCCACACCACCTGGTGGCGCGGGCCAGGCCAGGACACGCCAGGGGGTGGTGTGGGCCCCCCAGGCACCCCCTCGGCCTCTCTGTTCGCCTATAAGGAGCCTTCTGACCTAAAAAACTTCGGGGGGTCTGACGTTTTTCTAGAAGGAGTTCCGCTCCGCTGCCACCACCAGATTCCATGAAACAGCACCAGAAACCTCGTTCTGGCACCCTGCCAGGACGGGGAATTGGAGGAGATCATCACCATCATCATCACCATCGCTTCTCCATCGGCCATCCATGTTTCCCCCATCTACGAGTGAGTAATGCCCCGCTGTAGGCTATAGGGATGGTAGGGATTGGATGAGATCGTTCATGTAATGGCATCAGATTGTTAGGGCACGGTGCCCAGTATCTTTTATTAGTGCTTTATGACTTTGTTGCAACTTGTTGTGCTTAATGCTTGTCACTAGGGCCCAAGTGCCATGATTTCAGATCTGAACATGTTATTGATTCATTATGATAGTATTGTTTTTGGTCTTATCTACAAGTTGTATACACACGTTGTTATCTAGAACCAATGGCCCCGAAGTGACAGAAATCAGGATAACCGGATGGGAAAGGCTTTGATGTGAGGATCACATGTGTTCATGGAGTGTTAATGCTTTGCTCCGGTGCTCTATTAAAAGGAGCACCTTAATTGCCAGTAGTTCCCTTGAGGCCACGCTGCAAACGGGCTGGCAGGACAAAAGATGTTGTGCAAGTTCTCATTGCGAGCACGTATGACTATATATGGAACACATGCCTAGGATTGTCTAGTACTTGGATGCTTTATCTTATTTATCTGCAATTGCCCTATGTTCTGATTGCTATTTGAATTGTGTTGTCCATGCAACGCCCGTCCATCCATCCCTATGCCTACCGCACTCGAATCCCACTATTTACTACTTTTGTTACTACTGTCTTTGCTTTACTATTGCTGTTACTTTACTATTCCTACTACAAAACTGTTGCTACTGATAAACTGCTGTGAGCAAGATTGTTTCCAGGTGCAGCTGAATTGACAACTCAGTTGTTAAGGCTTATAAATATTCTTTGGCTCCCCTTGTCGAATCAATAAACTGGGTTTCACTTCCCTCGAAAATACTGCGATACACCCCCTATACTTGTGGGTCATCAATCGGCCACTGCCGAGCCCAGAATTTTGTCGCGGAAGACGCACCTTCTACGACGACCGTCGGGCCAATTCGTTGCGGAATGAAACTTTTCTTGTAGTGCATTCTTCCAATAGTAAGTTTGGCTGCTTTCCGGAACTTGATCCACCTAGAAGTAGCTGCCAAGCGCCCATCAGTCGAGTTAATGGTGTAGCATTCCTCGATTCACAATCCTTCACTCTGCATGTTGAAGACTATTGTGCCCTTTACTCTGGCCTGGAGTTTCTTTCTGGCACTCTTAGGCAATTTCTGAGTCAAAGCAAGAGATAGACGCATAATTACTAAGAGCGATGCACTGAATCATGTGAAATTTGAGAAGATATTCAGAACAGTTTATTTGCCGCCATACTCACAAACATAATCCGGTACGACCTTGTGATGACACATGTGTAGAATATGGTCTGACAAGGTGCTGCCTTGGGTGATGAAGGAGCTTGTGCCGGTGCCTGTGTTGGGGCTGGTACTAGTGCAGGAGATGGTGCCACTAATTGTAGAGGGGCTAGTGCAGGAGCCAGAAGGCCTAGAACCGGTGCCGGCGCCAGCAACTTGATGCTAGTGTTTACAGGATATGATGAGTATACAAGCAAATTAAGTTACTACCTCCATTCTTTCTACTTAGGTCAACAAGTGTCGGAGCAGGAACTAGGGCCAGGGCCGTTGGGGGTGCTAGCAGCTTGGTGCTGGTTACCTTCTAAGGGGTAGGTAAGGGGACTGCAGGTGTGGTCAGAGAGCCATATGAGATGTGGACAAGCAAAATGGTTACTTATACAACAGTAACTCCTAGACAGAGATGGGAGTATACAAGCAAATTAAGTTACTACCTCTATTCTTTCTCGTACTGAGGTTAATAGGTGCCGTTGCAAGAACTGGGGCCAGTGCTGGTGTCGGTGCCAGCAGCTTGATGTTGACACCCTTCTAGGTGGTACATAAGGGGAAGCAGACTGCATAAGTGGTCGGGGTCATATGATGAGTAAAGAGAATGGTACATAACAGTTAGCAAGAAAATCATTAGAGGTGTGATGAGTACAGAATCAAATTAATTAGTACTACCTCTGTTCTTGGTCCTTCGGCCTACAGGTGTACGATGGCGTGCAAGTATCTGCTCAGGCTTGCTAAAATCGAATGTTACCTCGCCCCTTGCTTCAGACCATTATCACGGACATACTTGGACCAACCTCGGCCACCCAAATAGGTGGTGGCCATCGTCTAGGAGACATCCACATCATATAGTTGCCGCATGCCTTTAGGACCCTCGCTATACAGAGTCAAAAACTTGTCGTTTCCGAACGTCTTGTTTATAATGGTGCGAGCAACACAAGGGACTACCTTCATGAGAAAATTGATAGAGAAGTAAGGCAACAACAACAAAAAAGTGAGATACAAGATCTTACATCAAGTCGGTCTAAACCACTTGGAATCCATACCTGATACCATGGGTACCCTTTGCAAAGGGTGGCCATGCACCATTTTTCATCCCTCTGCCTTTGGAATGGCATACAGGGGCCCCCTTTCAATCCACAAGCTTGAAAAGAGGAGGGTAGCAGAAAGGGCTGAGCAGCTGGTGCGTGCTACTGATTGAAATTAAGTGGAAAGGTTAAATTATGTAAAGTGCAAGTAAATCTAATAATATGCGTAAACATATAGTACTAGCTGATAACAATAACATGGAAAATCATTACATGTGAAATTGTGGATTTCCAAATTATACCCACTTCTTAGAGAGGTCACTACCCACCTGGGTATTCTGTTGGCGCTTCCTCGTTGTGTAGAGGATGTCCTCTTTTGATGTGGGCATCAGAAATCTACTAGCCTCTAAAGCAGCCTCTGCTTCCGCAACAACACCTTCAATCTGCATAAATAGCAACAGAGCTCAACAGTTCAATACTATGTAAAATTTGGTCAAACATTCTGTCGCTTGACTTTTCAAAAAATACAGTATATGCCTAAGCCTAGGGACGGAGAGAGTACAGTACATAGTAGTCATATACTGACTATATGAGACAGTCTGACAGATCCAGATATGGACTCACATAAACACAGTCTAGAATTAATAAAATCACACATATGTTTCTGAACATCTGATAAGCATGCATCACACCAAGTGGGTAATACTTAAATCTATCTACACCATGGTAATAAGGGTATTAAGAACAAATACCTTTCTCTTTAAGCTGGGCCCTCCTAGCTGGTCGGTGGCCTTGCGCTTGTTTTTTGGTGAGTAGTGGTACTCGCCAGATCCTGCGGCATGTGGGGGTACCATCCTGTTTGCCGCACCTGGAGCACCACACGTTCGCAGGTATGTACCACCATGCTACAGTAAATGAAGAAGAGATGGTGTCACAGACACTTCCACAAAAATAGGATGTAGACAGAGACAACTTTTAGCACAGGGATACATCCAGGTTGCAGCCAACCACTTTCAGCATTGGAAAGAATGGAACAACACAACGAATATACTGGTACATTACCTTTTTTTAGGAAACTTTTAAGGGAACTGACGGGACCATCCCTGTCCATAGTGGTCGTGCGTGCCTCTGACCCATAGTTCTCCATACAGAATCTGACGCAAAATTCATTGCACATTACGAGTAGCAACTAAAGGTTACAGAAGTGAAGAACACCGAAATCAAACCCGACCAAATGCCCCAATCAGAACAGCGGTGACCATGCCCTGATCCGGAATCCATACGAAATCAGTACCACCTCCCCCCACCCCACCCAAATGACCCAATCGATTAGAGAACAGGAAAAATATCCTGATTAGGTGATTCCGAGGTGAGCAATAAGCAAGAACTCCACAATCAAAGCATACCCAATACTGCTACTCTTAGTACTAATAGTACCCCCAATGGTCCAATCGGAAGCATATTAAGCAAAGATGGATTTCGAGGTGAGAAAATACACCAACCTATTTCAACAAGAACTCCCCAATCGGAGGTTGCACCAGTTCCAACAGTTGCTTGCTGGATGTGAGCTAGCTAGTGTTGGTTTCTTGTCTTGTCGTTGGAAGAAAGGCATGGGCAGGGGAGTAGTAGTACTAGTAGTAGTAGGGCTGGGCAGTACACTTTCTCTACAGTAAGTATTTTTAAGTGGCAGTGGCGGGAAAATTTTGCCGGGAGAGAATCCCAAATATTTGATCCCAGCTATCACGTGGTGGCCTACAGCTGTTTCAAGCAGGACCCACGTCAGGGGTGAGTTAAAGCAGGTCCCACATCAAGTGGGTGAGATAATTGACCGAGCCAACCTCCTCCTTCCCTTGGTACCAGTACTAGTTCTTCCGGGTTCCTCTCCAAGGACAGAGAAAATCGCCCCTCTTCGAATCAAATTGATCCCAGCTTATTATCCTTCTACGGATTCGTCTAACGGAGCAGTGGATAAGATGGTGTTAGTTGCAGCATAGGGCACCAGCGATGGGGCCTCAAAAACAGTTTAGGAACCGATAAAATGATAAGATAGGATTTTAGACTAGATACACACACAAACACACATATACTCCATGTATGCTAATATACGGAATAGTTTCCAATTACAGTTCTGCTAACAAAGGCCTAGAAATCATAATAAGGTAGCTCCATATTACAGAACTATGACAGTAGCGAACCAATCATGGGATAGCTCTACACCCCAAGAGTTCTGCAGCTAGGCTAGTGGTCATGAACGACACCAAAAGTACACCCCTGATGATCAGCAACCCTGCATCAAATCCATCCAAACACAGTGTACCTGATCCATAGCCTCAGGTACAGGCTCATCAATGAACAGGTCATCGTCATTACCATCAAAGTCCTATTCGATCGTCTGCTTCTGCGATTAGTAGATTAACCGATACGTTTATAGACAAAAATCAAAGACACACAACCTGAACATTTGTCATTCTACAGATATACCTTGTCATCTGGCATAACGGTAGTACCAGAAATGAAACATGTTTCATGCAGCTTGCGCTTTTTCTCTCCTCCCCTTCTCCAAGTTGATCTAGATGCTCAGGATCTGCCTCTGTCAGTTGATCTAGTTCATCAACATCTGCTTCCCCTACTTGATCTTGATGATAAAGATGTGCTTCCCCCGGTTCATATGGAGGATCATATGGTTCACCATGAAATACCCATCTAACATATGTGCTTAGCATCCCAAATGTAAAAAATATGGTCTTCCACTATACTTTGAGGCAGCACCCTACGATTCGCACACAATCGGCAGGGGTAATGTACTTCTGAGTTGTCACAATGAGCTATAAAAATCCCATAAATCATAGAACATCAAGGATACGTTTAGCATTGCCTAAGGGAGCAATCTCTATCCAAAATCTGCCCATCTATTTAATTATGACACACAAGGTTGATTATTATTAAAATAAAAGCACAAAACATATAGATGAAGTACAAAAACTATATATGCCTATGCGTTTCAGCAAATAGATTGACAACAAAAATCACCGAAGCTATTTAGGAACACAGATCCAGCGCATAATAAACTATGACCATGCAAATTGAGGTCATATTGAACTACGTAGGAGTATTTGAAAGGGCAATTAAATGCCAACCAGATCGAGCTAGAGATAGAAGGACTATCGTGGGATCGACGTGCCCACCGGTGTGTCTCAAGAAGACCGTGTTGGGGTTCCGCATATGAAAACAATAAATTTTGCTCTACGCCTCTGAACCCCTGAAGCTTCCAGGACCTATCTATTAGTAATACAGTAACGAGATGGGCTTTTCACGAACTTACCCTTGAAGACCGAAAAGCGTTGTCAATGCTCAGGAGAGCATGGTTGATGTAGACGAGCCGAAGCCGACCTCAAGGTCGTGATGAAGTCCTTGTGCTCCTTGGCTCCAACGACTTGAGTGCCTCAAGTGCGACACCTCGTGGGGAGTTACACATGTCCGGTGCCTGACGATGACTCCCGATTCCCCAATCCAGTAGCAGTTGCAGAAGTAGAGCTCCCGGATCCAAAATCCCGCAGCATGATGCCGCTTCGCGGTGAAGATGTCTCTCGCTCGCGCAGTCCAGACTTGGGACCACGGTCACGAGAGAGAGAGGGGGAGAGAGAAAATATCAATTAGAGGTCGTCCCAAAAGTGGGGAGACATTTATTGATTATTGGTGTATTTATCTTGGTCAAATACCCCACTATATATAGGGGAGGAGGGGGTACACCCTCCCTCAAAGTCCCGGGGTGGGACTAAATGAGAGGAAAGGTTGGGGAGGCCACTAGCCAGCCCCTAGTGGGCCTCGCGCGGTGGGCTAGGCCCAGCCGGCTAGCCCCCTTGCCCCTTCTCCCTCTCTCCTTCCCTAATGGGCCCTCTCCCTCCAGAAATTGGCCCATTAAGCCTTTTTGACCTTTAATTGATTTTCTTTTTATTAAATAATTATGAATAAATGATTAAATCAACATTTAACATTCATTCACATATTATTCAACCTCCATGGTTGTGGAACACCTTCCACCTCCACTCCGGACATCCTCCGGACTTACCGAAACCCTTCCGGTTTTCTCTCTACTATTCTTCGGTGAATCCACCGATCCTATAAACACTCTCTAAGCATCATCAAGCCCTTAAGCGTGATACCCCATGGTCCGGGAACACTCCTGCACCAATGATCAACAGAGGGTCCTAGATGGCCATGTGACCCCTGTGCGTTCCACAAAGATCTTTCATCGTTTGAACCGGGACAGTCGTGTCTTATTCCCTTTGTCACTCGATACTTGCATTGCCCGAGATCTGATCAATGACATCACCATGTCGTGTTCAATCTCGTTACCGAACAACGCTACTTGACTCGTTCCGACAAGTGATATCCCCGTGATCTAATCACACGCTACGCAACTATTGGATATAACTTCTCCGAGTGGGCCCTTGAGTATCTTCCCGTCACATGGACGGACAAATCCCGCTCTTGACATATATTACCTCTACGGTTTCCTCCAAGTACCTGAACACACCTTTATAACCACCGTATTACCTGATGGCGTTTGATGCTATCTAAGCACTCTCGGGAGACAGTGATTGATATAGCCTCACGGTCTAAGGAATAGTCTACGAGGATCCATTTCTAATCATCGTAACTAGAACTGACATGATCGGGTCACGATGTTTAGGTTGGGTATTGGTTCATCATCTCATTCTCAGAATGAGATGACCTCATTTTCCAACTGGCATAAATGCCACATGATCAGGAAACTTGATCATTTGTTGACCAATGAACCAGTGACTAGAGTTTCACTAGGAACCCCTGGTTGGTTGTATATCACACGTGTATTGATGTTTCCACTCAACACAGTTATAGCATGATATAAAACTTAATCATAAACTATATGAAATATGATAATAGTCCTTACTACTATTTGTCTCTATGGCATATTTCCAACAGTCTCCCACTTGCACTAGAGTACAAATACACTAGCTGCATTTTTTCTCAATCATTGGTACCATATATCCGGTACCCTGAACATGCTTGCTCGTGGAAGAGGTTGAGCCTTGGGTCTGTACTTTATAGTCCCAAATACTTTGCAACTTACTAATGTCACCTTGATTGACATTAATACTTTATCATCACATGATAGCATCCGTGTGAATGCATCGTCACTATGGCAGCAGAACGAGGCCTGATTCTAGGAGCCTACAGTGACGTTAGATCAACCTCGAGGGCTTTCTCATGGGCACTGTGCCCTGGGACACATCATTCTACGTTAAAAGCGAACTAACCCCGCCATAACATTATAAAACACTTTAGATGGTACCCTTATCTGTTATTATAAGTGTATTCATCGAAACACTAGTTCACTCTGTGCAACTTTCGATGTCTTTGTTCACCTCGCTTCCTACTTGACTTTAATCGGTATCTATAGGAGTTTCCAACATATTCCCTTATAACATAACTCTTTATGTTTTAAGATATGTCATCCTTTATGGATTTGGAAAACATGTCTACAATTCTCTATTAGACACTGTGGACAAAACTCAGCTCAACGTTCTATGATTCGAACTTAATCACTTTCAAACGTTCCTTATTTGGATCACATATTATGCTAAGTTATCATCATGGTTTCCTAAGATAGAACCTATGTCTCAACATAGTGGATGACGATCATCCTTTTCTTTCTTTCAACCATTGATGTTAAACTTAATGCTATTCCTAATTTGAGTTATTAAGGACCAATTCCTCAATTAACTTCTATTCTGAAACCCCTTTTCAGAATCCCTTAAGGAATACTACGTAATATCATAATACACTTATTATCAACTTCTACATCTTATAAATCATTATTTATAATTATTTGTGCTTTCATTCTTCACATACTTAAGAATTACTCCTATAAGCTCCCACTCATAATATGTTCCTACATATTTGAATTTGGGTATTATATTGCTCCCACTTAAAATATGTCAATCACATATTGTTTCAGGAAGACTTTCATAGCTCCCACTCAATTTTATGCAAACTGCATATCCACTCACTATTTTGAACAACTTCAAAATCCTTTGATCAAATATCAAACTTGGAGATTTACTATGAGATACTAGTATTTAATAGTTTTAAATCCACTAGACATTTAGCACGTTTTGAATCAAATTCATTTGAATTTATCCAATACTTGACAAATTGTCCTTTTGTCATTCATTCCTTTTTCCTACTATGACTTTGCAGTCATTTGGGAAAATTCAAGCAACTCCTTTTACTTGTGAGATTCAGCAACAAATTGCTTTCTAATCTCAAGGGAAGTTTGCTTTTAGGATTTCTCATAATTCTAGTTTACCATTATTTCCTTAGTAGTCTATAGGTATGTCATATTCCAAGAATCATGACAAATGATTCACAAATGTCTCCATACAAGATATGGATTACATTTTGAATCCTACTTTATGTAGTGAAAACACTAGTGGGGAAAACACAATGATCAATAATCATTGATTCTTTCCTTCTGTGAAGAGAATCATTCAGGAACATTGTCCGTTGCGCTTCTCTACAATCTGATGCAGGGTTTTGAATCCTCATCGTGTTTTTACACTATTTTCCATTTGCTCCATAATCAAAAAATATCACTAAAAGTGAGCCTTCTCAAGAATGCACCAAAATCCAAGCAATACATGTTTTGCTTCCCTTTTGGTTTAGCCATGGATTTTGTATTCAAAGTTTTCCAATAAATACTCTACAAGGACTTATTCGCTATTGTTTTGGTTATATCGAATAACCCCAAAACTATGACGAATTCAAATGGTTCACTATAAATTCTAATTGAGTGTTAACTGTTTAACTAATGGTCTCTACATCTATACTACAACGATTTTTTTGGTGCCTTCTATTCAACCCATTTCATATCTAATATCACATTGTGACGCTTTGCATTTTGACGTTTCAAAACATTTTGCATTTCACAATTACTTTTATGCCATTCTTATAAATTCGAATTTCATTACTATTGATCAAATCATAGTAATTAGATTTTCTTTTATCTTTATACCCATTGTTGATGAAACATTTTGATCAAATCAAATAGTTTCATATTCATGTTTCCTTTGGTAAACTACTTTACACATTTAAACAATCAATTAATGATAATTACCATTTTCATCAAAACACAATACATCGAATATGTATTTACTTTTAACAATTCTTTAAACACTTTGTATTCAAATAATACACGGTGTTCAAGTTATTTTGCCGAACTTAGGCATGGTTTATATGTGCCAAGAAATCGAATGACTTTCACATATTATCATATAACTTTGAATTTAAACAATGGTTTCATTCGTTAATGAACATATCATTAAGTTGGGTATTTTAAACAAGGCATTTTAATATTTTACAAATGTTCAAGCATTATCAATTAGTTTCAAACAACGAGGATAATTCAGACATAATCAAACAGGATATGAACATGAATAGAGATCATTCATAAAAGTGGAACAACTGTTTGTTACAAACTCATATGAATAACCGTCTCACGAAGTGTGAGACACACTAAAGAAGTTCACAATCTCTTGATTACAATAATCATCCTAAAACACAAACTAAATGATAAATGTCGAGGGAGAGTGTCGTCGGCCATCATCATCATGCTCGCCATCAACACGCAACGTCACCTCCTCTCCAGCAAGCACCTCTCATGCAGAAGGACCTATTTTCAGCAAAACAGAACAAGTATCAGATATACTTAACATTCCAAATGTGTTTGCAAGATTATAACATTTATAAAACTGTATATCAAATATATACCTTTGTCATCGATGACCTCTCCGATGATTGGTTCAACCTTTACGTTCCTGAAATGTAATATGAACTCATGGAAATATAATGTATCTGTATCACCACTCATGATGCTACTCCGGACATGTCCTTCATAGCTGGGAGGCAACGACCAAAGAAGTACGTCTATCGCAAATGGATCAGCCATCCAGTAGTACACGAAGTGAACCAGTCTTGTGTGTGCATCAAGCATGCACTCAAAGTGACCCTTCAGACATGTATGCTCCTCCATCTATATGGAAAGGAACTCTCCAAGTAGCTCGTGCTTCCACATGCGCACATGGCCTATGAACTCTGCTCTCAGCTGATCCACCATCGAATATGGATCAAGATCACCCATGAGCGGATGTAGTTCATCCACCATCCCGTAACGCATTATTATCCAAATATAGGTGGACATCTCTTGATGATAGTAGCAGTCTGCCAGCTCTTGTGGGGTCTCATAGTAGTCTGGCTCAGTCAAATCCATCGTGCGATGTATGTAGTCTACCACATGATTCCTAGTAAGGAGATCATTCAGGCGCACAAGCCAACTAGGGAAGTTGGATCCATCAAGTCTAAGTTTCTCACCCTTTACCCAATCCTCAATGACAAAGTAAGCTTCACGGTGAGCCATCTACATTTATAATTGCAAAAGGAATTTAGACCAAGTTTATAATTAAATGAGTTTATAATAACTCCACTGAGAAACACCTATCCCCAAAAGGGTTCCTAGTTATAACACGACCCCTATCAGCCACATCTCCCCCGATTGATCACGGCCATCGATGTGGGTTCAAAGGTGGACGCTAAACATCGGTCACATCATTCATACGACTCGTGCTCGATCTTTCGACCATCCGTGTTCCGAGGCCACGCTTCTGTGGCGTGCTAGGCTCGCCAACTCAACCTTGTGTATTCGTTGTGCAACATGGCTTACACCCACTGTATGCGAACGTAGATATGTCTGACACCCAGGCCTGTAACCCTGGATTGCCTCATACCAAAGAACTTTCTTGGTGGTGCACACTAAGGGGGAACACAATCATTGGTAATTTTAACAGGGATCATCTTATTAGGCTACCGTCGAGAATCTAATACTAGCACACAATAAGATATACAAACAATAACATTGAATGTAAATGCGATTTGATATGGTCCTTCACGTCGTGATCTCCATCCGTCGTCACCGGGTTCCGGCGCCATAGACACCAGGGTACCAGTGTCATTCCGGTGTGGTAGTTCGTCACCTCCATGACTATCGACTACTATGTAACAAAAGGTAATAACTTTACCTTTTCCACAACCATATCACAAAGCAACGCCCTCCTGCAAAACAAAGTTAGACGCCTCTACTTTATCTTTGCATGTTTTACGTGGCTAAATGGGCTTTCGTACAAGAACCGTTCTTACCTACGAACTTTCAGCACAACGTTGATCAAGTAGTTGTCTCTACTACACTCCTTTCGTAGCCCTCCGTTGCAAATGGCATACCAACTAATGCGAGAGAGATAGACACCCCCTAAGCCACTTTATACGGTACAAGCCGTATGTCAAGCGTGGACTAGTCTCGCGAATGAACGCGTAAAGTCAGTTGGGGGCCGCTTCATCAAGCATTTCTGTGGTATACACAAGTACACGTGGGAGGGTAACAACTAAAAGATCAACGGCCACACGCTACATCTCGTGTGTTCTACCCGTACTAGTATTACTACGTATAGATCTAGCTCTGATACCACTATTGGGGTTCTGCGTATGAAAACAATAAATTTTACTCTACGCCCCTGAACCCCTGGAGCTGGAAGGACCTATCTATTAGTAATACAGTAACGAGATGGGCTTTTCGCGAACTTACCCTTGAAGACCGAAAAGCTGTCAACGCTCAGGAGAGCGTGGTTGATGTAGACGAGCCGAAGCCAACCTCCAGGTCGTGATGAAGTCCTTGTGCTCCTTGGCTCCAACGACTTGAGTGCCTCAAGTGCGACACCTCGTGGGGAGTTACACACGTCCGTCGCCTGACGATGACTCCTGCTTCCCCGATCCAGCAGCAGTTGCAGAAGTAGAGCTCCTGGATCCGAATGCCACAACGCGACAGCGCTCCGCAGTGAAGATGTATCTCGCTCGCGTAGTCCAGACTTGGGACCACGGTCACGAGAGAGAGGGGGAGAGAGACAAAATATCAATTAGAGGTCCTCCCAAAAGTGGGGAGACCTTTATTGATTATTGGTGTATTTATCTTGGTCAAATACCCCACTATATACAGGGGGGAGGGGATACACCCTCCCTCAAAGTCCCGAGGTGGGACTAAAGGAGAGGAGGGGGTGGAGAGGCCGCCGGCCAGCCTCTAGTGGGCCCCGCGCGGGGGGCTAGGCCCTGCCGGCCAGCCCCCTTGCCCCTTCTCCCTCTCTCCTTCCCTAATGGGCCCTCTCCCTCCGGAAATTGGCCCATTAAGCCTTTTTGTCCTTTAATTGATTTCCTCTTTATTAAATAATTATGAATAAATGATTAAATCAACATTTAACATTCATTCACATATTATTCAACCTCCATGGTTGTGGAACACCTTCCACCTCCACTCTGGACATCCTCCGGACTTACCGAAACCCTTCCGGTTTTCACTCTACTATTCTTCGGTGATTCCACCGATCCTATAAACACTCTCTAAGCATCATCAAGCCCTTAAGCGTGATACCCCACGGTTCGGGAACACTCCAGACATGGTCGGGACACTCCCGCACCAATGATCAACAGAGGGACCTGGATGGCCATGTGACCCCTATGCGTTCCACAAAGATCTTTCGTCGTTTGAACCGGGACAGTCGTGTCTTATTCCCTTTGTCACTCGATACTTGCATTTCCCGAGATCTGATCAATGACATCACCATGTCGTGTTCAATCTCGTTACCTAACAACACTACTTGACTCGTTCCGACAAGTGATATTCCCCTGATCAAATCACACACTGCGCAGGTATTGGATATAACTTCTCCGAGTGGGCCCTTGAGTATCTTCCCGTCACATGGGCGGACAAATCCCGCTCTTGACATATATTGCCTCTACGGTTTCCTCGGAGTACCTGAACACACCTTTATAACCACCGTATTACCAGATGGCATTTGATGCTATCTAAGCACTCTCGGGAGACAGTGATTGATATAGCCTCACGGTCTAAGGAATAGTCTATGAGGATCCATTTCTAATCATCGTAACTTGAACTTCGTGACATGATCAGGTCACGATGTTTAGATTGGGTATTGGTTCATCATCTCATTCTCAGAATGAGATGACCTCATTTCCAACTGGCATAAATGCAGTGACTAGAGTTTAACTAGGAACCCCTGGTCGTTTGTATATCACATGTGTATTGATGTTTCCACTCAACACAGTTATAGCATGATATAAAACTTAATCATAAACTATGTGAAATATGATAATAGTTCTTACTACTATTTGTCTCTAGGGCATATTTCCAACAGACCGACAGATAGGGAAAGGTTCTTCGCGCATGTTGGTGATGAGGAGCGGCCATAAGCACATCTGTTTTGTGGGGAAGGGGGGAGGCCTAGGCGGAGGAGGGTGGAAGTTAATACATAGCACGAAGCGGTGCGGAGGGATAACTTTCGAAATTCTGACCTACCCTGCTTTGGGCACCACCATATACGTGGCCCACCTACCAGTCACCATAGATCAAAATTGATCCAAAATTTGTCAAAATACAAGTTTATGTTTTACCATGGAAACTAATGCACATAGCATTGCACTTTGTGAACGAATGACTTTATGTCAAAAGGTTATTTAATTTCAGCATCTTCAGCTAGGAAGTTTGGAAACTCATGAAAGTAGGGCATTATCCATCAAATCTGGAATCTCCTTTGTAAACAATTGCTTGAAATGCCAAGATGCACCGATCTACCAAATATGGACAGGTTTGTAAGCTTGGTTGGCGAAGATGCTTCAATGTACGAAGTAGTACAAAAGATGAAAAAGGTACAGAAACTATGGTTTTGACCTCGCTCCTCTTGTTTGAAAGCCTTGAATTAATGTTCATTAATTTCAGCAGATGTCTATAAACTCATTAAATGCTAGAAAGCATACATGCATGTGGGTCTATCTGACGAGGACATCATGCCAAGTGGGAGTAGCGTACCTCAGAAGCTTCAACTTCAAAATTTTGGCAGAGCGCCGAAATACCCTGCCCACCCATTAAAACATCCCGCCCATCCATTCAAACATCTAGCCACAAAAAAACATCCAGCCCCAAAAAACGTCTAGCCCCAAAAATTATTTTATTGCACAAATTTAGCCTAGAAGCTTGAAAGGGCGTTACACATTGTGTGAAAAAAGGGGTAGGTGGCATTTTGAGCCATCATCTTTGTAGTTGCTTCACAACAAAACACATTGTTGTTACTTGGAAATTCGAAAACAAACTTCAAATTTGGAAGCAGACATACTGGTTGATTTGCAAAGATGCACCATTCTACCAAATACGGACATGTCATCATAAACTATTTCCATAACCTTGGTGACCTTTTTTTTTGGATGATGTTCATTGATGGCTCGTGTATTAACAAGCTCGTTGGGGAACCCCAAGAGGAAGGTATGATGAGCACAGCAGCAAGTTTCCCTCAGTTATGAAACCAAGGTTTAATCGAACCAGTAGGAGCAAGGAAACACCCCAAAGGTGTTGCTAGCTGAGCCTTGGCAGGGCGCACTACTGGTGCTAGTAGCAACGTGGAGACCTGCACAACACAACCACAGAACTCTGTCCCCAACTTGCGATGAGGTTGTCAATCTCACCATGTTTTGCTGAAAACAAAGGATTAAACATATCGAATGGAAGGAAGTAATAGTTTGTAGAAAGTAAACACAAAGCAGTAAACAGTTTATAGATTGTATGTAAATAAAAGGACCGGGATCCATAGTTCAGTAGAGGTGGCTCTCCTTAAGATAGATAACATGCTGGGTGAACAAATTACAGCGGGGCAATTGACAAACACCGAGAAAGCAATACATGCATATATTAATCATCTTGACTCCTTTGGAACTTGATTGGGCATTACAACATTATACATAGACCGCCATCCAACTGCATATATGACTAATAACCCACCTTTAGGTTATCATCCGAACACCCTCCAGTATTAATTACAAGCAATAGATTATTGCGTTACAGATTGCGTGTAATGTAAACAATACAATTGTTCTATGGACAAAAGATTTTTGTTTTCTCCCTAGTAGCAACATCACATCTAGTACCTTAGAGATTTCTGTCACTTCCCCAGATTACCAGAGGCATCAACCCACTATCGAGCATAAATACTCACTCTTGGAGTTGCTAGCATCTACTTGGACAAGATAGCTACTAACAACAGAAAGCATGCAAGATCACAAATAACAAAGACATGATAGAATCAATAATCAATCTGAAATAGCCTCTCAATATCCATCGGATCCCTGCAAATACAACATGCAGAATTACAAATAGATGATCTTGATCATGAACTGAGCTCACAAGATCTAAACATGAAAGCACAAAGGAGGAGAACCAGCCATCTAGCTACTACATGGATCTGTAGTCCAAGGATGAACTACTCATGCATCACACCGGAGGCTTGCATGGTGATTAAGATGGCCTCTAGGGTGAATTCCCCTCTCCGGGAGGGTGCCGGGAAGAGCTTCAGATCCCTCCCGATCGAGGGATGGAGATGACGATGGCTACAGACTCTTTCGTGGATTTTTGATCGGGTACTTAGGGTTTTCGTCCCGAGGGCAATATATAGGCGGAAGGAGAGACTGATGGAGTGCCTGGGCTGGCCACACCACCCCCTGGCGCGGCCAGGCTTGGCCCGCGTGGCCAGGTGGTGTGGTGGCCCCCTGGTTTCTCTCCGTCTCGTATTCTGGCATCTGATGACTTCCGAAAAAATAGGCACTTTGGCTTTTGTCCCATCCAATTCCGAGAATATTCATTTTCTGACTTTCCTGGAACCAAAAACAGCAGAAAACAGGCAGCTGGCACTGTGGCTCTTGTTAATAGGTTAGTCCAAGAAGTCATATGAATAGTACTCCAAAGTGTGGACAAAACACAAGAAAGTGGATAAAACCAAGCATGGAACATCAAAAATTATAGATACATTTGCAATGTATCAGTCATCTTCTTGAAAGCCTTAAATTTTTCGAAAATTTCAGCAAATGCCTAGAAACTCATTTAAATGCTGGGAAGCAACTCTCGCTGTCGTGTGGACCTAGACGGACATGTCATCATAAACTATTTCCATAACCTTGGTGACCTTTTTTTTTGGATGATGTTCATTGATGGCTCGTGTATTAACAAGCTCGTTGGGGAACCCCAAGAGGAAGGTATGATGAGCACAGCAGCAAGTTTCCCTCAGTTATGAAACCAAGGTTTAATCGAACCAGTAGGAGAAAGGAAACACCCCAAAGGTGTTGCTAGCTGAGCCTTGGCAGGGCGCACTACCGGTGCTAGTAGCAACGTGGAGACCTGCACAACACAACCACAGAACTCTGTCCCCAACTTGCGATGAGGTTGTCAATCTCACCGTGTTTTGCTGAAAACAAAGGATTAAACATATCGAATGGAAGGAAGTAAGAGTTTGCAGAAAGTAAACACAAAGCAGTAAACAGTTTATAGATTGTATGTAAAGAAAAGGACCGGGATCCATAGTTCACTAGAGGTGGCTCTCCTTAAGATAGATAACATGCTGGGTGAACAAATTACAGCGGGGCAATTGACAAACCCCAAGAAAGCAATACATGCATATACTAATCATCTTGACTCCTTTGGAACTTGATTGGGCATTAGAACATTATACATAGATCGCCATCCAACTGCATCTATGACTAATAATCCACCTTCAGGTTATCATCCGAACCCCCTCTAGTATTAAGTTGCAAGCAACAGATTATTGCTTTACGGATTGCGTGTAACGTAAACAATACGATTGTTCTATGAACAAAGGATTGTTGTTTTCTCCCTAGTAGCAACAACACATCTAGTACCTTAGAGATTTCTGTCACTTCCCCAGATTACCACAGGCATGAAGCCACTATCGAGCATTAATACTCACTCTTGGAGTTGCTAGCATCTACTTGGCCAAGATAGCTACTAACAACGGAAAGCATGCAAGATCACAAATAACAAAGACATGATAGAATCAATAATCAATCTGAAATAGCATCTCAATATCCATCGGATCCTCGCAAACACAACATGTAGGATTACAAATAGATGATCTTGGTCATGAACGGAGCTCACAAGATCTAAAAATGATAACACAAAGGAGGAGAACCAACTATCTAGCTAGTACATGGACCCGTAGTCCAGGGATGAAGTACTCACGCATCACATCGGAGGTAGGCATGGTGATGAAGAAGGCCTCTAGGGTGATCTCTCCCCTCCGGTAGGGTGCTAGGAAGAGCTTCAGATCCCTCCCGATCTAGGGATGAAGATGACGGCGGCTACAGACTCTTTCGTGGATTTTTGATTGGGTACTTAGGGTTTTCGTCCCGAGGGCAATATATAGGCGGAAGGAGAGGCCAAGGGGGTGCCTGGGCTGGCCACACCACCCCCTGGCGCGACCAGGCTTGGTCGCGCGGCCAGGTGGTGTGGTGGCCCCTTGGCTCCTCTCCGTCTCGTATTTTGGCATCTGATAACTTCCGGAAAATAGGCACTTTGGCTTTTGTCCCGTCCAATTCCGAGAATATTCATTTTCTGACTTTCCTGAAACCAAAAACAGCAGAAAACAGGCAGCTGGTACTATGGCTCTTGTTAATAGGTTAGTCCAAGAAGTCATATGAAAAGTACTCCAAAGTGTGATCAAAACACAAGAAAGTGGATAAAACCAAGCATGGAACATCAAAAATTATAGATACATTTGTAATGTATCAGTCATCTTCTTGAAAGCCTTAAATTGTTCGAAAATTTCAGCAAATGCCTAGAAACTCATTTAAATGCTGGGAAGCAACTCTCGCTGTCGTGTGGGCCTAGACGGTGACAACGCGTCTGAGAGGCCCCACGCCGAAGTAGCATATGCTAGACGCTTCGACCTCAAAATTTGGTACGGCGCCTAAACATCGCACCCATCCATTAAAATATCCCGCGCATCAATTCAAACATGCTTCACCCCTTTCTAGAATGCAAAATTCCTCTTCTATCCCTGCTTTAGAAACAAGAATCCGAGGGAGCACTTCAATAACAAAGGCATATAGGTGGTAAATTTGCGTTGTCCCAAGTGCATCACCCCATCCACGTTTCCTAGCCCTTCTTCAATATTTACCTGCCTGCCCACTCCGACCTACACTGACTTTTTGGACCCACTATGCAAGTGACCCACATGTCAGTGAGCCAGAATTACGGGCAGTAGAGATTCCCATCGCTTGTTGTTCAAAATTCAAACATTTTTCGCCAAACCGAGATAAAATCTTTAAAATCGTCCAACCTGGCTTATACTATCATTCCACTATGTCAGAGTAAAAGCTAAAAAAAACAAAAACACGTTTATAGCTTTATAAGCCGAAAATCAAAATCCAGAATTAGAGCCCAACCAAACAGCGCCTAAATCTCAAGGAACTCTTCATGTTTCTACCTTGTTTTAGTACCTAGGTACCTTCAATTTTATTTAACAAAAAATATGACCAAGCAAGATATCATCGACTTTTAGATCAATTTTTGAGATACTTTCATTAAATTGCGGTAACACCATTCTGTTCCACGAATATATATAACCATAAAGTTTGAAAAAATTATTGAGAATTCACGGAATCCTAAACCATAAAATCTAAACTCCTAAACCCTGACCAAGTAGGTGTCGTGCAACTATAGATCATAAATTGAGATACTTTCGTTAAATCAAGTAACGCCATTCTATTAGACGAATATAAGCATAAATCCTGAGCATTACCAAAAATTCTCTAAACCGTAAACCGGAAACAGCCCATAAAACTAAACTATAAAACCCTAAACCCTCGGCCCATAAACCCTAATCAAGCAGGTATCGTGCACTTATATATCAAAATTTGAGATACTTTCATTAAATTGCGGTAACGCCATTCTATTCCACGAACATAAGCATAAATCTTGAACATTATTTAAAATTCCTGAAACCCTCAAATCTAAACACTAAACCCTAAATCCTTACCAAACACGTAGCATGCACTTATCGATCAAAAATTGATATATTTTCATTAAATAGGTAACTCCATTCTATTCGATGAATATAAGCATAAATCTTGAGCATTATCGAAAATACACTAAACCCTAAACAACCCCTAATAAAACCTAAACCTAAAACCCCAAACCCTCAACCCATAAACCCTAACAAATCAGGTATCATGCACTTATAGATTAAATTTGGAGACACTTTCAATGAGTTAGGTAACGCCATATATATTCTATTCGACGAATTTAAGCATGAAGTTTGACTATTATTGAAAATTTGATAAACCCCCCAAACCGTAAAACCCTAAACCCTCGACCCATATAAACCCTAACCAAGCAGGTATCGTGGACTTATAGATAAAAATCTGAGATTTGATCTTTCATTAAATTTCGGTAACGCCATTCTATTCCACGAATATAACAATAAAGTTTGAACATTATTGGAAATGCCCTAAACCCTAAATCCCTAAACCCTCAACTCCGCACGTAGCATGCACTTATCGTTCAAAAATTGATATATTTTCACTAAACCGATAACTCCATTCTATTCGATGAATATAAGCGTAAATCTTGAGCATTATCGAAAATACCCTAAACAACCCCTAATAAAACCTAAAACCGAAAACCCTCAACCCATAAAACCTAACCAATCAGGTATCATGCACGTATAGATCAAATTTTGAGATACTTTCAATGAGTTAGGAAACGCCATATTATATTCAACGAATATAAGCATAAAGCTTGAGTATTATTGAAAATTCGATAAACCCCCTAAACCCTATTCAGTCCATAAAACCTAAACCGTAAAACCATAAAACCCTAAACCCTCGACCCATATAAACCCTAACCAAGCAGGTATCGTGGACTTATAGATCAAAATGTGAGATTCGATCTTTCATTAAATTGTGGTAACGCCATTCTATTACATGAATATAACAATAAAATTTGAACATTATTGAAAATGCCCTAAACCATAAAACACTAAACCTTGCCTAAACGACATTGGCAAATGAGGTATGACATGCACTTGTAGATCAAAATTTCAGATAAACTATCCTCAGATTGTGCTAACGCCATTCAATTCCATGAATATAAGCATATATAAAGCAGCTTGAACATTATCGAAAATTCCCAAAAAACCTAAACCCTAAACATCTAAACCCCCAAAACCATAAAAACCCTCATCCCCTCAACCCCTTACCAAGCAGGTATGATGCACTTATAGATCAAAATCCGAGATACTTTCATTAAATTGCGATAACACCAGTCTATTCCACGAATATATATAAGCATATATATATAAGCTTGAACATTATTATTGAAAATTCATAAACCCTAAAACCTAGAAAACCCTAAACCCTAAATACCATCCTTAAACTACTAATCCCTAAACCCTAAAATCCTAAATCATATACCATAAACCCTAAACCCTCAACCTAAAAAACACGAACCCTAAACCCTAGGCTATATATATATTGTGTGGAAACTAGGGCAATGGGATTTTGAGCCATACTTATTTGTAGTTTCTTCATGACAAAAGCCATTGTCGTCACTTGAAAAATTGAAAATAACTTCAAATTCAGAAGCTTCCTTTCTAAATAATGTTTTAAATGCCAATAATACGGACCAATCTACCAAATACAAACATGTTGTTATAAACTATAGCAAAGGTGTGTCCATGACCTTGGTCACCTGGTTTGAAAGCCATACAAATTCATACATGGTATGCCATATATCGTATGACAAAATTAAAGCCATTATTATCGATTGGAGCTTTTAAAATAACTCCAAATATGGAAGCTCTTTTCCTAAACAATATTGAAATACCAATATGCACCAATCTACCAAAGATGGTTACATTATCATAAAGTATGGTAACACATATGGCCTTGACATTGGTCATCTAGTTTTTGAAAGCCATGATTGTTCAAACATGGTACGCCATATTGTGAAACCAGTTTTAAATTTTATACATTTTCATGGAAATTAGCCAATGCACACAATGAGACACCAACATAGAAACAAATGGTTGTATTTCGTTTTATATTTTGTTTCTTTATATTTTAAAAAACTAGCCCAAATTTCATGTCATTACTATTCATATCAAAAAATTGAAATCTTGCAAAACTCTCGGTGGTTCACCAATATTTGACTAAGTAGGTACCTAACTATTTTTAAAAAGTCAAGAGTAAGCTATATCACACACTTTGTAGTTCGTAAATAGACATACTTACTTTCAATCTTTAAAAAGTTATTTAATTTCAGCATCTTCAGCTAGGAAGCTTGGAAACTCGGGAAAGTAGGGCATTATCCATCAAATCTGGAATCTCCTTTGTAAACAATTGCTTGAAATGCCAAGATGCACCGATCTACCAAATATGGATAGGTTTGTAAGCTTGGTTGGCAAAGATGCTTCAATGTGCGGAGTAGTACAAAAGATGAAAAAGGTATAGAAACTATGGATATGACCTTGCTCGTCTTGTTTGAAAGCTTTGAATTAATGTTCATTAGTTTCGGCAGATGTCTATAAACTCATTAAATGCTGGAAAGCATATATGAATGTGGGTTTATCTGATAGGGACAGCATCCCAAGTGGGAGTAGCGTACCTTAGAAGCTTCAACTTCAAAATTTCGGCAGAGCGCCGAAATATCCCTCCCACCCATTTAAACATCACGCCCATCCATTCAAACATCCAGCCCCCAAAAAAACATCCAGCCCCAAAAATTATTTGGTTGCACAAATTTAGCCTGGAAGCTTGAAAGGGCGTTATACATTGTGTGAAAAAAGGGGGCGGTGGAATTTTGAGCAATCATCTTTGTAGTTGCTTCACAACAAAACACATTGTTGTTACTTGGAAATTCGAAAACAAACTTCAAATTTGGAAGCAGACATATTGGTTGATTTGCAAAGATGCACCGATCTACCAAATACGGACACGTCATCATAAACTATTTCCATGACCTTGGTCACCTTTTTTTGGACGATGGTCATCTTCTTGAAAGCCTTAAATTGTTCGAAAATTTCATAAATACCTAGAAACTCGTTTAAATGTTGGGAAGCAACTCTCGCCGGCATGTGGGCTTAGATGGTGATAGCGTGTCTGAGAGGCCCCACGCCGGAGTAGCGTATGCTAGAAGCTTCGACCTCAAAATTTGGTACGGTGCCCAAACATCGCACCCATCCATTAAAATATCCCGCGCATCCATTCAAACATGCTTCACCTCTTTCTAGAATGCAAAATTCCTCTTTTATCACTGCCGTGGAAAAAGAATCCAAGGGAGCGTTACAATAATAGAGGGATGTAGGTGGTAAATTTGCGTTCTCCCAAGTGCATCACCCCATCCACGTTTCCCAGCCCTTCTTCAATATTTACCTGCCCGCCCACTCCGACCTACACTGACTTTTTGGACGCACTATGCAAGTGACCCACATGTGAGTGAGCCAGAATTACGGGAAGTGGAGATTCCCATCGCTTGTTGTTCAAAATTCGAACATTTTTCGCTGAATCGAGATAAAATCGTTAAAATCATCCAACCTGGCTTATACTATCATTCCACTATGTTAGAGTAAAAGCTAAAAAAACAAAGCCAAAAATCAAAAGCCAAAATTAGAGCCCAACCAAATAGCGCCTAAATCTCAAGGAACACTTCCTGTTTCTCCCTTGTTTTAGTACCTGGGTACCTTCAATTTTATTTAACAAAAAATATGACCAAGCTATCATCGACTGGTAGATCAATTTTTGAGATACTTTCATTAAATTGCGGTAACACCATTCTGTTCCACGAATATATATAACCATAAAGATTGAAAATTTTATTGAGAACTCACGGAATCCTAAACCATAAAATCTAAACCCTAACCAAGCAGGTATCGTGCAACTATATATCAAAAATTGAGATACTTTCACTAAATCAGGTAATGCCATTCTATTAGACGAATATAAGCATAAATTCTGAGCATTACCAAAAATTCTCTGAACCCTAAACTGGAAACAACCCATAAAACTAAACTATAAAGCCCTAAACCCTCGGCCCATAAACCCTAATCAAGCAAGTATCATGCACTTATATATCAAAATTTGAGATGCTTTCATTAAATTGCGGTAACGCCATTCTATTCCACAAATATAAGCATAAAGCTTGAACATTATTCAAAATTCCCGAAACCCTCAAATCTAAACACTAAACTCTAAATCCTTACCAAACACATAACATGCACTTATCAATCAAAAATTGATATATTTTCATTAAACAGGTAACTCCATTCTATTCGATGAATATAAGCATAAATCTTGAGCATTATCAAAAATGCCCAAAACCCTAAACAACCCCTAATAAAACCTAAACCTAAAACCCCAAACCCTCAACCCATAAACCCTAACAGATCAGGTATCATGCACTTATAGATCAAATTTGGAGATACTTTCAGTGAGTTAGGTAACGCCATATATATTCTATTCGACGAATATAAGCATAAAGCTTGAGTATTATTGAAAATTCGATAAAACCCCTAAACCCTATTCAGTCCATAAAACCTAAACCCTAAACCCTCGACCCATATAAACCCTAACCAAGCAGGTATCGTGGACTTATAGATCAAAATCTGAGATTCGATTTTTCATTAAATTGCGGTAACACCATTCTATTCCACGAATATAACAATAAAGTTTGAACATTATTGAAAATTCCCGAAAACTGAAACCCCTAAAACCAAAATCCTAAACCCCTAAACCCTATAACCTTAAACCCTCACCAAGCACGTAGCGTGCACTTATAGATCAAAATTTAAAATAATTTCGCTAAATTGGGTAACGCCATTCTATTTGACGAATATAAGCATAAATCCTGAGTAATATCAAAATTTCCCTAAACCCTAAACAACCCCTAAAACTTAAAACCTAAACCCTCAGCCATAAACCCTAACCATGCAGGTGTCATGCACACATTGATCAAAATTTGAGATACTTTCATTAAATCAACTAACACCCATTATGTTCTACGAGTATAAGCATAAATCTTGAGCATTATTGAAAATTCGCTAAACTCTAAACCCTAAACAACTCATAAAATAAACCGTAAAAACCTATAACCCTAAATCCTCGACCCATAAACCCTAACTTATACATCAAAATTTGAGATACTTTCAATAAATTGATGTAATGCCATTCTATTCAACGAATATAAGCATAAAGCAACTTGAACATTATTGAAAATTCCTAAAACCCTAAACCCTAAACCCCTAAAACCCTAAACCCTTACCAAGCACGTAGCATGCACTTATGGATCAAAATTTGATATACTTTTCGTTTCATTTGGTAACGCCATTTTATTTGACGAATATAAGCACAAATCTTGAGCATTATCGAAAATTCCCTAAACCCTAAACCCTAAACAACCCCTACCTACACCCTAAAACCCCAAACCCTCAACCCATAAAAACTAACCAAGCAGGTATCATGCACTTTATAGATCAAAATTTGAGATACTTTTAATAAATTAGGTAACGTCATTCTATTCGACAAATATAACAATAAAGCTTGAGTATTATTCTAAATTTGCTAAACTATAAACCCTATACAACGATAAAACCTAAACTGTAAAACCCTAACCAAGAAGGTATCATGCACTTATAGATCAACATTTGTGATACTTTCATTAAAGCAAGTAACACCATTCTATTCGACAAATATAAGCATAAATCTTTGAGCATTATTGAAAAATCGCTAATCCCTAAACCTTAAACAACCCATAAAACCTAAACCGTAAAACCCTAAATCATCGACCCATAAACCCTAAACCAGCAGGTACCGTGCACTTATAGATCAAAATTTGAGATACTTTCGTTAAATTGTGGTAACGCCATTCTATTACATGAATATAAGCATGTAGCTTGAACATTATTGAAAATCAAAAACCCTTAACCATAAACCCTAATAACCTCCTAACCCTAGAACTCTAACTTCATAACCCTAGAGCCCTAAACCCTTACCAAGGAGGTATAATGCACTTATAGCTCAAATTTTGAAATACTTTTATTAAATTGCGATAAAGCCATTCTATTCCATGAATATAACCATACATATAAAGCTTGAACATTATTATTGGAAATTCCCTAAACCCTAAAACTTAAACAATCATAAACCTTGAACAACCATAAACCCTAAATCATGAACCCTAAACCATTAAACCCTAAACCCTAATCCATAAACCATCAACCCTCAACCCAAAATAAAACCCCGAACCCTAAAATTAACCCTAGGTTATATATACCTTGAGTGAAAACCGGGGCAGTGGGATTTTAAGCCATGTTTTGTAGGAGCTTCATGACTAAAGCCATTGTTGTGCCTTAGAAAATTGAAATAACTTCCAATTTGTAAATAATATTTTAAATGCCAATACACACCATAAAAAATATGGATAGGTTATTATAAACTATAGAAAAGATATGTCCATGACCTTGGTCATCTGGTTTGAAATCCATGCATATTCTTACATGGTACTCCATATATTGTGATACAATTTTTTCTCAGAAATTATCAAATTTCAAGATTATATCTTTCCATGGAAACTAGCTAGTGCACATAGTGAGATATGAAGAGAGAAAATAATGGATGCATTTCTTTTTATATTTTGTTTCTTTATATTTTTTTAAAATGGCCGAAATTAGGTGTCATCACCATTCATATCAAAAAGTTGAATTTTCCAAAACTCTCGGTGGTTCTCAAATATTTGACTACTTGAAATCTTTGAATTATTTTAAGAAGTCAAGACCAAGGTATATCACACACTTTCTAGTTCTAAATTATACATATTTACTTCAGATTATCCAAAAGTCATTTTATTGCATAGATTTAGCTAGAAAGTTTGGAAATTCATGAAAGTTGGGCATTGTCCATCAAACCTAGAATCTTCTTTTGAAATGACAAGATGCAGCTATCTACCAGATATGGACACGTCATTATAAACTATAACAAAGATATGGCCGTGACCTTGGTCATCTTGTATGAAAGCCTTCAAAATATATTGTTTATCAATTTCAGCAAATGTGTGGAAACTCATTTATATGTTGGTAAGCATACAGTCGCTGGCGTGTGGGTCTAGACAGGGCCAACACGTGAGAGCGGCCGCGTCGGGGTAGCGTATGTCGGAATCTTCAACCTCAAAAATTTTGTGTGGCGCCAAAACATCCCGCACACATCTATTCAAATATCCCTCGATCTATTCAAATATCCTGCCCTGCTTTTTGCAAATGCAAAATTCCTCTTCTATCCCTGCTTTAGAAACAAGGATCATGGGAGTACTGCAATAATAGAGGGGTATAGGTTGTAAATGTGCGTCATCCCACCTATATCCCCCTATCGTCTCTTCCCCGCCCACACCCCTCCAACCTCGACCTTCATCTAGCTGCTTCACCATCGACCCTCTCTTCCACACCGGAGATCTTCCACTACAGGCGCTCTTCATCGGAACTATTTCACCGACTCCCTCGCAGCACCGGATCTGCTTTGCCAACTGAAGGGTAACGGGTAGGCTACACTAGCGTAAAATCAAAAATTTCTACCGCGTCAACCAGGAATACTATTGTCATAGATCACGGGATTACCGCTAGACGCGCAGGTGCGGAACTCGATGAAGCACGTTGCGGCAGTGTAGATGTTCTACGTCTCCTCCTCGTCCTCGTCCCACGAGCAGCTCCCCTTTGCGCGGCTCGTCCAAGTGCTACAGATGCAGCACCTCCGAGGTATCCACACGTCCGGAGTGGAAGTCGTCACACGCCAGACTGCTAGGTCTGCGCGTGCAACACAGGCGGAAGAGGAGTGGCGGCTGGGTGGAATGCTCTCACCTTTTCAGCTCGCCTCACTCCCTCTTATATAGGCATCCCTGGTGGGCTTCTACATTAGCAGCCCATTAGCAGCCTAAGCCTGGTCTAATTCGGATCCAATCCTCATTAGGCTTCCAGCCCCTAAAGTGTGTGACCCTATAGGTTCATACACGTATAGACATGACGCGAGTACACTTACTCCGTCAATAGTTGGTAGCGGCCTCTAGCAAGACGTGCCAACTCCTAAACGCATATAAAGATCATTCGGACGAACCATCACAAGGTTGAGTACATGTCTTTCCCTTTGCCTCACGATATTTGGTCTAGCTCTAAGCTGACCTCTCTTTCTCGATACTGTGATTCAGAATCCCTTTACTAGGTTAACTCTTAACCATATGTAGCACGGCCATGCATTTCTGGATCCGATCACTCGAGGGGCCCAGAGATATCTCTCTCAAGTAGAGAGGGGCAAATCCCATCTTGATTGACCGATGCCTTGCAGCATGTATCAGGACAAACCCGAAAGCTACCTTTATAACTACCCAGTTACGGAGTAGTGTTTGATAGCCCCAAAGTAGGTCGATCCACATCTCAAGTACATGCGACAATCTCAGGTCTAAGGACAAAACGTACACGATGTGTAGAGAGAGCTGCAAGTATTATTGCTAGTCTCATGTTGGGTCAGTCCAACCCCATGTTCATAACATGTGTCCACATCATTGGTTTGACATCTCCATGTCAATGACTTGCGAAACATAGTCATTAACCAATCGATGTGCTAGTCTAATATTCATGTGTGTCCTCGCATGAACTCCGACTAGGGACAATTATTAGATAACCATACAAGTAAAGAGTTTCACAAACAATTCACATAATTGCCAATCAATACAAGTTGCCTGGTATATGGATATTCAAGGAACATTATAATAACTCATGGATACACATGAAATACAATCATCTCTATGATTGCCTCTAGGGCATATTTCCTTCAGTCTCCCACTTGCACTAGAGTCAATCTAGAGAGTATCTAATACCTATTGCTCTTGTGTGCGCTTCATGCGCGGGCTGCGGGAGTGGCTTAGTCAAGGGATCAGCAACATTTGAGTCCGTATGTATTTTGCATAACATGACACTACCTTCATCAATGAACTCACGAATCAGATGGTAGCGCATGCGAATATGTTTGTTCTTCTGGTGCTGTCTAGGTTCTTTGGCTTGTGCAATAGCACCATTGTTGTCACAATAAATGTCCAAGGGATTGGACGAGCCCTGAACCACACCAAGAGCGATCAGGAAATTCCTAATCCAAACAGCTTCCTTTGCAGCCTCCGAGGCAGCAATATATTCAGCTTCTGTTGAAGAGGAGGCCACTGTATCTTGCTTGGAACTTTTCCAGCTCACAGCACCACCATTCATGACAAACACATAACCTGATTGCGATTTCGAGTCGTCTGAGTCATTAAGGTAACTCGCATCTGTGTAACCCTTTACACTGAGTTCAACCTCACCTCCATAAACTAGGAACATATCCTTAGTCCTTCTCAAGTACTTAAGGATATTCTTTACCGCTGTCCAGTGAATCTCACCTGGATCAGCCTGGTATCTGCTCGTAACACTTAGAGCATAGGAAACATCTGGGCGAGTACATGTCATTGCATACATGATGGATCCAATAGCCAAAGCATATGGAACCCTACTCATGCGTTCTCGCTCATCAGTGGTCGAAGGACACTGAGTCTTGCTGAGTTTAATGCCGTGAGACATGGGCAAGAACCCCTTCTTAGCCTCTTCCATGCTGAACCGTTTCAACACTTTGTCAATGTACGTACTCTGACTTAATCCAATTAGCCTCCTTGATCTATCTCTATAGATCTTGATACCCAGAATATATGCCGCTTCTCCCAAGTCCTTCATAGAAAAACTATTTTTCAATGAGGTCTTAACAGACTCGAGCATAGGAATGTCATTTCCAATCAATAATATGTCATCCACATATAAGATTAGAAACACAAGTGATTTCCCATTTTCTTTCTTATACACACAAGGTTCTTGTTCGTTTTTGGTGAAGCCAAACTCCTTTACAACTTCATCAAATCGAATGTTCCAACTCCGAGATGCTTGCTTCAGCCCATAAATAGACTTTTGAAGTTTGCATACCTTTCCAGCATTGTTTGGATCGACAAAACCTTCGGGCTGCATCATATACACGTCCTCAGAAAGGATTCCATTTAAGAAAGCCGTCTTGACGTCCATCTGCCATATCTCATAATCGAAATGTGCAGCAATGGCTAGAATGATCCGTATAGATTTAAGCATCGCTACGGGCGAGAAAGTCTCGTCGTAGTCAACTCCTTGAACTTGTCGAAAACCTTTTGCAACAAGTCGAGCTTTATGGATGTGAACATTTCCATCCATATCAATCTTCTTCTTATAGATCCACTTGCACTCGATGGCTTTAAAACCATCAGGCAGGTCAACCAAGTTCCAAACTTGATTGTCTCCCATGGACTCTATCTCGGATCTCATGGCAATCAGCCATTTCTCAGAGTCTGGGTCCACCATCGCTTCTGCATAGGTCGCAGGCTCATCATTGTCTAACAATAATAACTCTCGCGCTTCGCGGAGCCTCGCCGACCTTCGTGGTTGTGGTGCTTCTATTGCCACGGGTTCCTCAACTTGTTCTGCTACAATAGCATCACTCGTAGAAGCATCCCCGACTGGCTCATCTTGAACTTCTTCAAGTCGCACCGACCTTCCACTCGTTCCCTTTGTGAGAAACTCTTTCTCTAGGAAAACACCGCTACGAGCGACAAACACTTTGCCCTCTTCTCGGTTGTAGAAGTAATACCCTAAGGTTTCCCTTGGGTATCCCACAAAAATGCACTTATCCGATTTGGGTGTTAGCTTGTCCGACTGAAGTCGCTTGACAAATGCATCACAACCCCAAATCTTTAGAAAAGACAAACTGGGATTCTTTCCAGTCCACATCTCATATGGTGTCTTAACTACGGATTTAGATGGTACCCTATTTAGTGTGAAAGCTGCTGTTTCTAGCGCGTAACCCCAAAATGATAATGGTAAATCCGACTGGCTCATCATCGATCGAACCATGTCCAACAAAGTTCGATTACGCCGTTCAGAGACCCCGTTTCTTTGAGGCGTTCCGGGCGGCGTGAGCTGTGGAACAATTCCGCAACTCTTAAGATGATTGCTAAACTCGTGACTCAAATATTCGCCTCCGCGATCAGATCGCAAGGCCTTTATTTTCTTGCCACGTTGATTCTCTACCTCATTTTGAAACTCTTTGAACTTTTCAAAAGTTTCAGACTTATGCTTCATCAAGTAGACATATCCATATCTACTGAAATCATCAGTGAAAGTAATGAAGTAGTGATATCCTCCTCTGGCTGTCATGCTCATTGGTCCACATACATCAGTATGTATGAGTTCCAACAAGTCTGTCGCTCTCTCGGGAAACCCCGTAAAAGGCGTCTTGGTCATCTTTCCAAGTAAACAAGCTTGACATGTCTCGTATGATTCAAAATCAAACGAAGTTAGAAGACCATCACCATGGAGCTTCTTCATGCGCTTTTCACTTATATGCCCCAAACGACAATGCCATAGATAGGTAGGACTCAAATCATTTGGCCGAAGCCTTTTAGCACTAACATTGTAAACACATGCATTATCAAGATTTAAAATAAATAACCCATTCACAATGGGAGCATCAGCCACAAACATAGCATTCTTAGAGATTACACAACCATTGTTTGTACTCGCGAATGAATAACCATCCCTCATCAAACATGAAGGTGATAAAATGTTTCGACCCATACTAGGAATGTAATAACAATTATTCAACTCCATGATAAATCCTGACGGAAGGTGAAGTTGCATGACGCCGACGAACAATGCAGCAACCCTTGCTTTATTTCCGACGCGAAAATCCACTTCGCCTTTTTGCACTTCTCTAGTCCTTATTAGCCCCTGCATCGAATTGCAAATATGAGCAACCGATCCGGTATCAAATACCCAAGAGTTAACATAAGAATCTGCGAGAAAAATGTCCACAACATTTACAACAAGTGTACCTGAGTGGGAAGTACTCTTACTTCCACTTTTCTTCAAAGAAGCCTGGTACTTGCTGCAGTTTCTCTTCCAGTGGCCATATTCGTGACAAAAGAAACACTCAGTGTCTCCTGCAGGACCAGCCTTTTGCTTGGGTGCAGGGTTTGGCTTAGGGATCGTATCCTTAGCCTTGCCCTTCTTCTTCTGCCAAGAAGTGCCCTTTTTCTTGAAGCTAGGCTTGTTCTGCACAGCCATCACATGGCTATGCCCTGCACACTTCTTAATGTCACATTCTGCTGTTTTCAGCATCCCACATAATTCATTAAGGCCCCTCTCCACCCCATGCATATGGTAGTTCGAAATGAAATGCCCATAGCTAGATGGAAGAGATGCCAAAATGAAGTCAGTGGCCAACTCTTGGCCTAATGGAAAACCAAGCTTTTCCAAAGTCTGACTGTAACCAACCATTTTGATCACATGGGGGCCTACAGCTGCTCCCTCTGCCAGCTTGCATTCCACAAAGGACTTAGCGACATTGTACCTCTCAGTCCTAGCCTGAGTCTGGAACATGTCCTTAAGCGCAACGATCATATCGTACGCTTCCTGATCCTCAAACTGTTTTTGAAGATCAGGTTCCATGCATGCAAGCATAAGACAACTGACCTCAAGAGATTCATCACATGCTTTCTTGTAGGCATTCTTAAGGGTAGCAGTTGCATTATCAACAGGTTCATCCGGGATTGGGGTATCCAGAACAGTTTCCTTTTTCTCAGCCCTGAGAACAATTCTCAGGTTACGGACCCAGTCCGAATAGTTTGTTCCATTTAGTTTATCCTTTTCAAGAATCGAACGCAAAGCAAAAGGTGATGAATTGTTCGGTGCCATTGATCTACAACAAAAAAATATGCAAAATACTAAGCCATGTAACCATGAAAGAGTAAAACATATTAAACAATTTAATAGCATATACTCCCACTTAAATCAACATCCCTCTATTGATACTAAGTGATTCAAGATCCACAATTAACAAGTCGACTAGTGAGCTTTAGCATCACTGCTAGAAGACAAGGTAAATCGGTAAGCAACCTTTGCTAATCATATCACATATGACTCTTGTTGTTGGGTGACATCTCTATGTCAAAACTAGGCGCCCAACCTTTATGCCCCAAGGTCCTTAACTGTTAAGATGACCTTGTTAAGCTCACCAACCCTTATGCGTGTAGGTATCCGATACAAACCCATCCAGCCAAGGAAAACCGTGGCACCCTAATTTCATAGACCCACCAACGATTGTACAGGGCATAGGATGGTGCAAGGTTTGGTTGGGAGGGCATGGTTTAACTTAAACTTTGTGAGGGATCGTGCTACTTCTATCATCTAAGCATGCATAGTAGTAAAACGTATAAGAATAGCATTCACATAGATGTGATACAGTATGGCCCATTTTCTCATGGTGATCTCCATCGCCATAGAACCTGTCCACCATGATGATCTCCATCTTCATGCTCTATGCGAGCCATCCTCCAAGTGATGAGTTCTCCAAGAACTAATACAAGCTATTACTTCTAACATCTAGTAATCAAAATTACATGGTATTGGGATCATCACAAGTTGGCACGCAGGCCATTACAATAATTGACAACACATATGGCTCCAGCCGTGTTGCCCAACTCACGACACGCAGGTCATGAAAAAATACATACATGCATCACATACATTTTTGGGCCATACTGATCACATAAATCCTGCAAAAACAAGTTGTGCATAGAATCGCATTCTACCGGATCATGTGAAATCGTACCACCTATGAACCTTAACGAGATACAAAAAGGGGGCTACGACTAAGGGGGGTCTAGGGGGTCTCCCCCTGCGGGGTTCGAAGGGGCAGCGCCCCTCGCGGTACAATTTTCTTTAAGGATTTTGATCGGCAAATCCAATTTACCATAAACCGACCATAGTTCCGATTTGACCAAACTCCTTTGATCACGGTACGTCGATTCAGATCTAATTCCCGATTCGATCAATCATATTGATCTTCGCGTGATTCAGAAGGATTTATGTGTCACTGTCTACCCCGATGGCGGAAACCGACCGGTAGGGGTAAGTCGTTCGACGACCTTAGAATCACGATCACGGAAATTAAGATCATAGATCAATCCAGAAACACCGCCATACAAACGATCATATCATTCATATCAATCTACATATCACCATATGCAAACTTCCCGAACCTATGACTGAATAGCATCGGCTCTGATACCACTGAAGGGTAACGGGTAGGCTACACTAGCGTAAAATCAAAAATTTCTACCGCGTCAACCAGGAATACTATTGTCATAGATCACGGGATTACCGCTAGACGCGCAGGTGCGGAACTCGATGAAGCACGTTGCGGCAGTGTAGATGTTCTACGTCTCCTCCTCGTCCTCGTCCCACGAGCAGCTCCCCTTTGCGCGGCTCGTCCAAGTGCTACAGATGCAGCACCTCCGAGGTATCCACACGTCCGGAGTGGAAGTCGTCACACGCCAGACTGCTAGGTCTGCGCGTGCAACACAGGCGGAAGAGGAGTGGCGGCTGGGTGGAATGCTCTCACCTTTTCAGCTCGCCTCACTCCCTCTTATATAGGCATCCCTGGTGGGCTTCTACATTAGCAGCCCATTAGCAGCCTAAGCCTGGTCTAATTCGGATCCAATCCTCATTAGGCTTCCAGCCCCTAAAGTGTGTGACCCTATAGGTTCATACACGTATAGACATGACGCGAGTACACTTACTCCGTCAATAGTTGGTAGCGGCCTCTAGCAAGACGTGCCAACTCCTAAACGCATATAAAGATCATTCGGACGAACCATCACAAGGTTGAGTACATGTCTTTCCCTTTGCCTCACGATATTTGGTCTAGCTCTAAGCTGACCTCTCTTTCTCGATACTGTGATTCAGAATCCCTTTACTAGGTTAACTCTTAACCATATGTAGCACGGCCATGCATTTCTGGATCCGATCACTCGAGGGGCCCAGAGATATCTCTCTCAAGTAGAGAGGGGCAAATCCCATCTTGATTGACCGATGCCTTGCAGCATGTATCAGGACAAACCCGAAAGCTACCTTTATAACTACCCAGTTACGGAGTAGTGTTTGATAGCCCCAAAGTAGGTCGATCCACATCTCAAGTACATGCGACAATCTCAGGTCTAAGGACAAAACGTACACGATGTGTAGAGAGAGCTGCAAGTATTATTGCTAGTCTCATGTTGGGTCAGTCCAACCCCATGTTCATAACATGTGTCCACATCATTGGTTTGACATCTCCATGTCAATGACTTGCGAAACATAGTCATTAACCAATCGATGTGCTAGTCTAATATTCATGTGTGTCCTCGCATGAACTCCGACTAGGGACAATTATTAGATAACCATACAAGTAAAGAGTTTCACAAACAATTCACATAATTGCCAATCAATACAAGTTGCCTGGTATATGGATATTCAAGGAACATTATAATAACTCATGGATACACATGAAATACAATCATCTCTATGATTGCCTCTAGGGCATATTTCCTTCACCAACGCCATCATCTACCCTACTGGGGCCGCTTCACTAAATCATTTGTTGCTGACCCCGAAATGTCAAGCCGCTGCCCGCGCCGCCCACTTGCCTGTCCTACCCATCCTCACCGCGCATCGGTAATTTCTCTTGCCCGTTTGCTATATTTTTGGTACTTGTAAGCTATGAAATCTTTAGGATGTTGCTCAATATCCTAGATTCTATTGCCAATTCGTTTGCACCCTTCATGTTGTAGGTCCTATCCACCTCATTAGCTTATTGCTTTTATTCCCTTTCTTTATTCTCACGCTATTGGTTTAATCCTCCAACACGATCTCATAGATTCTATTCTTTCTGAGCGCACACACGGGTCATGCAAAGGGCTCATAGATGATCCAACACTAACAATCTGGTGCCCAGCAAGGCTGAATCGTGAGGTTTCCTTATCTTACTTAGGCCAGTTTCTTGTCATGTTAATTAGTTGTATAACCTGCATGCCTAATAATTCAATAAGTCATTCTACCTAAGAACTTGCCATGACATTTGCATTTATGTTCAATTGTGAATATATATGCGAATGCTTAATTCGGAAAATGTCCATCTAGTTTGGATGATATATCTGGTCATTTTTAATGCTATATGTTGGTGTTTTCACCTGCTTTCATCCTTCCAAACCAGCTATCTAGTTTGAAACATACATCTGGTAATTTTTAATGCTATGTTTTTGGTGTTTTTCAAGAGTTTTCATCATTCCAAACCAAGCCACTTGGTTTCAAATGTCATGTAGAGAAATGACAATGGAGTACAAGGACCAGAGTTCCAACTGTTCTGCTCAGATTCTTTTGGTAGATTGACCAGGAGTCGCATCGAGAAGGAGCTACTATCAGCCTGAACGTGCTAATGTAAGTTCATACTTACTTTAAATGATCTCTACTTTATATAATACTACTTGTTTCCCTTGTTGTTTGTTTTAACCTGTTTCACCGTATTTTAGTAGACTGCAGTTAAAACCTATCAGGAGTCCTTGGAAGGCAGGACTGAAAGTTGTGATCCCTTGTCCCATTCATCCTCCCATTGCATTGCTGAAACAAACAACTTACTTAACCGTCCACCTAGAACAAATCATACAGGTGATAAATATATAAATGATGTATTGCATGCAGAACGAAAGGGTGTAGATGCTCTTAGATCGGTAGCTGAAGTGTTCAAGAAGAGGACAGATGATACATTGAAGCGAATCGCCATGTACCGCACTCTTATTGATGGTACTGACACGTTGTAATCTGTCAGAATTACGATCTTGTTATATAACCTGTTGTAACAAACTTTTATTGTTGTGTAATAAGTAATTTTAATTTCTGTGTGTTTATTAATTGATGTCTTGATATTCACCTATTCTGCGAAAAGTAGGCGCTAGCAAAAAAGTCTGAAACAGTAACAAGCTGGAGACATTGAAACAACATGCGCATGGATAGCCCAAAACGACCAGAACAATAAAAGGCCAGAATAGTAAACGACCAGAACATGAAAATGCCAGAACAGTAAATGGCCAGTACAATAAAAGGCCAGTACAGGAAAAGTACAGAACAGTAAAAGGCCGTAGCAATAAAATGGCAGAACAGTAAAAGGCCAAAATAGCAAAAGGCCAGAACAGTAAAAGGCCAGAATAGTGAAAAGGACGAAACAGTGAAAGGCCGGAACTGTAAAAGGTATCAACATCAAAATGCTAGTACGGTGGCAGGCCAGTACAGTAATAGGCCAAATAGTGTCAGCCTGAACAGGCAAAAGCCCAGAAGACGAGACGGAGAGGGGCCAGGTGCCAGCCACACCATAGGGTGGCGCGGGTCCCCGTTGGCCGCGCCACCAGGTGGTGTGGGCCCCTGCAGCCTCCACCGACCTTGCCCCTTCGCCTATATATTCCTCCTGATGCGAAAACTCTAAATAGTCAATCAGAAATCCACGAAAACTTCCGCAGTGCCGCCACCACCAAAGGGGAGATTTGGGGGACAGAAAGTCTCTATTCCGGCACCCTGCCGGGACGGGGAAGTGCCCCCGGAGCCATCTCCATCGATCTCCACCACCATCTCCATCGCTGTTGCTGATTCCCATGATGAGGAGGGAATAGTTCTCTCTCGAGGCTAACGGTTCTACCGGTAGCTATGTGTTCATCTCTCTCTGTATGCATGATCATATTGTGATCATGAGATTTGCAATCAAGTAAATCTACCTTGCTACTCAAGTGCTTTAATAGATCTCTGCTCTCCCCATGTGTGTGAAAGTGACAGCGTGCAGACCATGGTGGCACTTAGGCTAGAAATTACAAATACTTGTTATGAGTTATATTTGGAGTTGGATGTCTTTATGAAATTGTGGTGTTTGTTGGAACCATCTAGTGCTCAAGGTGACAGTGTGGGGTTTTCTAGATGGGAAAGGCTTACTTTGAGGTGTGCTGTTATAGCCCTACCATGGATTAGAGTGTCCAATCGGAGAGTAGTTAAGAGTAGTATCATAAAGAGAAGATATCTATATGAGAGTGTTCACTAGTGAAATTATGATCCCTAGGCCTTGTTTATAAGCATTGAAACACCGTTTGCTATTAGGTCTATTACATGTTTGCTTGCTTCCATCTTTATTTCAGTTTGTCTTTAGTCTTTTCCCACGTCAACCACATGCCATCAAGCTATTTTCTAGCATCGTTGTCTTATATCTATACCACTTGTATTTCACTATCTCTTCGCCGAACTAGTGCACCTATACACCTGACAAGTGTATTGGGTGTGTTGGGGACACAAGAGACTTCTTGTATCTTGATTGCAGGGATGCTTGAGAGGGTATACCTTTGACCACTTCCTCCCTGAGTTCGATAAACCTTGGGTGATCCACTTAAGGGAAAACTTGCTGATGTTCTACAAACCTCTGCACTTGGAGGCCCAATAACTGTCTACAAGAATAGAAGTGCATAGACATCAAGCTATTTTCTGGCGCCATTGCCAGGGAGGAAAGGTAAAAGGTATTCACACCGGAGGATTAAAGAAGAAGAACCTCCCACGACAAACTCCTATTTTCTGGCGCCGTTGCCGGGGAGGTAAGGGAAAAGGTACTCACATCCTCCGGTGTGAGTGATCGAAGTTATTTCCTTTAGATTCTGCAATTTGGTCTTTTTGTTTCTTGTTTTCACTAGTTAGGCTTAGTGGAAAACAACAACAAAATTAGAGAGCTTTATAGTATTTATCTTGAGTTAGGACATGAAGTGTTTGAAGAGAAAATTAAAAAACCTATGGAAATTTATTTGCATGTTAATAGAAATGTTGTTAGTATGAATTCTTTGACACCATTATTGCTAATGCTATGGAAAAGTCTAATCTTGGGGAAGCTATTTTTGATGAAAATGATCTTTTTAGTTCCCCAGCTTTAGAAGATAGCTATTATATTGCTTATGATGATACCAAACCTCCAATATATGATGATTATAATGATGAATATGATATTTTTAGTCCACCTACTATTGAGGAGAAAATTAATTATGATTACAATATGCCTCCTATATTTGATGATTATGGTGATGAGAATAATAATGATAGCTATTTTGTTGAATTTGCTCCCACTACAATTAATAAGAATAACTATGCTTATGTGGAGAGTAATAATAATTATATGCATGTGGCTCATGATAAGAATGTTTCATGTGATAGTTATATTGTTAATTTTATTCGTGATGCTACTGAAAATTATTTTGAGAGAGGGAAACATGGTTTTATGCATCTCAATAATATTAAGTTTCCCCTCTTTATGTTGAAAGTCTTGAAGTTGCACTTGTTTTGCTTTTCTATGCTTGTTGCTTTGTGCTTTCATGACTTGTTTCTTTACAAGATTCCTATGCAGAGGAAGTGGGTTAGACTTAAATGTGTTCTGAATTTGCTTGTTGATGCTCTATTTTACTTTAATTCATATTTCCTATGTGAGCATCTTCTTAAACTATCATGCCTAACTTAAAGGCGTTAAAGAAAAGTACTTATTGGGAGATAACCCAAAAGTTTTAGATGAGTCTTGGAAGTTATTACTTCAGTAATAACCGCTCCATGAACTTTTTATTTACTTTTTGTGCCAAGAGTAACCTCTAATGAGAGAGAAGTAATGATTAGGAAAGTTGCTGTTCCACAACAGATTTTTTGTGCTTCACCGTAAAATTTCGTGTAAAATATCTGTACGTCATTTTGAGGCGTGAATTGTTGTGATTCTGGCCCTGGTTGTTATCTAACTTTCGTTAGTTCAACACTTTTTTATTTGAGTAACAGAAGGTCTTCGAAAAAATTCGTCTTTACCCGCTGGTCTGTTTTGACAGATTTCTACCATTTTCTGCATTTGCTTCTTGTTGGTTCCTTTTTGAGTTCTTTTGGGGAATTGAGCTTTTTGAGGGAAGTACTACAGTAGCTAGTGTTCTATTGGAAGTTTTATTGGTGTTGGAACTGAACCTAAAGACTTATTATCTTGAGTGCACTAATGTTGCTAATAAAGATTGTGTGAAGTTTTGTATGAAGGAAAAATTTCAGGTGTATGGAAGGAACGAGTAATGAGATGAAGGATGGACTAAATCTCAAGCTTGGGGATGCCACACATGTCACCCCAAGAAATATCCAAGAATTACAAGCGTCAAAGCTTGGGGATGCCCAAGGCATCCCTTCCTTCATCAATAAAAATCCCAGGTTTCTTCCAAACGCTTCATTTTTATTGTTTCATGCACAGTTGTGTTGTTCTTGGAGCGTCTTCTTTTTTGTTTTTTTTTTTGTTTTTTGTTTTCTTGGATTTATTAGTTTGCTTAATAAATTTGTTGGACCCCCTCTTTCATACATTGGTTTTCAAATAGTTTGGTTTGGATTGGAAAAGAGTAGGAAATTTCATGCTTAAGTGGTAAAGAGAGCTTGTTTTTGACTGTGGCCTATGCTTTGTCATGCCATGCTTGATATTGTTTTGGCTTTATGCTTAGTATTGTTTGCTGTAGCATGACTTGTTATAAACAATTGAGATTGCTTAATGTGCCTTGGATGAATCATGCGTTGTTTTAGCATATTAAAGCATAGTATTGTGGTATTCTCCTTTGATGCTTTATTTGCGTTGACTTGGCGCATGCTCACACCATGTTATGACTATCTCAAGTCACCATATCCTTTATGATCCTTTAGTTTTCTTGTAGTATCACTTTATTCTTTGATCAATGATGTTTTGTGGCTCTGCATGATTATGGCCATTATTGCTCTCTTAGTTTGTCGCTCCTAGTCTTTTGGTAGCCTCCACAACCAAGTATTAGTTCCACGCATGCATCCAACTCCCTAAACCAAGTTATTCCAAAGATTCCACCATACCTACCTATTAGCTTATGCTATTCCAAGTATATTCATGCTTTTGTTTATCTTCCAAATTAAACTTGTTATGAGAAAACTAGTGATTAAAGCTCTCACGAACTTGATGGCACACTTTACTTTTTTCGCATCTAATAAACTTGAACCAGTGGGTCCTTCTTTGTTGCGTATATGCTTGCGCTTTATAAGTTGAAATTAGTAGAACCATGTATCATGGGGAACGCTTTCAACATTGCACTTGGTACGTGTACCTAGTTGATATCATGTTCTTTTGCTTATGGATCCCGGCGGTGTGAAATAAAAGTGGAACTTGTAAGATCATGGAGTTTGTATGTGTGTTAGAGAAATGCCTAGGCCGCTAGCCTAAGTCATTCCTAATCATGGTGGAAACTTGCAGCATCACCATAATGAGCACTCTATGAAGTATCCTCAATAAAAACCTATGCAAATAGCAAATAAAAAGATCGCTGAGATGCTCATTGTCTGTTTGCCTTGTCATTTTGATTACGGGATGTAACTACCTCGGTGAATTACGCTCTTACTTACATGCCTGGATGAACGAAAGTGGTTAAAATAGTACGGTGGGGCCCAGGGCCACTCACGGTAGACCTTTCGGCCGTCCTAACCACTTTCAGACATCGGGACAAGAACGAGCGGCGTAATCGGCAGGCAAAGGGATCAACTACATACACAAATGAGTATGTATGCAAGCCACGGACAATAGTCCTCAGAGCCATTCCATCTAAAAGAAATAGAAATATTGCAACGCCATACGGCAAGATTCAAATGTCCTAGATAGATATAATAATTTAGGATAGCTCCTCATACATCACACATCAGAGTATCAGGCGGAAGCAGAAAACAAGATCCGAGTATGGATAAGAAGCAAATCGGCATAAAATGCCCCGTAAATAAACACATACCGCCCACAGATCTCACGGATCCCCGTTCCCGGAATCTCTACACCGAACGATCGTTGCCAACATCACCTGTCTCTTCCACCCAGTATCCATCTTGCGGATACACCTGTTCATCTGAATCAAACAATTTATCGTGTGAGACCCTAGGGGTACTCAGCAAGTCTTTATGCCACTAAAGGGGACACAACCTGGGGTGACGCAATTGCAGCAAAAGATAAAGTCTAGCAATTCTATAGATACTCGCTAACCTTCCGCCTAACCAATGATAGACGGAAGTCCGTGAATTAAGGACAACAGTTATAACAGTATAATTAACAGATCCATCCTCCTCCTCGCTTACCAACGAGGAAGCGAACGAACAACCCCCATCATCCGTTGGCAGTTTTATTAACCATACCATGAGTATTGCGCTATTTACTAGTCAAGTACTTATTCAAATTAAAAGCGGTACTTTAGTTATACTTGTCTATGGTCGATAAACTGTGCTCCAAATCGTCCATAACCACGGACACGGCTTTCAGAAAGATTTACCCTGCAGGGGTGCACGAATAGCAACACACACTCGATCAACCTCGGAAAAACCAAATCAAAACCCGACGAGGCATTCACGACAAAGCAATCACAGGATTTCAGGGGGCCACCCCATTAAGCTACCTGCAATGATGTTGGCCGGCTCCGAGACGGACCCAAGGTTTGCGCCAATGGCTGTAAACGACTGGGAACCTGAAAATGTGACTGGGCTTGTCGATACCGCAAAAACACTCCGCATTTCTTAAACAGTACAGGTGCTCCTCGCACAATCTTAATAAGAACAGTAACATGGCATAAGTACAGGATAGTAATAAAGCCCCAAACTACTTTGTGGCCCCAAGAAATAAGAATGAATCAAGCTCTGGCTCAGGGGGGGTCCATAAGGCCTCCCGGATGTGGATAGTGCGAATAAACAAGGAGCAGGAATCAAGTACTCGGGGTCCTACGGGACACAAGTGAGCATGAAAAACCAAATAGTAGATATTGCTCACCGGTGCCTCTTTCATTAGTTATCCCATTACTACTCAGGTTATGTTGTTTAGGTACCTCGTTATTCATCAGACACTCACATACCCTACACATGCTTTGCTATGACTCACATGGCTCAAACAACCCCTGTAGTAATGGCTCATGGGATGGAGGAACAAGCTTTGGTGGGGTTTAATAGTAAAGGCTATGCAGTACTTGGGAGTCAATTTAATGCAATCGCGACTCAATGATGCAAGAATAAGAAAGAGGCAATAGGTACTGTATGTATGCAAGCATGTGGTAGTGCTTTCCTGGCAGCTCAGTTGAAGCGAGAGATGGATCTGGGTAGTACTCCTGTGATTTCTGGTAATTCTCCTGCTGGGCGTCTTTTCGAAGAAGAACCAAACAAACAAGGGCCAACATAAATAAAGTGCACAAGCATATGAATTAAAATGCGACAAACAAAAAAGCATGCCATGATGAATGGTGCACAATTTACATGGCATTAAAGTAGCATGGCAAAGGTGAGGTGTGGATACAAGAAATAAAGCATTTTGTTATTTATTTAACCAAGTTTTATTGTCATAAACAGTTCAGATTTTTAATAATGACACCATGCATGCTTCAATTCAGAACAAGGACCGCATAGATAGAACGGGCTCATCGCGCTGATCGATTTAGACATATTATTTGCCCAATTTGGAGCTATAGAATTAAAGTTATTAATTAATTAAGGAAAAGGGCATTTTATTGTAATTTTAATCATCTCGAGATTTTAAAGTGTCCAAACATTATTTTGAATGGCATATTTGAATTCCTCACATTTTTCTGATTCCAAAACATATATTACTTGTATTATTTGGATTTATATTTGAAAAGTTATTTAAATCTGAATTGAATTTGAATTTAAAATCAATTTTGAAAAGGTTTTATTAAAACAGACAACAGGGCAGATTTTTGTTACTCAGCCCGACCTAGCCACAGCCACTGACGGGTGGGCCACTGCTGACTAGGGCCACGCGCGAGGAAAATCCTTTTTCTACCGCGGGCTTAGCTAGCCCCTGCAATTGACAGGTGGGCCAGCGACTGGAGGGCCACGTGCCAGCGATCGAACGTGCAGCAACCGCCAGGTGGGACCGAGCTGGAGCGCGGGTTACGGCCGGAGGAACAGAGGGGCTTTTTGCAAAACGCTAAGGCGGCTGACAGGTGGGGCCTCTAGAAGCGCGGGTTGAGGAGGTCAAAAAGGTGGGGGGTTAAGTGCAAAGTGTCAACGTGCACTGTTTCTCTTCTCGTCTCTGACGGACTGACGCCTGACAGAAACCAGCGCGCGGCGCGGAGCGGGGAATCGAACCCGGGACCTGGCGTGCGCGCTTAGGGATGGAACCAGTGCGGCGGGGCTAGGAGAGTTGACAGGAGGGGGTTTGGGGCCTAGCTAAGGCTCGTTGCGGTGCGGGAAGCTTGCAGTCGCCGACGACCTCTGGCGCACAGAGGACGTTCGGTGAAACGAGCGGCGGCGCTAGACGGCGACAGCGAAGCGGAGGATGTCAGGGAGGGAGAGGGGCGTACCGCGGGGAGATTGGCGGTGTCAGATCGGGGTAAGGCGCGGTGGATCGTCGACGAGGCAGGAGCTCCGGCGACCTAGGGTTTCGGGGAGCGGCGAGGTTCTGGCGGTCCTGGGGATTCCTCCTTCGTGTCGGCGCGTACGAGTCGAGGTAGGGGAACCTCCTCGTTCTTCTGGACCACCTCCACGTCGTGCTGGCCGACTGGAATGAGGGGGCGACGCGGTAGACGGCGGCGACTGGCGGCAGAGCTGGGCGTCGTCGGGAGAGGAAGGCAGTGACCTGGGGTGGATCTGGGTGAACCAGGAGACGGGTGAGAGGAGGAAAAGTGAGGAAGAGGGAGGAGGGTTTCCGTGTGGGAGCGGCTCAGGGGAAAGTGGCTTTGGCCTTTTCCTTTTTCTCCTCGAGCACGTGGTCGAGCTGGGGCTCGACCTGGGTAGCCAGGCAGGGCAGGGAGAGGGCTGCAGGTGGGGTAGCAGCTGGGTGGGGCTGGCACGGCGGTAGAGAGAAGAGAGACAGGAGAGGGGGTAGCTGGGCTAGGGTAAATGGGTAGTCTCGGTTTAGGGTTTTGTTTAGGGTTAGAGAGAGGGGTAGGGTTAGCTGAGGTGGGCCAAGCATGGCAGGGAGAGAGAGGGCCAGGTGGGACCAGTAGCTAGGGTGAGAGGGAGTGATAGAGAGGGAGGTGAGATTAGGGTTTGAGTAGAACTAGATTAGAGGAAAAATAGAGGGAGATTGCTAGGTTAGGGTGTTATTAGGGTTTTAGATTTTGAATTTGTTTATGAGACCATACCAAAAGGAAAGGGGGGCTTGATCTAGCATAAGCTAAGGTGGAGAAGAAAGCAAGAAAAAGAGAGAGAAAAGAGATAGAAAGAATAAGCCTCATATGATCATGCATGAAGAGATTAAATTAATAACGATATTGATGAGAATATGGGAATGATGGAATGGTAGGAGATAGTACACAAAGATAAGATCCATTAAATCAAAGGAAAAGCCAATGGAATAAAAGGTGGTTGCGGAGGTTGCATGGCCCATGCAAAAATACTAAATGCCATGATTAATTTTCTGAGAACAAAAGCAATGATATGGCATTATTCTAATGCATTCCCAAGAAGTGGAACCAAGGCCAAGCAAAAGAATTGGATTAGGTCCACCCCACCACATGAGCTAGAATAAAATCAAAAGGAAAAGATTTGCAAGCTCATGGGTAAAAGGATGGTGGAATTAAAATGGGATGGTGGAATTATAATGTGGGGACAAGAAAGGTGTAGAGTGGAATAAAAGGATATGCCCCCAACTCAATTTGGGCATTAAGCAATATATCAATAGCCAAATACAATATCAAGAGTCAAATACAATTAATGATGCATCTGAGAGAAGAACCAAAGAAAAAGGGTTGTATATGATGCTCAAATGCAAGGTGGCATGATGACATGAGCATGATATAATTATGATGCAAAAATTATATATAGGAGTAGCCATTATCTTACTAGACCAAGTAGCATTACCATTGTTAGACAATTGGGATGCTACATGGGATAGCTCCTGTATCATGTGCAAGGGGTACCCCGTTGGCGGTTCTTTATGATACACATGTACTTATAATGACAAGAGCTTACTTGTGACTAAAGTTGAGTAGCATGAGGTTCGGTCTTCGTAAGTAAGGGGCATGAGATTTCAGTTTATAACTTGTCAAGCATATCCTCTTAGTTGTGTCACTTTAACCTTAATCACCTTCAAGATGCTTATGATAGGGGCAATGAGAGCTGGCTATAAGTACCATAATTTTTGGAAGCTCTTTATGAGACTTGAATCCCTACTTCCTTTTATGAAGGCCTTTCTTCCACCATTATATTGAGTCTCCACCTTCTATCTTTATGCACCTACCTTGAGAGCATAGTGGCCATTCTTAGTTCTATGTGCATTGTCCCAAGACTAGTTGATTGATGCATAACTTGATATTTCTTGTTTTAAACTATTTGTATCTAGTCACTCTTATGAACTTTGAAGGTGTCCTATGCAATTATATTTGCTGCTCTATGAGGGACAAGCTGAATGCTACTATTCTATGTTTTCTTTATGTGAAACAAACAAACGTCTTGCAAAGCATTGTTATTCATGAATCTTTTGTTTGTGCCTTCTCATGTTGCAACATAGTTGCTTTGTCTTATTGTTAGAACTTTATCTTTCATGCTATGTTGAAGTACTATAATCTCATATATCAATGTTTTACAAATACTTTGATCAAGTTTATGATGGTGCATGTCACCTCAAAAATTATTCTTTCTTTTTATCACTTACCTACTTGAGGACGAGCAGGAGTTAAGCTTGGGGATGTTGATACATTGCAAACGTATCTATAATTCTTGATGTTCCATGCTTGGTTTTATCTACTTTCTTATGTTTTGTCCACACTTTGGAGTACTTTTTATATGATTTCTTGGCCTAACCTATTAACAAGAGCCACAGAGCCAGCTGCCTGTTTTCTGCTGTTTTTGGTTTCAGGAAGTCATAAAATGAATATTCTCGGAATTGGACAGGACAAAAGCCAAAGTCAATATTTCACCGGGGGGAACATGGACCCAGAAGACGAGAGGGAGAGGGGCCGGGGGCCAGCCACACCATAGGATGGCGCGGGTCCCCCTTGGCCGTGCCACCAGGTGGTGTGGGCCCCTCCGGCCTCCACCGACCTTGGCCCTTCGCCTATATATGCCTCCCGATGCGAAAACCCTAAGTAGTCAATCAGAAATCCACGAAAAGTTCCGCAGCGCCACCGCCACTGAAGGGGAGATTCGGGGGACAGAAAGTCTCTGTTCTGGCACCTTGTCGGGACGGGGAAGTGCCCCCGGAGCCATCTCCATCGATCTCCACCACCATCTCCATTGCCGTTGTTGATTCCGATGATGAGGAGGGAGTACTTCTCTCTCAAGGCTAAGGGTTCTACCGGTAGCTATGTGTTCATCTCTCTCTCTCTGCATGATCATATTGTGATCATGAGCTTTGTAATAAAGTAGATCTACCTTGCTACTCAAGTGATTTAATTAATAGATCTCTGCTCTCCCCATGTGTGTGAAAGTGACAGTGTGCACACCATGGTGGCACTTAGGCTAGAGATTACAAATACTTGTTATGAGTTATATGTGGAGTTGGATGTCTTTATGAAATTGTGGTGTTTGTTGGAACCATCTAGTGCTCAAGGTGACAGTGTGGGGTTTTCTAGATGGGAAAGGCTTACTTTGAGGTGTGTTGTTATAGCCCTACCATGGATTAGAGTGTCCAACCGGAGAGTAGTTAAGAGTATTATCATAAAGAGAAGATATCTGTATGAGAGTGTTTACTAGTGAAAGTATGATCCCTAGGCCTTGTTTCTAAGCATTGAAACACCGTTTGCTATTAGGTCTATTACATGTTTACTTGCTTCCATCTTTATTTCAGTTTGTCTTTAGTCTTTTCCCACGTCAACCACACGCCATCAAGCTATTTTCTAGCATCGTTGTCTTATATATATACCACTTGTATTTCACTATCTCTTTGCCGAACTAGTGCACCTATACACCTGACAAGTGTATTGGGTGTGTTGGGGACACAAGAGACTTCTTGTATCTTGATTGCAGGGTTGCTTGAGAGGGGATACCTTTGACCACTTCCTCCCTGAGTTCGATAAACCTTGGGTGATCCACTTAAGGGAAAACTTGCTGCTGTTCAAAAACCTTTGCACTTGGAGGCCCAACAACTGTCTACAAGAATAGAAGTGCGCAGACATCAATAGTGCCGGGCCGGATTTGTGCAGGCCTCAAGTGGCAACACGGTGTTGGACCAACATGGGCCTTCTGTAGGCCGAAACAGAATCGGGCCTGAAAGTTCACGGGCCGCTTCTTGCTGCATTTCTAGGCCAATTTCAAACAGTGTCGTACAAAACTGTTGGGTCCGCAGCATAGAAAACAAAAAAATTCTATGGTGTGAACTACACAATAAGATCTATCTACTAGGTACAAAGCAACGGGTGGACATACATCCAACGAGAACTTACCGTCGAAGACAACGAGTTTTGTTAATGAGTAGAAACTCGTGGTTGATGTAGTCGTACACTTGCCGATCTCAAGATCGTGAGGAAGTCCGAGCGCCGCAACTCAGCAGCGCATCCGCACTCGCACACACGTACAATCCACCGGACAACCTCCACCTCCTCGCTCCAGCGATCCAGCGGAAGCAGCAACTCCTTCCAGACGAAATGCCACCGGGAACATGTATCTCGCTAATCCGAGACCATGGGGGAATAATTCTAAAGGGGGAGAGAGATCCTTCACAAGGAGGTGTGAGGATGAAGGAGGGAATGGGTGGCCTTTTATAGGAGGAGGGGGGTGCCCCCTCTCTCCATGGCCGGCGCATGGGGGGTGACCCCTCACCTCCCCCATTCATGTGGTGGTAACCCCTCCACATTAAAATGCCTCTTCACATTCCCTTTTAAAGTCTCCACTTTAAATGCATTAAAATTCTCCAAGTTTAATGGTCTCTCATTTAATAAAACTCTTTTTATTAAATTTATTCAGAATTTTGTTAATTACTTTAATTAACAAACATTCACATATAGCCCCTTGCAATATTTCAATATCACATGCAGAACCACTTTCTGCAAATTCACCCGAAGCAATTTTCGGTTTCTATTGAAACAATTCTTGCGCTTTGCAATTCTTTCGTCTCAAACATATGTGCTCCAAAATGGTGTCCGGTAACTCTTAAGTGTGCCACCCTATGGTTCGCGAATAATGCAGACATGATCGAGACCCTTCTCCGATCAATAATCAACAGGGGGACCTGGAGATTCGTACTGACTCCTACACATTCAACGATGACTTCTGTGATCATGAGAACCTTTAAAGCTTGTAACTAAATCCCTTTGTCTCTCGATATATTACATGTCCGAGATTTGATCATCGGTATCTCCATACCTAGTTTGATCTCGTTACCGACATGCACTCTTTTCTCGTTCCCGTGATATAACATTCTAGTGATCACATCACTTGCTTGCAACCTATCTCAATGTGATATCACCGAGAGGGCCCAGAGTATATCTATCCGTCATCGGGATTGACAAATTCCACTCTTGATCCATGAGCCTCAACATAACACCTTCGTAGTACTGAACCCATCTTTATAGTCACCCTGTTACGGTGTGACGTTTGATGTTATCAAGATACTCTTCCGGTGTTAGCAATTAACATGATCTCATGGTCTAAGGATAAAGATTACTTCGTATGATGTTATAGCAATATAAACATAATGACTTGATCGTAATGCTATACTTCGGATGAATGTTCATCACATCATTCCACCAATGGTGTGACCTTGTTATTAACAACATCCAATGTCCATGATCAGGAAACCTTGATCATCTTGTTAATCAACAAGCTAGTCTATAAGAGAGGCATAACTAGGAACCCTTTTTGTTTATTAAACACGCATGTATTGATGTTTCCAATCAATACAATTCAAGCATGTAATAAACATCTATCGTATATAAGGAATACATAATAACAACTTTATTATTGCCTCTCAGGGCATATTTCCTTCAAAAACAGTAACGGGCCATCTTCTTGTTGGTAGGGCCTGGCTTCTGCCACGGTTTCTATGACCATTACCGGCAGTAACCGGGCTCGCTAACGGCGGCTGCCACGTGGCAGTTTGCATGATGTCCGTCGTCAGCGTGGCTGGCGAACAGATCTACGACGGAACAAGTTTTTGTGGCTGAAGGGTGCGATCCGCCACGGTCGAAAAAAAACCGTGGTTAATTCATTTTTGATGGGGCTTTTACCACGAAGGCCATCGGTCGCGCAAGAATCTTTGGCCACGAAAAACGGGCCTTCAACCATGAAAATCATTTGTTGTAAAAGCCAACGTTTCTTGTAGTGCATGCTGCAGTTGAATCCCAACATGCTGCTATGGTTCCTGGACATGGTTGGACACCACATGATGGAGCGGCATCATTGCATGTATTCTTTTCCAAAACCACAATGATGCACACTAATACACACACACAAGTGGGTGTGGTGATGCAACATATTTCAAACTAGTGATAGAATGCATGTTGTTGTTGAATCCCAGCATGCTGCTAGGGTTCCTGGACATGGTAGTACACATGCTGGAGTGGCATGATTGCATGTGTTATTTTCCAAAACCACAATGATGCACACTGATACACACACATCCAAGTGGGTGTGGTGATGCAGCATCTTTCAAACTAGTGATAAAATGCATGTTGCAGTTGAATCCTAGCATGCTGCTAGGGTTCCTAGACATGGTTGGACACATGCTGGAGTGGCATGATTGCATGTGTTCTTTTCCAAAACCACACTGATGCACACTGATACACACACACACATCCAAGTGGGTGTGGTGATGCAACATCTTACGAACTAGTGATACAATGCATGTTGTAGTTGAATCCCACCATGCTTCTAGGGTTCCTGAACATCGTTGGACACATGCTAGAGTGGCATCATTGCATGTGTTCTTTTTCCAAAACCACAATAATGCACACTGATACACACACACACATCCAGGTGAGTGTGGTGATGCAGCATCTTTCAAATTGGTGATACAATGCATGCTGAAGTTGAATCCTAGCATGCTGCTAGGGTTCTTGGACATGATTGGACTCATGCTGGAGTGGCATCATTGCATGTGTTGTTTTACAAAACCACAATGATGCACACTAATACACACACAAGTGGGTGTGGTGATGCAACATCTTTCAAACTGGTGGTAGAATGCATGTTGTAGTTGAATCCCAGCATGCTCCTAGAGTTCCTAGACATGGTTGCATACATGCTGGAGTGGCATCATTGCATGTGTTCTTATCCAAAACAACAATGATGCACACTGATACACACACATTCAAGTGGATGTGGTGATGTAACATCTTTCAAACTAGTGATACAATGCATGTTGTAGTTGAATCCCAACATGTTGCTAGGGTATATGGACATGGTTGGACACATGCTGGAGTGGCATAATTGCATGTGTTCTTTTTCAAAAAAACACAATGATGCACACTGATACACACACACACACAAATATCCAAGTGGATGGGGTGATGTAGTATCTTTCAAACTGGTGGTGGAATGCATGTTGTAGTAGAATCCCAGCCTGCTGCTAGGGTTCCTGGACATGGTTAAACACCACATGCTGGAGTGGCATCATTGCATGTGTTCTTTTCCAAAACCACAATGATGCACACTAATACACACACATCCAAGTGGGTGTGGTGATGCAGGATCTTTCAAACTGGTGGTTGAATTCATGTTGCAGTTGAATCCCAGCACGCTGCTAGGGTTCCTGGACATGGTTGGAAACCACATGCTGGATTGGCATCATTTCATGTGTTCTTTTCCAAAACCACAATGATGCAAACTGATACACACACATCTAATGACTCTAGTGGATCCATGTGGTTTATGAAAAAACACATGCAATGACATATAGTGGATCCATGTGGTTTATGAAAAGAACACACATGCAATGACATATAGTGGATCCATGTGGTTAAGGAAAAGCACACACATGTAATGACATCTAGTGGATCCATGTGGCTTATGAAAATAACACACATGCAATGACTAGTGGATCCATGTGGTTTAGGAAAAGAACACACATGCAATGACATCTAGTTGATCCATGTGGTTTAAGAAAAAACACACATGCAATTGCATCTAGTGGATCCATGTGGTTTATGAAAAGAACACACATGTAATGACATCAGTGGATCCATGTGATTTATGAAAAGAACACACATGCAATGACATCTAGAGGATTCATGTGTTTTAGAAAAAGAACACACATGCTGGAGTGGCATCATTGCATGTGTTCTTTTCCAAACCACAATGATGCACACTAATACACACATCCAAGTGGGTGTGGTGATGCAGCATCTTTCAAACTAGTTATACAATGTATGCTTGTATGGTTCCTAGACATGGTTGGACACCACATGCTGGAGTGGCATCATTGCATGTGTTCTTTTCCAAAACCACAATGATGCACACTGATACACACACAAGTGGGCGTGATGATGCAACATCTTTCAAACTAGTGATAGAATGCATGCTGCAGTTGAATCCCAGCATGCTGCTAGGGTTCCTGGTCATAGTTGTACACATGCTGGAGTGGCATGATTGCATGTGTTAATTTCCAAAACCACAATGATGTACACTGATACCCACACATCCAAGTGGGTGTGGTGATGCAGCATCTTTCAAACCAGTAACACAATGCATGTTGCAGTTGAATCCCAACATGCTGCTAGGGTTCCAAGACATGGTTGGACACATGCCGGAGTGGGATGATTGCATGTGTTCTTTTCCAAAACCACACTAATGCACACTGATACACACACGCATCCAACTGGGTGTTGTGATGTAACATCTTTCAAACTAGAGATACAATTCATGTTGTAGTTGAATCCCACCATGCTTCTAGGGTTCCTAAACATGGTTGGGAACATGCTGGAGTGGCATCATTGCATGTGTTCTTTTTCCAAAACCACGATGATGCACACTGATACACACACACATGCAAGTGGGTGTGGTGATGCAGAATCTTTCAAACTTGTGATACAATGCATGTTGTAGTTGAATCCCAACATGCTGCTAGGGTTCCTAGACACGGTTGGACACATGCTAGAGTGGCATGATTACATGTGTTAAATTCCAAAACCACAATGATTCACACTTATACACACACATCTAAGTGAGTGTGGTGATGCAGCATCTTTCAAACCGGTGATACAATGCATGTTGAAGTTGAATCCCAACATGCTGCTAGGGTTCATGGACATGGTTGGACACATGCTAGAGTGGCATGCTTACATGTGTTCTTTTCCAAAACCACAATGATGCATACTGATACACATACAAACATCCAAGTGGGTGTGGTGATGCAGCATCTTTCAAACTGGTGATACAATGCATTGTTGCAATTCAATCCCACCATCCTGCTAGGGTTCCTAGACATGGTTGGACACCACATGCTAGAGTGGCATCATTGCATGTGTTCTTTTCCAAACCCACAATGATGCACACTGACACACACACACACACATCCAAGTGGGTGTGGTGATGCAACATCTTTTAAACTGGTGGTAGAATGCATGTTACAGTTGAATCCCAGCATGCTGCTAGGTTGCTGGACATGGTTGGACACCACATGCTAGAGTGGGATCATTGCATGTGATCTTTTCCAAAACCACAATGATGCACATTGATACACACACACACATCCAATGACTCTAGTGGATCCATGTGGTTTATGAAAAGAACAAACATGCAATGACATATAGTGGATCCATGTGGTTTAGGAAAAGAAAACACGTGCAATGACGACTAGTGGATCCATGTGGTTTATGAAAAGAACATACATGCAATGACATCTAGTGGATCCATGGGATTTATGAAAAGAACACACATGCAATGTCATAAGTGGATCCATGTGATTTATGAAAAGAACACACATGCAATGACATCTAGTGGATTCATGTGGCTTAGGAAAAGAACACACATGTTGGAGTGGCATCATTTCATGTGTTCTTTTCCAAAACCACAATGATTCACACTAACACAGACACATCCAATTGGGTGTGGTGATGCATCATATTTCAAATTGGTGATACAATGCATGCTACAGTAGAATCCCAACATGCTGCTAGGATTCCTGGATATGGTTGTACACCACATGATGGAGTGGCATCATTGCATATGTTCTTTTCCAGAACCACAATGGTGCACACTAATACACACACACCCAATGACTCTAGTTGATCCATGTGGTTTATGAAAAGAACAAACATGCAATGACTCTAGTGGATCCATGTGGTTTATGAAAAGAACACACATGCAATGACATCTAGTGGATCCATGTGTTTTTGAAAAGAACACTCATGCAATGACATTAGTGGATCCATGTGGTTTATGAAAAGAACACACATGCAAATACATCTAGTGGATCCATGTGGTTTAGGAAATGAACACACATGCTGGAATGGCATCATTGCATGTGTTTTTTTCCAAAGCCATAATCATATATACTGATACACACGCATCCAAGTGGGTGTTGTGATGCAGCATCTTTCAAACTAGTGATACAATGCATGTTGTAGTTGAACCCTAGCATGCTGCTTGGATTCCTAGACATGGTTGGACACCACATGCTGGAGTGGCATCATTGGATGTGTTCTTTTCAAAAACCACAATGACGCACAATGATAAACACACACACATCCAAGTGGATGTGGTGATACAACATCTTTGAAACTGGTGATACAATGAATGTTGCAGTTGAATCCCAGCATGCTGCAAGGGTTCCTGGACATGGTTGGACACCACATGCTGGAGTGGGATCATTGCATGTGTTCTTTTCCAAAACCACAATAATGCACACTATTACACACACATCCAATGGCTCTAGCGGATCCATGTGGTTTATGAAAAGAACACACATGCAATTACATATAGTGGATCCTTGTGGTTTAGGAAAAGAACAGACATGCAATGGCATCTAGTGGATCCATGTGGTTTATGAAAAGAACACACATGCAATGACTCTAGTGGATCCATGTGGTTTAGGAAAAGAACATACATGCAATGACATCTAGTGGATCCATGTGGTTTTTGAAAAGAACACACATGCAATGACATCTAGTGGCACTACAAGAAAAGTTTCCATCTACAACGACTTGGCCCGACGGTCGTCGTAGAAGGCGCGTCTTTCGTGACGAAATTCCTCGCTCGACCATGGCCGATGGAAAACTTTTTTTCGGTTTGCGGCCCTCTACTGCGACGGAACCGCTAGAAACATGGAGGAAGCTCGGCTGGGACGTGGCAGAAGCAAGATTTTTGTTTCCTCGTGCGATGTTGACTCGCCGAACTCTTTTGAGGCGTGTGGGTCCTAGACATCAGTTTCTCTAGCGGACATACTTTTCGGTCACGACTCCCTAATTTGAACTCGATAACATTGCTTTGAACTCGATAACATTGCTTGAGGCATCTTCCGTTTAGTCAGGATGATGGGTCCCACATGTCAGTCTCTCATTAGAAGAATCGTGTGTATGATGGATTTTTTTTCCTTCACTCGTGCTACCCTTTTCCGAAGTTGACAGCGTTACTTGATGCATCTACCATTTAATCAGGCTGCTTGGACCCACATGGCATCCTCTCATTAGAAGAAACGTGTGTATGATGGAATTTTTTCCTTCGCTCACGCTACCCTGTTTCGAAGTTGATAGCGCTGCTCGATGCATCTACCATTTAATCAACGTCCTGGGCCCCACATGTCATCCACTCATTAGAAGAAACATGTGTATGATGGATTTTTTGCCCTTGGTCACACCTTCGTGTTCCAAACTTCATAGCGTTGCTCGATGCATCGACCGTTTATTCATGATGGTGGGTCCTCTATGTCAGCCTCACATTAGAAGAATCGTGGGTATGATGGAATTTTTTCTTCTCATCGCTACCCTGTTCCGAACTAGATAGCGTTGCTCGACGAATCCGCCGTTTGCTCACGCTGCTGGGTCCCTCATTTCAGCCTCTCATTTCAAGAAATGTGTGCATTCTGAACTTTTTCTCACTCGCACCTCCCTGTTTCGAACTGGCAACATTGCTCGATGTAGCATCTATATAAGTGCAGGCTGCTGGGTCCCACATATCAGCCTCTCTGTAAATGAAACGTGCGTATGATGGACTTTTTTTTGGCCATGTCCGCTATTTTGACCTTGGCAATTTGCTGGGTCCCAGATGTCAACCACCTTTGTGCAGGAAACGTGTCTATGGTGGGTCCCAGCTGACATCCTCTATTTGAAAGAAATGTGTGTATGTTGGACTATTTTATTGGGTCCCAGATGTCAGCCTCAGAGTACAAAAAATGCTCATAAAGGCGGAATTAAAAAGATTATAGGCTAACTCAGGGCGGATGCCCTATTCTTCATGGCTTATATTCCATGGGCCCACTCCTAAATTGAATGAGCTATGATCGGTGGCCACAAGACCACGAAAAGGCTAAATTAGAAGGTATTGGGCTATGCTTGGGGTTGATAGGCTAAATTTCATGGGCTATGCTTGGGCCTGCTGGGTCTGACATGTCAGCTTCTCTGTAAGTTCAACGTGTGTATGATGGACTTTTTTCGGCCGCGTCCGCTGTTTTCACCGTGGCAGCCGTGTATGATCTTACTACTGGGGCCCTTATGTCAGCCTTTCTGGCATGTTCTCGCTTGTGGGTCCCTGATGCAGCCTTGCATGTTCTACTTGGTGGGTCCCTGATGCCAGCCTCTCTATCCAAGTATTTAAACTTCTTTTTTGAACACAGCCTCAAAAACTCGAGGGATGCTGCATGCTGGTGGGTCCGTGGTGTTATCCTCTCCGTAATGCGATATTTCTATAAGAAAAAAATGTAAACCCAAGATACACACAGAGGCGATTCGAACAAAAGACCTTCAAATCAAATAAACGTAAACTGAGTGCGTTTCCACTATAATAAGATATTTATAGAAAAAATATCATTAAACTTTTATTAGTACTACAACTTATGTATTAGTCTTCTTAAAAATATTTTGTTTGTCTATGTTTATCTCTTTTAAAATATAAAAGGGCAGAGCTCCTGGCATCTCAATTTATAAAATAACACATAATGCGGTATTTTCTAAAAACATGGGTAGGTAGAGTTTTTTTATTATGAGAGGTGGGGGCAATGCCCAAAAGGCCGAATTAAAAATATTTTGGCTATTGCTCTATGTGGGTTATATTCCACAGGCTATGCTCCATGGGCTTTATTCTCAAATTTCACTTGGCTGTACTCAGTAGTCCGCTGACCCCTAAAAGGCTAAATTAATATGTTATTGGCTATGCTCCATGGGCTCCTTTCTCAAATTTCACTGGGCTATGGTCAGTAGTTCCTGACCTCGAAATGACCAAATTAAAATGTTCTGGGATAAAGAGGGGCCGAATGAGCTACTCCCTCTGATCGAAATTAATGCTCTCGGATTTGGCTAGATTCGGACGTATCTAGCACTAAAACATGACTAGATATGTCATAATCTAGACAAATGTGAGAACATTAATTTGGATCAGAGGGAGTACTAGATTGCTTCTCCTGGTTAATAAAAGTTGCATTATGATGTGCTATGCCAGATTCGAAACAAAGATCTTAGAGAGGGAGGGGCAAAGCAATAATTCTTTTTGGCAGATATTCATGTCAAAATTCAGTAGTATAGAATAAGTTAGAAAAATTATCAACATATTCGAAGTTAATATTCAGGAGCACTTGACCAATTCAGCAGCATTTCAAAAGTGACCAATTTAGTAATACAGTCAATGAAATACAATACCGGTACATCAGTATTAGTTGCACAAAATGATTTAGTAATAGCAACGACAGAACATTTGAGAAATTCAGTAGCCTTCCTACTTGAAATTCAATAGCAGTATAGAGAGAATCAGTTCTTGTTCTAGCTAAAAAACCTTGGCGCACGATCAGTTTGGTCTATTCTCCGAATAGACTCAGTCATAGGAGCAAGCAAAACTGATGATCAAGTCTGCTTCTGTGTGAGTACCTCCTCCTTACGTCAATGCATCTGTGACCGCCCATAGCAACCCAAAATTCCCAAGATTCAACCAGATAATTGTGACAATGTTAAGTTTCAAAACAAAAGCAAGAAAATTTGATGCACTTCATCTAAACAAGTACCAGTACATCACAATTTGTTCTACAAAATATTGTACTAATAGTAATGATAGAACATTTGACAGATTCAGTAACATTTGAAAGATTCAGCAGTATAGACTAAGACCGTAAAAATATCAGATAGATTCTCGGTTCATATTCGGCAGCACTTGACAGAGTCAGCGCAGCATTTCAAAGTGATGGTTGTGGTAGTACGCAGACAGTGACCAAAAGAATTGACAGATTCAGCAATGCGGACATTGAAATTCAATAGATGTAGCAAGGACTAATTCAAAAGGAAAGCGAGACCATATTCTACACTCGACCCGACAATCTGAACAATTACCAAACAAAACTTTTGATAGGTTCAGTAGCATTTGAAAGATGCAGCAATATATAATAAGAAAGAAAAATATCGATAGGTTTCCAGTTCACATTCAGCGTCACTTGGACATATTCAACAACATTTCAAAGTGATTGATTCAGTTTGCCCTTTTCTCTGTACACTCGATCATTGGAGCAAGCAAAACTGGTGATCAAGTCTGCTTTTTGTGCATGCCTCCTTCTCACATAAATGTCTGTGTGTGACCTCCATAGGCTTCTCAAAATGCCCAAAAGAAAAGGCCAAGTTACAAAAGAAAAGCAAGACCATCTACTAAACTTGATCTAAACAAGTAGCAGTACATCAATATTAGTTCTATAAAATATCAAGTTCCAAAAGAAAAGCAAGACAATCTGTTGCACTTGATCTAAACAAGTACAAGTACATCATAGTTAGTTTTACCAAATATTGCATTGTACGTACTAATAGTAACAACATAACATTTGAAAAATTCGGTAGCATTTAAAAGATTCAGCAGTATATAATAAGACCGAAAAAATATCGATAGATTCCCAGTTCATATTCAGCAGCACTTGACAGATTCCCAATTCATATTCAGTAGCACTTGACAGATTCAACAGCATTTCAAACTGACCGAATTAGCAGTACATAGACAATAATTGATAGATTCAGCAATGCACACATTGAAATTCAATAGATGTAGCTAGGTCTGATTCAAAAGTAAAGAGAGACCATATTCTGCACTTCATCGATCGATCTGAACAAGCACCAATACATAGTTATTATTACAAAATAGATTAGCAGAGGAAGAACTCCATAGAAAATAATCAGAACTACCTTAAGCTAGGAACCACGTCTCCCAAAATGTTAAGTACCAGTACATACAGTAGGTATTACTACAAAACACATTAGCAATAGTTGAACTCCATAAAATACTCCTAAAAACAACTACTAAGAATAGGTAGTAAGTCTTTCTAGCAGTTCAAATAATCCAACAAACATTAAGATGTGTTTATCTCACTCATGAATCATGTTAATCCGAAGACAGTATTCCAGGGTGAACACCGTCGGTCGATGAGCGACCAGGTGCGACATCAGCACCAGCAGGAGCCACTACAGCTCATCGAATGGGATGCCATTGGGCGACGCGGTGCTCTCCGACACGCATAGCCCGGTATTTTGTATCCTTCTCCCCTCAATCACTGTCGACGACCAAAACTTCACCATGTACCGCGGCAACAAGCACGCCGCCTACCTGACGCATACGATGGATACGACATGCAGCATTTGGCACGTGTCAACTCGCACCACAAACATAGTACCATTGTCCCCGGATCTGATGATATCTACTATCTACAGGTCTGTTGCCGGCAGAGGCTTAGAGGTGTACCTGTGTGTTTTGTCGTAGCGGAAACTGTGCACCCTCATCGAGTGAACTTCACGGAGGTGGGCAAGGAGCGCTTCCGGCGAGGCGGCGAACATGCAACCATCCTCCATGCAGTTGCAAGGGTCGTGCGTGCACGCGATCTTGGGGTTGTGGACCTGACAGTAGGCGACAAATGTCCCACAACCGTTGTTGGGGCATTTGATACCTTTTCCGCTAGTGACTCGGAGGTTCAACTCCTTGGAGCATGCGGCTAGATGGACGACACTGGTAGTATCCATACGCATAGCAATCTCGTCGAACATGTCGGCGTCGATGTTATTCCATCCTCCATACCGCTGGTTGGGCCCTGAATCCGCCATCGTGTCCCGATGGTTTGGGGGCGAGGCGGATCAATCTATGACTGTTGGGAGGTTTTGGAGGAGAGGGGTGGGCGCCCTAGAAGGACCAATGCTGCGGGCGAGATGGCGAGGAAAATGAGTGAAGCGCGCATTAGAGACGATACCAAATGCTGCCGGAGATGGGGAAGATGGCATGGCTCTTTGAGCAAGGAGTTTTTTGCGTGTTCCTTCGTCGGTCTTCTACTGCAGGGCGCAGCTGCATTGAGGAGACTTTAATTATTACCTACCTAGAGTAGCATGCCAATGTTGTCTAGTATTGTAACATCAAGGAAACTTTAATTAGCTAGCTAGTCTAGCATGCCAATATTGTCTAGTAGAATGCCATATCATCACAATATAAAATTGTACTACTCCATAAAGTAGTAATACGTAAAGCTGAGAAAATAATTATATTTTCGAGCCGCATCCATAAATTATCGGGTTTATATTTGGTTCTTGTACTTGTGCATATTGTTCATTGTGGTAAAGTGTATCAATAGAATCTCCTACTTCTTCCGTTTCAAAATATAAGATGGTTTAGCTTTTGTGAAACAAATGTATCTAGACATCTTTTACTGCACACTAAAAGTAGTTGTGTAGGTTCGGAGTGAACCACACACTATAAGTCGTCCAGATACATTCGTTTCGCAGAAGTTAAAGCATCTTATATTATGGAACGGAGCGAGAAGATGCTAGAATGGAAAACAAGATTCGAGGGTTAGCAATGTTGGAATTTGCAAGTCTTGATACAACGGTTAATGTTGAAAGTTAACCGTACACTATATAGTGGTAAGATAAGATAAGATAAATCTCTAAAAAAATATGGTCTCGTCATATCACCTTAACCAAAGACTAGTGCATGAGGCTAGAATCGTTGAAGCCAAGGTTATTTTCATAGAGTACGGCCCTTACACAAGCATTGAGGTGATTGTTCAAGTATATGGCATGTGGTCCGTAACATCCTATTGATGCTAAAATTTCCATAATTTCTAAAGGAACTCTAGAATTGGCGGACTAAAGTGCATTATGCTAAAGGTCCAAAAAATATAGTCAAGTTCATACGAGTAACTAAACATAGTACCGATACAAGGACATGTTTCAAAGGAGAGAGACCAACAAGTTGAAAGCCGATGACTTCAGACAACCAAAAAAATAAACATTTCAACATGGTCGAGAACTATTTCTCGAATTGTAGTACCAACTATTACATATGGATTGCATCAGTACTTACTGTGGCAACATGTCTTGTTTCTTAGTTAAGCATGAGGCTGGTTCCAATCGAGGGCGTTCATGAACGTTGGTATGAACCAAAGCGGATGCTTCACCATTCCTGTCTAGAAGCGGGGGGTTACTAATTCCCTCAAGGACATTGATTTCAGAAGTAACACTGCAGTCTTTACCACTCAGACTGAAGCGGCATAATTCAGGCCACCACTCTTTGGAAAGCCATGCTGCAGTTCGTAAGATGTAGACATAGTTGCTTCTCATCAGATAACCTGAGGTAAGATCTGCACCGCCCATGCGCATGATAATCGGATAGAAATAGAATATGATCCAAGGCCAGCAATCCTTTCCCATGGATTAGCTTGATCAACCTGAACAGTGTTCATTAAGAACAATGATACGTCCATAACGTATCTACAATTTTTGATGGTTTTATGCTAATAATATGCTTTTGACACTCTTTTTTATATAAAGTTTATGATTTATTTGGACTAACCTACTAATAGTTGCAAAAGTGCACAATATTCTTGTTTTACACTTTGATGTGTAGGAATTACCAAGAATACAAGTGAAAACCTTGTTGGAGTCAAATTGGGATTTTTTCAGAAATCTGTCTTAGAACTCTTCTTAAAGATGGTCACGTTTCGGGTCGAAGACCGTGTCAAATGGAAAACTCATCAACTACAAAGTTGTTGGCAATTTCGCGACAAACGTTCTGAATATAAAATTTAGCTGATTCCGAGTCCGAACGAGCTTTTTAGGCCCGATTTACTGCAGCCCAAGATGGGGTGACGGGAATCCGAGAAGCTATATAAAGGGAGGAAACCTAGCTCGCCCAGGGCACCTCCACCCATGAATTTGCAGCCACCAAAGCCATGTTTTTTCCTCCCCATGGATCCCATCTCTATGCGGGTGGGATCCCAAAAAGCCATGAAGGAAGGGAGCTAAGGGGCGGTGCTCCCCCATGATACCGGCGGCGGGGAAGGAGTCCCCCGCGCCGCCGCCAGCGCCGCCGACGCCCTCTTCACCATCTTCACCGCCATCTCCATCACCTAATCCTCCTAGTATGCAGTGGTCATCCCCCACACACCTTTGTACCGTCCTATGTAAACATGGTGTTTGATGCTATAAGTTATAATCCTATGATCTATGTCATGTTTGTGTAGTTTCTTTGTTCTTAGATTGAATGGTTGAATGTCTTTGGTTCATTAGAGTTGTATATGTTGATATGGTACAGTACTTTGGTATCCATTATATTTGTGCACGCATGTATTAAACATCATAGGGTTTGTAGTATGTGTAAAAGGAAGGGGGAGTTCTGCCGGAATGACAAAAACCTGAGGACGCGAACCGGAACATTGCACGTATGGGAGTAAGAGGACCATTAAACTTAAGGCTATGGTTGGGGAAACCTTAATGCATTGATTAGTACTTATGAATGTTTGCTAGCAATCCAATCATATAGTACATGTAATTCCAAGTAGTGAAGCGCATGTATATTTAGCCTCTCCCACATTGAAAACTGCATCGAAGACAATGAACTTGATCTATTCGCTATTTAAACTTGGACAAAGCCACCACAACTACCACCACTATTTCACACTCATGGTTTTGTTAGTTTAGTGTATTTTATTGCTGCAGCAACTAGCTTTACTTTCTTGTTATTTATTATCATGCAAAGGTATCTCTATTACTCGTATTGTTGCTCTAGTTTTATTTCCTAGATAATGCAAACGTTTAGTGTGCGTAGAGTTGTATCAGTGTTGATAGAACTTGAGAGAACATTTATCCTACCTTTAGCTTCTTGTTGGGTTCGACGCTCTTACTTATCGAAAAGGCTACACACGATCCCCTATACTTGTGGGTTATCAAGACCTTTTCTGGCGCCGTTGCGGGGGAGCAATAGCGTGTGGGTGAATATTCTTGTGTGCACTTGTTTGCTTTATTTCTAAGTAGTTTCAACTTTTAGTTTTAATTTGTTATCTATCTTAGTATGGATAGGGGATGCAAATTAGAAAAAAAAGGTGTACTTGTTACCAAAACACGTTTTCAAAAAGGAAAGTGATTGGAAAGATGAGTAATGGTTAAGTGAGGATCGACCTTGAACACTTGTGTTCATGCCTATGAAACCAAAACAAATCTTTCCAGGGAAGCTTTTCAGTTAAAAACTTGTAGGAATGCATGAAGCCTTGAAAAAGAAAGATATTTCTGGTATTGATCTTAATGCTTATTCATTCGAAAATACTTGAATCTTGCTCCTATGCCTAACTTAAAGGCGTTAAAGAAAAGTACTTATTGGGAGATAACCCAAAAGTTTTAGTTGAGTCTTGAAAGTTATTGCTTCAGTAATAACCTCTCCTTATCCTTTTTATTTTCTTTTTATGCCAAGAGTAACCTCTAATGAGAGAGAAGTAATGCTTGGAAAAGTTGATGTCCCGAAACAGATTTTTGTGCTTCGCTATAAAAATTCGTGTAAAATCTCTGTACGTCGGTTTGAGCTGTAATTGTTTGTGCTTCTGCCCCAGGTTGTTATCCAACTTTTGTTAGTTTAACACTTTTCGATTTGAGCAACATAAGGTCTTATACAAAATTGGTTTCTATCTACTGGTATGTTTTAACAGATTTCTGCCATTATTTGCATTTGCTTCTTGTTGATTCCTTTTTGGGTTCTCTTTGGGGAATTGAGATTTTTGAGGGAAGTGCTACAGTAGCTTGTGTTTTAATGGAATTTTTATTGGTGTTGAAACTGAAACCAAAGACTTATTATCTTGAGTACACTAATGTTGCTAATAAAGATTATGTGAAGTTTTGTATGAAGGAAAAATTTCAGGTGTATGGAGAGAATGATATAATGAGATGAAGAATGGACTAAAGCTCAAGCTTGGGGATGCCACCTGTGTCACCCCAAGAAATATCCAAGAAGTACAAGCGTCAAAGCTTGGGGATGCCCAAGGCATCCCCTTCTTCATCAATAAAAATCTCAGGTTTCTTCCAAACACTTCATTTTTACTGTTTCATGCACAGTGGTGTTGTTCTTGGAGCGTCTTCGTTTTTGTTTTTATTTGCTTGGTTTTGCTTAGTTTGCTTGAATAAATTGGTTGGATCCCCTCTTTCATACATTAGTTTTCAAATAAGTGTGGTTTGGATTGGAAAAGAGTAGGAAAAGTTCATGCTTAAGTGGTAAAAGGAGCTCGTTTTTTACGGTGGCATATGCTTTGTCATGTCATGCTTGATATTGTTTTAGCTTTATGCTTAGTTATTTTTGCTGTAGCATGACAAGTTATAAACAATTGAGATTGCTTAATGTGCCTTGAAAGAATCATGCGTTGTTTTAGCATATTAAAGCATAGTATTGTGGTATTCTCCTTTGATGCTTTATTTGGGTTGACTTGGCGCATGCTCACACCATGTTAGGACTATCCCAAGTCACCATAGCCTTTATGATCCTTTAGTTTTCGACTTATAATATCACTTTATGCTTTAATTAATGATGTTTTGTCGCTTTGCATGATTATGGCCATTATTGCTCTTTTAGTTGGTCGCTCCCAGTCTTTTGCTAGCCTCCATAACCAAGTATGAGTTCCACTCATGCATCCAACTCCAAATAAAACCAAGTTATCCCAAAGAGTTCACCATACCTACCTATTAGCATTTGATATTCTAAATATATTCATGCTTTTATCTATCTTCTGAATTAAACTTGTTATGAGAAAACTAGTGATTAAAGCTCTCACGAACTTGATGGCACACTTTACTTTTCTTGCCCCTAACAAACTTGAACCATTGTGTCATCTTTGTTGTATATGCTTGCACTTATACGTTGGGAATTAGCAGAACCATGCTATCATGGGGGACGCTTTCAACATTGCACTTGTACATTGTACCCAGTTGATATAATGCTCTTTTGTATATGGATGTCGTTGGTGTGAAATGAAAGGGGAGCTTGTAAGTCCATGGAGTTATGTATGTGTGTTAGAGAAATGCCTGGGCCGCCGGTCTAATCCATGCCTAATCATGGTGGAAACCTGTAGCGTAACCATAATGAGCAATCTACGAAGCATTCTTCTTATAAAAAAAGAGATAGATATTGAAAAAAAAAGATGAGAAAAGAGGAAAGAGAGAAAAAAGCACAATTTTCCCATGGTAAATAAGAAGATTGATGAGATGCTCGTTGTCTGCTTGCCTTGTCATTTTGATATGGGGATTCTTCCGTATCATCGGGCAAGGGGTACCCCATTGGCGGTTCTCTATGATACACATGTACATACTATGACAAGAATTTATCGGTAACTAAACTTGAGTAGCATGAGGAGCGGCCCTCGTATTCAAGGGACATGAGATTTCCAACTTATACTTTGTCAAGCATATACTCCATGGTTTTTTCACTTTAACCTTCATCACCTAAAGATGCTTATGATAGGGGCAATGAGAGCTGAAAAAAAATAAGTACCATAATTTTTAGAAGCTCTTTATGAGACTTGAATCCCTGCTTCCTTCTAAGAAAGACGTTTATGTTGAGTCTCCATCTTCTATCTTTATGCACCTATTAAGAGAGCATAGTGGCCATTCTTAGTTTAATATGCATTGTCCCAAGACTTGTTGATTGATGCATAACTTTGGTATTGCTTGTTCTTAAACTATTTGTATCTAGTCACCCTTATGAACTTTGAAGGTGTCCTATGCATTTATGTTTTGCTACTCTATGAGGGACAAGCCGAATACCATTCTCATTATGCTTTCTTTATGTGAAACAAACAAACGTCTTGCAAAGCATTGTTATTCATGAATCTTTTGTTTGTGCCTTTTCATGTTACAACGTAGTTGCTATGTCTTATTGTTAGAAGTCTATCTTTCATGATTCATGTTTAGAGTACCTTAATCCCAGCTATCAATGCTTTTACAATAATGATGACCAAGATTGTGTTGTCTGCATATCACCTTAAAAATTATATTGTTTTGATCGTTTACCTACACGAGGACGAGCATGAACTAAGCTTGGGGATGTTGATACGTCCATAACGTATCTATAATTTTTGATGGTTTTATGCTAATAATATGCTTTTGACACTCCTTTTTATATAAAGTTTATGATTTATTTGGACTAACCTACTAATAGTTGCAAAAGTGCATAATATTCTTGTTTTACACTTTGATGTGTAGGAATTACCAAGAATACAAGTGGAAACCTTGTTGGAGTCAAATTGGGATTTTTCCAGAAATCTGTCTCAAAACTCTTTTTGGAGATGGTCACGTTTCGGTTCGAAGACAGCGTCAAATGGAAAACTCTTCAACTACAAAGTTGTGGCAATTTCGCGACAAACGTTCTGAACATACAATTTAGCTGATTCCGTGTCTGGACGGGCCTTTTAGGCCCGATTTACTGCAGCCCAAGATGGGATGACGAGAATCCGAGAAGCTATATAAAGGGAGGAAACCTAGCTCGCCCAGGGCACCTTCACCCACGAATTTGCAGCCACAAAAGCCACGTTTTTGCCTCCCCATGGATCCCATCTCCATGGGGGAGGGCTCCCAAGAAGCTATGAAGGAAGGGGGCTAAGGAGCGGTGCTCCCCCATGATACCGGTGGCGGGGAAGGAGTCCCCCGCGCCGCCGCCGCCATCCTCTTCACCATCTTAACCGCCATCTCCATCACCTAATCCTCCTAGTATGCAGTGGTTCATCCCCCCCCCACACACCTCTATACCGTCTTGTAAACATGGTGTTTGATGCTATAAGTTATAATCCTATGATCTATGTCATGTTTGTGTAGTTTCTTTGTTCTTAGATTGAATGGTTGAACGTATTTGGTTCATTAGAGTTGTATGTTGATATGGTACAGTCCTTTGGTGTCCATTATATTTGTGCGCGCATGGATTAAATATCATAGGGTTTGTAGTATGTGTAAAAGGAAGGGGGAGTTCTGCCAGAGTGACAAAAACCTGAGGACGCGAACCGGAACGTTGCACGTATGAGAGTAAGAGGACCATTAAACTTAAGGCTATGGTTGGAGAAACCTTAATGCATTGATTAGTACTTACGGATGTTTGCTAACAATCCAACCATATAGTACATGTAATTCAAAGTAGTGAAGCGCATGTATATTTAGCCTCTCTCACATTGAAAATTACATCGAAGACAATGAACCTGATCTATTCGCTATTTAAACTTGGACAAAGCCACCACAATTACCACCACTATTCCACACTCATAGTTCTGTTAGTTTAGTGTATTTTATTGCTGCAGCAACTAGCTTTACTTTCTTGTTATTTATTATCATGCAAAGCTATCTCTATTACTCGTATTGTTGCTCTAGTTTTATTTCCTAGATAATGCAAACGTTTAGTGTGCGTAGAGTTGTAACAGTGGTTGATAGAACTTGAGAGAACATTTATCCTACCTTTAGCTTCTTGTTGGGTTCGACACTCTTACTTATCAAAAAGGCTACACACAATCCCCTATACTTGTGGGTTATCAAACACCAAGAAGCCAAACCCGGAAGTATAAGTCGAGATAGTGCGACCAAAGTGTACAAAACGAGGCTGAGCAGCACCAGTACGATGGCGACAATGACAAGTAAGACAACTGGTATCACAAGAAGCGCCAAACATATATATATATGAAGAAGTCTATAACCATCTGCAGATCTTGCTGACCACCAAAAACCAAAAAAGTAGTCGTGCTCGTCTCCAGTAGCATTAAGAAATGAATCCACCAACTCATCTGCGGCAGTTGGTGGCGCCAAGACTAGCGCAGGACCTTGAAAAAGGTACTAGAATGCATTAACTTATGATTGCGACAGAATGATATAGTGAATCCTACTGAAAAATTTCCTTCCAATTGAACTGCATGTAAAGTAGCTCGAACATAGGAAAAACAACTACGACCTAGAATCGTACAAAGGAAACAAAGCATTATATAATAGGGAAATTTCCTAAAGAACAGACTCATCTTTTTTTGAACAAGACAGGCAATTTTTTGGCTCGTTTTATCTAAAAAGGCAAAGAGAATTGACCGGTTCATTTGCAGGAGAACTTGTCGAAGACCTGTGCAAATGTAGAAAACATAGGATACGAAAGACACAGGATTTTACATTTGCATGTCCATTTATACTCCTGTAGGATTACGGTGTGTTGGATTACATTGCACGGAAAAACCATTGAATAGATTCTTTTCATGAGCTTCAAGTAAATATTAAATTCCTATCGAATGAATTAAAAGACATCTGGAAAAATCTACTGTGCATAATTCAATTCGATGAATCAAATAACTACGATAAGAAAAAATCCTATGGAAAAACTATGATTCGTACAGTTCATAGTGTCTGAAATAACTACTCGTATTTTTATTTAAACAAAACACTTCCTATGTCAATTTAGTACAATAGCTTAGGAACATGAGTAATTAAGCCAGTACACTACATATGAAGGAATAATTACCAGGATGCAGAGGAGCCCAAACATGAATGTTGCCATACAAAGCTGTGGCGAACACCAGTCCGTCATGGGTAATTGCATCATTGTAATTATAAGGGCTCAAGGTGTGGTTAAGAGGAAGTGGAAGAACTATCCATCCATCATCACCGCCCTGAAGGATGGCAATTCTGACGTTGAAGACTGCAACAAGCGAGAAATCTTTATATCTCCCAGCAGCTGTGGGAACTTGGCAAATAGCAATCTTCTGCATTACAGCTGGAAGATCATTATCCAACAAGAACATGGTTGGCTGGTCGGTTGCTTGGAATGACAATGCTGGGGGAGAAATCTTGCGACGAGTGTACATGTTGCAAAGCTCCAACTTGCCTCTGAAGCCAGCTGTGGCAATCCAATCTCTATTGTCGCCTACCCACTGCCTAGAAGTATAGCCTGGTACCATATCATCAGAGGAGAACCTATCCAGCAGCGACAACTTGCACAGGAGGCTATAAATTTTGAAGTAATGCAAGAAATCTACTGGTCCCTTTCTCAGGGGAGAATGAAGAAAACATGGGAGGCCAACTGGCATTGAAGAATCCAAAGTTCCACTAGCTTTCGCAGATTCAAGAAAACGTTTGGACGAACCAATTAGGCTGGCGGCGGTGATGACGTCGCATCAGGTTATGAGTTCTTCAAAGGGGCCTTGGTAAACACGTCGTGAAAAAAGCTTAGAATCATGCTCACTGTTCTTGCTCGCTGACACCATTGCAAAGCAGTGCCCATATTTCATTAATTGGGGGTTTTGGAAGATAGGGGAATCGACGGTGGCAACTACCTGAGCGAGACAAGGAAGAGAATCCGAAAGCGGCATATGGGGGAAGTTGTGGTGCATGGCGCGGAAGGGGAAGACGCCAGGAAGAGAAGGGGAAGTAGCCCTGGAGGGGGCGGGGAAATAGGCAATGGGGAAACGTTGGATTAATCAACACAAGCGTGCACTCCTTAGCTGCATTTCAAGGAGATAGTGACCCGCCGACTCCCTACTCCCTAGTACTAGTAGACGTCTAGATGGTCGGAGTAGTTACTTTGGAGGAGACTGTGACCGGTCAGACTCCCTAGTACTAGACGCCTAGGGTACGGGTTGTACTGTTATTCAGAAATCCGAGCTCTGTATTTTTATTTTACTTGCATGGACGAGCTATGTATTTCTTTTTTTCATGGAACGAGATCTGTATTAGGGCATAACCTATGTATGTGGAAAAACTTGTCGATAAGATGGTCCCACATACTACACCATAAGCTAATTCATTGCACCACAATGTGTGTAGACAAACTTGACCATAAGCTAGGACCCACATTTAAGGGCTAACGACACACATCCTTTTGACTGAAATTAGTTTTATATTGCTATGTGTACTACTCCATCTGTTTAGAAATATAAGATGTTTTAGCTTTGTGAGTCGAATGCATCTAGAAGTTTTTTAGTGTATAGGTTTGCAGAGGTTCGGAGTGAACCTATACATAAAAAAATGTCTAGATACATTCATTTCACATAGCTAAAATGTCTTATATTTCCGAACGGAGGGAGTAGATATTATTATTTAGTGCTTGTGGACTACCCAAGGGCATCCACTATGTGCAAAAAACCACACCTTAAGTCATATGTGGCAATTCTTGTAGTCTACCTTATACATAGTAGAAGAAATAAGAGTTTTCCAGGGCATCACCTCTGTATGAGGTTTACTTTAGCCATAAGGCGGGACCCACCTCTCTTGTAAAATCTTCCACTATGTATAAGGTGAACTTTAGCCATAAGCTGGGACCCATATGTCTCATCCTACATACTCATGCATGAGAGGGAAGAGAGAGTAAATTATTTTCTATTGCTTGTGGACAACCCAGAAGCTTAAGGTCACCTACAAGCTTATGGACAACTCTTATTTCTTCTACTATGTATAAGGTAGACTACAAGCATTGCCACATACTCCCTCCTTTTCAAAATATAAGAGTTTTAGCTTTGTGAAAGGAGTGTATCTAGACCCCTTTTAGTGTGCAGGTTCACTCCAAACCTACACGAACCTACACACTAAAAGTGGCCTAGATACACTCCTTTCACAAAGCTAAAACATCTTATATTTTGAAACAGGGGGAGTAGGACTTAAGGTGTGGTTTTTTGCACATAGTGGATGCCATAAGCTTATGGGTTGTCCACAAGCAATAGAACCTCTCATGCATGAGTATGTAGGATGAGACATGTGGGTCCCAGCTTATGGCCAAAGTTAACCTTATACATAGTGGAAGATTTTACAAGAGAGTTGGATCCTGTCTTATGGCTAAAGTTCACATCATACATAGGTGATTCCCTAAGATTATGGGTCACTCTTAAGCTTTTTGGCTTATTGACAAGCTCCACTATGCATATGGATAGCTATTAAGGTGTACTTTTTGGCTTATGGTGCGGTTTTTTCTTACATAGTGGTAATGAATCTATAGGTACATTTTACAGAAAGGACCAAAAGAAAACAAGGAGACACAACCAGGTCCTACAAAATTACAACAAGCACCCTGCAAGGATTCGTCAGAACATGGTCCAGTCCCTGTAAGAACAAGCTATCTATTCACTTTGTCAATTCTATGCCCATGGAAAGCTAGTTTGGCAAGGAGCTACACTTTTAGTCCTGCTTCTTACATTCGGGGTGCAAATTAGTCTCACACCTTGTAAATGGGGCACAACTAGCCCCACACCTTGCACCCCGGGTGCAGTTTAGTCTATTTCAAATGGATTGGATGGAATTTGAATGAACTGAGCAAATTTGACCGTGTAGAGTTGTCCTTACCGGGCAGTTTTGCAGGTTAGTCCATACTAGTAAGTCGCACCTGCCTTGCATGTCAGACTCAGATAATAGAAGTATGAGATATCATCACTATAAAATTATAATAGGTAAAGCTTGAAAAAATAATTATACTTTTGAGCCAAATCCATAAAGTATTGGGTGTATATCTGGTTCTTGTGCTTTATATAATGTAAATTTCAACCTTTATTAGCTACTTTGGTAACATGTGTTTGAGGTTTGTGCATAAATTTCATTGTCCTAAACACTATCAATAGAATCTTCTAGATCCCATAATGGAAAAAAAGATACAACCGCTAGTAATGTTAGGATTTGACAATCTTGATTCAACGACTAGTGTTCAAAGTTCTTCGTATACTATATAGTTGTAAGATGTAAAATAAGATAAGAAAAGCGAGGCGAGGCGAGGGCAATTTATGGGCCCATGCAAGGCATCGTTGTATATAGAAAATCCCATATGTTGAAGCTAAAATCTTTAGAATTTGACATGATATGCGAACATCATATATCCATGTGCTCATCCAACGTACTTCGCAATGCTCAAGTTGAATCGTCACATATAAAATAATTGATGCATATCGATTATGAAGTGTATAAGAAAAGAATCAAATTTGGTAAGATTTCAGCTAACTGGAAAGTAATGATGTAATATTGAGTGAAATGCACACATGTGCAGTTTTAGTTAACTTGAGCATTGTAAAGGATAGTGTTCAGCCAAGCTAAAACAACATCGATCTATGCAAACATTCTACATGAACTTTCAAAAGCAATAGAAGTTGTGGAAGAACACCACTTATAGGCCGGTACTATTTTACTGTTTTAATCGCAAAAAGGCGTCTTCAGGAGAGCTAAACGTGTACGAATTTGGTCAAATACGCCCAAATTTGTTTGAAATGGACTGATTTGCACTAGGGATGCATGTTTTGGGATTGATTTTGTCCACTTTCCAAGATATGGGACTAATTTGTACCCCGGGTGCGAGAAGTGGGACTAAAACTATATTTACCATGATCTTTGCAAGAAACAAGTTATACAGATCCTCTAACTTATACTCTAAAAGAAAAGTTAGAGAAGTCGTAGGATCCTAACTTTTTTTCTTCCAAACAATACAATTAAGGCCTAAATGTCGTAAAATTAATTTGTACTACCTCCATCCTAGAGCTTAAGACTTATATTTTTTTCAAAAGTCAAACTACGTGAGGTTTGACCATGTTTTCGGAGAAAAATATTAATATTTACAATACGGAATTCATATTGTTTGATACATCATGAAACATATTTTCACATAATATCTATATAATATTATACGTAGCAGTTCTTAATAATTTTTTCTAAAAGTTTGGTCAAAATTTTCATAGCTTGACTTCCCAAAAAAAACCTTAATCTCTGGTACGGAGGGAGTATAATGGAAATCTATGTTACTCCCTCCATACCGGTTTATTGGGCTAACATATACTTTCTTCTAAAAGTTTGGTCAAACTTTTCGTAGCTTGACTTTTCAAAAAAAACTTAAGCTTTGGGATGGAGGTAGTATGTAGGTACGTAGCCTATTAAATTGGTATGAAAGTATTAGTATGTAGTATTGAGTTACTATTACGTAGAAGCCAAATTATGGTGTAATAAAATTTAGTCTCGATTTTTTATGTCTATAATAATTACATATAATAATTAATTGCAGATTATAATGAGGTAATTCAGCTATACACGCTGACTTTCCTTCTTTCTTTTCCCTAACGTTAGAGGAGCCGATTGCAATGTATACTACTCTGTACTGCAGAAGTAGCACATGTTCAAACTTAAAAAGTTTCGGTTTGACGAAATGTTGGATGCATTGAGCTTTACAAAGGCCAAGTGAAACCAACAATAACAAAAGGAGTGAGAGGAGGAAAACAAATTGTATCATCCCAACCATATAAGTTATGAGTACCAAGAACTAATGCCTCACATCATCTGTTCTCGAGCAACAAGAACCATCGTCGGGGCTATCTTAAGCCAATAAGACGATACACAAACCACATGGACACATGTGTGCTGAACTTGCCGGCCCCTACTATCGCAGGTTCTAGTGCTGACCGGTTAGAAACGGGTAGATGAATCCAATGCACCGGCAGAAACTTAGGCGATTAGAAGCAATGTACACATGAAGCCTAACCTCCCAAACGGTATGTGCTTGGTGTGAGGGCCATGCATCACACCATTATTAACAAACACAATAAGGGAATGATTCAGACCCAGGAAGAGAGAAACATGTCGAATATGGCTTTGAACCCACTCTGGCTGAGGAAGGTCGCGGTGGTAGCTGTTTTATTCTGTGTTGGGCTACTACCCTCTAGAAGATATGGAAGCAATGGATACACTTTGAATGTCCTACCTTGGCGACTAATCTTCTCCTTGGAAGTGGTCCGCTTGCCCCGGATGTGTATCCACATTAGTGTTGGCCTAAAATAAGCTAGGAACCAGCGCGGACAAGAATCTATGAAGCCACAATCTAGGTCGTCGACATTGTTGTCCGGTACAGTGTGCTCATCCTCGGCTATTATTGGGGCCTGCACAGCTTCATAGGATATGCATCAACAGTGTCCAGCCACACAAGAGACAACAAATATGTACTGTAGTCATTAGCTCGTGCTGCGCTAAACACAGTAACAGAAGCAAATCAAAAAAAAGAGCAGTAACTACAGTTTGGTATTGATTTCACTGTATTTGAAGAGATTGCCACCATGTAAAAATAGGACCATCATTCGACACAGCAAAGATAATATCATCCACACAGACAGCGTCCACATAGCTTCTCGGGACAAGATTATTGTGCTTAGTACACTACATGTATCATCCCTTAAAAACTGCTCTATGTATAGGATGGCAATGAACTTATCGAACACCACTTGTTGCAGCGAATGGACATCTGGGGTTCACTACCAATTAATATGTATCTTAAGTAGCCTAGTAATGGCATGTCGATACGAAAAGAAACCTACATGTGTACCCCGAAACCCGACAGTTTTGAGTTACGGGACCTGAATGATGGTCCAGTATACAAATTCACCAAGCACGTACTAATGATTTTCTGGGACCAGGATGATTAGCGAGATCAATCATGGCTACCCAGTTGAGGCTAAAACCAGCTGAATAATTGCAGCCGGATTTTGGGACGATGATGGGGCTGACATAGAAGGGAGGACTAGCGCTGTCATGTTGGCATCAATCACTCCCTTCTCAATAATAGCGGGAGCTAGGGAAGAAGATGGATAGTAGTTCAGAAGGGAAGGATAATTATAGGGGAAGTAGAGCAGTTTCTGGAGCACAACACGTTCGAGGGAAAGGTATAGATCTGGGATGGCCTCGGAAAATGGGACATGCTAAGAGGATCGGATCGACTAGCAATTACACGGAGAGCATCATCATCTAACTTCCACTAGTTGCGGATAGGGTTGCCTGGACCGGCTCCTGCCATGGTGGATTCATCGTCGCGCCGGTGATGGGTTTTGGGAGGAGGGACTTTGAGGGTGCGGCGAGGCTAAACCTAATCGCCGGTGAGGATTGCGAGGCGGGACTCGAGGATTTGAGTTTGTTTGGAAAGGGCGTCCCTGTGCAAGATGGCGGGTAGAGTAGTCTGAGTGGGTGGGCAAGCGGCATCACGATATGCGAGGAAGGGGTCGGTGTAACCCACACTAACAGGACGACCCACCGTACACTGGACCTCACACATCAGTAAATCTAGATCGATGAATACTTTATATGTACTGGAGTACTCCATACTACTCCACCATGCGGAACCCAAACCAGCGGTGGGAAGTTAGAGAATATCTGGAACCCTGTTCATATTCTGCTTTAGGAGCAATAACTGACACACGTCTGGCAGCATGCATTGAGTACAAGTGCACTGTAACACGACGAGTCTAGTCTCTGCTCAGAATTCACTCCACTATGATCTACGTTCTGTCGAATCTTTGCATGCAGTACCTTGCGTGTATCTTTTCGTTATACCTACACCAATATGCAAATGGTCAAACACCACACCCACTGTCACATCCCAAAATTTTAGAAATTGGGACTAGAATTTTTTTTATTTGCATGGCATTGGAATGACATCAATTGCATTCATGAAAAATTTGGGTTGCAAACACTAGTTTTAAACCCCTATTTTGAATTACTAAAATGCATCTACAAAATAAATACACATGGATTTGTGAAATCACTATTTTGAAGTAGGAAAAATATTACCAAAAATGACCTTAGGTTGATCCTCTAAATATTTAAAAAATTAGAAACAAAAATCATCTCAATTATATTATCTAATAAAAATATATGAAGGAAAGAACATAATAGAAAAAAGAAACTGAAAAAAAGAGAACTACGTACCGGACCGACCAGCCCAGCCGTCCGCTACTACCTAACGCGCACGCGCCAACGGAGCGAGCATCACTTAGCGCAGAACAGCCGGGCGCAGCAGACAGCCCAGTAGACCCAGCAGTAGCCCGGCCAGGTAGCCCGCCTCCCCTGAGCTGCTGACAACCTTGGCCCACCGTCATCACCTTCCACCGACGAGTTCATCCCGGATACGAACTACCGCCGCGAGAATCGATCGATTCAGCTCGAATCCGATCCTCTTCCACACCCTAACCCCCTCTCCTATATAATACTCGGCTGCCAACATTTTCCCCTGTATCAAACCCTAAAATCGTGCCGCCAGGCTGCGGGAATTCATTGCTAGAGATTGCCACCACCGTCGCACCATTTCCGAACTTGGGAGGTTCACGTAGCCGCTGATTCCATCGCCCCCTCTCCGTGTTCTTCCTCTGGTTCCCTTCCCTATGCAACATCGCATCTCTCTGGTCTGTTTCTACTTCCCCTCTCGCAGCAGAGCAGCCGCGCGAGCTCGCCGGAGTTCACCGACGGTCGAGCCGCTCCGTCCGCCCGTCATCGACGGTCGAGCCGCTCCGTCCGCCCGTCACCGACGGTCGAGCTGCCATCCCCTCCTGGTCCTCATCTGCCATCTCTATGTCGCCGTCGATCACCGGAGTCGCCGCCACGATGACCACCTGAGCCGCGCCGCCGCCAACCGCCGCTAGCCTCCTCGCCGACGACACTAGGTAAGGACGAACGTGTCCCTGGCCGCACGATCGGTATCAGTGGCAGAAAACATGTCGTGATTATTTAAACTGGAAACGAGCGGTATCAGATTCCCTTTTAAACTGGAAATTGAATATAATTTGCAGAATACGTATTTAACTTCCAAAATTCATAGAAATTAATATATATCTCCAAAAATAGAAAATAATATATCGTTGGATTCACATTTTTGTGTATATTAATAATAGGCAATTGTATCTGATATTTACTGTCAGTGTTCATCATGATTATTTAAATGGTTTAGTATCCTTTTTGGAGTAATAATTCATAAGAGAGTAACTACTATTGAGAAAATTGCAACTAATATATCTATCGAATCACAAGAAAGTGAAGAACCCGTTTATGAATTAAAATTACAAGTTTACTGTACGTATATGTTTAAGTTTAATTAAAGGCATATTGCACTATAATTTTTTTAGAAAAAGATCTGTAACTCCTTTTTGCGAGATTCTTGTTGCCCTGGTTCTAAATCATATTACCTATCCAGTAGTATTTTTTCAGGATTTAACTATACTATTTACAATAGAGGCTTAATATTTTGCTAAATGGCCTATTAATTGGAATAACAATTCATATCAAATGGTTTTGATGCATTAAAAGGTTTTCATGCATGTCATTAGTAGGTATAATTATCAGAGAACATAAATATACTACTAAAACCTCTATTAAATTATCATGCATGCATTTGTGCATTTGTTTATGATTGTGTATGGTTGTTTATGTATTGCAATTGTTTGGTCAATAGATTGTGAGGAGTGCAACGTATGTGATTGCAATGAGTGCTTGAACAACTCCAACAACTATCAAGGCGAGTAGATGTTATTTTAATCATACCTTGTCCTACTATTTTCTCTTATGCATGTGTAGTGTATTTCTGTAGATTATGTGTAGGAATTACTATACTATGCTATGTCCTATGTATATTATGGTAGGAATCCCTTGTAGTTGAGCCTCCGTAAGATAGAAGTGCTTAGACCTACTGTATAGATAGGGAAGGGATTACATTATGATGAAGTGTGTGTTTGCTCAAACTAAAAACAACATAATGTTAATAAATTACCTAGGCGGAGTTGTTGGATTGCCAACGGAGTGTGAATAATGGTGGAGAATGCCGCCCAGGGTACTGAGAAGGATTGGTTCTCTTTGTTATAGTAGCTTACGTGTGTAACCACGTGCTAGTTAGAATGGGTGGCTGGTTGAACTTAGTAGATCGTGGTGATTCGAACCCACCGTAACCAGAGATGTAGTGAATGGTAGGTTGGGACCGGTGCGCAGTGGGGTTTGGAGGTCTACTTCCCGAACGGTCTCTTCTTGGACTTCTCCCTATCATCACACAATATGAGTGTGGTGGTACAAGCTGGGTTGGCCAGGTCACATGGGTAAAGTGTACAAACCTCTGCAGGGTGTAAAACTAAGTACTTAGCCGTGTCCCCGGTTACGGACGATTGAGTTGCTTGATATCAAGGCTATGACATATTCTCACTCATCCTTATTTCTTGATTACTAAAACTTGATGAGTGAACTTAATGGGTTGTTGTGAATCAAAATGGTTTACAAAAGTAGGATAAAGGTATTTGAAAAGTACAAGCTAGCCAAAACTCCACTAGCCAAATAAGCATGTAGATACTAGGTGTATTGTCTCCTTATTTTAGCGCTACTTGCCATGCATTCCATGTATTAACCCTTCGGGGCTGCTACGTTTTATGTTGCAGGTTATACCGATTCAGAGTGATCGAATTAGGTCGCGGTACTCCACTCGACATTTGTTCATTTGTGGGTAACTTGAAGATGGAGCCTATTATATGTTTATTCTTCCGTATGCTACTTTGTTATTTGAGCTAGCCTTTGAGATAAGAACTATGGAATAATTACAATTTTGGATCATTCAATGTAATAATGATGCACTGTTATATTCTTTGGTATTCATCTGTACTGTGTGCCAATGAACCGATCCAGGGATTGGTACTATACACATGAACTCAGCCTTATCAGACGAGGGTGTTACCGGATGGTATCAGAGCAGTGTGTTGACTGTAGGCTCATGACCTAGGATTGGAATAGGAAATTCATATGAAATATAAAGACTATTTCATTCTATCTTTTCTTATCTTACAATTATTTCTAGTATCTCTCATCACTTCGATTCTCATACTCTCCTCTTTTAAAACATAGAAGGAAGACTCTTACTATGGATGAACTTATAATTTGTACTTATTAGATTCTTGTAATTCTTGATCTCTCTTTTATAATCTCATCTTGTTCAAAACTTGTAGGATGAACACTTGTGCGAGGAAGCGCGAGATGAACAATAGCTAGATGATGTCCGCCATATAGTTTTGAAAGGAGTTCGTTCAGATCTAGCAATCGATCATTGCCAAACTTGTGTGATAGTTGCTTTATTGTTTAGATTGTGATATTTGATACCCCAAATTCCAAAATATTTTTGATAGATTTCATAATGCATTAATAAAGGTTTTGGTTGAAAATTCGTGATAATTTCGCTGAAGTTTGCTGCCTGACCTGTTGTACCGTGCGATTTTTAATTTCTTACTAGCAACTTCGATTGAGCTCATATTTTAGGATCTGGTTTATAATTTGCTTTAGTATGAGCACACAAATTGGAAAAAAATCTTGATGAGTTTAACCTGCCCAGAAAAATTCATGAACACTTTTGTAGTTTCGACAGATTATGTCCATTGCTTTTAAGATTGTAGGTTCACCCCCAAACCAATTTTAATCAAATGTAAACTATTTTATGGATGGTATGCCACTAAAACAAAACTTCTAGAACATAAAACAAAACTATTTTGGCTTGAGTGTTGCTTGTTATGATTTTTTGCTTGTGTGTCAATTGATTGTTTCATATAGTTATGGATAGTAATACTTGTCTATCCTTTCTATCTATAACTCGTCTATGTTGTTCCAACAGATGCCTCCCTGTCACCAGCCCGATGAGATGGCTCAGCTCATGGATGCTTAGGCACAGTTGACCAAGGTGACGATACAGTTCATGGCCAATCAGAACAACAACAACAACAACAACAACGGGAACAATCAGCCCTAGGGAGATGCTCTCACCAGGTTCCTGAGGCTGAGGCCAGCTAAGGTCTCCTATGCACCTGAGCCCATGGTTGCTGCCGATTGGCTATGTTCTGTGAACAAGGATCTAGTGAGAGTTGGATGCACCGATGCTGAAAATGTGAGATTTGCTGCTCACTTACTGGAAGGGCCAGCTGCTTCTTGGTGGGATGCTTTCTAGATCACCCACCCGCTGGATACAGTTACTTGGGCCATGTTTGAGGAAGGGTTCAGGACCAACCACGTCTGTGTAGGGACCATGAGCTTGAAGAGGAAGGAGTTCTGCAATATGCGCCAAACCAACCGCACTATGGCAGATTACATCGAAGAATTCAACAAATTGTCCCGCTATGCCCCTGAAGATGTGGACACTGATGCCAAGAGGAGAGAGAGGTTCCGAGATGGTCTCGGTGATGAGCTTTCACTTCAGTTGTCCGTGGTTTATTGCCCCACATTTTAGGAACTGATGGACAAGGCTATAATCTTGGAGGGGAAACACCAGCAGGTAGAGAGACGCAAAAGGAAGCATAGAAATCACTCCTCAGGATCGCACCACCGTGCTCGCACTTCTTATGATGGAGACTCTGGACACCACAAGAATGGAGGAAATGGACACAACCAGAATGGTGGCAATGGACATCAACACCATGGAGGAAATGGCCACAATTCTGGAGGCAACAATGGTCATAACCACAACTATCAGAAGAAGGATATTAGCCAAGAGACATGTTTCAGGTGCAACCAGAAGGGACACTATGCTGAGAACTGCTCGGAGAGGAGGATTGAAGCTGGAGACAAGCCAGATTCAACCCCGAAGGCAACTATGAACCATGTGAACATGGGGAAAGCACTCAACAAGTCAGGCTTCGTGACTAGTAAGTTCCCGGCTAATTCATGCATCGAATTCGTAAATTTTCAACCATATTAAGGCATTAAGGGATAATAATAGTTTCATATGGAGTTACTTGGAGGATTTGTTAAAGCGAACCCACTGGATAAGAATTGATAGATGGGACAACATGCCACAATTAAATCCTGGAGATTGGTAGCACACAAATTACCTAATAGCTTATTTATATTGGATCCACAATCTCATAGGGAAGAAGAATCAGATGTAGTTCAATAATTAGACTTGGAGATGCAAGTTTACTTCTCTTAAGGGGGTTAGCCTCGATAACACCACCTAAACCTTGCTATCCATTTCGAATCTCGAGGACGAGATTCATCTTAAGGGGTTTAGTCTGTCACATCAGAAAATTTTAGAAATTGGGACTAGATTTTTTTTATTTGCATGGCATTGGTACGACATCAATTGCATTCATGAAAAATTGGGTTGCAAACACTAGTTTTAAACCCCTATTTTGAATTACTAAAATGCATCTACAAAAGAAATACACATGGATTTGTGAAATCACTATTTTGAAGTAGGCAAAATATTACCAAAAAAATGACCTTGGGTTGATCCTCTGAATATTTAAAAAATTAGAAATAAAAATAATCTCAATTAGATTATTTAATAAAAAGATATGAAGGAAAGGAGAAAATAGAAAAAGAAACAGAAAAAAAGAGAACTAACCTACCGGACCGACCAACCCAGCCGGCCCGCTACTACCTAACGCGCGCGCCAGTAGAGCGAGCAGCGCTCAGCACAGAACAGCCGCGTGCAGCAGCCAGCCCAGCAGGCCCCAGCAGCAGCCCGGCCACGCAGCCCGCCTCCCGTGAGCCGCTGACAAACCTGGCCCACCATCATCCCCTTCCATCGACGAGTTCAACCCGGATACGAACTGCCGCCATGAGAATCGATCGATTCAGTTGGAATCCGATCCTCCCCCGCATCCTAACACCCTCTCCTATATAATACTCGGTCGCCGCTGTTTTTCCCCTATATCAAACCCTAAAATTGCACCGCCAGGATACGGGAATTCATTGCCGGAGAATTCCACCGCCGCCACACCATTGCCAAGCTTCATAGGTCCACGCCAACGCTGATTCCGTCGCCCCCTCTCCGTGTTCTTCCTATGATTCCCTTCCTTGTGCAACACCGCATCTCTCTGATCCATTTCGCCTTCCCCTCCCGTAGAAGAGCAGTCGTGCGAGCTTGCCAGAGTTCACCGACGGCCGAGACGCTCCGTCCTCCTGTCACTGTCGCCCCTAGAATCGAAGTATGTCTGCGTGGCCACCATTCGAGTCGCCATCCCCTCCCGGTCCTCGTCCGCCACCTCTATGTTGTTGTCGATCACCGGAGCCACCGCCACGACGACCACCTAGGCCGCACCACCGCCAACCGCCGCCAGCCACCTCGCCGGTGACACCAGGTGAGGACGAATGCGTCCCTCGCCGCATGATCGGTATCGGACGGCAGAAAACTATAACACCCCAAAAATATTAATCAAGATTATCAAGTTCTAATCACCAAAGTTTAGGGTTAACAAAAACTTTTATTATTAAATTTAATATGAGTGTATGTGTGAATTGCATTAGTATATGAATGAGTGAAAATGCCATTTTGATTGCTACAAATGATAATGAATGGTTTAAAGATGAATAATACATCATCTAGGCCATTTACAAAGAAAATCAAAAGAAAAGAAAATCAAATATGAATCATATAAGCAAATGGTCATTTTGACCAAACTTATCCACTAGACCACTTTGTGTGTTTCTAGTAAAAGATTTCTTGCTAGACCAATTCTTTTCACCCCTTGCTAGACCAAGTAAAAGTGAACATAAGCCTACTTTACAAACAAACAGAAACAAATTCCAAATCTATTTAAAAGGACATTGCAAAATTGAAACAAGTTCATATGCATAGATCACCATTTTTCAAAAACCACTCAAATCAATTCACCTTGGAAAACCCAAGCAACCATAGACTATCAAGCAAGTACTCAGAACACTCACCAAAATTCATCCAAAAATTCAAAACTCAAATTCATGTGGCCATTTTGTCGAGCACCTAGCAAACACAAACAAACAATGCCTAACTTCTACTGTTCTGAGCAGTGATCAATCGCCAATAATGCCTTAAATCTCTCCCCTGGTCTCCCTCGGCACCTAGCAGCGCAGTGGACACACTCCCCCTTTGATGTGCGCACTAGTGTAGTGCCGCTCGAGCTCGCCGTCCAGGTCGACCAAGCACCACTCGCCACAGCCAGCGCCGCCCTCTCCCACGATGACCAGGAGACAAGCAACTGTCCACCGCCACCCTCTATCCACCACTCGACCGAAGACACGTTGTGGACCACCCGTGATCGCCGCGCCCACCTCTCTGACAACCATGTTGAGAGCGCGCCAAAGCGCCACAACCGACACGCGCACACACGCCACCCCTCGCCCTCTCCATGTGTGCCCGCACTCACCGTGACCCTAGCTACCCCCCAGACACGCCCGTTCGCCACCGCGCGGACCGTAGCCACTATGCGTCGTCTCGAACGCCGTCGTTCCCACGCAGAGCACGGACCGCTCCCGACCGTTCTTGACCGCCCCTTGCCGCGCCATCACTCGCATGACGACCACCCTGAAGCACTGCGTCGACCCCTACCCTCAGCCATGTCGATAGCCCTCTGTAACGATGTCGCCGACAAGGCCGAGCCATGCCGCTCTGTCCCTCTCGTCGGTATATAAATAGAGGCCACCCCAGCCCTCATTCGCCAGACCATCCCACTCCCCTCTCTCTCAGACACCTCCCACACCTCTCCCCGGAGCAAGGCGAGCACCACATCGCTGGAATTTCACCGGAGCCCGCCACTGCAGAGGAGAAGAGGAACTGGAGCTAGGAGCCGCCATGACCACCATTCGAACCACCATCGACGACGACCTCATTCGGCCCCATCGCCAACCCTAGCTGGACCTCTGGTAGCCCCCACGTACCCCCACCGTCGCGGTTAGGGTTCAGTCTCGCTGGAGCTGTGCGATGGAGACGACAATGCTCAGTCGTTGATCACACTCTAATCACACGGCCCAGATTGAAACTTACCGCTTCGCATTAATTAAGTCGCTGACGAGCAGGACCCGCCTATCAGCAACCCGTTGTGCGCGTGCCATGTAGCTGGGCCGGCCCAATTAGTTTCCCGGGCAGAGCCTATTGATTCAAATAGATTTTTCCATTTTAAATAAAACTAGATTCTGTCAGTAGATTCAAAAATCAATTCAAAGATATTCACTTAACCAAATTGCATGATTCCAACTTTGTTAGAAATATATTCAAATTATCTATCCAAGCACGTTGGATTCAAACCATTTGAAATTATAGATCACCTATAGTAAAAATAACAAGACAGAGGCTTTTGCCACTTCAAACATTTTTCAACCATGAATGCTTTTGAGTTGATTCCAACTCTCAAAAACCACATTTGACAAGTTCTATCTGAATATGTAAAAATATTTAGGTTGACATGTAGTGATTTTGTACTAGTCCTAAAGGAATGCTATATAGGCATTTCTAGTCACTTTAATTGTATTAAATAGTAATTCTAAACTTTATAAAATATTACCACCACTTTAAGTCACATTCCCAAGTATTAGAATATGTGGTGATGACATGTCACAACATAATCCCATATTTTAATTGGAGAATATTAAATCTTAAGTATTATCAATGAGTAGAAATTACTTTTCTAAAATAAGATAAATAAGACTAGGTCTTTATTTCGTGTGATGATGCTAGATCATCAAGTGTGAGCCTTAGTGTGCTGAATAGAAGTAGTTAAGTATTGTTTAGTGATTGTGTACCTCGTATTCATTTATAGACGCTAGTACCTACCCGGGCTACGAGGAGGAGGAGTACTACAAAGAAGAAGAGAACTTCAACCACTGCACTACTCAAGGCAAGCCTAACACTACAAGTTAACTATGCAAGCCATCCTTGCAAGGTAACCAATGCAAGATGCATTAGGCATACTTTGGTGATGCAACCTTGATTATACCAATCCCAAGTTTTACTTGCAAGCTTTATTCTTTTACTTTTACCAAAGTTCTTTACCTTTAGTTAGTGATTTGTGAGTATTGGAAAATTAGGATATATGCCATAAAGAGCATAAAACTAGGCCTAAGTAGTTATACTTAGATGCCATTAAAAAGCATAAAACTAGATTTGGATAGTTACACTTGATTAGCACCCCTCATTAGTGAATACCCTCAATTTTAGTGGCTAGTGCTAAGCATAAAAGTTGAACACTTTAGATGGGAATACTTCATGAAAATGATTATGAAAACCTTGGAATGATGGTTCATTCTATTGAAATGTTTTGACATGTGTTATGAACACAAAATGATTTGATGATGAAAATGTTGAGGCATGAGCCTTTTCCCTTTATAAAAACTGATGGTTGGGTTCGGATGCGATACCATTCCAATTTTACCGTACAACCACAATACCTGAATTGGGTAGGGCTTAATTGGAAGTTTATATGCCTTAGTATGGGTTCCCTCACGGAAAGAGGTTGAGCTGAGGCTACCTCGTGTGAATGTCCACCTATGTAGTGCCCAAGATGGTAGATGGCCATGGCTAGGAGGCCAAGCTCATAGGGGAGGTGCCTATACAAGAGTGTGTAATTGAAAGGTTACGATTGATTATCCTCATACTAAGTATGATGATTCGGGGTTATCCCAGACGGATGTATCGAATTTTGTGGTGAAAGTGTACCACCTTTGTAGAGTGTGAAACTATTTGAATAGCCGCGTCCGCGGTCATGGACAATTGGAGTGGCCATACTATTCCGTTATCAGATGTTTTCAAAAATGACTTGTGAATTGAACTATTACCTTGACTTGACCTCAATAGGGTTGTGGACATGAAAACTAGGTTCCCACTTAGGTGATGTAGAAAATTTACATTAGGTTCTTTACTTTTGAACTCTTATGAAATAAACCTACCTTTTTGCAAATAAACCTAGAGCTTAAGATTCCTACTCGAACTACCTTACTTGTTAGTGATAGTTTGCGAATACTTAAAGAGTACTCATGGCTTTTTCCCTGGCTATTCCCATGGCCAGACTATGAGGAGGACTACCAGGAAGATAAACAGCAGGAGGTCTATGAAACTAGGATCATCTCCCATCATCAGCATTGCCTGTGACCCTGAAGATGGAGCCCCTACTACGTTTACTTTCCGCTTCTTTGATTGTATTAAGACTGGATCATGAGATCCTTTATTTTTAAGACCTTTATTATGGTTTGTAATGGATGATGTACTATGGTACCAATTCTGTTATGTCTCGCAAAAATGGTAATCCTTGGATTGCGATGTATGGCATAACAGGCATCTGGGATTAAAATCTGGGTGTTGACAAGTTGGTATCAAAGCCATCCTGACCATAGGAGACCCTAGTTAGAATGGACGTCTGAACAAAAACTTAGTTTCAAAACAAAAGAAGTGAGTATTAATGATAAACTATTCCCACTCTTATCCTTGAGATCCTTTCAAAAAAAATCATGTTCCTCAAAAATTCTTGCATTGCTACATAAAATTTGACACACTTGATCACCCCACTAACTTGCTCACCCTAAATTCTTATAGATGGAGGTCAAGTATAGTAAGTTCTACCAGCTGGGCAACGGAGGCCACCTGATCTTTGAGAGGGATCTGATGGGGATATGCCAAAGGGGGTATGCCCAGCAGGACGTTCTGATTGGGCCGAAAGGCCTGTGAGTGCGCCTGGAGGATGGCGGTTGGACTACAATAGAAGAAGAAGCCCGGCGACTGGAGGCCCAGGAGTGTAACAGAAGCCCAGTCGGATTAGGTCAAAACCTCCGAATCCATATCTTGTTCGGTTGTAGCTTGTAAACCCTAGTGAGGTGCCTCATATATAAACCTCCCTAGGGTATCCTAGAGACTTACGTTCCATCATACACCCCCTCAAGCGACTTGTTGCATAGCCGCCGAGCTCGCCACCCCTGTAACTCGCTCTCCAATAATCTAATCTAGCAGGAGTAGGTCTTTACCCTCCGAGGGGGCGAACCTGGGTAAACCCATGTGCATCCGCCCCCATCTCGCACCGCAGATGGCCGCCAACTCTTCCTGACGAAACACTCAATTGCTGCCAATGACAGCGACTGCCGTGGCCATTTCCACGACAGTGGCGCCCACCGTGGGGCATAGCGGGACTGTCCTAAGTTCTGCGGCGAGACCCTACTCGCCGATCGATCGGCCGCTCACCACCAGTCGTATGATCGCCATCGGCGAGATCTTACAGATCCTGCCCAGCAGCTACATCCCAGCGTAACGCCCGGTCACTCACGGCGTGGTGATGCCGGTCGGCTCCATCAACCTCTTCGTCGGCTTCACTGGCGCGGTCGACCCAGCTGCAACGGTGATCGTCGGCGGATCGCCGCTGCACCGCGATCTGCTTTCAGAAGAGCAGGTCCGCTCCATCAGGAGCCTCGTCACCGAGTACGACTCGGCCGCCAGTGACGCGGTCGAGACTAACGCTGCCACCAACGACGATGCCCTGAACAACGACGCCGACTCCGCGACCCCTGCCTCGGTCGACGGATCCATCACCGCTGCATCACGGGAGGACTCCGTCACGCGAGTCTCCAACCCCGAGGACTTCGAGGGCTCCTCCATCCTAGGGATCTTCGACTCCGATTCGGCCTCGGAGTCCCCCAAGGATTTTTGCGCCAGATCCAATCGCTTCAACGCGATCTACATGGCGGGCAGCACGGCCACCCCGCCAGATCCGTTCGCCACGCCGATCCCGCCGACCGCGACGGCCACGGAGGTGGAGCAAGCCCGCCTGCGGCTCACGGATGTGCAACGCAACGAACTCACCGAGCGCGAAAAATACCGCCTCGAACGAGAGACGGCGCGGGAGCTGTCGCTCTACCACCAGCGCCGCATCAGGACCCGCCTGAACTCCAACGTCCAGGGCCGCGTCCTGAACTTCAACGACGAAAGAGACACCGCACGGGCCGCAAAATGCGAATACTGCGAGAACGCGCTGCCAGGCGGAAGCAATGGCGCAAGACCACCACCTGGTGCACCGGCAACCGGAGCCCCCCCACCACCCATGGGTCACGCGCCCCCGCCGGACCAACCGCGGATCATCATCTCGCCTCAAGCCCGCGATCCAACGGGCTACCACTATACTCCACCCCGATGGACAACGTCGTCACGGCTGACACCGCGATCGCCAACCTCGTCGTCCAAGGCGACGGCGCGCTACAGATCTAGTACGCCAAGGCCCTACTCGTCAGGGTCGTCGAGCAACAAGCCGCGGGAGTCGACCCGCGGGGGCGGATGTACTCCCGCTCATCCACAAGCAGGGCGGCATCAAGCGTCCACCCCACCGTGGCCAACGCATTAACTTGCCCACCACCCCAGCCCCTGGCGAACCAACCACGAGCCGCCAATCCCGCGCTGTCAACCAACGAGCCGCGACCGGCAAATAACACGGTCGCTGCCAACGGGCAGCCCCTCGATGCCCGAACAAACATCATCAACAACCAGGCATGGCGGTCGCGTCAGCCTAACGACCTAAGACACACCCTCACCAACCGTGGCGACCGGGAACCAAGAGGCTCGCTCAGTCGAGTCGGGCTACAATGCTTCGGGCCCATGATTCACGGGGAAAAGTACCCCGCCAACTTCAAGGCCCAAAGGAGATTGAAAAGTACGACCCGACGTATGATCCCGCTGTCTGGCTAGACACATACCTCATGGCAATGGGAATCGCAGGCCACACCGACCTGCTCGCCGCTCGCTACCTCCCCCTGATGATGGAGGGTGCGACCCGGCAATGGATCAACACGCTCCCCGTCGACAGCATCGATTCCTGGGAAGACATGCGGGACGCCTTCGTCAGGCACTCCGAGGGCTCCTACACCCGCACCACCACCATAGAGGACCTGGAGCGATGCATCCAAGGACAATGCGAGTCGACTCGCCGCTGGATCCAAAGATGGCAAGAACTGTGGATCAATGCCTTCGGCATCCACCTAGACACGGCGATACATTGCTTCAAGAACGCGTGCCGGTACAAACCCCTGGTCGCCAAGATCAAGAGGGTCTACCGGACGCTCGACAACATCCCCGACCTCCTCGAGATCGCCAAACGCTACGCGGAGGAGGACCCCAACCAAGACTCCGACGATGATTCGGGAGGAAGGCGCTGCACCAGCATCCACGATAGCGGGCGCCTGCGCGACATGCGCTACAACAACACCCGCATCACCGGCAAGCGCCGCACAGACGGGCGAGTCGACTTCGTCGCCAACGCCAAGTACGGCCAGCGCGACTCCAAGAACTACCACCGCGATGGAGGAAACTACCGCGACAGTGGCAACTACCGCTCCAACAACACAGCGAGGCCGAAATTCGACCCCGCTGCCCTGCTCAATCGGCCTTGCATCTACCATAGCAGGGAGGGAAAACCCACCACCCACACCACCGCTGATTGCCATTCTCTCAAAGAGATTGAGAAGGCGAGGTGAGCAAGGGAGGACCCCAATAATAACCCACCTTGGGACAACGGGAATGGTGGCGGCTTCGGCACCGCTGTCGGCTCGCTACACACCTTCACCGGACTCGGCACCAAACGCGAGAAGAAGGTGCTCGCCCGCACGGTCACCGTCAACGCGGTGACACAAGTCGACATCCCTCGCTTCCTCAACGGGTCCGAGCGGAGTATCACCTGGAGCTGCCAGGACCACGCGCCAAGGATCGAATACCCAGGGCGAGTCACCCTGGTGGTCAGGCCCAAGGTAGCGACTACTGGTTGCCCAAGACACTAATGGACGGCGGATGTTCCATTAACATCATGTACCTGGACACATTCAAGAGGCTCCAGCTCCCAGAAACAGCCATTGAACCAACCCTAATGACCTTCCACGGCATCGTCCCGGGTCGGAAGGCATACCCGATCAGGAAGGTGATGCTGCCAGTTACCTTCGGCACTCCGGTGAAATACCACACGGAGAGGATCGTATTCGAGCTGGTGAACTTCCGCAGCCCCTACCACTGCGTCCTGGGTCGCCAGGCATTCGCAAAATTCATGGCGACCCCGCACTACGCCTACAACATGATGAAACTGAAGGGAATATGCCCGAGAGGCAATAATAAAGTGGTTATTATATTATTCCATGTTTATGATAAATGTTTTTTTGCATGCTATAATTGTATTGATCGGAAACGTCAATACATGTGTGTTTAATAAACAAAAAGGGTTCCTAGTTATGCCTCTCTTATAGACTAGCTCGTTGATTAACAAGATGATCAAGGTGTCCTGATCATGGACATTGGATGTTGTTAATAACAAGGTCACAACATTGGTGGAATGATGTGATGAACATTCATCCGAAGTATAGCATTACGATCAAAGTCATTATGTTTATATTGCTATAACATCATACGAAGTAATCTTTATCCTTAGACCATGAGATCATGTTAATTGCTAACACCGGAAGAGTATCTTGATAACATCAAACGTCACACCATAACAAGGTGACTATAAAGATAGGTTCAGTGCTACGAAGGTGTTATGTTGAGGCTCATGGATCAAGAGTGGAATTTGTCAATCCCGATGACGGATAGATATACTCTGGGCCCTCTCGGTGATATCACATTAAGATAGCTTGCAAGCAAGTGATGTGATCACTAGAATGTTATATCACGGGAACGAGAAAAGAGTGCATGTCGGAAACGAGATCAAACTAGGTATGGAGATACCGATGATCGAATCTCGGACATGTAATATATCGCGAGACAAAGGGATTTAGTTACTAGCGTTAAAGGTTCTCACGATCACAGAAGTCATCATTGAATGTGTAGGAGTCAGTATGGATCTCCAGGTCCCGCTGCTGATTATTGATCGGAGAGGGATCTCGATCATGTCTGCATTATTCGCGAATCGTAGGGTGACACACTTAAGGGATACCGACACCATTTGGAGCAAATTTTTTTCTGATAAAGATTTAAGAAAGCGCTGGAATTATTTCAATAGACACCGAAACTGTTTCGGGTGAAATTGCTGAAATTGGTTCTGCATGTAATATTGAAATGTTGCAGGGGGGTTTTATGTGAATGTTAGTTAATTAAAGTAATTAACAAAATTCTGAATAAAAATAATAAAAGAGTTTTATTAAATGAGAGAGCATTAAATTTGGAGAAATTTAATGCATTTAAAGTGGAGACTTTAAAAGGGAATGTGAAGAGGCATTTTAATGTGGAGGGGTTACCACCACATGAATGGAGGAGGTGAAGAGACACCTCCTCCATGCGCCGGCCATGAAGGAAGGGCACCCCCTCCGCCTATAAAAGGCCACCCTCTCCTCACTTCTAAAACACACCTCCTTGTGAAGGATCTCTCTCCCCCTCTAGTATTATTCCCCCATGGTCTCGGATTAGCGAGATACATGTTCCCGGTGGCTTTATTTGGAAAGGAGTTGCTGCTTCCGCTGCTTTGCTGGAGCGAGGGATGGAGGTTATCGGGGTACCGTACGTGTGTGCGATCACGGATGCACCGCTGCTTTGCGGTGCTGGACTTTGTGGTGCTGGAGCTGGATCTGATGGACGTGCTGGAGCCGGACCTACTTGACTTCATCACGATCTTGAGATTGGCAAGTGTACGACTACATCAACCACGAGTTCCTACTCGTTAACAAAACTTTTTGTCTTCGAGGGTAAGGTCTCGATGGATGTATGTCCACCCGTTGCTTTGTACCTAGTAGATAGATCTTGGCATGTAGTTCACATCGTAGGAAATTTTTTGTTTTCTATGCTGCGGACCCAACAGTGGTATCAGAGCCTGATCTATGCGTAGGTGCTTTGCACGGGTAGTACACATATGTTTATATGTGGGCGATGATGATCATGTTATTGCAACTTCTATGTATTTTGGATATTGGTGGCATAGTGGGATGAAGCGGCCCGGACCAACATTACATGTCATCGTACATGAGACCGGTTCCACGACTGACATGCAACTTGTTTTGCATAAGTGGATGGCGGGTGTCTGTCTCTCCTAATATAGTCAATATCTGATTTACAACGAGTTGCTAAAAACTTGGTTATCCTCGTTGTGGTTCATGTTCGTAGGTAAGAACGGTTCTATCTCCGAAAGCCCTAAGCCACGTAAAACTTGCAATTGATAAATTAGAGGCATCTAGTTTAGATCGTTGCTGGGCTAGTGTATTGATATGGTATTGTTGTAAGTAGATGTATGATAGATACTCTTACAACACACTTAACGTGTAAGTTCCATAGACCTTGGCCTTACACACAAAGGAATGATAGAGATCATACCACGATGCAAATGATAGAGATCAAATGCATGGACGATATCATCTCACTTTACACATTAGATGTTAGCATCTTATACTGCTAGTTTGGTGCCTTTGGTAGCATTATAAGATGATCCCTCATTTAAATATCAACATAAAATGTGTTCTTCCTTAAGTATGCACTATTTTATGGATCGTGTTTCGAGACATCACGTGATGATCGGGTGTACTCGACTCTGCGCTTTCAGACAAACAGGTTTAAGACAGTTTTACACATGCGACTACTAAGGTTCTTACTTGGCGAGCCTAGCATGTACCGACATGGCCTCGAAACACGGACCGAAAGGTTAAGCATGAGTCATATAATTGATATTATGCCCATATAGATGCTCGCCTTTGAAGCTACATCAACTCACATGATGATCGGACTTGGTGTAGTGGATTTGGTTCATGTAATTACCAAAAAGACACGAGGGATGTCGTTTTTGAGTGGGAGTTCATTTCTAATTTGGATTAGTCGAACCAAATTTGTCATAAATTAAATCAAAGTGAATTTTCATAGTTTTTTATAGTCATTGGCATTCGTTTTCTACCTTATGCTTAGTTTTTATTTGAGATAATAGAACTATAGAATTCTGGATATTTACTTTACGAACTAGTATCGTATTGTTTTGAATGTCAATTTAAAGTTTATAAGTCCTATTGCAAACTTTCAGCAAACTCTATTTACTCCATGAAGTTTAATAAGTAGTATTAAATCAAGAGTAAGAATTCCAACGTTAGTATCTAAAGTATCATGTTTGCCTCCATGATTATTGATATCCAAAAGTTGTTTTAATATCAAGATTATATTGGAGCTGAAAATTGTTTCAGAAACCATCATGTGTGAAAGATATTGTGATATCTGAAACAATGTTTTTGGTTGCATTATGATAGAGTATAATTTAGCAAAATACATGTTCTCATATTGTATGCGAATTTGTGAAGGTTGGAGATGCTAGGCATCCTAATCTACTAAAAAGGTTTTGGAACTGATATTATACTCGTGATTCTTCCTTATAGGCTATAGTAGCTTGATCATGAAAGTTGTCATGATAAGGGTGAATAGGAGATGTAAGTAAAATGTTTACTACACTAATAGATTACTAAAGAATGGATTTTTGAAAGAATGCCAAAGATTTGATGATGGTGATCCACTTCAAAGTGCAAGTCCAAAGGTATTAGTATTTGACTGTGTACAAGCTTTGTACCATGTGTCATGTTGATGACACCACTATTGATGTTGATAGATTCTTTTAAAAGAAAAGGAATTGTTGAAAGAGAATCTATAAAATATTTGGCAGAAAATAAAAGGTTGGAGATGTCCAACTTGGGTATATAGAAGATATACATGTTATGGTTGTATTCCTTGCTTATTAAACAATGTGGTTCTTAGGTATTGGATACCGAATTGGTTGGTATGAAGTGTCATACATGACAACGCAATTCATGAACTGCAATGGCCTAAGTAACTAGCAAGAGAATAAGTGATGATGATCATCAAAAACAAATAAAGTGTTATTGTGCTTTTCGTTGTCGTCAAACCTAGCCTTCAAGATTTGTTTTAATAACTGTTATTTTGTTCTGGTATTACGAGAACAATGGTTGTTCAAATAATTACCGTATTCCATAAAGGATGGATGAACTTTTACAAGTCTAGTTGGAGAAATCACATCCATAAACACTATTGCTAAAATGTCACAAGACAAATGATTGAAAGATCACTTATGAAGTGACATCGCTGTTTAAATTATATTTGAAAGAAAACATGAAGAAACTCCATGTTGATGGATTTTTGGAGTCTTTGATTTTGATCAATTGACGCATGTGAGACTTTCCTCGAGATAATTGAAAGTCCGTCCATAGGCCAGAGAGGAACGGATGACTAGCTTATTGGAAATTGTGCATGCTGATGTGCATAGTCCATTATGTGTAGCCATATGCGATGGATCTTTTTGCTTCATATGCTTTCTTCAAAAATTTGAGTGAATATATCTGTATATTTACTTAATAAGGAAGAAGTATGAAACATTTGAAAGTTGTTCAAAGACTTTCAAGATGAAGTGAAAAATCATTGTAACAAGAAAATAAAAGAGTTTATGATTTGATTGTAAAGGAAGATATTTGAGTTACATGTTTAGCAAAACACCTAAGATTTGAGGAATTGTTCCATGAATTTGGATTTCCGGTAAACCATAGGAGTATGGCATATTTGAGAGATGAAATCAAACCATGTTTGACATGGTAAGATCAAGGGTGTCATTTATAAAACTGCCATTATATTTTAAGGATTGAAGCTTTAGAGACTACTGCTTTTACACAGAAAAGAGCACCATCGTGATCCGTTGAAATGACACCATATGAGTTATGGTTTGGGATAAAACCCGAATTTTCTTTTCTTAAATTTTGGTATGCTATGCATAAGTAAAATGTTTACAACCAAATTCGGATAAGCACGTCTTTGTAGGTTATCCCAAAGAATTTGTTGGGAATTTCTCCATAACACCGAGGACAAAAGAGTTTCTCACTTGGAACGTCAAGTTTCTTGAGAAGGAATTTTTCACGAAAAGTTAAGTGGGAGGACAATATAACTTTGATAAGGTTGTTGAACCTTAGCTATATTTGCTAAGTAGCGCAGCGCCGGAAAGTGTCCCGGTGGCAGCCACAATGCTCATGGCTTCCATGATTACAAAAGGTGTGATCTCGGAGATTAGAGTTCCTATTGAACCGTGTGGGTCGGTAAGAATCAAATAGTGTGATTTGATAAGAAAGTCATTATTGTTTTGACAATGATGAACCGACTACATGCAAAGAAGCGATGATGGGCCCTGACTCCATAAAATGACTAGAAGTCATAGAATCCGTGATAGTATCCATACACGAGAAATCAAGTTTCTAAACTTGGAAGACCCTCCGGAAAGGGGTGAAGCCTATCGGTTGTGTTTGGATCTATAAAGAAATAAGACATGGATGTTTAACATCTATGAAATAGTCGACATGTCGGAAAGAAGTTTACGACAGTTTTCAAGGAGTTGACTATGACAAGATTTGATCTTTCATAGCGATATATAGTCTTGACGGATTAATGTAGCAACCACTACATATAATTTGGTATATGGTAGTTGAATAAACAAAACAAGGTTCTTCTAATAGAACAGTAACCTAGGACATGTACATGACATGGTCCGAAGGGTTTTGTTAATTCAAAGGGTGCTAAAAGGGCATGTAAACTTCAATAGTTGAAGTAAGCATAACGGAGTTGGAATCTTCACCATGATGAAACTGTTAAAAGAGTTTAAATTCATCGGAGATGATGAAGATACTTGCATTTGCAAGAAATTAAGTGGGAGTGCTGAGACATATTTCTAATACATTATGTAGAGGACATATTGTTGATTGGAAATGATGTATCTTGTATTGACACAAGTTAAGAATTTCATTAAAATAAGATTTCGATGAAAGACTTGGGCAAACCTGGAATATTTGGCATCAATATCTATATGGATAGATTAAGGCGCAAATATGGTTGTGCCAGACATACATATATGAGATATTGAAAGGGTTCAATATGGAAACAACAAGAAAGGTTCTTGCTGCGTGAAAAGGATTATATCAAAATTCAAGTGTTTCAACACTTGGTGAGTAAAATCACAAGAAGATTTTGATCGATTATACCATGATATGTATATATCTAGAATGTCCTATGCTCTAAATGTATGAGCATATACTAGAATGATTCATAAGATGATCATTGGACAATAGTAAAGATATTCTTATGAGCTTTGGAAGAACTAAGAATATATAATGTATAAGTGACAAATAGTTAAAGGTAGTTCATTGTAAATTGTTACATTGATACTAGTTTTGTCACAAGATACAAATTAAATTTATCTCAATTTAGACTATGGGTGGCACAATGTAATGGAAAGGATGTTCCATGATGGATTTGGATGAGTTCCAAAGTTGAGACATTGTGACGGATACTACAACAAAAGGCTAAGTATATAACTGCTATAGTAGCAGCAAAGGAGGGCATTTGTGTTAAGTAGTTTGTTATCAAACTAGGTGTGGTTCAAAGTGGGCTAATACTATGAAGATATATTGTGTGACAATAATATCAACATATTTTCAGCCGAACGAACTAAAGGTCTCACCAAAGGACCAAATTTATACAATGCCATCTCATTTGAGAATGAGTGATGTGTAGAGACGCAAAGACAAGCAAATACACACGGACCTGAAACTATCAGATTCGGAGATTATGTTAACCACTAGCAATAGCGTATATGCAACACAAGAAAGCCATAGGTGTTCAATACGCAAAGTTTTTCAAACTAGCTTATTGACTCTAGTGCAAGTGGGAGACTGAAGGGAATATGCCCGAGAGGCAATAATAAAGTGGTTATTATCTTATTCCATGTTTATGATAAATGTTTATTTTGCATGCTATAAATGTATTGATCGGAAACGTCAATACATGTGTGTTTAATAAACACAAAGGGTTCCTAGTTATGCCTCTCTTATAGACTAGCTCGTTGATTAACAAGATGATCAAGGTTTCCTGATCATGGACATTGGATGTTGTTAATAACGAGGTCACAACATTGGTGGAATGATGTGATGAACATTCATCCGAAGTATAGCATTACGATCAAAGTCATTATGTTTATATTGCTATAACATCATACGAAGTAATCTTTATCCTTAGACCATGAGATCATGTTAATTGCTAACACCCGAAGAGTATCTTGATAACATCAAACGTCACACCGTAACAGGGTGACTATAAAGATGGGTTCAGTGCTACGAAGGTGTTATGTTGAGGCTCATGGATCAAGAGTGGAATTTTTCAATCCCGATGACAGATAGATATACTCTAGGCCCTCTCGGTGATATCACATTAAGATAGCTTGCAAGCAAGTGATGTGATCACTAGAATGTTATATCACGGGAACGAGAAAAGAGTGCATGTCGGAAACGAGATCAAACTAGGTATGGAGATACCGATGATCGAATCTCGGACATGTAATATATCGTGAGACAAAGGGATTTAGTTACTAGCGTTAAAGGTTCTCACGATCACAGAAGTCATCGTTGAATGTGTAGGAGTCAGTATGGATCTCCAGGTCCCGCTCCTGATTATTGATCGGAAAGGGGTCTCGATCATGTCTGCATTATTCACGAACCGTAGGGTGACACACTTAAGGGATACCGACACCATTTGGAGCAAATATGTTTCAGATAAAGATTTAAGAAAGCGCTGGAATTATTTCAATAGACACCGAAACTGTTTCGGGTGAAATTGCTGAAATTGGTTCTGCATGTAATATTGAAATGTTGCAAGGGGTTTTGTGTGAATGTTTGTTAAGTAAAGTAATTAACAAAATTCTGAATAAAAATAATGAAAGAGTTTTATTAAATGAGAGAGCATTAAATTTGGAGAAATTTAATGCATTTAAAGTGGAGACTTTAAAAGGGAATGTGAAGAGGCATTTTAATGTGGAGGGGTTACCACCACATGAATGGAGGAGGTGAAGAGACACCTCCTCCATGCGTCGGCCATGAAGGAGGGGCACCCCCTCCTCCTATAAAAGGCCACCCTCTCCTCACTTCTAAAACACACCTCCTTGTGAAGGATCTCTCCCCCTCTAGTATTATTCCCCCATGGTCTCGGATTAGCGAGATACATGTTCCCGGTGGCTTTATCTGGAAAGGAGTTGTTGCTTCCGCTGCTTTGCTAGAGCGAGGGACGGAGGTTGTCGGGGCACAGGACGTGTGTGCGATCACGGATGCACCGCTGCTTTGCGGTGCTGGACTTGGTGGTGCTGGAGCTAGATCTGATGGACGTGCTGGAGCCGGACCTGCTGGACTTCATCAAGATCTTGAGACCGGCAAGTGTACGACTACATCAACCACGAGTTCCTACTTGTTAACAAAACTCGTTGTCTTCGAGGGTAAGTTCTTGATGGATGGATGTCCACCCGTTGCTTTGTACCTAGTAGATAGATCTTGGCGTGTAGTTCACATCGCAGGAAAAATTTTGTTTTCTATGCTGTGGACCCAACAGAAACTCCTTGGGCCAAGCGGCATCATCACCGTCCACGGCGACCCCGACATGGCCATGGAGTGCGAAGACAAAGGCGCCGAGCTTGCCGACACCGTCGCCGCCGCGGAAACCGACCACGCGGAGGAGCTCGCGAAATACGCGGGCAACATTAACAAGGACGACCCCACCATCCTGAAGAAACCAACCGCCGCGAACTCCACGTTCGAGGCGACCACGCACACCCGCACCGTCAAGCTCATCCCAGGCGACTCTAGCCAGACGGTCACCATTGGGGCGCACATGAGCCCCGCATAGGAAAGCGCGCTCATCGGGTTCCTCCGTGTGAATCGCGACATCTTCGCATGGAAGCCATCTGACATGCCAGGTGTCCCGAGGGAACTTGCTGAGCACAAACTCAACACCGACCCCAAGTGCGACCAGTAAAGCAGTCGCTACGGCCCTTCAATGAAGAGCGCCGTCGAGCAATCGCCGAAGAAGTCCAGCGCCTGCTAGCCACAGGCTTCATCCGGCCAATCCAATACTCCAAGTGGCTGCCAAACCCAGTCCTAGTTCTAAAAAAGAACAACACATGGAGAATGTGCATCGACTACACCAACCTCAACAGCGCCTGCCCGAAGGACGAGTTCGTCCTATCGCGCATCGATCAGATCATCGACTCGACCGCGGGTTCAGAGTCGTTGTGCTTCCTTGACACTTATTCTGGTCATAACCAGATCAATATGGCAGTCGAGGACGAGGAGAAGACGGTGTTCATTACGCCATTCGGCGCCTTCTGCTACACGGCCATGACGTTCAGCCTCAAGAACGCAGGCGCCACATACCAAAGGTGCATGCAGGAGTGTCTAGCGAGCCAAATTGGCCGCAACATTCATGTCTACATCAACGACATGGTGGTAAAATCCACCCGCTAGGACGACCTGCTCGCCGACCTAGCCGAAACCTTCGCAAACCTGCGAAGGCACAACATCAAGCTGAACCCCGGAAAATGCACCTTCGGCGTCCCCACCGGACAACTTCTGGGATATGTAGTCTCCAAGTGAGGCATCGAAGCCAACCCCACCAAGATCGACACCATCGCTCGACTCGGGAAACCCGAGTGCCTGTGCGACGTCCAGAAGTTGGCAGGGCGAGTCGCGGCCCTCAGTCGCTTCATCCCCCGACTAGGCGAGAAGGCAATGCCCCTCTACCGCCTGATGCGCAATAACCCCACATTCCAATGGGACGCGGAGGCCGACGACGCACTCAAGGCACTCAAAGAAGTGCTACTCGCAGCCCCACTACTCGCTGCTCCACTCAACAAAGAGCCAATGCTCGTTTACGTCGTGGCCTCTACTCGAGTCGTCAGCGCCGTGATGGTCGTTGAACGACTAGAAGAGGGCAAGGAGCTCCCCATACAGCGCCCCATCTACTACATCAGCGAAGTCCTAACGGACTCTCGACAACGCTACCCGCAATACCAAAAACTGGTGTACGCGGTATTCCGAGCGCAGCGGTGGCTCCCACACTACTTCCAGGAGCACCCAATCACGGTGGTCTCCTCCGCGCCCCTGCAAGACATCATACGCAATCGAGAGGCGACCGGGAGAGTCGCCAAGTGGGCCATCGAAATCGGCGTCCACAACATCAAATACGAGCCCTGCAAAGCGATCAAGTCACAAGCCCTGGCTGATTTCCATGCAGACTGGGAAGAAGCACAACAACCAGAGAAGCTCCCGTACCTCCACTACTGGTCGCTCCATTTTGACGGCTCCAAGAACACCGACGGCGCAGGGGCCGGGGTCATACTGACCTCCCCCAAAGGAGACAAGCTCCGCTGCGTGCTCCACCTCAACTTCAAGCCCTGCACCAACAACATGGCTGAATATGAGGCCCTCCTTCATGGCATGAGAGCCGCTAAGGAGATGAACGTTAATTGCCTACGATGCTATGGCGACTCCGACCTAGTCGCCGGCCAAGTCGCTGGGACATGCGACGCCGTCTCCCCAACAATCATCGCGTACCGCCAAGCTGTCGACTAGTTGGGAGGACACTTCGACGGCTACTCCGTCGAGTGGATCGACAGGCGCAAAAACAAGGAGGCAGACGCCCTCTCCCGCATCGGATTGACCCGACAAGCGCCACCAGTAGGCGTCTTCCTTGACATCATCCACAAACCGTCGGTCAGCCCACCAAAAGAGATCGACGTCGGGATCCCACTGCAACCAGAACCGGCCTTAGTCGCCATGGTTGTGGAACCTAGCGACTGGACAGCACCATACGCCGCCTTCTTGGAACACAAACTCCTACCAAGCAATGAGACGGAGGCACGGATGATCGTGCGCCGCTGCAAATCCTTCGTCATCATCAACGGCGAGCTCCACAGACGCAGCGTGACCGGCATGTTCCAGCGCGGCGTATAGCCAAAAGAAGGCCGCAAGATCCTCCAGGACATTCATGCCGGCGACTGCGGCCTTCACGCCGGTGCCAAGTCGCTAGTCGCCAAGGCCATCTGACACGGTTTCTACTGGCTCACCGCACACGCCGACGCCACCAACATCGTCCAACGATGCCTCGGGTGCCAGAAGTACGCCCACCAGACGCACCTCCCTGGCTCGGCACTCAAGACCATCCCCATCACGTGGCCATTCGCCGTATGGGGCATGGACATGATAGGCCCATTCAAGAAGGCCCCGTCTGGCTTCACTCACCTCCTGGTCACAGTTGACAAGTTCACCAAATGGGTCAAGGCCAAGCCAATAAAAAAGTGCGACGGCAAGACGGCTACCAAGTTCCTACGCGAGCTCATCTACCGGTACGGCTACCCGCACAGCATCATAACAGACAATGGCACCAACTTCGCCAAGGGGGCCATGGCGGAATTCTGTGAAGAACATGGCATACGACTCGACCTCGCATCAGTCGCCCACCCGGAGTCAAATGGCCAAGAAGAACGCGCCAACCAGAGCGTCCTCCATGGGCTCAAGCTGCGACTCTAGGTGCCCCTCGAGCACACCCCAGGATGTTGGGTCGACGAGCTCCCCTCTGTGATATGGGGGATCCGCACCTCCGTCAATCGCTCCACCGGGTTCACGCCCTTCTTCATGGTGTATGGCGTCGAGGACGTAATGCCAACTGACCTGGAGCACGATTCACCTCGAGTCGTCAACTACGTCGAGGCGGCCAACGAGGTTGCCCGCCAAGACAGCATCGATCAACTCGACGAGGCACGCGACCTGGCTCGCTCCCGCACCACCATATACCAGCAAGGACTCCGTCGTTACCATAGCCGCCGAGTGCAAACTCGCACCTTCCAGGAAGGCGACCTGGTCCTACGACTGGTCCAAGACAAGAAGGGCATGCACAAACTCTCCCCCCCCCCCATGGGAGGGGCCGTTCGCCATAGGCCGAGTCCTTGGCAATGATACCTACTACCTCATCGACATACGGGGTGACGGCCAGCTGGAGGTCGGGATGCCATGGCATGTAAACCTCCTCAGAAAGTTCTATACTTAGAACCTCACATTGTACCCCGCTGGCATATATAATGAAATTCATCCGGATCGCACAAATTGTGTCCACTCGCCATATTCTTGTGCCACTCGCACTCGTACATATCAGCAATACGCTACTTACGGAAGTCAACCTCTAGTCGAGCGATCGGCACGGCTAAGTAGTGCGGCACAAGGGCACCGGAAATATTCGGGCCTTGGGTCGTTCACGAAAACGCCAACCTAGAGCCACCATTGGAGTCGCCTAGCCTGACTGGCCCATCGGGCCAAGACAACCAGTACACGCTTCTCACAGCGACTTGTCCCTCCCATCCTCGTGCAAAGCGACTCGAACGGTTAAGTACCATGCACGGGGACTCCGCAAAGCGGGAACCACCACGCGGCTCGGGAACACACCAAGTAAGAGAGCTGCCTAGGACTCGCCAAGCGACTGGCTCTCCAGGCCTGGGGAGGGGACGCATTACAAACAACGCATTCACAACCTGCAACAGGAACATGACCAACGTGGTCGGGCACCACGCTCGGGGACTCGCTTACAAGTTAGTCCTACCCGCGCTCGGGGACTCGCCACTCAGAAGACGCGAGAGATAAAAACAGTGCATAACCAAAACAATACACAAAAGTATACAATCGAGTTATACCCCATTAAAGGGCGGACACGCTCGGGGACTCCCTCAACCAATAACAAACAAACCACGCAATCCTAGTCGCATTACGAGTCGACTGACTCCCCTTGGCATATATTGCAAAAAAACTTTACAGCAGCCGCCACTTGGCATACATCACAAATTGGACAATTACATTGTTTATTCCACATGCCCTGATGAAGAAGCAGCGACACCCCCCTGACACGAACAAAAGGCTTCCACGGGTTCGTCAGGTACGTCGTCAGCCACTTCGACAACAACGATCGGGAGGGCTGCTCCGACTTCATATCGCGATGCTCAGGCTCGGGGTCGCCAGGCGCCAACACCATCTCCTGGTACAGCAGCAGATCCCCAATAGCCAAGACCCGATCGGCGTAAGGGGCAGCCCTCGTGGTCAGCTTCAGCACTTCTGACATCTCCACCGTGCCGGTCGCCGATGGGTAGCCACTCGTCACGTCGTCAAGCTCGAAGTCATCGGGGAAGTGGGCGAGACCTAAGCTCAACACTGTGGTGGCCCCGCGCCTGAACGCTGAGCGCGTCATCCACTCCACGACGGTAGGCATCTCCTCTAGATAGCGCCACACCTCCGTAAGCCCCCCAGGAATAACTTCGGTGGGGGACATGCCCTGAAGAGCCGCTTGGACGCACAACGCCAAGGCTGTGGCCGCGTTCACCACGGCAGTCACGCACTACGAGGCATTGTAGGTCTGAACCACCAGATCGCTTTGGCCTACCACGGCTGCAAAGTCAGGTGTCAGTGAAACTATGAATCCCCCAAATCAGGGACTTGACAAATCGGTCAGGCAAAGACTGAGACTCACCAAGGAGTTTGCAGCAATTCTCCGTGACGTGCTTCTCCAAGGTGGTTTGCTCGTTGTGCAGCCCCACAATGATGGAATCTATGGCTTTGCGTTCTTCCTCGGCCGTATCAACGGCATCCTTCGCTCGCTCCTCCAAAGAAACTGAGGCCGCTTTCGCCTCCTCCAATTCCTGGACCAGGGAAGTTATTCGTCCATTCGCCGCGTCCAGCTCGGCGACTAGAACATACCCCTCACGGGCCTTGGAAATCAAAGCCGGGAAACCATCTGCAAGAGAAACCATCAGCATGTTGCACACCACTAGTTCACACCCGACAGCAAAAAAGAAAGACAAACAGATACTCACCAATAGTTTCCTGAAGCCGCTGGTTCGCCTCTTGTGCTTCGCGCAAGTCATGCTCCAAGCGCTCTCTCGCGGCCTGCCGATCGGTGGACTCCCTTTGCAATCCCTGCAAACAAACAACACACCTCAGCAGTTGACAAAACAAAAACCCAGTTCCCAGCCGCTGAAATTCAGCGACCAGGAACTCGGGGACTGTAGAAGGAGAAAGAAACTCAATTCCTTGCCGCCAAAATTCAGCGACTAGGAATTCGGGGACTGGAGAGAAGCAAGAAGTTCAGTTCCCAGCCGCTGAAATTCAGCGACTAGGAACTCGGGGACTGGACATACCTGAATAGCAGCGCCGAGCATCTTGTGAAGTTCTCCGGCATCAATCGACAGGATCGTGAAGGAAGTGCGCCCGCGACGGAACCCAATGTCCGCATCCACGATCTCTGGATTCTGCGGAGACTGGGTGTCCGCCACACCTGGAAACCCCCTCGCCATGAAGCGCGCGAACGTCGTCGACGCCCTGGCAGGGGCACTGGTTGTCGGGGCCAGTGTTTCCGGCACGGACGCAGCCAAGACTGGTTCCAATCGCGCCGCCACCACCTCTTCAACGACTGACGCAGCACCTGGCTCCGCGGCGCTGTCCTTGGCTACGGCATCGTCTCCCCCCTTCTGCTTCTTCGCGACTTCCGTAGTCGCCACATCTCTGGCGGCCTTTCTCTTCTTGGGGAGGTCGCCCTCTCCCGTGGGGGCGGCCGGTGGAATCTTAGCCACCGAAGGACGGCCAATCTTCTTGGCCCCCGACCTGCACGAGCTCCCACAATCAACATAACGACAATACAAAAAGAGCTAGGTGAATCGGGATGAAGGAGCGGTACTCACTTAGCGATCGGAAGGACGCGAAGCCCGGTGCTGATGTGAGCGGGCTTGTCCAACTCGGGACCCAAATTGCGGGTGAGCCCCCTCTCGAAGACGTCTGAAGCCCACGAAACCACGGGCTTCCTCGACGATGAAGCCGCAGTTGCCGGGATCTCCGGCTCCGACGCGGACACCCTTGACGGCTGCGGCGACTTGGACGTCATCGCCTCAGCTGCTTCTTGGCTTGGAACCCCCAAGGCCGTCGGCGCAATCGCCTTCAGCGGAACCTCTACCACTACCTCCGTGTCCTCGCCCTCCAACCCCTTTGTCGGGATTGCATCCCTTGGGGCCTTGTGCGAGACTTCGGGGGAACCTTCATCATCGGAATTGTCATCCGACTCGAACACCACCGCCGATTTGGACGGCGACGTGGGCCTCTTCGCTGGCGACTTGGGCTTGCGTGCGGGCTTCGACGGCATAGCAGTACGCCTGGATGTGTGCTCCTGCGCAACCTCGTCGCCTCTGTCATACTCGTCCAGGCTCCGGCTCACCTCGAACTCACGTTGTTTCTGCATGCGGGTCTTGTGAGCCACATGCGCTGGGGGAGGAACCTCTTCCTCCTCCCCGTCGCTGTCGGAGGAGTCTCCCTCAGACTCTTCCTCTAGTTCCTGGGGAACCTCTTCATCGAGCGGAGGAAGCCAGCCCTCCAACACCTGAAAAAGCTGAGAACCACCACGAGTAAAACACCAGACGCAGAGACTAAGAACTGAGGTATGGACATAGCGACTGGGAAGAGAACTTACTGTAGGGGCTTCATTCTTCACAGGAGTGTACGGGGCGAGCCCGACTGCCACGCTGGTGAACTCTGCATCGGTGATCTTCTCCAGGGCGGCCTTGTAGTCCTCGGCCTCCCATGATTCCTTGCTGGTCCAGGATGGGTGATGATTCCGGTGTATTCATACATCCAGTGCGGCCGAGCCGCCAGCAGAACCAGGTGCCGCCCGAGCCAGCAGTTGTAGAGGTTGATCGGAATCAACCCCTGGTCCTTCAGCTTCTGGATCTGGTCCATCATTTCCGCGACGGCCATCCGCTGATCTTCGGGAAGCTTCTTCGGCGCCAGCCGGCGAGGCTCGCTCCTCTCGGCGAAAAATTTGGGAAGCGCCACCTCGCCGGAGGGAGTGGATTCTTTTACATAGAACCAGCTCTTCTTCCACTCGCTGGCGGCCTTCTTCGGCAGGAGGAGCTTGACGAAATTGGCCTTCGGCTTCAGTTGGAATGTGACACCACCTGCGGCCAACATCAAACCACCGGATGCCTCACGCCCAATGCGTCCCTAGAAGAGCTCCAACAACAGCGGGAAGTATGGCCTACAGCCAAGATAGCATTCGTAGAAGGCGACGAAGATCGCCAACTGCTCGATGCTGTGTGGACCGAGATCCGATAGCTTGATCGCGTAATACACGCAGAAGCGGCGGAAAAAGAGTGAAGTGGGGAATCCTAGACCCCTCTCAAGATGGCTGGGGAAGTAGATGAATTCGACGGGTCATGGCTTCGGCTCGGTCTCGGAGGAGGGGGGAACCTGCTAGTTCCCCTTGCAGAGTACTCCGGCATCCTCGAAGGATTTAAGCTGGGATGTGGTACACTTGGATTTTCCCCATGAGCCTTTGGGAGGCGCCATCGAGTAGGATGTGTAATCGCACGACGTGGAAAAACAAGTCGGAAGGATGAAGGCAAGGAGATTGGAGACAGGAAGAACGAATGAGGAAGAATGAAGAATGCGGAGAAGGTTTGCAGAGCGGAACCATCACTCCCCTTATATGGGAACGTCACCCGCCAAAGTCGGGATAGCCGTTACTCACGGTAATTGCGTTGAAGTTACCGTTGGAAATTCCAACGGATAGTTTGACCAGATTTGACGATCCAACTCCTTTATTTCACCCGCTACCCGCCAGGCTTTTCCACTCGCCGGAACGACGAGTTGGCAGTGGTAACACTCATTGGGGTGGTGAATGGAAACATGGGAAAATTCTCCTTGCTTCTGATGGAGTCCATCGCCGATTCAACTGGACGCCCAAATTGGGCTCACCTACTCCGAATGCCAAAGGGACGCATGCGCCTGCATCAATGATGGCCTCGGGGACTACTGATGGGGATATGCCAAAGGGGGTATGCCCAGCAGGACGTCCCGATTGGGCCGAAAGGCCTGTAAGTGTGCCTGGAGGATGGCGGCTGGACTACAACGGAAGAAGAAGCCCGGCGACTGGCGACTGGGGGCCCAGGAGTGTAACAGAAGCCCAGTCGGATTTGGTCAAAACCTCTAAATCCTTATCTTGTTCGGTTGTAGCTTGTAAACCCTAGCAAGGTGCCTCATATATAAACCTCCCTAGGGTATCCTAGAGACTTACGTTCCATCATACACCCCCTCAAGTGATTCGCTGCATAGCCGCCGAGCTCGCCACCCCTGTAACTCGCTCTCTAATAATCTAATCTAGCAGGAGTAGGTCTTTACCCTCCGGGGGGCCGAACCTGGGTAAACCCATGTGCATCCGCCCCCATCTCGCACCGCAGATGCAACCAACTCTTCCTCACCAAACACTCAATCACTGCCAATGACAGCGACTGTTGTGTCCATTTCCATGCACTCGCAGAATATCTTAAGCGCCCGTACCCAGAGTTCTTCAGGGCACAACTCAGTGATCAGCAAGGAGAAGAACTACAGTGGCTGATAGTTGCAGATCTCAGAGGCAAGATGGAAGCACCCACCTCAGAGAAGATCCATTTCAGCTTGTGGGAGAACAACTGGCTAGACGGACTAGCCAGGGCTATGCATGAAGCCTGTTGCCCGTCTGTGTGGGCAAAACATCAACCAGATCAGTGGAACTCGCTTTCTTCACTACACAAGGCGTGATTCTATGGGAATGCCCTTGGAGATGCTAGGACACCCGGAGCTGAAGTACCAGGTGCATAATCTCGACTTCATGTTGTATGATAGACAGAAGGAGTTGGACAACGCCCATGTCTACGCCAACCACAACCATGCCATTGTAGTCAAGAAGGACCAGACCCCCGCCATCCTTGCCAAGGAGCGCCATTCACTTTGTCGTCAGTGTGACAAGAAGGATCGCATCATCGATTGTCTTCACAAGAAGGTGGCCACTCTCGAGAAGACCGTCCGTGAACAGGAGATCCAGCTTGAAGCGAAGGAGGAGGAAGGTGAAGATATCCGTGGGGATCTCTACTCTTACCTCAGTGATGATGACGACTACCTGGAAGACGAGGCCATGGAGTTCCACACTGATGATGATGATTCTGCCTTCATTGATGATGATTAGATGCACTTGAGCACTACCGTAGGAGTGAGTTGTACCCAGTCCCACTATATCATAGTTTCACAGAATGGTTCTTAAAACCATATGTTTCCTTGTTGTGCTGTGTGTTTGTATTGGGTGCTATGAATGAATGAATGAGAGGAAGTTGTTAGTTTTCAAAAACGGAATTATACTCCAAGTTTAATGTTTCTAAACCAAACCTATAAACCCTAGAAATTTCCCCCTTGTCTCATTATCTATCTCAATCTTCAGATGACTCGCGGAAATCCCGGAGGAAGCAGTTCATCTCAGGACCCAATGCTACAGATTCTGCAAATGTTAGTTTCTGACCGTGAATCTAGTAGAGCTGAACACCAAGCCAAATTAGCCACTCTTCAACAGATAGCTCAAATGTTCCACAATAATCAAGGCCATGGAAACCAGGATAACCATGGATCCAAGCTCAAGAACTTTCAGAATACCAACCTACCTATATTTAGTAAGTCTGAGGATCCCTTAGATGCTGATGACTAGCTGCAAACCAATGAGAACAATTTGGAGGTCGCAGGAGTTGAAGCCAATGAAAAAGTATTGTTTGCCACCCATTATCTGGCAGGTGATGCAAGAGCCTGGTGGAATAGCACTCGTACCATGAACGAAGGGCAAACGATGACTTGGGAAGCATTCAAGATCAAGTTCAGCCGGACCCATGTGCCCCAAGGTTTGGTCACTAGGATGAGGGATGAGTTCAGGGAATTAAAGCAAGGGAGAATAACTGTGGTGGAATTCCTGAATGGATTACATGATGAGATGCAGATAGTGTTAGTCAACATCAGTTTTGCGGATCTAGAAGAACTAGTGGACTGGGCTATCCAGATGGAAGGAAAGATCAACCAAGCCAATGACAACCATAAGCGTCGCATGATGCACTAGCCTGGATCCCACCATACACCGAAGTATCGCCCCAACCCGTCTACAGCATATGCCCCAAGAAACAACAGACCTCCTATGTCCAGTCCAAACTATCCCAATCGTGGCGGAGGAAACTTGAAGTCTGGAGGAAACCACCACAATAACCCCGGCAACTCCAATAACTTGAACCGTGCATCGCCCAAGTCCAACAACAACAATACTGCCCCAAGGACTGGAAGCAATGCTGTGCCTATTGCAGGAAAAGACAAGTCCATGATTACATGCTTTGAATGCGGAGTCAAGGGTCACTACTCCAACGAGTGCCCCAAGAAGCTTGCAGCAGCCACCAATATGAATGCACCCGCTCAGCAGCAACGATGTGTTCAGCCTGGAAAGAGATTTTCCCCAGGGAACTCACTCAACTGCAATGGCCGTCTGATCCACATGAATGGTGAAGAAGCTTAGGAAGCGGCAGATGTCGTGCTGGGTATGTTTTCTGTTAACTCAGTACTTGCAAGAGTGTTGTTTGATTCTAGATCATCGCACTCATTTGTTACAGAAGATTCAACCAACAAAATTGAAGCATGTTATGATAGTTCAAATACCTGGTTCAACCACCAAAGCTAGAAAAAATTTGCAAGGCTATACCTATCAGAATCCATGTAATAGATTTTTATGCTAATCTAATAGTACTTGGAACCAAAGGTTTGGAAGTAGTACTAGGAATGGATTGGATGTCGAAACATAAAGGATTAATCGACTATGCAAAGAAAGCCATAACCATGACCAGTAGCACTGGAGTATCAGCAGAGCATGTATCTGAGACACTCCCCCGTCAATTCAAATGCAACAAGAGTCTAGCCCAACCAACCCTAGACCAAGTCAGAGTAGTCTGTGAATACCCCGGTGTGTTCCCAGATGAATTGACTGGTATGCCCCCAGATCGGGATATCGAGTTCGTCATTGAACTAGTTCCTGGAACTAGACCCATAGCTCAGGGACCTTATAGTATGAACCCATCTAAATTAGTGGAGCTGAAGGAGCAACTTGATGCTATGCTAGAGAAAGGTCTAATTCAACCAAGTGCATTGCCATGGAGATCGCTTGTTTTGTTTGTGGATAAGAAATATGGAGGTAACCGTTTGTGCACAGATTATCGGAATCTAAATGATGTCACCATCAAGAACAAGTACCCACTGTCGAACATAGAAGATCTGTTTGACCAGTTGACTGGTGCCAGAGTGTTTTCTAAGATTGATCTTAGAACTGGTTATCATCAACTCAAGATTTGTGCAACGGATATCCCAAATACTGCCTTTACCAATATGGATTGTATGAGTATACTGTCATGTCTTTTGGATTAACCAATGCCCCCGCTTATTTCATGAATCTCATGAATAAGATTTTTATGAACTTCCTGGATAAGTTTGTCGTTGTTTTTATCAACGATATTCTGATCTATTCCAAGTCAGAAGAAGACCATGAGTTACACCTGAGAACCATCCTTGAAACCCTTAGAGAACATCAGTTGAATGCCAAGTTTAGCAAATGTGAGTTCTAGTTGAAGGAAGTAGGATTCCTAGGACATATCGTGTCGGCGGGAGGAATTGATGTTGATCCCACCAAGATTAAGGATGTTGAAGAATGGAAAACCCCAACCACTCAAACCCAAGTCCGCGCATTTCACGGATTAGCAGGATATTACCGCAAGTTTGTTGAGGGATTTTCGAGCATCACAAGACCGATGACCCAGTTGTTGACGAAAGATCAGAAGTTTGAATGGACGGACAAATGTGAAGCAAGTTTTCAAGAGCTCAAGAAGAGATTAATTTCAGCCCCAATTCTGATTATGTCGGATATCAAGAAGCCTTTTGATGTGTATTGTGATGCATCCAAGATTGGACTAGGATGTGTGTTGATGCAAGAAGGCATAGTCATATCATATATGTCTAGACAACTAAAGCAACATGAGCAAAACTACCCTACCCATGACTTAGAACTAGCAGCCGTAGTTTTAGCTTTGAAGACCTGGCATCATTACCTTATTGGTAACCGCTGTGAGATTTATTCGGATCACAAGAGTCTGAAGTATATCTTCACCCAGAAGGAGCTGAATATGAGTCAAAGGTGATGGATAGAGTTAATCAAGGATTATGACCTTGACATTCACTATCACCCCGACAAAACCAATGTGGTAGCGGATTCTCTTAGTAGACTATCGTGTAGATTAAACACCATGATAAAAGAAGCCTAGCCAAGTTTGCATAAGGAGATGGAGAATTTAAGAGTAGAGCTAGTTAGCGCAGGATTCCTAGCCAGTATTGAACTTCAACCCACTTTGATCTGTCAGATCAAGGAGGCGCAGGAAGGAAATGCAAGTATGGACGGAATCAAGCGTCGTATCGGTATAGGTAAGGTACCCAGATTCACCGAAGATGAAGAAGGAGTGTTGTGCTACAAAGGACATATCTGTGTACCAGCAGATTCCCGAGCTGAAACAAGTCATCATGCAGGAAGCTCATGATACTCTTTATTCTGTCCATCCTGGAGGAACAAAGATGTATCAGGATTTGAAGGAGTAATTTTGGTGGCACAAGATGAAGAGAGAAATCGGAAGCTACATAGCCAAGTGTGATATCTATGAGAGAGACAAAGTGGAACATCAGCAACCCGCAGGACTTTTGCAACCATTGCAGATTCCAGAATGGAAATGGGATTTATTCGGAATGGATTTCATCACCGATTGGCCTACATCTAGTAGGGGAAATGACTCTATTTGTGTCATAGTGGATAGACTGTCTAAGGTAGCCCATTTTATACCTATCAAGACCACCTACCAGAGTTCGAAGCTAGCAGAGTTGTACATTGCTAGAATCGTCAGTTTGCACGGAACCCTAAGACCATAGTATCGGATCGAGGAACCCAGTTTACCTCAAGATTTTGGCAGAAAGTCCAAGAAGGATTAGGAACCAAGCTGAACTTCAGCACCGCTTATCACCCGCAAACCGATGGACAAATTGAAAGAGTCAACCAAATCTTAGAAGATACGTTGAGAGCTTTTGTGCTAGAATATGGATCAAAATGGGAAGATTGTCTGCCTTTCACAGAATTCTCATACAACAATAGTTATCAAGCTAGTTTGCAAATGGCCCCCTTTGAATTTCTGTATGGAAGGAAGTGTCGAACCCCCTTGAATTGGTCGCAAGTAGGAGAGAGTCAGATCTTCGGACCTGACATCCTACGAGAAGCCAAAGAGAAGGTTCACAAAGTTCGTGAACACCTCAAGCCCACCCAATCCAGACAAAAGAGTTATGCTGAGAAGAGACGTTGAGACCTAACCTTCAATGTAGGAGATTTTGTGTATCTCAAAGTATCACCCTTGAAAGGAATGCAATGTTTTCAACTGAAAGGGAAATTAGCCCTCAAATATATTGGACCCTTCAAGATTTTGTATTGCCGAGGAGAAGTATCATATCAACTGGAACTGTCGGAGGAGATGTCAGCCATACATAATGTGTTCCATATCTCGTTACTTCGCAAATGCCTAGAAGTTCCGGAGAAGACCGAAGTGTTCAAGAACATCAATCACAGAGCCATAGATATCAACAAGGATCTAACCTATCGTGAAGTACCCATTCGTATTTTGTAAGAAGCCTTTAGAACCACCAGGACCCAGAGTATCAAGTTTCTCAAGATCCACTGGAGAAACCATACTAAAGAAGAATCTACTTGGGAGCGAGAAGATTATATTAGGACTGAGTTTCCAAATCTCTTTAGTTCCTAGTTTTTCCTAAATCTCGGGACAAGATTTTGTTTAAGGAGGGAAGGTTTGTAACACCCCAAAAATATTAATCAAGATTATCAAATTCTAATCACCCAAGTTTAGGGTTAACAAAAACTTTTATTATTAAATTTAATATGACTGTATGTGTGAATTGCATTAGTATATGAATGAGTGAAAATGCCATGTTTGATTGCTACAAATGATAAGGAATGGTTTAAAGATGAATACTACATCATATAGGCCATTTATAAACAAAATCAAAAGAAAAGAAAATCAAATATGAATCATATAAGCAAATGGTCATTTTGACCAAACTTATCCACTATACCACTTTGTGTGTTTCTAGTAAAAGATTTCTAACATAAACTTTCCCAATTCTTTTCACCCCTTGATAGACCAAGTAAAAGTGAACACAGTCCCACTTTACAAACAAACAGAAACAAATTCCAAATCTATTTAAAGGACATTGCAAAATTGAATCAACTTCATATGTATAGACCACCATTTTTCAAAAACCACTCAAATCAATTCACCTTGGCAAACCCAAGCAACCATAGCCTATCAAGCAAGTACTCAGAACATTCACTAAAATTTATCCAAAAATTCAAAACTTAAATTCATGCGGCCATTTGGTCGAGCACCTGGTAGACACAAATAAACATTGCCTAACTTGTACTGTTCTGAGAAGTGATCAATCGTCACTAGTGCCTTAAATATCTCCCTGGACTCCCCCGGCACCTAGCAGCGCAGTGGACACACTCCCCCCTTTGTCGCGCCCACCAGTGCAGCGCCGCCCGAGCTCACCGTGCAGGTCGACCAAGCACCGCTCGCCACAGCCAATGCCGCCCTCTCCCACGATGACCAGGAGACAGGCGACCGTCCACCGCCACCCTCTGTCCACCCCTCGACCGAAGACACGTCGTGGCCACCCGTGATTGTCGCAGCCACCTCTGTCAGCCGTGCCGAGAGCGCGCCAGAGCGCCACAGCCGACACGCGCACAAACGTCGTGCCTCGCCCTCTTCACGCGTGCCTGCACTCACTGTGACCCCAGCTACCCCCCAGACATGCATGTTCGCCGCCGCGCGGACCGTAGCCACTGTGCGCCATCTCGAACGCTGACGTTCCTGCGCAGAGCACAGACCGCTCCCGACCGCCCCTTTCCACGCCATCACTCGCATGACGACCGCCCTGAAGCACCGCGTCGACCCCTACCCTCAGCCATGCCGATAGCCCTTTGTAACGACGCGGCTGACAAGCTCAAGCCATGTCGCTCTGTCCATCTCGCCGATGAATAAATAGAGGCCACGCCAGCCTTCATTCGCTAGACCATCCTACTCCCCTCTCTCTCAGACACCTCCCACACCTCTCCTCAGAGAAAGGCGAGCACCACATCGCTGGAATTTCACCGGAGTCCGCCGCTGCAGAGGAGAAGAGGAACTGGAGCTAGGAGCCGCCACGACCACCATTCAAACCGCGGTCGATGACAACCTCATTCGGCCCCATCACCGACCCTAGCTGGAGCCCTGGTGAGCCCCCATGTACCCCCACCGTCGCGATTAGGGTTCAGTCTCGTCGGAGCTGTGCGACGGAGACGACGACGCTTAGCCGTTGATCACGCTCTAATCACACGGCCCAGATTGAAACTTACCGCTTCGCGTTAATTGAGTCGCTGACGAGTAGGACCCGCCTGTCAGCAACCCGCTGCGCACGCGCCGTGTAGTTGGGCCGGCCCAATTAGTTTCCCACGCAGAGCCTGTTGATTCAAATAGATTTTTCCATTTTAATTAAAACTATATTCTGTCAGTAGATTCAAAAATCAATTCAAAGATATTCACTAAACCAAATTGCATGATTCCAACTTTGTTAGAAAGATATTCAAATTATCTATCCAAGCCCGTTGGATTCAAACCATTTGAAATTATAGATCACATATAGTAAAAATAACAGGACAGAGGATTTTTCCACTTCAAACATTTTTCAAAAATCAACTATGAATGCTTTTGAGATGATTCCAACTCTCAAAAATCACATTTGACAAGATCTATCTGAATATGCAAAAAATATTTAGGTTTACATGCAGTGATTTTGGACTAGTACTAAAAGAATGCTATATAGGCATTTCTAGTCACTTTAATTGTATTAAATAGTAATTCTAAACTTTATAAAATATGACCACCACTTTAAATCACATTCCCTAGTATTAGAATATGTCGTGATCACATGTGTCAACATGATCCAATATTTTAATTGGAGAATACTAAACCTTAAGTATTTTCAGTGAGTAGAAATTAATTTTCTAAAATAAGATAAATAAGACTAGGTCTTTATTTCACGTGATGATTGTGATGATGCTAGATCATCAAGTGTGAGCCTTAGTGTGCTGAACAGAAGTAGTTAAGTATTGTTTGTTGATTGTGTACCTCGTATTCATTTATAGACGCTAGTACCGACCCAGGCTACGAGGAGGAGGAGTACTACAAGAAGAAGAAGAAGAAGAAGAAGAAGAAGTGTTGGGGGGATACCCCCGGGTAGGGTCACGCCGGGGTATAAAGGCCGAGTTAGCCGAGGTTTGGCAAGGCCAAAGCAGATGCTGGCCGGGTCACCTCAAGGCAGGCCGAATCATGGGGTAATCTGGACCTGGGGGCGTTCGCCTAACTAGGTCTCATACGACTTAAGCAGTAAGTCGGAAGTGTGTGTTTTACTTGTATGCAGGAACGGGTGTGGCCGGATGAACCATCACCCGGGTCACAGCAAGCTTCTAGGAGAAGGAAGGAATCTCGCTGGTCAAAAGGAGCCTCGGTACGCACTGCCTGAGCGAAGCGAGCAAGGACAGGACCACCGGGGCGTGGCCGACAAGCGTGACGGCGCCCGCGTCGGCTGACGAGGGCGCCGCAGAGGCTCACGTAGCTAAAGCATGTGTGACGCGGGGGAAAAAGCACCCCGGTCAGTTTACCACTTTGGGAGGAGGCATATTCTCCACGTATGCCCTAGGCAGAAACCGAGCCTCCCCTATAAAAGGGGGGCTAGGGCTTCTATAGAAGGGGTTGGTGGGTTGGTCTCTCTACGATTCTGTTGAGGTCTAGGGTTTCAGGTGAGATCTGTGGGTGAGAGTAAGAGAGCTCCTTCTTCCTCCTCTCGCCAATACAGCTCTAGGAGCACTTGTAACCTTGGAAGTAAATCAATACAAACTTCTGTGTGGAGAATCACTTCACTATCCCTCCCTGGATTCCCCTAGCGTGTATTAGTCCCCACCTTTAGCCTATACATGGCATCTGCCGTGACACCACCACGACAGTTGGCGCCCACCATGGGGCTAGCGGCGCTAGCAGGGGTCAAAATCTAGACGGGAAACTTCATCCCCACCGGCGAGCGCATCGTCTCTGGGCTCGTTCAGCGCTTTGGAGCGCGGGACTTTGTCAGCGACAACGCGGGCTGCTTCGGCACACGCCCTCTTCCGCGCAACGGCATCTTCATCAAGCTCGGCGCGCACAAGATCTATGTTGCGCTGGACGTGTCCAACGTTCATCCGCGCCACGTCGTCGAAGCAGGTGAACCGCCCCTCACTGTGGCTCGCGGGGAGCGTATCGCTCGTTCCCCGGACCGTGCAGAGGTAATGATGACAGCGCCAGGTGCGGGTGCAAGCAAAGATCCGGCGCCAGATCCGGAGATGATGCCCAAGGAACCAAGGAAAGGTAGAGGTCCTCCGCTAGAGAGGCCGGAAAATGTGTTGAGAGAGGCAATGGATAGCTTGGCAAACCCTGTAGTAGCAGCGGTAGATCCGGCTCGTGCACAGGCTTAGCTGGAAGAAACTAGGCAGAAAATACTAGAGGGCGCAAAGAAAATAGCAGCGGCCCAGCAGTCGTTGAACATGACGCTGTGTGAGTACGCTAAGGCGAACAAGGTTGATAATGTCAAAGTCAAAGGGAGAAATCTCATGAGCAAAATGAACAGAGAAAGTGACGCCGGAAATGAGGAGTCAGAAAACTGTTTGTCTGTGGGGCTGCCGAGGTATAGTACCCCGGCCAAGAACCTCAGGGCAGCGGATGCAGCTGCGTCCGAGTTAGAGGGACTGACGGGTGAAGCCCGGCAAAGGCAGCAAGATCAGGTTAACGAGCTGGTTCAGATTGCAAATAGGCAAAACGAGGAACTACTCAGGGTGAACCCGGAGAGAGCTGGAGCCTCCAAGATCATCCATTCGGCGGTGGGTAACCCGGAGAAATCCGCTAGAGCCGCATCGTCCCCTCATGGTGGTCCAAGGAGAGAGGAGGTGGTAACCACGGCCAGACGGAACAAACAGATTGTCCCGTATGACCCGACACGGGCAGGGAAAGAAAAAGAAGCGCAGAAAAATGATGATCGACGGAGTGTGAGCCGAGGCGAAGCTGGCTGAGGTAACCGTGACCAAGGCAATGCCGGTCAAAGGAACGTTGTCAACGGCAATGCCGGGCAGCAAAACTGAGCCGGAGAAAGACAACCGCAGCAGCGGAACATGCCAAGGCAAGAGCATAGTGCCGGCCGAGGTATGCAACAGAAAGGTGCGCCGCAAGAGCAAAACCGGTATAACGACGGTGATTCGGAGATGGCAAATGCGGGATATCCCAGACCGGACTATCATGTGATAGGGTCGAGATTGGGAAGTAGGGTTTGATGCCGGACGATGCGAGGTTGAAACTAGATCGACTATATAGGTCGGAACAGATTGAATGTCAAGGTCCACCGGGTCTAGCATGTTTTGGACCCCAGATCATGAAAGAGCCACCAGTACCGGACTTTCAGCTGCCCAGGGGCACCAAGACCTATGACGGTAGTACCAAGCCAGAGGATTGGCTGATCAACTATGCTACGGCTGTAAAAATTGCCACAAGCAACCTGAGATGGGCCGTACGGTATGTACCCCAGATGTTGGAAGGCCCGGCAAGGGTGTGGTTGAACAATTTGCCACCAGGAAGCATCAACTGCTGGATAGATTTCGAGGAGATATTCATCAGCAATTTTTTGAGTATGTATCAAAGGCCAAATAGGCCACAGACCCTAGCTATGTGCAAGCAAAGACCCAGTGAGACAAACCGGGAGTTCTTGACCCGGTGGTGTACCGTGAGAAACTCATGCGAGGGCGTGATAGAATCACATGCCATAGCATGGTTTGCGTAGGGGTGCAGATATGGAAGCGAGCTGTGGATGAAGTTGCAACAGAAAACGCCGGCTACATTGGCAGAAATGATCCGGATTGCGGATTCGTATGCGTTGGGTGACCCGACCCAACCGAGGCTCGCCTCAAACGAGTCAAGCGATGAGTACTATCAAAGGGATGGATCCGGATCATCCCGGAGGAATGATTGCAGAGGAAAAAGGAGAGATGATAGACCGGACCACAAGTACGGTTCGCATCAAGTTGTAGCTGTGAATCAAGATCAACCCGGAGCAGGGGGTAGCCAGCGCCAGAAAACTGGAGGTCAATGGACTCCAAGGAACCATGGGAAGAAAACTTGGACACCGGAGCAAAAGAAGCAGTGGCAAGAAAGGAAAGACCGTCCGAGGTATACTTACGAGTCGATGTAGGGCCAGCCATGTAAGTTTCACACGCCAAATCCGAACAACCCAGCAGGTCATACGACGAGGCAATGCGAGTCGATGCGCAAGATCGAGCAAGGTGGTTCGGGGAATGCTCAGGCACCCCGGAATGATCAGCCTCGGCAGGAATTACCCCGACAGCAATTGCTCTCCGGAGCGAACACGCAACAGCTAATGTTGCCTCCCCCTCTGCCGAGGTATGATAACAATGAAAGAAGGGATGCAGTGCATCAGGTAGAAAATCAGCATCAGCCGGATCAGAGGCACCCGGAAATGAGGGGAGAAACGAGTACAGGGAGCATCACCAGAGCTACTGTGTATTCACCACAGAGGAAACTGATAGAAAAAGCTTGCAGCATAGGCATATGGAGGTGAATGCAGTAATGCCTGCAGTGACGAGGTACATGCCTTGGTTCGATCAGGAAATCACCCGGAGCATTAGGGATCATCCTAAGCTCATGCCGAGCCCTGGTTCGTATGCGTTGGTGCTGGATCCTACGTTCATTGGACCTAGCATTAATGTAAGGTTCTCCAAGGTACTGATCGACAATGGCAGTAGCATAAATATCATGTATGCGAACACAATGCGCAAGTTGGGTATCTCGGAGAACATGCTCCAGGCCACGAGGACAACTTTCCATGGCATTGTGCCCAGCATTTCTTGCGAGCCCATAGGCAAGGTCCGGGTCGATGTCTTGTTCGGCACGAGGGATAATTGCCGAACTGAAAATCTGGAGTTCGAAGTGGTGAACTTAGAAAGCGCGTATCATGCGTTGCTCGGAAGGCCAGCGCTGAACAAGTTCATGGCAAGTTGTCATATCAGCTACTTGAAGATGAAATTTCCCGGACCAAACAGAGTGATTACCATTGCTGGGGACTTCCGACGTTCGATGGAGTGTGCATCGGCCGGATCAAACTTAGCCGAGTCACTTGTGATCGCGCAGGAAAAAAGAAAAATTCAAGAGGTGGCGGCATTGGCTCAGTCCGCGCAGCAGTATATGCCGGCACTGAGTAACCCGCATGGAACTGTCTCCTTCCAGGCCACGAAAGATACCAAGAAGGTTCCCATTGATGACATGTTCCCAGAGCGCACCGTAACAAGTGGTGTCGGGCTAAGTGATAAATAGGAAAGCGAACTCGTCAGCTTCCTCCGTGAGAATCGGGACATTTTTGCTTGGTCTACATAGGACTTGCAAGGTGTTCCGAGGGAGTTGGCCGAGCACTCTTTGAATGTGAGACCCGGAGCCAAGCCGGTGAAGCAACCTCTCCGCCGCTTCGCCGAAGATAGGAGGAAAGTCATTAGAGATGAGATAGCTCGGTTGCTAGCTGCAGGATTTATCATGGAGGTTCTTTACCCGGATTGGCTGTCTAATCCGGTGCTGGTGGAAAAGAAGAAGGATGACCCGCATGTGGCAGTGGTTTGGCGCATGTGTATCGATTACACGAACCTAAACAAGGCGTGTCCAAAAGACCCATTTCCATTGCCAAGAATAGATCAGGTCATAGACTCAACTGTTGGATGCGAACTGTTGTCATTCATTGATGCTTATTCTGGTTTCCACCAGATACCTCTGAATCCGGATGATCAAATAAAGATTGCGTTTATTACCCCGTATGGGGCTTATAGGTGTATGCAAAAATGTTTGCAGGACCAAATAGGTCAAAATGTACAGGTGTACGTGGATGATGTGGTTATCAAGACCAAGGAAAGCAAAACGCTCCTTGACGATATCAGGCAAACATTTGCAAACCTAAGAAGGTTCCGGATGAAACTTAACCCGGAAAAATGCACCTTCGGTGTCCCGGCTAGAAAATTGCTTGGTTTTCTCGTCTCCAGCCGAGGTATCGAGGTTAATCCAACCAAAATCCGGGCCATCGAACGAATGGAACTGCCGAAGTGTCTTAACGATGTCCAGAAGTGCACAGGTTGCCTGGCCTAGTTAAGTCGCTTTGTATGTCGGTTGGGAGAAAAGGCTTTGCCTCTTTACCAACTCATGAAAAAGTCGGATAAGTTCATTTGGACACCGCAGGCCGATGAAGCCTTTGCCCACCTAAAGAAAATGTTAGCCACGGCACCAGTGCTAGCCTCACCACTATCAAAGGAGCCAATGTTACTCTATATAGCCGCAACCAACCCGAGTTGTAAGTGCAGTGGTAGTGGTGGAGCGCGATGAGGAAGGTAAGTTGGTACAAAGGCCGGTGTATTATTTGAGCGAACTGTTGTAAACCTCAAATCAGAACTACCCACATTATCAAAAAGTGGCGTATGGCATGTACATGGCCGCCAAGAAACTGAAGCACTACTTTGAGGAGCATCCCATCCGGGTCATATGTGAGGCCCCCATATCCGAGATATGCTCCGCAATATGACAGGAGAGAAGCCATCAAGTCTCAAGTTGTGGCGGACTTTTTCGTGGACTGGGCCGAGGTGCAGTACGAACCACCGCTTCCTGATCCGAACTATTGGCGAATGCACTTTGACGGCTCAAAAACCAAAACCGGGCTAGGTGCCGGAGTGGTACTCACGTCGCCGAAGAAGGACCAGTTGAAATATGTGCTGCAGATCCACTTCACCGCATCAAATAATGTCGCCGAGTATGAAGCACTTGTGCATGGGCTCAAGGTAGCAAAAGAAATTAGTATACGTCGGATCATATGCTTTGGCGACTCGAATTTGGTGGTGCAGCAAGTGTCGGGAGTGTGGGACGCCCTTGATCCAAACATGGCACTATACAGATTTCATGTGCAGAAGGTTTCTGGTTACTTTGAGGGATGCAAATTTCATCATGTACCCTGGGTGGAAAATGAGGCTGCCGACATGCTGTCGAAGCTCGGGTCAACCAGACAAGCAATTCCACCGGGTGTAGCATTGAGCATCTCAAGAAACCGTCCATCAGGCCATCCCCGGAGGCCGAGTCAATCTACGTCCCGGAGGACACAGAATCCAGAGCTGTGCCCATGGACGTTGACACGGGAAGTGGTGCGCAAGACCTGGGGACTGCTTCGCAAAACCCGGGGACTGCTTCGCAAAACCCGGGGACTGTTTCGCAAAAACCGGGGGCTGCTTCGCAAGACCCGGAGACTGCTCAGCATGGTCCGATTGAAGTTATGCCAGTGGATCAGATGGAGATAGACGAGGACATGTTCCCCGTGCGGCCAATACAGGCTTGGGCACTGCCTATATTTCAATTCCTAAAGGATGGAACGTTACCTACTGAAGAGGTGTTGTCTAGGCAAACACAGAGGAGGGCAAAGGCCTACACGATCATCAATTCCGAGTTATACAAAAGAAGTGTGACCAATGTCCTCCAGCGGTGTGTTGACCCGGAAGAAGGGCTTGAAATCATCCGAGATATACATCAGGGGGAATGCGGGCATCACGCCTCATCCCGAGCCTTGGTAGCAAAAGCGTTCCGACACGGATTCTACTGGCCAAATGCCTTAGAGCAAGCAGAAGATCTGGTGAGAAAATGTAATGGTTGTCAGAGGTACGCTACCAAGACACACATGCCGATGTCGGAACTCAAGACCATCCCAATCACTTGGCCATTTGCCGTATGGTGCTTGGATATGGTTGGCCCGTTCAAACCAGCAAGGGGAAATATGACCCACATTCTGGTAATGGTGGACAAGTTTACGAATGGATTGAGGTGAAGCCTATAAGAAAATGTGATGGAGCTACGGCTGTAACGTTTCTCAAAGATATCATCTTGAGGTACGGTTATCCACACAGTATCATAACTGATAATGGCACAAATTTTGTGGAAGGAGCATTTGCTCGTTTCTGCCGGGATAAGAGGATCCGGCTTGACGTAGCTTCGGTAGCCCACCCCGCATCGAACGGGCAAGTGGAGAGATCCAACGGATTAGTATTATCCGGGATAAAACCCCGGCTCATTGAGCCGCTGCAAAGATCAGCGGGGTGCTGGATAGAAGAACTACCAGCGGTACTGTGGAGTTTAAGAACAACTCCGAATCGATCAACAGGCTATACGCCGTTCTTTCTGGTATATGGGGCAGAAGCTGTATTACCAGCCGACATAGAGCATGATTCGCCTAGGGTCACCCAGTACACAGAAGCCGAAGTGCAAGAAGCCCGGCAAAATGATGTTGATCTGCTGGAAGAAGCGAGAGAACTGGCACTGTCCAGATCCGCCATATATCAGCAAAACCTCCGACGCTATCATAGCCGGAAAGTGTGCCCCCGAGTCTTTCAGGAAGGCGATCTGGTGCTCCGGTTGGTACAACGGCCTACTGGAATGCATAAATTATCCCCCCATGGGAAGGGCCGCCATCGTGAGCAAAGCATTGCACAATGATTCTTACTATCTTATAGATGCAAAGCCACAGGAAAAGAACAAGGCGGACAGGTCCGGAGAGGAATCAAAGTGACCATGGAACATAGCTCTACTTCGTCCTTTCTACACCTAGCTAAGAGGTGAATGTATCCGAGTTATCTCGTATGTCGGTATGTATGTCGGCAATGAGCTTATCAATGAAATGTTGGCACCTCGAGCAGTAACTTGGGGACTGCCTTAATAATGTTTGTTATTTTTTGCGCGTTAGCTAGAGTAAGTTATTCTACTTAGCTCGGATTAGTAGTGTGTGAGCACCAAAAACCCAACTCTTTGACTTGCTGCTGTCCAACAAGAATTAGCTTCATGGCAAGCAAGAGAACAAGTTTGGAATTGCGTAGCACATGAAAAACGGCTAAGGAAAAGAATTTATTCGAGCTGACATTTTTGTTTCAGACTAGCCCCGTATTCATTTTCAAATTGTTATACAGTTTTATTTTTGAGCTAAGTCTAAAAGTTTCCCAGTATTGTTAAGACAATTTTTCAAGCTCGGATTTGTAAGTTGTAAAACCGAATCAAGGTAGACACGATCCGAGCCAAAAGAAAAAGAAACTCGGGGACAATTCCATGTGTTTGGAATACAATTCCACCCGGCATACCGGGGATCTCATAAATGTTCAAGTGTTTTTTCTTAAGGAGCAGCGGGAGGAAGTTCGGCATCATCATCGCCCTCTTCGATATCTGAGGCAGTGTCCTCTTCGTCTTCACCCGAATCATCTTCAACGTTTTCAACTTCCTCCTCACCTGCGACTTCCAGGAAGCTCGGACCCACAGTCCATTCATGAATGGGGGCATATTCGATGAGGCTGTGGGCGCAAGCCTGGCGCCGAGCTAACCACTCCGGGTCATCTGTCCATTTAGACCCGGTGCGCAGGCGTGTGAGGAGGCTGAGATCTATCTTCTCGTACCACGTCAAAATGTGGTGAAGGACGGTATCGGCTACAGCACGTCCAGCAGATTCTCGCCAGAGGTCGAGCTGGGTCTCGATCTCCAAAAGCCTTTCAGCGAGCTGTGTGACTCTTTCCGGAGCATCATCGGCGAGCCAGAAGGCGTTGAAGACCCGGACTGAAACATCGAGGAGGTCCCTGTCGTAGTTCTTAATAATTTCCACGCGAGACGACAGACTGACCAACAGGTCCTCCATGTCAAAGGGAATGCTCTCACCCTCACGAGCGACTGGAGTACCCCTTTCTCGGCGGAAATTGGCGACAGCAGCACTTGCAATGGCAGTACCCTCTGGAAAGTGGCCTGGGAAACAAGGCAAAGGACAAAGTTGAGAAAACAAGACATATGAAGTAACCCGGAGAAATAAGGCGGATAAAGGAAAAGAAATTACGTGAGATGTGACTGTGAATCCGGGTCAATTCCTTGATGCAAGCATCATGCCTCTTCCGAAGTTGCTCGAGCTCAGTATTTGCCGACTCAAGTTTGACCTCGATTTCCTGAAGAAGTTCATGGTCCTTAGCATTTTGGAGTTTGAGGCGCTCGCACTCTTCGGTGTAGTCCTGGCCAGCCTTTTTTAGCTCGGTTTGGTGTTGCACCTTCATCTTAGCCATTTCAGCTTTGAGCTTGGCTATGTCATCATCTTTGGTCCGGAGGAGGGCGAGCTCGTCATCTTTCTTCTTTAGTTCGGCTTGGTGCTGCCCTGCTTGTTCGAGAAAATGCAGCATCATGTCAGGCATATCCACACTTTCTTCAAGCAATGCTGAAATCGTGTGTTGGCCCGGCAGAGCCGAGGTATAAATGTTTGCCGAGCCAAGGAGGAAAGCTGATGAAAAGCACAGTAAAAACAGACAAGAAGGACGTACCCTTGATCTGCTCCAAGTTCTTTCGCATTATCTTGTTTTCAGCTTCCACTCCAGCTGCGGAAACTGAACAATCAGATTAGTTCGGCAAGCGAAGTTGAAGAAAATTGAGGAAAGTATTAGGAAGAAATTTACCCCTTTTCTCGTACTCCACGGTGAGTGCAGCCTGTTTCGTGCAAAGATTTTTGTGCGTATCCAACAAGCGCTGGAATTCAGCACTTCGGCGGTTGGTGGTCACCTAAAAGATACACAGAAACTTAGTCAGCTTTGTGCATGTCCGAAGTGTACTAAAATTCGGGCCAAGTGGAACTTAACCCGGCTCTAGGTGTGTGCATGTTCGAAGTGTACTAAAATCCGGGCCAAGTGGAACTTAACCCGGCTCTAGGTGTGTGCATGTCCGAAGTGTACTAAAATTCGGGCCAGGTGGAACTTAACCCGGCTCTAGGTGTGTGCATGTTCGAAGTGTACTAAAATCCGGGCCAAGTGGAACTTAACTCGGCTCTAGGTGTGTGCATGTTCGAAGTGTACTAAAATCCGGGCCAAGTGGAACTTAACCCGGCTCTAGGTGTGTGCATGTTCGAACTGTACTAAAACCCGGGCCAAGTCGAACTTAACCCGGCTCTAGGTGTGTGCATGTTCGAAGTTATCATGGAGCTACGTTAGTTCTATAAAAGAGTATCCGGCCGAGTAACAAGTTACTCCCCCGGAGGCTCGGGGACTAATGGTTATTATCTACAATTTGCAAAGGAGAAACGACGTACCTCCATCATTCGTCCAGCGAGGTTAATGGCCTTTGTGGTGGTATTCATCTGAGCGGAAAACTCGGCGGGGCCAAACTTTTCCAGGAGATCAGATTCCTGGACTACCTCTGCCTTATTCCAGTTCATGACAAATTCCATCAGGCTCGGAGGATACCGTTCACCCGTGGGCATATGGGGCGTCACCAAGCCTTTTGCATGTGCTTCCTTCCTCTCCACCAAGGCAAGGGCGGGGCTGGTGTGCAAAACCAACTGCTGGGCTTCGGTTGGCTCGGCAGGCACGTCCTTTGCCGCTGATGTCTTCTTGGGGAGCATTGACTCAAGGGTGCGTTGCCCAGGCTTAGCAGCACTGGGCTTGGCAGCGTCCTAAATCTTGTTGCCCACAGTCCATTCATGAATGGGGGCATATTCGATGAGGCTGTGGGCGCAAGCCTGGCGCCGAGCTAACCACTCTGGGTCATCTATCCATTTAGACCCGGTGCGCAGGCGTGTGAGGAGGCTGAGATCTATCTTCTCGTACCACGTCAAAATGTGGTGAAGGACGGTATCGGCTACAGCACGTCCAGCAGATTCTCGCCAGAGGTCGAGCTGGGTCTCGATCTCCGAAAGCCTTTCAGCGAGCTGTGTGACTCTTTCCGGAGCATCATCGGCGGGCCAGAAGGCGTTGAAGACCCGGACTGAAACATCGAGGAGGTCCCTGTCGTAGTTCTTAATAATTTCCACGCGAGACGACAGACTGACCAACAGGTCCTCCATGTCAAAGGGAATGCTCTCACCCTCACGAGCGACTGGAGTACCCCTTTCTCGGCGGAAATTGGCGACAGCAGCACTTGCAATGGCAGTACCCTCTGGAAAGTGGCCTGGGAAACAAGGCAAAGGACAAAGTTGAGAAAACAAGGCATATGAAGTAACCCGGAGAAATAAGGCGGATAAAGGAAAAGAAATTACGTGAGATGTGACTGTGAATCCGGGTCAATTCCTTGATGCAAGCATCATGCCTCTTCCGAAGTTGCTCGAGCTCAGTATTTGCCGACTCAAGTTTCACCTCGGTTTCCTGAAGAAGTTCACGGTCCTTAGCATTTTGGAGTTTGAGGCGCTCGCACTCTTCGGTGTAGTCCTGGCCAGCCTTTTTTAGCTCGGTTTGGTGTTGCGCCTTCATCTTAGCCATTTCAGCTTTGAGCTTGGCTATGTCATCATCTTTGGTCCAGAGGAGGGCGAGCTCGTCATCTTTCTTCTTTAGTTCGGCTTGGTGCTACCCTGCTTGTTCGAGAAAATGCAGCATCATGTCAGGCATATCCACACTTTCTTCAAGCAATGCTGAAATCGTGTGTTGGCCCGGCAGAGCCGAGGTATAAATGTTTTCCGAGCCAAGGAGGAAAGCTGATGAAAAGCACAGTAAAAACAGACAAGAAGGACGTACCCTTGATCTGCTCCAAGTTCTTTCGCATTATCTTGTTTTCAGCTTCCACTCCAGCTGCGGAAACCGAACAATCAGATTAGTTCGGCAAGCGAAGTTGAAGAAAATTGAGGAAAGTATTAGGAAGAAATTTACCCCTTTTCTCGTACTCCGCGGTGAGTGCAGCCTGTTTCGTGCGAAGATTTTTGTGCGTATCCAACAAGCGCTGGAATTCAGCACTTCGGCGGTTGGTGGTCACCTAAAAGATACACAGAAACTTAGTCAGCTTTGTGCATGTTCGAAGTGTACTAAAATCTGGGCCAAGTGGAACTTAACCCGGCTCTAGGTGTGTGCATGTTCGAAGTGTACTAAAATCCGGGCCAAGTGGAACTTAACCCGGCTCTAGGTGTGTGCATGTTCGAAGTGTACTAAAATCCGGGCCAAGTGGAACTTAACCCGGCTCTAGGTGTGTGCATGTCCGAAGTGTACTAAAATTCGGGCCAAGTGGAACTTAACCCGGCTCTAGGTGTGTGCATGTTCGAAGTGTACTAAAATCCGGGCCAAGTGGAACTTAACCCGGCTCTAGGTGTGTGCATGTTCGAAGTGTACTAAAATCCAGGCCAAGTGGAACTTAACCCGGCTCTAGGTGTGTGCATGTTCGAACTGTACTAAAACCCGGGCCAAGTCGAACTTAACCCGGCTCTAGGTGTGTGCATGTTCGAAGTTATCATGGAGCTACGTTAGTTCTATAAAAGAGTATCCGGCCGAGTAACAAGTTACTCCCCCAGAGGCTCGGGGACTAATGGTTATTATCTACAATTTGCAAAGGAGAAACGACGTACCTCCATCATTCGTCCAGCGAGGTTAATGGCCTTTGCGGCGGTATTCATCTGAGCGGAAAACTCGGCGGGGCCAAACTTTTCCAGGAGATCAGATTCCTGGACTACCTCTGCCTTATTCCAGTTCATGACAAATTCCATCAGGCTCGGAGGATACCGTTCACCCGTGGGCATATGGGGCGTCACCAAGCCTTTTGCATGTGCTTCCTTCCTCTCCACCAAGGCAAGGGCGGGGCTGGTGTGCAAAACCAACTGCTGGGCTTCGGTTGGCTCGGCAGGCGCGTCCTTTGCCGCTGATGTCTTCTTGGGGAGCATTGACTCAAGGGTGCGTTGCCCAGGCTTAGCAGCACTGGGCTTGGCAGCGTCCTAAATCTTGTTGCCCTTGGCTTGCTGGGAAGAAGAAGCCGTAGCAGCGGTTTTTCCCTGCCGAGGTTGAGAGGACTCAGAAGATGCAGAGGAACTGGCCGCTGGTACTCTCGTTGCTGGACTTGGTGCCGGCGCTGATGTTTTCACAGCCGGAGTGGGTGCTGATGCCGGAGTTAGAGATGGGGCTGGTTTGGCTGCTGGTACTGGAACGGATGCTGGAGTCAAGGTAGCCTTAGTGGCTGCTGGTTGTGGCGTTGCCGAGGTAGTGGGTGCCATTGCTCTGGCTGGGCCAGTTCCCCCCGCCCCAGGATGACCCGGAGCAGCCGCAGAGCTCTCCGGAATAGGGCTCAGCGGACGTGACTCATCGTCACGACGGGGTGAAGGGCTGGCCCGGAGAGGTGATGAGATACTGGATCCACTTTGAGGGACCTCCACCGGAGCCCTGTGAAATCAAGTAACGTCAAAAGAAAAATTACGACGAAGTAAGGAAGAGCGAGTTACGGAAGAAAGAAGGACTTACGCATCCGAGGTTTCGGCTGCTCTGGGTTTCCGAGCCCTTCGTGCTGGGGCCTTCTTTCGCCGTTTAACGGGCTGGGAAGGTCCGGAGGAAGAGCTTGTGGAAGCTGCGCGCTTTTTCTTCGGCGCCACCGGAACTGGCTCGTCCGTGGCGAGGGGAGGATCCTCGTGGATATGACCACCGGAGTGAGCTGATGGCAGAAAAGCAAAAGAAAGGGGGACAGCCTCAAACGGTTCAATTATCTCGATATCTGAGTAATCTTCATCATCGGGCCAATCTCTAGCAGAAGAGAAGTAACCCGTGGGTCGTTTCATGGCATCGGTCATGGGGAGAAACATCTCTTGGTCCGGCTCCTCCTCGTCCGAAGTCGCCCGGTCCGGTGCCCACTTAAGGGTCGGATCGGTGCCGTCCTCGAGCGTCTGCTGAAGGAATAGCTGAGGAAAAGAGTAAACAAATGAGTCAAAAATGCAACAATAACAGACATGTGATTAGTCCGGGGTAAGTTTGCAGCATGAAACTTACCGCGGAAGGAAGCCGGTCACGGCAGAAATGCTCAATTCCCCAAGTCCACTCAGAGGAGAAGTCCTTGTGAGTGGTGAAGAGAGCCTTAACCCGGCGATAAATCTCCGTGTTGTTCAGTTTGAAGGATAAAGTCCGGTTGGGATCACGGTCGTAGCTCATATGGCACACCTTGTGGGTGCGCTTCTAGAGAGGGGAGATTCGGTTGCGCACGAAAGTGATCATTGCATCCTCGTTGCGCAACCCGAGCTCCTTCAGCTCCGCAAACCTTTTGTTCACTTGGTTGGCCAGGGCCGTAGGTTTCCTGGCAACGGCGCCCCATAGATCCGGGTTCGGCGGACCCGGTGTATAGGGGAGCAACCGGATCAAATCTTCGGTGCCCGTGTTCCGGACGTAAAAGAACGTCCGGGCCCACCCTTTGTAGGATTCTAGCCCTGTGACCCGGGGGAAAACAGAGAACCACCGGGGTGAGATGGAGGCCGCTCCGAACTGAGTGAGCCGCTTGTCCTCCGGATCAGTGTGGATGTCGGGAATAATGTTGCGACGAAGGGCGAAAAACCAGATCCACAGCTCCTTCGTGGGCCATAATCCGGCGTAGCCTTCGATTGTAGAAGCAAAGGCAGAGAGAGAAGTAATGGCATTGGCTAGAAGATGGTGCGGCTGGAGATGGTAGGTACTGAGCCAATCATGGAAGAAATCGCTCACTGGCAGTCCGAAGCCCCGTTGAAAGTGAGACAGGAACACAACAAACTCCCCAGGATTGGGTGAACGAGCTAGCTCGGCGGAGGCGAGGCGAGCGGCGACGCCGGCGGGGATGCATCTGGTCCGGTAGAGCCAGTCCAGATCGTCCTGGCAGACCCAGGAGCCGGCCCACGCGCCACGGTCCGCAGCAGCGGCGTCCTCCTCCATCTCTTGTTCAGCAATGGCGAGTTCTTCTTCCATCATCTGCTCCTCGAAGCCCTCGCTAGCGCTAGAGGCGGCGGGGGATAGTGGCCTGGATTGACGAGGACCTGTAGCGGGAGATTTGCGTCGTAGTGACGGTGACGCAGAGGCGCAACGGAGAAGTGCGGCGGCGACGCTGCTTTTTGGCAGTGCTGGCAGCGGCGTGGTCGTGAGGAAGACGAAGAGGAATAGCAGCAGGCAGAGGGGTGCGGCGGGGGAAAAATCCTAAGGGAGGCGCCCCTCCACTATTTAACCACTCCCATCTGGAGTGAGTGGGATCGCGCCCTGTGGACCGGCCACACGCTGTGGCCGTGTATTACCCGTCTGGACCAATCAGAGAGGAGCCACACGGAAGGCCACAGGGCGGAGAGAGTCCTGTGACATGACGCACTGATGCGGTAAACGAGGAGGCAGGCGTGACGTGACCCGCGCATAGTGATAACTGACAATTACTGCGGCGGTTACTATACCGTCCCTTAAAATAAGACGACAATGATTACCCTTCACATGGGCTAGCGTACGAGAGAAGGAAGTAAGACCCGGATGGAACTGTGGTAACCCGGCCGGCAAGTGAAAACTTGCAATGTGCGAAGGGAACGTAAATCCAAGCTGTCCGAGGTACAGAGGTAACTCGGCAACAATGACAGGGGCACAAAATGGAACCTGGTGTGGCCTTAGCGGCCAAGGCGGCTAAGACCGCACCAGCTTCGGGGACTAATGTTGGGGAGATACCCCCGGGTAGGGTCACGCCGGGGTATAAAGGCCGAGTTAGCCGAGGTTCGGCAAGGCCAAAGCAGATGCTGGCCGAGTCACCTCAAGGCAGGCCGAATCATGGGGCAATCCGGACCTGGGGGCATTCGCCTAACTAGGTCTCATCCGACTTAAGTAGTAAGTTGGAAGTGCATGTTTTACCTGTATGCAGGAACGGGTGTGGCCGGATGAACCATCATCCGGGTCACAGCAAGCTTCTAGGAGAAGGAAGGAATCTCGCTGGTCAAAAGGAGCCCTGGTACGCACTGCCTGAGCAAAGCGAGCAAGGATAGGACCACCGGGGCGTGGCCGACAAGCGTGACGGCGCCCGCGTCGGCTGACGAGGGCGCCGCAGAGGCTCACGTAGCTAAAGCATGTGTAACGCGGGGGAAAAAGCACCCCGGTCGGTTTACCACTTTGGGAGGAGGCATATTCTTAGGAATATGCCTCCACGTATGCCCTAGGCAGAAACCGAGCCTCCCCTATAAAAGGGGGGCTAGGGCTTCTGTAGAAGGGGTTGGTGGGTTGGTCTCTCTATGATTCTGTTGAGGTCTAGGGTTTCAGGTGAGATCTGTGGGTGAGAGTAAGAGAGCTCCTTCTTCCTCCTCTCGCCAATACAGCTCTAGGAGCACTTGTAACCTTGGAAGTAAATCAATACAAACTTCTGTGTGGAGAATCACTTCACTATCCCTCCCTGGATTCCCCTAGCGTGTATTAGTCCCCACCTTTAGCCTATACATGGCATCTGTCGTGACACCACCACGACAAGAAGAGAACTTCAACCACTGCACTAGTCAAGGGAAGCCTAACACTAGAAGTTAACTGTGCAAGCCATCCTTGCAAGATAACCTATGCAAGATGTATTAGGCATACTTTGGTTATGCAACCTTGATTATACCAATCCCAAGTTTTACTTGCAAGCTTTATTCTTTTACTTTTACCAAAGTTATTTACCTTTAGTTAGTGATTTGTGAGTATTGGAAAAATAGGATAGATGCCATAAAGAGAATAAAACTAGGCCTAAGTAGTTATACTTAGATGCCATTAAAAAACATAAAACTAGATTTGGATAGTTACACTTGATTAGCACCCCTCATTATTCAATACCCTCAATTTTAGTGGCTAGTGCTAAGCATAAAAGTTGAACACTTTAGATGGGAATACTTGGTGAAAATGATTATGAAAACCTTGGAATGATGGTTCATTCTATTGAAATGTTTTGACATGTGTTATGAACACAAAATGATTTGATGATGAAAATGTTGAGGCATGAGCCTTGGCCCTTATAAAAACTAATGGTTGGGTTCGGATGAGATACCATTCCAATTTTACTGTACAACCACAATACCTGAATTGGGTAGGGCTTAACTGGAAGTTTATATGCCTTAGTATGGGTTCCCTCACGGAAAGAGGTTGAGCTGAGGCTACCTCGTGTGAATGTCCACCTATGTAGTGCCCAGGATGGTAGATGGCCATGGCCGGGAGGCCAAGCTCATAGGGGAGGTGCCTATACTAGAGTGTGTAATTGAAAGGTTATGATTGATTATCCACATACTAAGTATCATGATTCAGGGTTATCCCTGACGGATGTATCGAATTTTGTGGTGAAAGTGTACCACCTCTGCAGAGTGTCAAACTATTCGAATAGTCGCGTCCGCGGTCATGGACAGTTGGAGTGGCCATAGTGTTCTGTTATCAGATGTTTTCAAAAATGACTTGTGAATTGAACTATGACCTTGACTTGACCACAACAGGGTTGTGGACATGAAAACTAGGTTCCCACTTAGGTGATGTAGAAAATTTACATTAGGTACTTTACCTTTGAACTCTTACGAAATAAACCTGGCTTTTTGCAAATAAACCTAGAGCTTAAAATTCCTACTAGAACTACCTTACTTGTTAGTGATAATTTGTGAATACTTAAAGAGTACTCATGGCTTTGTCCCTAGCTATTACTATGGCCAGACTATGGGGAGGACTACCAGGAAGATGGACAGCAGGAGGTCTATGACAACTAGGATCATCTCCCATCTTCAGCATTTTCTGTGACCCTGAAGATACTGCCCCTACTACGTTTACTTTCCGCTGCTTTGATTGTATTAAGACAGGATCATGAGATCTTTTATTTGTAAGATCTTTACTATGGTTTGCAATGGATGATGTACTGTGGTACCAATTCTGTTATGTCTCGCAAAAATGGTAATCCTAGGATTGCGATGAATGGCATAACAGGCATCTGGGATTAAAAATTCGGGTGTTGACAAACACAGATCGCCAGCCGAACCGGTATGAACCAACCACAGACCGCTGCGTGGTGCCTAGCAGCGTTGACTGCCTAGACAGTAGATGAGTCAGCGTGAATATTCCAGGAATATTCTCTTTTAAACTGGAAATTGAATATCATTTGCAGAATATGTATTTAACTTCAAAAAATCATAGCAATTAATCTACATCTCTAAAAATAGAAAATAATATACCGTTTGATTCACAATTTTGTGTATATTAATAATATGCAATTGTATCTGACATTTACTATAAGTATTCGTCGTGATTATTCAAATGGTTTAATATCCTTTTTGGAGTAATAAATTCATAAGAAAATAACTACTATTCAGAAAATTGCAACTAACATGTCTATGGAATCACAAGAAAGTGAAGAACCTATTTATGAATTAAAATTGCAAGTTTACTGTATGTATATGTTTGAGTTTAATTAAAGGCATACTATACTATGAAAATTATAGAAAAAGATTTGTAACTCCTTTTTGCGAGATTCTTATCGCCCTAGCTCTAAATCATGTTACCTATCCAGTAGTATTTTTTCACAATTTAACTGTACTGGTTACAGTAGAAGCTTAATATTTTGCTAAACAGCCTATTAATTGGAATAACAATTCATATCAAATGGTTTTGATGCATTAAAAGGTTTCCATGCATGTCATTAGTAGGTATAATGATTAGAGAACATAAATATACTACTGAAACCTCTATTAAATTATCATGCATGCATTTGTGCATTTGTTTATGATTGTGTATGGTTGTTTATGTTTTGCAATTGTTTCATCGATAGATTGCGAAGAGTGCAACATCTGTGATTGCAACGAGTGCTTGAACAACTCCAGCAACTATCAAGGCAAGTAGATGATATTTTGATCATACCTTGTCCTACTATTTTCTCTTATGCATGTGTAGTGTATTTCTATAGATTATGTGGAGGAATTACTATGCTATAGAAATCCCATGTAGTTGAGCCTCCATAAGATAGAAGTGCTTAGACCTGCTGTATAGACGGGGAATGGATCATATTATGGTGAAGTACGTGTTTGCTCAAACTAAAAACAACATAATGTGAATGAATTATCTAGGCGGAGTGGTTGGATTGTCAACGGAGTGTGAATAATAGTGGGGAATGCCGCCCAGGGTACTGAGAAGGATTGGTTCTATTTGTTATAGTAGCTTACGTGTGCAACCATGTGCCATTAAGAATGGGTGGCTGGTTGGACTTAGTAGGTCGTAGTAATCCGAACCCAGCGTAGCCAGAGATGTAGTGAATGGTAGGTTGGGACCGGTGCGCAGTGGGGTTTGGAGATATACTTCCCGAACGGTCTCTTCTTGGACTTCTCCCTATCATAACACAATATGAGTGTGGTGGTATGAGCTGGGTTGGCCAAGTCACATGGGTAAAGTGTACAAACCCCTGCAGGGTGTAAAACTAAGTACCTAGATGTGTCCCTGGTTACAGACGATTGAGTTGCTTGATATCAAGGCTATGACATATTATCACTCATCCTTATTTCTTGATTACTAAAACTTGATGGGTGAACTTAATGGGTTGCTGTGAATCAAAATGGTTTACAAAAGTAGGATAAAGGTATTTGAAAAGTATAAGCTAGCCAAAGCTCCACTAGCCAAATAAGAATGTAGATACTAGGTGTATTGTCTTCTTATTTTAGCGCTATTTGCCATACACTCCATGTATTGACCCTTCGGGGCAGCTACGTGTTATGTTGCAGGTTATACCGATTCAGAGTGATCGAATTAGGTCGTGGTACTCCACTCGACATTTGTTCATTTGTGGGGAATTTGAAGATGGAGCCTATTATATGTTTATGCTTCCGTATGCTACCTTGTTATTTGAGCTAGCATTTGAGCTAAGCACTATGTAATAATTACAATTCTGGATCATTCGATGTAATAATAATGCACTATTATATTATTTAGTATTCATCTATACTGTGTGTGCTAGTGAACTAATCCAGGGATTGGCACTATACACAGGAAGTCAGTCTTATCAAGCGAGGGTGTTACACCCACGCATGCGCAAGAACAGTACACCTAATGTTTCGTTATGCAGCGTTGCTTTGAAGCTATAGCCAAGAGAATATTTGCCCAACTAGACACGAGTCTTAACGCTGCACAACATGATAGTCTATCAAAAAGATTCTCGGAGCATCTCCATGAGTCTTCCTATATTTGTCCAAAAATACTGCTCCAGTACCATTGCTAAAAGTGGTCCCCTACCAAAAAAATACTAATCCAACACACCACTTCCTATCCTATCCTAGTAAACTATAGCAATCTGGGTCCCCTTCCTCCCCTTTGTCCCATTGACAAGTGGGACCAACCTTCTAGACCATTTGTAATGTACGAGTGTGTGCTGCATAGTGTGCCTGCGTGCTAGTGTTTGTGCACACGTTCTAGTGTGTGCTGCATATGTTATCATTTGTGTGGCCATGTGTACATGTATTTGTACGTGTCTCTGTACGCGTGTGTGGTGTGCGGCCATGTACATGTATACGTGTAGCTGTTTGCGCGACGTGTGAGTGGCCAAGTATCTAGAGGCGTGTATATATACATTTACATATACATGACATGTTTTAGTATGAGTATATGTATGAGAGCGAGCTGTGCTACAAACATATAATCCCTCCGACCCATATTTGTTAGTTTAGATTCATCTAGATATGAATATATCTAGTCAAGTTTTAGTACTAGATACATTTGTATCTAGACCAAGGCGTATCCAGTGGGGGTGTCATGGGTGCCATGGCACCCCCTAACAAATGCATATTCTTTGATCTTGTAGCAATTAGTCTAATTCTATGTGTTAAAAAACACTTGTACATGATATTAAATCTATGATAATTGAGCCTGGCACCCCTCAGATTTAATCCTACATCCGCCATTATTCTAGACAAACGTGAGTCAACTAATATGGATTGGAGGGAGTACATGTATATGTGCTATTGTGTTGTATGTATGACATACTCGCCCCACCCGTTAGCACACACACACACACAAACATTATGATTGCTATACATTATCTTATCTTATCTTACCACTATATAGTGTACGAATAACTTTCAATATTGACCGTTGGATCAAGACTCGCGAATCCCAACATTTCCAGCCGTTGGATCTTATTTTCTATTCTAGCATCTAGAAGATTCTATTTTTTTGAACGGTCTAGAAGATTCTGTTGATAGTCTTCATCACAATGAATGCTATACAAAAAACTCAAAACACACTTCTCCATCATTCTAAAATCTTTTCCCTCGTTTCTCTAGACCATGTTACCAAAAATTTCATGTTTTAGATACCTAATAATCGTTGACTTCCACATGATCTTATCTTACCACTATATAGTGTACGAATAACTTTGAATATTGACCATTCGATCAAGACTCGTGAATCCCAATATTTCTAGCCGTTGGATCTTCTATTCCATTCTAGTATCTAGAAGATTTTATTGATAGTCTTCATCACAATGAATGCTATGCACAAAACTCAAAACACACTTCTCCATCATTCTAGAATCTTCTCCCTCGTTTCTCTAGACCATGTTACAAAAAAATAAAGTTTTAGATAGCTAATAATTGTTGACTTCTACATGATATGCAAAGTACAAGAACGAAATATACACCCATACTTTATAGATGTTGATCAAATTTATATTTTTTCTGCTTTACCTATTATAATTTTATATAGTGATGATATGTTAGACGTCTATTATCTTAGTCTCACATGCAGGGCACGTGCAACTTACTAGTATACAAAGTAGATGAACCAAATATACACCCATTCTTTATAGATGTTGATCAAATTTATATTTTTTCTGCTTTACCTATTATAATTTTTTATAGTGATGATATATCAGACGTCTATTATATGAGTCTCACGTGTAGGACACGTGCAACTTACTAGTATTATACGAAGGCTAGGAAAATAGGATTTTCTAGGATTGCTGAACCTTCTCTTTCCTCTTCCTATAGCTAGTTTTTAGCAGTCCAAAATAGCAATGATGTTTGAGATGCTCTCATGGCTAAGGGCATCCGCAATGTGCAAAAAAGCACACCTTAAGGCCTATGTGGCATTTTCTAAGGTTCATCTTATACGCTGTGGAGAAAATAAACATGTCTTTAAGCCTTGTAGACTTAGGCCATCCGTAATGTATCTTATCTTATCTTATCTTACCACTATAGTGTACGAATAACTTTGAATATTGACCGTTGGATCAAGACTCACCAATCCCAACATTTCCAGCTATTGTATCTTCTTTTCCATTCTAGCATCTAGAAAATTCTATTGATAGTCTTTATCATAATGAATGTGATGCACAAACCTTAAAACACACTTCTACATCATTCTAGAATCTTCTCCCTCGTTTCTTTGGACCATGTTACCAAAATTTTCAAGTTTTAGATAGCTAATAATCGTTGACTTCTACATGATATACAAAGTACAAGAACCAAATATACACCCATACTTTATAGATGTTGATCAAATTTATAATTTCTTTTTATTTACCAATTATAATTTATATAGTGATGGTATGTCATACGCCTATTATCTGAGTTTCACGTGCATGGCACGTGCAACTTACTAGTATAAAGTTGCACATGCCTTACACACGTGAGAATCGGATAATAGATGTATGACATATTGTTTTTTATATAAAATTATAATAGGTTAAATAATTATAATTTTGAGCCACATCCATAAAGCATTGGGTGTATATTTGGTTCATCTACTTTGTATCATATACTCCCTCCATTCTAAATATAAGATATTTTAGCTTTTGTGAAAGGAATGCATCTAGATGAATTTTCGTGTGTACGTTCTGAGTGAACCTACACATTAAAAGGTGTCTATACACACTCGTTTCACAAAAGCTAAAACATCTTATATTTAAGAACAGAGGGAGTAGAGACCAACCTATTAGCTACCAAATACTCAATATGCTCTCGAGAAATGACTAAGAAGATTCTAGAATTGTCAATAGTATCTTCAAGATGATAAAATGGAAAAGAATATCTGATGGCTCGCAATGTTGGGACTCATGAGTCTTGATCCAACAGCCAATATTCAATGTTATTCGTACACTATATAGTGCTAAGATAATATAATATAAACAATAGTATCTTCTATACGATGCTATAGAATGGAAAAGAAGATGCAATTAATACTGGGATTCACGAGCCCTTGATCCATCCAACGATGAATCTTGTTTAAGTTATTCGTACACTATGTAATCATAAGATAAGATAAGAAAGACTATCAAAATTATCTTCTATATCATAGAATGGAAAGAAGAGGATCCAACGTCTAACATTATTGAGATTCGTGAGTCTTGATCCAACAGTCAACATTAAAAGTTATTTGTACACTATATAGTGATAAGATAAGATAAGAAATAATATCAGTTGTACCTTGATGTAATTAGGGTGCTTCATGCTAAATGTATGGACCTCGATGTAATTTCCCCTTTTTTAGTTTCGTGATGTAAAATGTACTCCCACCATCTTTGTAAAATTCGAACCTATAAGTAAGTGGTAAACTTTAAATGTATTTAAGCTTAGTTGTTAATGAGTAAGAAAATTCTTGGATTTCAAGACGAACCACCAAGGACATGGACATATCTACCTCATACTTTATGCTGATGATGATCCCATATCCAAGAATCTGCATGCCGCCAAATTTGGCCATATTTTGAGAACAAACGAAGAGGTAGTAGTATGAAGAGTATGGCTCGATCAGCTCCTCTCTCGAGAAAGAGTCGAACCCGTTTGCTTTCCTTACTTAATTTTAGGGTGCTTCATGCTAAATGTATGGACCTCGATGTAATTTTACCTTTTTTGCTCATTGATGTAAAATATACTCCCACCATCATCCGTATAAAAATTCAAACCTAAAAGTAAGCACGATATATTGCTCTTAAAATTTTCCAAAAATCTTTTGAAACTAACCAGGAATTCAGTACATCGATAACCACCGAAAGTTCTGGAAACTAACAGAAATTCAGTACCTGCCATGAAAAATGGTAAACATGAGATTTGAAACATTCAAAAAAACGTCGTCACATTAGATATGGCCTGAACACTCGAGGGTTTTTCGAGCCGAACGACCGATTAGGTCATGGTCATATTTCATGATAATGTTCCCATATTTGGTAGATGGACGTGTCTTGCTATGGTATATAATAATGCTGGGGTGGGAGTTTCAAACTAGTATTAGGAAAAAACATGTTCAAATTTCGAGTGTATCTTTAGGGTCCGTGTTGTAAAAGTTTAGGTTCCAGATGTATTTTGGTTTTCTTTTTGGACCGCTATGTAATTTTTGTGCCCACCCTTGGATATTAAGGCACACCTTCTTGGTACTTCAGGGCAGATTTCTAGTTAGAAAGAAAAATAAAAAGTTCCCAGTGACCAGAATTATTTTGCGCACGAATATTTGGATCTGAATGCCCTAGACCCAATTTTCAGAAAAAAAGGACTATTGTGCAAAACTTGAGTAGTCCGTACTTCTACTGAACCAGGGGCACCAGAAAATTAACCCAAAGCTACCAAAGAAAAAACGGAGGAAAAAATAAAGAGCGAGAAGAGATTATTAGAGAATATAAACGGGAGGCAGCATGAGAGAAGCGAAGGAGTTGAAGGCGGTGTGATGTCAGAGTAAAGCTAGTTTGACGGGTTTCTGACACGAGGTACAGGTACCTACTACTAGTAACACAGTACTACTAGTACTACTACTATATTTTCTCTCTCCTTCGCTGTCTCTCACCATCCATCCTTTGTCTCCCTCCCGTGCAGCGCCCCGCGCGCACCGGCCGGCTGATCTCTCCCTTGTCCCACTCCGTGGAGCCACACACGTGTGCCTTGGTATGGCCGCACTATGTGTGGCCTGTTTTTTTCTTTTTTTCTTGAGAAGAGTCTCTAGCGTGTTGGTCAGCTGCCTTGGTGTGCATATATAGGAAGTGAACATCGCAGATTTCACAATGTCCTGCTCCATGTGTTGGTGTTGAATAGTAGCCATTGCAAATTCCACCAAGCTTAGAACCATCATGTCACACCCCTCCCTAAAAAATTTCCATAGCACCGTAGGCTATATTCTCAATATGTGTATATAGTTATTATTAATGGACTTAATATATACCTTTTTTCTCTATGAAGACTGTTGCTTAATAACAACATAATGTTTGTTAAATCTACATGTGACTTGTCCATATAAATGACATAGTGACAATAAGCATGGAGCATCATCATACATCTTCCCTTCTCCTTTTTTTGCAAAAAGTATCTTGGAATTAAAACAAACATTGAACAGTACAAAGCACCTCAACAAAAACTAAATTTACATCGAAATTCTTGAGATGCACTTCGTCTTCAACCTCAGTTGGTCGCGCCACGAGGAGCAATGGTACCTGCCAGATTGACATGTTTTTTTGCAAAGATGTCGAGGATATCCCTACGACGGAGGATGTCGGTCGTGCGGGCGTTGTTCATGCATGACGTGCCCTGGAATACACACTGCTCAAGGAGGCTGATGAAGAGGTCCAATTCATCATGTTGGGAAAGACGTTGTGCGATAATAGCTACCTCCATGTAGATGTCCGCTGGTGCGCCGGGCAAAGCCTCGGAAAGCTGCAGGGCCATCAGTGCGTGGAACAGATCGTCTCTAGAGAGACCATCCAAAAGAGCATGGAAACAACCTGGGGTGGAACACCTAGACCAAAAATTGGGGATAAAAGCCAGTTATAGCTAGGCTAGATGAATGAAGTCCATAGAAGAAAACGATATCATTACCGGTAGCATGCATTGTGGAAAACGTACCTATTGGGTATGCCTCACGACGCATGGCCTAAAGGTGGGAAGTGAGGTTGTCCACCATGCATGTGATGACGCTGAAGCTGGTGAGGAAAGAGTTCACTGTCTTCTTCAACCAGGATGCGAAGATGGCGTCAGAATGGGTGTGTGCCACGGCGCGTGCCAGCACGACACGGAGGCGCTGCAAAGAGTCGACCTGGGGGTGGGTGTCCCTGGCTTTCTCTATCAGACGGATGGCGCTCGCCCACACAACCACCATCTTTCCTTCTCTCTCTCTCTCTCTCTCTCTCTCTCTCTGGATATAGCTCTACGGCAGACTCCATCGCTGGTCAATCTAGGTACTTTTGTACTCTTGCTTTTGGAAATGTAGTACATATATACTACTCCCTCCGTCCCAACCCTTAGGGCATAAATAATTTTTCCTTTTTTCCACTAGATCGTCAAGTTCTCTACTTTGCCCTTCTTCCCATCTGATTTGACCGCAAAAACGGGGGCAAGGAGTCTTAACAGGAGGAGAAATTAAGAGGGTGGAGCGGTTACTGTGGTGTTGTGATTGGGCATGCATTGGGAGCAAGAAAAAGGGAGTCCACCGTGAGCGAGAAACGAGGAGCCAGGGTAGCATATGAGAGATAGTTATGGAGGTTTCCTGTCGTGCATGCAGGGGTAAATTAGGAAGTTTTAGGCTAGATTTCTCTCTACCAATCTCTCCTTAATAACCGCGCCGGAAAATATCAGCCTTATGCTCTGAGATGGAGGGAGTACTAGTAGTAGTACTCGTATAAGCAATCAACGGTAGAAAGCTACTACCACCGGTCTAGTTGACCTTCAAGTATTAAGTGCCTACCTAACCAAGCCTGCATGCGTATCTTGGTAATTGTGCGGCCTCTCACATAGCCAAATCCCCACTTAACATGGAGTACTAGTACTGCCTGTTCAAAAAACATGTACAAGTAGTAATAGTATTGTACTCTCTCTGTTTGCGACTATTTTGTTGGTACCAAGACGTGGCCTTGAAAATTGGTGAGAAAATCTTGGAAACGTTAGAGCTAGCCTCTTAACTGTACTGTAATTCTCACCCCATTGGTTTATTTTTTTCCTTCACGCTCATGCAAAGGTCGTTTTGTACCGCATAAAGAGAGAAAGGTGGATGCCAGAAATTAGGGGTTGCAATAACTAGGGCACTAGAAATTACTCCCTCCATCTTATTGCATTTTACTACTCCCCGTATTCTGTACCTTGTGTCAGGAACCCATCGCAGCTTTGCTATGACATCGCACCGCCTGTGCACCTTGCTCCTACGGGTCCTAACAAAGTTCAAAGAAAATGCCACCATCCCAGTTATCACATAGAGTGGACAGTGGACTATGTGGTTTCTTTATAATTCCCATGTTTTTTTACTAGGATTTTTCAAGATTCCTAGCTAACTTTGCACACTTCAGTGACTTTTTGCTGATTTAACAAAAAAGGATTTATGCATGATGACCTACCATGTCACATGCACTACGTTCCATAAAAATGGTAATAATGGAAATGAATGTAAGACATTTTAGCTTTGTGAAATGAATGTATCTAGACACCTTTTAGTGTATAGGTTTACTCCGAACCTCTACGAACATATACACTAAAAGACATCTAGATACATTCGATTCACAAAACTAAAAAGTCTTATATTTCTAAACAGAGGGAGTAATACGCATAAGAGGATGCCACATAAAAGTATTTGGTTTCTTATAATTTCTTTATTTTATTTCCATGCCTTCAAAACATTATCAAAGTTGTATGCATGAAGTAGATTCTTAGCACGAAGATAGTTGCATTTCTCAAAACACGTGATGGTCCTTGGTATATTGACAGCGTTGGTACCTTCAAACAACATTTGAAAAATTCAAGAGCAAACCTATCGTGCTTACTTATAGTTCATATCTCACATAATTTCGTTAAACCAACATAAAGTCCTGTAAGTGGGCGAAATTAGCTACGGAGTTTGAAAAATGCTAAAACTTGGGAACTATAAGAAAGGCATTGTACACTTTGTCTAACCAGTAAGTTGCACGTGTGTTGCACACATGATGAGAATCAGATAATAGAAGTATGACATATCATTTTTATAGAAATATAATATGGAAAGCTCAAAAACAATTATAATTTTTAGTCACGTCCATAAAATATCGGGTGTATATTTGATTCTTGTAATTTGTATCATGTACTATAGAAATCAGCCTATTAGCTACCTAATACTCAACATGCTCTAGAGAAATGATGAAGAATATTATAGAATTATTGAGAAGTGTGTTTTGAGGTTTCTGCATAGCACTCATTGTGCTAAATACTATCACTAGAATCTTCTAGTAGATGCTAGAATGGATATAAAGATCCAACGGTTTCCAATGCTAGCATTTGCCAGTCTTGATCCAACTGCCAAAGTTCAAATTATTTGTACACTATATAGTGGTTAGATTATTAAATTGGTAAATAACAAAAATTATAAATTTGATCGACATCTATAAAGTATGGGTCTATATTTGGTTCTTGTACTTTGTATCATGTAGAAGTCAAAATTTATTAGCTATTCCTAATACTTGAAAATTGTGGTAACATGGTCTAGAGAAATGATGCAAAAGATTATAGAATGATGGAGATGTGTGTTTTGACGTTTGTGCATAACATTCACTTTGCTAAAGACTAACACTAGTGTCTTCTAGATGCTAGAATGGAAAATAAGATCCAATGGCTAGTAATGTTCGGATTCGCGAGTCTCGGTCCAACGGTTAATATTCGAAATTATTCATACACTATATAGTGGTAAGAAATGTGGGGTGGTGGCATTTTTTCAAGTAGGGTGGGCCCAGAAGGAGCACGATACTTCAGTCCACACCTTAACATGGTCAGTGGAAGTGCATGTTACATCAGGGACCTCAGAAAAGGAAAATTACATCCAAGTCCACATATTTAATACAAAGGGCCCTGAAAATAAGCATGGAAAAGCAGTCGGGTCTGGCTCTCATTCTCCACCCACTAGACAAGGCATACTCTTTGTGTGGAGTACTAGAACACTTATACTTGCTTAACAAAGGAAATCCGTGTGGTGCTCACTTTAGCCAGATCTTGTTGATGAAGTGCACCGAATGTGATGGGACATATCTTATCTTATCTTACCACTATATAGTGTAGGAATAACTTTGAACATTGACCATTAAATCAAGACAAGCAAATCCAAATATTGCTAGATGTTGGATCTTTTTTTCCACTCTAGCATCTACAACATTCTATTGATAGTCTTTAGCAACATAAACGCTGCTAGTGTTTAATAAAGTGTGGCAAGCCAAACTATGAAAAAAAACACATACCAAATTGCCAAACTTATGTATGTTATCTTATCTTACCACTATATAGTGTATGAATAACTTTGAACATTGACCATTAGATAAAGACAAGCAAATCCAAATATTGCTAGATCTTGGATCTTTTTTCCATTCTAGCACCCAGAACATTCTATTGATAGTCTTTAGCAGAATAAACGTTTCTAGTGCTTAATAAAGTGTGGCAAGCCAAACTATGGCAAAAAACCAAACACATACTAAATTGCCAAACTTTGGCTTGGCAAATTATGGATAGGAACCAAACACTTCCAAAGTACTAGAACCAAATATACACCCATATACTTTATAGACGATGTAGATCAAATTTATAATTGATTGTGCTTTACCTATTATATAATATTACAACTATATATTATACAAATGAATAACTTTGAACTTTGATTTTTGGATGAAGACTGGCAAATCCGAACATTGCAAACTGTTGGATCTTCAATCCATTCTAGCATCTAGAAGAAGATTCCATTGATAGCCTTTAGCACAATGAATGCTATGCCCACAAGCCTCAAAACACTTCTCTATCATTCTAGAATCTTTTAGACATTTCTATAGACCATGTTACCAAAAATTTAAGTATTAGGTATAGCTAACAAACATTGACTTCTATGTTGACTTCAACATGATACAAAGTACAAGAACCAAATATACACCCATATTTTATAGATGTCCATCAAATTTAAAACTTCTTGAGCTTAACCTATTATATAATCTTATCTTACCACTATATAGTGTACAAATAACTTTGAACTTTGATCATTGGATCAAGACTGGCAAATCCCAACACTACTAAATAAAATTAAGTTGGATCTTCTATCCATTCTAGCATCTAGAAGATTCTATTGATATTCTTTAGCGCACTGAATGTTATGCACAAACTTCAAAACACACTTTTTGGTAATTCTAGAATCATCTTCGTCATTTTTCTAGAGCATGTCGAGTATTAGGTAACCAATAGTAGGTTGATTTCTACATGATACAAAGTACAAGAACCAAATACACACCTGGTACTTTATGGACGTAGCCCTTAATTATAATAGGTAAAGCCCAAAAATTTATAAATTTCATCAACATATATATATAACTAGTAAATTGCACGTGCCCTGCACGTGAGACTCAGATAATAGACGTCTAACATATCATCACTATATAAAATTATAATAGGTAAAGCAGAAAAAATATAAATTTGATCAACATCTATAAAGTATGGGTGTATATTTGGTTCTTGTACTTTGTACAGTATATCATGTAGAAGTCAACGATTATTAGCTATCTAAAACTTGAAAATTTTGGCAACATGGTCTAGAGAAACACGAGAGAAGATTATAGAATGTTGGAGAAGTGTGTTTTGAGTTTTGTGCATAACATTCATTGTGATGAAGACTATCAATAGAATCTTCTAGATGCTACAATGGAAAAGAAGATCCAACAGCTAGAAATGTTGGAATTCGCGAGTCTTGATCCAATGGTCAATATTCAAAGTTATTCGTACACTATATAGGTAAGATAATATAAGAAGTATGGGTGTATATTTGGTTCTGTACTTTGTATCATCATGTAGAAGTCAAAGATTATTGACTACCTAACACTTGAAATTTTTGGTAACATGGTCAAGAGAAATGAGGGAGAAGATTCTAGTATGATGGAGAAGTGTGCTTTGAGGTTTGTGCATAGCATTCATTTTGCTGAAGACTATCAATAGAATCTTCTCGATGCTAGGGGCTTGTTTGATTCGTAGGGTAGGAAAAGCATAGGAATAGGAAAAACATAGGATTACAATGTAATGCCCACATTAATCCTATAGGAACCCATATATATGCAAGAAAGTTTGTTTGATACCATCGAAGTAAAAAAGGATTCTAAGAAAGAGGTTTGGGCGTGGATGTTAGATTTCCTATGCAATCTAGTGCAAAGGATTCCCTAGGAAAATTTCCTATAGGAATCAATAATCATACGAATCAAACAACCATTATAGAAAAATTTCTTATGGGATTTAATCCTATAAATTTCCCATGTAAATTCTTTGAATCAAAAATGTCCTATAATGGAAAAGAAGATCCAACGGCTAGAAATGTTGGGATTCGAGAGTCTTGATCCAACGGTCAACATTCAAAGTTATTCGTACACTATAAAGTGGTAAGATAATGGAAAGATGAGATAGTGTTAAGATATACTACTATTGTTGCTCCATGTCACACCCCGAGAAGAAGGACACACACACACGGACTCACAAAGATTGCTCTTGAAGTTATACTTTGGAACTATTTTGAAGGTGTACACTATGGGTCAATATCTTGAAAATCGCCGAGATTTCCGAACGACTCAATATCTTGATATATATGAATTTGCATGTTGGCAACTCTTACACGGATTTGAAAAAGAACAAAGAATATAAAGAAAAATGAATAGACGAAAAGGGCCCACATGAATTCCTCTTGTTTGCAGTACCTGCCATGAAAAATGGTAAACATGAGATTTGAAACATTCAAAAAAAGCCGTCGTCACATTAGGTATGGCCTGAACACTCAAGGGTTTCTCGAGCCAAACGACCAATTAGGTCATGGCCATATCTACATCATAGTTCATGATAATGTTCCCATATTTGGTAGATGGGTGTGTCTTGCCATGGTATACAATAATGCTAGGGTGGGAGTTTCGAACTAGTATTAGGAAAAACATGTTCAAATTTCCAAGTGTATCTTTAGGGTCCGTCTTGTAAAAGTGTAGGTCCCAAATATATTTTGGTTTTCTTTTTGGACCGTTATGTAATTTCTATGCCCACCCTTGGACTTTAACGCGCACCTTCTTGGTACTTCGGGACAGATTCCTTCTTAGAAAGAAAAAGAAAAAGTTCCCAGTGACCTGAATTATTTTGCGCACGGATATTTTGGATCTGAATGTCCCAGACCCAAATTTTAGAAAAAAAAGGACTATTGTGCAAAACTTGAGTAGTCCGTACTTGTATTGAACCAGGGGCACCAGAAAATTAACCCCAAAGATGCCAAAGAAAAAAAGGGAGTAAAATTCGAAGAGCGAGAAGAGATTATTAGAGAATATAATCAGGAGATAGTGCAAGAGCAGCGAAGGAGTTGAAGGCGGTATGATGTTAGAGTAAAGCTAGATTAACGGGTTTCTTACACGAGGTATAGGTACCTACTACTAGTAGCACAGTATTACTAGTAGTACTACTATGTTTTCTCTCTCCTTTGTTGTCTCTCACCATCCATCCCCTCTCTCCGCTCCTGTCCAGCGCCCCGCACACACCGGCCGACTGATCTCTCCCTCGTCCCACTGCGTGGCATCACACATGTGTGCCTTGGTACGGCCGCGTTGTGTGTGTGGCCTGTTTTTTCCTTTTTTCTTGATAAGAGTATCTAGCGTGTTGGTAAGCTGCCTTGGTGTGCATATATAGGAAGAGGACATCATAGATTTCACAATTTCTTGCTCCATGTGTTGCACAAACCACCACTTGGATAGTTTTCGTTCTTTGTATTGTGTAGAAATCAACCTATTAGCTACCTAGTACTCCACATGATCTAGAGACATGACGAAGAAGATTCCAGAATTATCGAGAAGTGTGTTTTAAGGTTTGTGCATAGCGTCCATTGTGCTAAGTTGCACGTGAGGCTCAGATAGTAGACGTATGACATATCATCACTATACTAGTAAAAGGCATGTGTCACACACATATATACTGTATGAAATGTGATTTAACAAACATTAATAGTCTTATTAGAGAAAAAATTGCACATGCCCTACACACGAGACTCAGATAATAGACGTCTGACATATCATGACTATATAAAATTATAATAGGTAAAGTAGAAAAAATATAAATTTGATCAACATCTATAAAGTATGGGTGTATATTTGGTTCTGGTACTTTATACAGTATATCATGTAGAAATCAATGATTATTAGCTATCTAAAACTTGAATTTTTTGGTAACATGGTCTAGAGAAACGAGGGAGAAGATTCTAGAATGTTAGAGAAGTGTGTTTTGAGTTTTGCATAACATTCATCGTGATGAAGACTATCAATAGAATCTTCAATATGCTTGAATGGAAAAGAAGATCCAACGGCTGGATATGTTGGGATTCACGAGACTTGATCCAACGGTCAATATTCAAAGTTATTCGTACACTATATAGTGGTAAGATAAGATAAGAATTAATAATAACTATCTATACATATTTAGAATACAACCTACTGTGCTATGAAATTTTAGGGGTGGTGACATGATGGTTCTAGAATATGGTGGAGTTTGCTCTAGGTACAACTACACGAATCCAGCTACTCTGAATCATTGGATCTAACATCCCAACGGTCAGGATTGGTGCTATAGATCCTATTAAAAACTACTCCATTATAGTATGGGTAAAGCACAAAAATTCACAAATTTGATCAACATCTATAACGTATGGGTGTATATTTGGTTCCTGTACTTTGTATCATCATATAGTAGTCAATGGTTATTAGCTATCTAAAACTTGAAAATTTTGGTAACATGGTCTTGAGAAATGAGAGAGAAGATTCTAGAATGATAAAGAAGTGTGTTTTGAGTTTTGTGCATAGCATTCATTGTGATGAATACTATCTACACATATTGAGAATACAGCCTACATGCTATGAAATTTTGGGGGTGGTGACATGATGGTTCTAGAACATGGTGGAGTTTGCACTGGGTACTATTCAACATGAATCCAGCTGCTCTGAACCATTGGATATAAAAGCCCAATGGTCTATATGAAATGTGATTTAACAAACATTAAGTTTTTACTAACCAATAGTTTCATTAGAGAAAAAATGCATACATTAAGTCTATTAATAATAACTATCTACACATATTGAGAATACAGCCTACTGTGCTATGAAATTTTGGGGGTGGTGACATGATGGTTCTAGAACATGGTGGAGTTTGCTCTAGGTACTATTCAACACGAATCTAGCTGCTCTAAACCATTGGATCTAACAGCCCAACGGTCAGGATTGGTGCTATGGATCCAATTCAAAACTGCCCCATTATAGTAGTAGAGAGAATACAGCCTACTATGCTATGAAATTTTGGGGGTGGTGACATGATGGTCCTAGAACATGCTGGAGTTTGCTCTAGGTACTATTCATAACGAATCCAGCTGCTCTGAACATTGGATCTAATAGCCCAAAGGTCAGGATTGGTGCTATGGATCCAATTCAAAATTGTTCTATTCTTACATAGATATGATCTTGTTCGCTAGCAGACCGGTGACCCCCGAGTGACACGGGGATATCAATGGGAAACTAGTTTGACTCGAGGATCATGAGGAACCAATGTGCTTATTGCATTAGTCTGATCCAAAGAGCTTAATTGCTAAGCAACCTGAAGGGTCTTAATCGTCTACTGACTGATCCATGGTTTTGGTAACAGGCTAGTAGGATTATTGAAGTTGGGATGAAATCTACCAAGTGGAGTTCTGGCTAATTATGGGTTGCTCTCCTACACATATATTCATAAGATTATAACTGTTACACTTATCATTCGTCCACCTGGCACAGTCACTATCACCATGAACTATATCTCCATGCGCCTTCTTTGTCATCTGCAGAAAACCACAAACAATCGAATTGTTCTTTACTTTTATGCTTTTTATTCCCGAAGTTTATATTTTAGTTTTACTTAAATTCATCCAGTTTAATCCTAATTTCATTCTTATTTCCACACTTGCAGTCAATTCACTCGAAGACCTATGACAACTTTGAGTGTGACAGAGACTTCACTCATAAACACTTGCCTTTGGGATCCCTGTGGGATTGATATCTATACTTCGAAACTAGCTACAAACGATCTGTGCACTTGCAGACATCAAGCTATTTTTGGCGATGTTGCCGGGGAGCTAAGCGCTAAGTGTTTGTATCTTGACATTTCAGGTGTTACTACTACAAAATGGTCTCCCTAGGGGGAAAAGGGTCTACACTATTTGGTAGGACCTATTTACTTGATTATTTTGAGCACGTGCCTATTCAAAGGCGCGAGGAAATTATTGAAAAACGTTTAAGATCAGACAAGGTTGAAGTTGAAAACCAGAGTGATTTTATGGAGATCATGTGCATTTACAGGACAACTCCCAAGAAACCTGAGAAAACTCTCAGAGATAATAGTGCTCCAAACTCTACTTTCCTTAAACAACCGATAGAATTTCCTAATCATGGAGCTAGATAATATCGATTTGATGGTGGAATTATTAAAAATTTGTAGAAAAAGCTTTCAGTGGAAGGTAAGATGAAGACCCAGGTAGACATATTAGAGAGTTTGACGATGTGATGACAACACTTGGACCAAAAGGTTTGCCAAGAGACTTCTCTCATCTAATTTTTTTTCGTTGGTCTCTTAAAGGTAAGGCTCTAGACTAGTTATATTCTCTCCCTCGTCATTACATTAAATGTTGGGGAAAATGTATTGTTAAATTCATAAACAGGTTTAATCCTTTTTAAAAGGTAACTGAAAATAGAAAGAATATAGGCAACTTTAGTCAGAACGTGGGAGAAAACTACCCACAAGCCTGTGATAGATTCTTTGGAATGATCAATAGAATTCCTAATCATGGCTATTCTGAATCAACAATTTTCCATTTATTTTACCATGGTCTCAATACTCAAAGCAGAGAGTTGCTTGACTTATCAGCAAGAGGATCGATAAATACCTTAACTACTAAAGCATGTTTGGAATTGATGTCTACTAGGGCTATGAACGATTCTTTATATAATCCTGATTTCGACACTAAGCTGGAAAAAGGGATGCTTCGTATAACTCCTGATCTTATGCCTGAAGTGTGCAAAACAATGAAAGCAAAATGTATGCCTTCTGAACTTGTTAAGGAGAACAAAGTAGACTTGTTACAAGTTTTTACTGAAGAAGATGAAACTAGAAAAGTTTTTCAAGAATTAAAACATAGACAAGCAAAATCTCATAATAACCTACATAAGCATTTTCAAAGACATAAAAAGATTTTGGCAGAACTCATGGAAAATTATGATGATATTGGCCAAGAAATAAAATTATTTCACAAGTATCTTAGTATGAATAAAACCCAATGTGAACTAATAGCATCTGGTTATCAAATTTTTCTTCAAGATGATATAGATATTCCTGTTTCTACTAATGTTGTTACAAGAAGAGGTGCAGTTGTTACAGGACCACTAGGACCACCAGAATATGAAGCTAAAACAGATCAAAAGGAAAAAGCCTTGCTCAAAGCAAGCCAAGAAGATGATACAATGGTGGATCCTCAAGATGAAACTGCTCAAGAAACACAAGATCAAACCAAGGAGGACCAAAATGATGCACAGGATGACCGTTATGACTCTGATGCAGAGACAGTTGATCCAAGAGAATAAAAAGAGACAAGCAATCACTACAAGAAAAGTTGGCTTTTACAACGGACAATTTTCGTGGTTGAAGGCCCGTTTTTCATGCATAAAAAGTCTTCTATGACGGATGCCCATCGTGGTAAAAGCCCCGTCACAAGAATCTACCATAGTTTTTTTCCTAACCGTGGCAGATCGCACCCTTCAGCCACGAAAACATGTTTCGTCGTAGATCTGTTTGCCAGCCACGTTGACTGCTGACGTCATGCAAAATGCCACATGGCAAAAACCGTTAATGCCTAGTTACCGCCCTTAACAGTCACAGAAACCATGGTAGAAGCCAGGCCCAGCCAAGGCCTGCTAATAATTAAGTGGGACGGCCCATAAGGGGAGCCCAATAAGATTATGGCCCGTTACTGTTTCGTCCTGCACTATTTGAAATGGGCCCAAAAGAAGCGACCAGTAGTGGCCTGAGAATGTCAGGCCCGTTACTGTTACAGCCTACAGAAGCCCACACTGTTCGAATACTGTGTGGCCCATTAAAAGTCTGTGTTAAGTAGGCCCGATACTATTAAGGCCCACGGTCAGCACGTCATTGTTCGCACAGCTTGTCCTGGGCCACCTACGAACAGCCCACTTTTGAGAAGGTCTGATACTGTTCTAGCCTTTTACTATTCTGGCTCGTTACTGTTCTGGCCATCTACTATTCATGTCCATTACTGTTGCGGTCCTTTACTATTTTGGCCCGTTACTATGCTTGTTGCCGCTGTTCTGGCCTGCTACTGCTCAGGCTTGTTACTGTTCTGGCATGTTGCTTTTCTGGTCTGTTACTGTTCTAGCATGTTATTGTGCTGGGTTGCTCCTATTCTGGTCTGCTAGTGTTTTGGCCTACTACTGTTTTGGCATGTTATTGTTTTAGACTGTTAGTGTCCTGGCCTATTACTGTTCTGGCATGTTACTATTCTGGTCTGCTGTTGTTCTGGCCTGTTACTATTTTGGCCTGTTACTATTTTTGGCGTGTTACTATTTTGGCATGTTACTATTTTGGCTTGTTACTGTTCTACCCAGTTGTTGTTACTGTTTCGGTAATTCTGAAGCCCATGCAGACATCATAAAAGGAGTATAATTAGCGATCATCTTTTACTGTTCATGGAAGGCGCAATAAAAGAAGGGCAAATAACAAAACCCTATATAGTTACTTGATCGACCTGGTTAGCGCAGTTATGGTACCGCCATTCGTGGGCGGCGTCAACTAAATGCCTACATGGCCTATGCGAGTTATCTAGATACAACATCAGCTGCAAATTTCTTAAAAATATTACATAATATGAACAAAAGGGAAATAATATTCAGCATTTCAGTTGTCAATCAAGTTTATAGCAGAGTCTTCAATTTGCTTTCTCAATCCATCAACTGCATCTCCCTTTGAGTGAGATAGCTACATTGGAAAACCACCTTGAGACATGATCTTGCAGTCCCCTCTTTGATGGAAATAGCAATAATTATAGTCTGAAACGAACTAATAACAAGTTAATACAGCAAAGAACACAAACTACTCATAGCTAAGAATGAACCAGATAGGAATTATAACTGCATAATACAAACATGTAGAGCAGGAATGCAAACCATGAATTAACTATATAGTAGATGATAGTTATGTCGTTGCCTAGGACGAACCAGAACCAGATACGAGATATAATGGTGTGGCTTGTGAACCTCTAGAACAGGACAAACAAACATTAGACAAGTATGTCAACAATGAAATGAGCAATCAAACAAAGTGTTTCTTAGAATTTCAGTATAAACTAGCCAGGTCATTTCAGCCAATATATATGGAAGCAGTGCAAGAGTCGTTGGGTGACTCGGAATTTGCAGTGAGCTACACAATGGCATGCAGTTACTGTCATAGCTAAGAATGAACCACATAGAAATAACAACCACAACATACCAGAACTTGTGAGCAGGAATGGAAAACACGAATGAACTATATAGTAAAGAATAATTATGCCGTTGATTAGGACGAACCAGCACCAGATATAGAAAATATATAATGGCATCACTGGTGGACCTGTAGGCTATGCAAACCAACATGTTCAGTGTTGCCTTTTTGAGCTCTACGCAAAGAAAAAGAAAATAGTCAGTGTTGCGGCTTTTGAAGAACCAGATGGCAACAACAAAATTATAATCGAACTAGTACGAAGAGTTTGAACGGGTACTACAGGATAACAGAACGATGTTAGGAAGGAAATAATAGCAGGAATTTAGCTCATGAATGACCAGATAGAGTCAGTACCTATGGAGCAAGGAATCCACACTAATATTTTCAACTAATATTACATTTTGCAAGAACTACACAATAGCAGGCAATTACTGGTGTACGGAGCAACTAAGATAAGAACATGTGCATGACAATATAACAGACATGTGCATGACTTGAAATTTGTAGAGAAGTGAATACAAACCAACATGTCTAATGATATTGTATGTACTAGCACAAAGAACAGGCGTGCCTAGTGACATGCATGTACTAGCACGATTACAAAAATGCAGTTCACTCTAACAGGCTTGAACCTGCTATACCACTGACAAAACAAAAACAGGTTGGAGATTTGGTTACCCTTGTCGAAGAGGCGTCTAAGCACCATCGGTACCATGCAAGTGACGTCCGGGTCACTGAGGGTGCTGCGGTTGCGGTGGTTGTTGGCGTTAGGGAAGCAGATCTTGGGCGGTCGATGCCGGTGCAGTCAACGGTGACGACCGTGTAGCTGGTCTGGAGCAGTGGACATGGAACTTGTTGAACTAGATCCCATATGGTGGACAATGGTGAAGCTGCTCCGGTACGGTTGGGTAGCTTTCGGCAGCGGGGAAGCAGAGCGTGGGCGGTCAGTGAGACCACATCTCTGGTGGAGTGGCAGAGAGACCCGGTGAACTAGATCCGATAGGGTGGGCATCGATGAAGCGGCTCTAGCAGCTGTGGAATTGCCGCCAGGCGATGCGCGCGGTGGTCGTGGAGGTGAGGGCTTGGGAGAGAAGCCTGGGATTTTGGGAGGGCCTGCTGGAAAAACTGCAAGAATTGGGACTATGGAGGTGAAAAGAAAAATAATTACGATCGTGCCCCCAAGCTACCGACTTTAGCGTGCCCATAGGGCGTCTGAACAATGGGTAGGATGGGAATTTTAAAATTAAAAGTTTTTGAAACGGAGGAGCGTGAAATGCTTCAAAGTCGGTGTGTTATTTTTCCGCTCAATAGAGATTTTGAATTTGGCTACCAGCCAAATAATAATAATAGAAATGTGGTACTCCCCGGTGGGAGACTTCTACTCAAAGTTTTTGAAAGAGTGGGGCGGGAAATGCTTCAAAGTTGGTGTTTGATTTTGCCGCTCGACAGAGATTTTGAATTTGGCTATCGGCCAAACAATAATTAATAGTAAAGTGGTACTCCCCGGTGGGAGATTTGGCCTCAAAGTTTTTGAAACAGTGGGGCGGGAAATGCTTCAAAGTCGGTGTTTGATTTTGCCGCTTGATAGAGATTTTGAATTTGGCTACTGGCCAAATAATAATTAATAGTAAAGTGGTACTCCTCGGTGGGAGATTTGGCCTCAAAGTTTTTGAAACAGTGGGGCGGGAAATGCTTCAAAGTCGGTTTTTGATTTTGCCGCTCGACAGAGATTTTGAATTTGGCTACCAGCCAAATAATAATTAATAGAAAAGTGGTACTCCCCGGTGCAAGATTTGGCCTCAAAGTTTTTGAAACGGTGGGGCGGGAAATGCTTCAAGGTCGGTGTTTGATTTTGCCGCTCGACGGAGATTTTGAATTTAGCTACTAGCCAAATAATAATTAATAGAAAAATGGTACTCCTCGGTGGGAGATTTGGCCTCAAAGTTTTTGAAACAGTGGGGCGGGAAATGCTTCAAAGTCAGTGTTTGATTTTGCTGCTCGACAGAGATTTTGAATTTGGCTACCGGCCAAATAATAATAATAGAAAAATGGTACTCCCCGATGGGATATTTAGCCTCAAAGTTTTTGAAACGGTGGGGAGGGAAATGCTTCAAAGTCGGTTTTTGACTTTGCCGCTCGATAGAGATTTTGAAATTGACTACCGGCCAAATAATAATTAATAGAAAAGTGGTACTCCCCGGTGGGAGATTTGGCCTCAAAGTTTTTGAAACGGTGGGGCAGGAAATGCTTCAAAGTCAGTGTTTGATTTTGCCGCTCGACAGAGATTTTGAATCTGGCTACCGACCAAATAATAATAATAGAAACATGGTACTACCTGGTGGGCGATTTGCCCTCAATGTTTTTGAAACGGTGGGTCGAGAAATGCTTCAAAGTCGGTTTTTGACTTTGCCGCTCCATAGAGATTTTGAATTTGATTACCGGCCAAATAATAATTAATCGAAAAGTGGTTCTCCCCGGTGGGAGATTTGCCCTCAAATTTTTTGAAACGGTGGGGCAAGAAATGCTTCAAAGTCAGTGTTTGATTTTGCCGCTCGACAAAGATTTTGAATTTGGCTACCGGCCAAATAATAATAACAGAAAAATGGTACTCCCGGTGGGAGATTTTGCCACAAAGTTTTTGAAATGGTGGGGCAGGAAATGCTTCAAGGTCAGTGTGTGATTTTGCCGCTCGCTTGAGATTTTGAATTTGCCTACCGGCCAAATAATAATAGAAAAAAGATAGTAGACCGTATGCTATCTGTCTAGGAATTCAAGTCCTAAAGTCGCATCAACTAATCATCCATGAGCATAATAATTGTGCAGACTGATATTTTGAATTTGGCTAGCGTCCAGGCAACATTTGGATAAAAGGTGTACTCCCTATTCAGGAATTGAAGGCCGAGAGTGACATTTAACTTCTAATCCATAATGAAAATTGGATAACTCCGATCCAAACAGGGTTGGCTACAGGTTTTGCCGCTCGACTGAGATTTTTTAATTTTGTTAGTGGTACTCCCTCGGTACGAATTTAAGGCTGATTCACATCAACTGATCATCAAAATACTTACCATATTGGCAAAGCAATTGGATACATACTCCGATTCAGACGGGGTAGGCGTTAAGATTTGTTGATGGACTGAGATTTTCAATTTGGCGGTTGTCCAAAGAAGAAAAAAAGTTTGTGAGGTTCATGACTCCAAGGCTAAGAGAGTGACGTTGGGGCACCAGATTTTTGTGCATTGAGCATACGGTAAACAGATAAAAGCATGATGCGAAACAAATACTCCCTCTGTTTTTGTTACATGGCCCCAAACACAACCCAGGCTCTGTAGCAGGAATCATTTCACGGGACCATTGTACTCACATGTCATTGTCAGGGTTCATCTTCAATTTAGACAAGCCTCTTCATCTATGGGCTCTCGAGAATTCTGTTGATCTCGTAACATCTTCAACTTCGCATCACATGCTAATGCTTTTTGTCTCGTATCATCGATTGCTCGTCTATGCACTCCTTGTTCAGCCTGTAGTGCTACAGTTTCTTCCTGACTAGACAAATACGGCGACTTGGACTTGGACTTGGACTTGCACTGCCACAACCCAGCATTACGCAGGAACATGCTTTTACAATGACCTTCACCTTTTAGTACCATTTTAAATGTTTCTAGACATTCTTCATGGGTTTGTTCCAAACCATCTTTCCCAGGTTTTGCCTTCTCCTCATTCAATTTAATCTGTAAGGTTATCAGTTGGTAGACATGGGTGAGAGAAGAAAAGCTAATATAGAGAAACATGCAAACAACACATTTAACCTGTCTATGAAGAAATCTTACAAGTTGGCATGGCTGATTACGCATCATATATATTGTAGTAAAAGTATAGCTATCTGATCATACTGATAAGAATTTTATCACTAGCACGTAGTAACAGGACTATGCCAACATGGCATATGTCTGTTTCTTCATCGCCGGGTGCATGATATACACAAGAAAACTTTTTGTACAGCTAAAAACTGAAACTCACACTAGTTGGAAATCATCTAGTACTTGAATTAAAAAGAAAACTGGGCAGAAGTTCAGGCAGTGTTGCACATCTAACTATACATATAAATCACTGCGGGTTGTGTCATCACAAAATATCAATCGAACTGAAGACTTACAATAACACTCTCAGCGGAGGAATTGAGCCCTTCGTTTTTGCTCGTCTAGCATGCCCGGAATTTTTGTTGTAGACTTACCGCACCTTTTTGCAAAGTGGGCGGAACACATTATCAAAATATAAGAAGCACAAAGTCTATGGAAGATTAAAAACTAATTATTCTTACTATTGCGCTCAGGTGGCCAACCAATGCATGAGATCCAGTTCGGTTTGTTAAGCGTTGTGTGGCACGGTTTCTCTTGTTTTTCTCAGCGTTCATCTGCAAAATCATACTAGTGATACAGATGTGCAAATAGGAATTTTGAATGTGATATGGTATCAGTCTTCACAAACCATATCGTAATCTTTGGATCAAACCAGTGGTTGAGAAGATCTATCCAGTGTTGGTCAGTCATAGTGTGTTCCATAGGACTTGTTCTTTGAATATCCTTGCTTGCCTTACCATCAAAGTATTTACTCTTTAGCCTATGGCGCTATTGGCACAAAGAATAGGAGAACATGTCCATGAGAACATACTCTACATCCTCATTATCCTGATCAAAGTTGAATTTTGTCTGTCGGCAAGAATGGAACATTTGATGTGTTATGTGACTTAGAATAGAACCAAGAGCAAGCTTGAATGCATGGGACAGAGCACCATGACTTACATGTAACTTCTACAGTAATGAATTGTAATGGTCAGGGGTCTGTTAGTGGAGCTTGAACAATGCAAAGATGGGAATATCATTCCTGACAAAAACGCCTATTTCGGATGCTAGAAAGGTAGATTCTTCTGGATCTTCTGGCCTTCGCTTGCCAGGCACAATAGAATTGATGCAATATCTAGATTGCGTTCTGGAAATTTTAGCTTCAAGCTTTTTTCCTACCGTTGGCCCCCTTTTCTTAAATCTTCATGTAGCTGCCAATTCAACCATTATATCAAGCTTGCACGGTATATATAAGGAAGCATGCATCAATAATCCTTAGAACACATACCTTGTTTGGCGACGGGCTGATCAACAGGTTGGTGATCATCGCTAGCTTGTTGGTGTTGTGTCATCAGTGTTAGGCAAACAGAGGTCAAAACTGGTTCTGCTGTCAATTGTTGATGGGTATCTTGATTGGCAATTGGTGATTGTGGAATGTGTGGGATGGTATTTGCTACATCTACTACTATTGGAACATGTGGTGTGCCACCAAGACGACACTTTTTAGCCGTATGTGAGTTTCCTGATTTTCGTTTATTGTATTTCACGGCGTGTGTTTGTGTTCCACCGGTAGCATTTGAAGGATGTCTTGTCGGCGCTTCACTTTTGGTACCTGAACGTGTCTTACATGAACCAGCTTATTCCTGACACACATAAACAATACTTCAATTTTTTATAGTTCTATATGTAATGAGATGCACATGGAACAGAAGAATAGTAAGGAAAAATGTGCTCTATATATATGATGCATGAACTAGGTAGAGGGCATTGAAAAATATTTTGTGGGATTAAAATACAAAACATGGAAAATGCAACAGATATCACAATTAAAAAAAGAGCAAGCACCTTGGGGGTGGACAAGCTGGCGGACTAGCAGGGAGGTCCTCGACAGGTCCAACTTCCTGAGTCAGGTCACCCTCGAAATATTGTTCATCAACAGAAACTAATGCTGAATCAGACACTTGCCGATCATAGTTTTTCTCCCTGCTAGTACCTGGAAGGGTCTTAGGTGAACCAGCTGATTCCTGACACACATAAGCGATACATTAATCTATCAAAGTTCTATGCAAAAATGAGACACAGATAGAACAGAAGAACAGTAAGGCAAGATATGCTGAACATATATGATGCATGAACTAAGCAGATGGCATTGCACAACATTTGGTGGGAATTGAGGTACGAAACATGGAAGATGAAACAAATATCGCAATGACAAGACAGAGCAAGCACCTTGGGCAGTGGACAAGAAGGTGGATTAGAGAGGGGGTTCTCGACTGGTCCATCTTCCTGAGTCAGGTCTCCCTCGGGGTTTTGTTGATCTTGAGGATAAAATTCTGCATTAGAATCCTGGACTTCATGATTGGTGGTGGTAGCTATGAAATATCTAACTCTCTGCGGGCCAAGTGACCTTGTATATTTGGAATTCTTTAATAATCTATCTTCCCTAATCTTCCATTCTTCCTCATCAGTCGGCCGCAAATCACCTTACATGCATCAGCAAAAAAAATATCTTATGAGATTTAAGAGAGAGGTGTGTGTAGAAGAGAAAGTTAGTACAATGCTAGCAAGCAGTTGAAAGCTCTAAAGGAACAATGACAAACATATGCTTATACGATGCCTCGACAAGAAATGTCGGAGTACAACATAAAAAACTTTGTGCGAGAATTCAGTGAAACAAGCGATGAACTAATTTCAGACATCAAATGCGTAAAGCACATATGAAGTGTATGGCGGCAACCTTTGTGACCGCGATTATGCGATTTCCTTCTCGTGCCTTTGTCAGACTTATGGTGAGCTACGACATCGTTGTTCGCCCTTGAGCGGGTTTGCTTCCCCATCTCTCCGACGCCATGGACAAGGTTGAGGAAGCAGATCCGATGTCGTGGAGTCGGGGAAGTGGATCCAACAAAGCTGTAACGGTGTTGCTGAGCCGTCTCCGGCGCCGTGGACCTCGTGTATAGAGGAGCTCATCTGGTGCAGGCCGGCGTCGGGAGCTAGTAAAATGTCTTCACAGTCGCTACGGTGGCATGTCGGTGGAGAGGGTGTGAAGGGGAGATGGGACGGAAGGAGCACGGTCGTGGTCGTGCAAGGTGATCTCGAGGGATTCGGCCTGAAGGGTGCGGGTGGTACTAGTATGTTTGAAACTTTGAATTGTGTGGCGCGTGGGAATTTACAAGAGAAACCAGTTTGAGGAATGGCCTTTGGCGCGTTGTTTCTAGACCGAAGGGCGAGATGAAAATTTAGTACCGTTTGAATTTTGGACGCAAGAGCCCATTGCGGCGGGTGTTGCTGGAGCATTGCTTGGTGGAAGAGGTGATTTCGGCTTGTGGTTTGTTGCTCAGTTGATTTTCTTTGTACTCGATCTACTACTGCAGTCTAAAAGTTTGACTTTAGGGCCACACAAGTATATAGTGCATGAATTTATTCACGGTAATGGGCATGAACTACCTTTCATGGTAATGTGTTAATTTTCGGTAAAATGTGTTTCTATAGATCTAAACGAAAGTGCAAAATAAGGTTTCAAGTTTATCATGGAAAAATGTTGCTTTTCCATTTTCCGAATGGCTAGAATGTGACTGGGATACATTGTCCAGATGTAGCAATTAGGTATAGTACAGTTTCATACAGCGTGCCAAAGAAAATATCAGGCTGACAACACAACGAAAGTCATCCTCGTTATTCGAAATAACAATCTATTCGCATGGCGGCTCTTTCATCACCCTTCAAAAATCATCTACCTGCAAAGATGCGCGGATAATCTCTGCTCGTGCTTTCACCTGTTCCAAAACCGTCACATTGATCTCATTGACATCTGCATCAGCCGAATTGGGAACAGGATTTTCAGCAACTAACTTCTGAAGATCAGCGGCAGCATCAAGGCCATCTTCAATAGTAGAAATCCATCCTCGGTTCATCTGCCGAGTGGCTGTGTCCAAATCCTTTTGGAGAAGCCTAATCTTAGCTTCAACCATGCACCATACTTCGGTTTGGTTCGTAGAAATGGCTGTATCACTGGAACGCTGAATATCTGTGATGCGAACCTCCTTGGCAGGGACATGATCATGCAATTGCTTCTGCAAATTGCAATGCAGCAAATCAATCAGTAAATAACATGCAAGATGCAACAAATAGCCATGTTTAGGGTACTCGACCAGGCCATGTTTCTGTACCAGTTGTGTTGTGCCGAGTGGGGCTAGATCCGCATGTCCAAAACTCTTCAGGATTCATTGGCAAGACAGGGCATGTTTCGGCAGTACATCACCTTCCATGCCTTACAGAAACTATATACTAGTATGACAAGACAGGGCAAGCAAAGGCTGAACTACTCTCAAAAATTAAATGCATAACGACAGCGCGCGTATATGCAAAATGGAGGCAAACCATTGTCTGGGGAGGATTGTTGGGGGTTATAATTGGACTGGCGAGGCTTCATACTAGTGTGAGATAACCAATTTGGCTTCACGACTAGCAGTTGCCTTCTTTTCTCTTTGAACCGATCCCGTAGTACTGCAACTAGCATGCATTAGAAATAATTGGTAACGAGAAGGCACAACAAGGAAGCGATGAACTACATTAGGAAGTAGTAGTAAAGTGCAAGGAAAGTGGGCATAGTAAGTGTGAAGCAACCTTCATCTCGGTTGTACGGAGTTCTAACCATCGCCCTGGTGAGGGGTCCGCATGGTGTACACATCTCTTGGTTGGGGTGGTGGGAAAGCTGACACTTTGGGTGGGGGGAGCAGATGCGACGAAGCAACAATGGTAGCGTGGATGACGGCGTCACTGAGTAGACTCTAGCGACCTAGAAGTCGGCTAAGGAGGGATGGGATAGAGGATGATGTGAATATGGATTGTGGAGTCGGCGGGCGAGCGAGCGAGAGGCCCCGTCAGTATGGAGGTAGCTAGCGTTTGCCGAGAACTGAAAAGTAAAGGAAGGGTTAAATTTTTGGAAAGGTAGAAGGGAGGGTCCCGCCAATAATCCTCTAAAATTTTGAACTAGAAGATCCCGCCAATATCATGCGAAAATTTAGTGTTGAACCATGCTTGGCTCACCTCCGGAGTAGTATTAAAAGAAAGGCTCGAAAAGTAGCACGCATCAAATGCGATGGGACGGTGGCGTGTGCAGCTTGTGAAGAAAAGTCAAAGTCTAGTACGGTGGCGGATAGATGAAAAAGAAAATTGGGGTGGTGCTAGCTACAAGTGGTGGCCCCCATAATAAATAAATAAATATTTCAAATTCGTGTAAATACATCAAATAATTGATCCAACGGTCAGCATTCAAAGTTATTTGTATGAATGGGGCCCATATACTGTAGTAAGCGAAACGGCTGAGTGAACTTGGGTTTCTTAGCTAAACGGTGCGCATATGCATATGCCAACTCATTTGAACTAATTTAGGCAAATAGCACTGTAATTTAAATGGTTTAATTTAGCTACGAATCATAAAAACTCATAGAACCTAGGAATCACAAGGAAAACATGCATGCTCCGCAATGTTTGGAAACATGGCGCGCTTGTCGCATTTCGAGCCAAATTCTTCTGATTTTCTTTACTAGTACGAAACATCCTCGTAATCACTTGGAAAAGTGAAAAATGTTCTTTCATAATTGTCCAAAACTTCCACGGTCAACATTGTTTACTATGCCAAGATGCACCCATCTACCCGATATATATGGCCATGACCTTATTGGTCCTTCGAACTGAAACCCAAGAATGTTCATACATTGTAGGCTACTAGTAAATTACACGTGCCATGCACGTGAGACTCAGATAATAGACATATGACATATCATCATTATATACAATTATAATAGGTAAAGCACAAAAAATTATAAATTTGATCAACATATATAAAGTATGGGTGTATATTTGGTTCTTGTACTTTATATCGTCATGTAGAAGTCAAAGATTATTAGCTACCTAACACTTGAAATTTTTGGTGACATGGTCTAGAGAAACGAGGGAGAGGATTCTAGGAGTATGATGGAGAAATGTGTTTTGAGGTTTGTGCATAGCATTCATTCTGCTGAATACTATCTATAGAATCTTCTAAATGCTCGAATGTAAAAGAAGATCCAACGGTTGGAAATATTGGGATTCACAAGTATTGATCCAACAGTCATCATTCAAAGTTATTCGTATCTTACCACTATTAGTAAATTCCACATGCCCTGTACGTGAGACTCAGATAATAGACGTCTGACATATCATCACTATATAAAATTATCTCTACTATTATAATTGAGCAGTTTTGAATTGCTTCCATAGCACCAATCCTGACCGTTGGGATGTTAGATCCAATGGTTCAAAGCAGCTAGATTCGTGTTAAATAGTACCTAAAGCAAACTCCACCATGTTCTAGAACCATCATTTCACCATCCCCAAAATTTCATAACACAGTAGGTTGTATTCTCAATATGTGTAGATAATTATTATTAATAGACTTAATTTATGCATTTTGGGGGTGGTGACATGATGGTTCTAGAACATGGTGGAGTTTCCTCTAGGTCTGTACTATATATTCAACACTAAACCAGTTGCTCTGAACCATTGGATCTAACAGCCCAACGGTCAAGATTGGTGCTATGGATCCAATTCAAAACAGCTCCACTACAGTAGTAGAGAGAATACAGCCTATTGTGCTATGAAATTTTGGGGGTGGTGGCATGATGGTTCTAGAACATGCATGGTGGAGTTTTCTTTAGGTACTATTCAACACGAATCCAGCTTCTCTGAACCATTATTGGATCTAACATCCCAACGGTTAGGATTGGTGCTATGGATCCAATTCAAAACTGCTCCATTATAGTAGTAGAGATAGAGATATCTTACAACTATATAGGGTACGAATAACTTAGAATATTGACCGTTGGATCAGGACTCATGAATCCCAACATTTCCAGTTGTTAGATCTTATTTTCCATTCTAGCATCTAGAAGATTCTATTGATAGTCTTCAGCATAATGAATGTTATGCACAAACCTCAAAACACACTTCTCCATCATACTATAATATTCTCCCTCGTAGCTAATAATCGTTGACTTCTACATGATCTTATCTTATCTTACCACTATATAGTGTACAAATAACTTTAAATGTTGACCGTTGGATCAAGATTCGCGAATCCCAGCATTTCTAGCTATTGGATATCATGTAGAGGTCAACGATTATTAGCTATGTAAAACTTTAAAATTTCGGTAACATGGTCTAGAGAAACGGGTGAGAATATTCTATAATGATAAGTGTTATTTGAGTTGTGTGCATATCATTCATTGTGATGTAGACTATCAATAGAATCTTCTAGATGCTTGAATGGAAAAGAAGATCCAATGGCTCGAAATGATGGGATTCACGAGTCTTCATCCAACGGTCAATATTAAAAGTTGTTCGTACACTATATAGTGGTAAGATCATGCAGAAGTTAACGATTATTAGCTATCTAAAACATGATTTTTTTTGGTAACATGGTCTAGAGAAACGAGGGAGAAGATTCTAGAATGATGAGTGATACATTGCTAACGTATCTATAATTTTTGATGTTCCATGCTTGTTTTATATTTACTTTCTTATGTTTTGTCCATACTTTGGAGTATTTTTATAAACTTTCTGGGAGTAACCTATTAACAAGATGCCATAGTGCCAGTTGCCTGTTATCTTCTACTTTTGGTTTCAGAAAAGTCAAAAAAATGAATATTCTCGGAATTGGACGCGACAAAATCCAAAGTCAATATTTCACCGAGGGGAACACGGAGCCAGAAGACGAGACGGAGAGGGGCCAGGGGCTGGCCACACAATAGGGTGGTGCGGGTCCCCCCTAGACGTGCCACCAGGTGGTGTGGGCCCCTCCGGCCTCCATCGACCTTGCCCTTTCGTCTATAAGAAGCCCTCGGGGACAAAAACCATAAATTGTCCAGCCTCTAGCCACAAAAAATTCTGTAGCGCCGCCGCCACCGAAGGGGAGATTCAGGGGACAGAAAGTCTCTGTTATGGCACCCTGCCGGGACGGGGAAGTGCCCCTAGAGCCATCTCCATCGATCTCCACCGCCATCTCCATCGCCATTGTTGATTCCCATGATGATGAGGGAGTAGTTCTTCCTCGAGGTTAAGGGTTCTACCGGTAGCTATGTGTTCATATCTCTCTCTATGCATGATCATATTGTGATCATGAGCTTTGTAATTAAGTAGATCTACCTTGCTACTCAAGTGCTTTAATAGATCTTTGCTCTCCCCATGTGTGTGAAAGTGACAGCGTGCACACGATGGTGGCACTTAGGCTAGAGATTACAAATACTTGTTATGAGTTATATTTGAAGTTGGATGTTTCTATAAAATTGTGGTATTTCTTGGAACCATCTAGTGCTCAAGGTGACATTGTGGGGTTATCTAGATGGGGAAAGCGAACTTTGAGGTGTGTTGTTATAGCCCTACCATGGATTAGACTGTCCAACCGGAGAGTAGTTCAGCATAGTATCATAAAGAGATGATATTTATATGAGAGTGTTCACTAGTGAAGTATGATCCCTAGGCCTTGTTTTCTAAGCATTGAAACACCGTTTGCAACTAGACCTGTTACATGTTTGCTTGCTTCCATCTTTATTTCAGATTGCCTTTAGTCTCTTCCATGCCATCAAGATATTTTCTAGCACCGTTGTGTTATATCCATACCACTTGTATTTTACTATCTCTTCATCGAACTAGTGCACCTATACACCTGACAAGTGTATTGGGTGTGTTGGGGACATAAGAGACTTCTTGTATCTTGATTGCAGGGTTGCTTGAGAGGGATAACTTTGACCACTTCCTCCCTGAGTTCGATAAACCTTGGGTAATCCACTTAAGGGAAACTTGTTGCTGTTCTACAAACCTCTGCACTTGGAGGCCCAACAACTGTCTACAAGAATAGAAGTGCGTAGACATCAAGCTATTTTCTGGCGCCGTTGCCGGGGACTGAAGAAGAAGAAGCTCCCATGCCAACCACGCGCCAGCAAGTATTTTCTGGCGCCATTGCCGGGGAGGTAAGGTAAAAGGTACTCACATCCTCCGGTGTGAGTGCTCGAAGTTATTTCCTTTAGATTCTGCAATTTTGTCTTTTGTTTCTTGTTTTTATTTTCACTAGTTAGGCTTAATAGAAAACAACAACAAAATTAGAGAGCTTTATATTATTTATCTTAAGTTAGGACATGAAGTGTTTGAAGAGAAAATTAAAAAACCTATGGAACTTTATTTGCATGCTAATAGCAATGTTATTAGTATGAATTCTTTGAACACCATTATTACTAATGCTATGGAAACATCTAAGCTTGGGGAAGCTAGTTTTGATGAGCATGATATTTTGAGTCCCCCAAGCATGGAGGAGAAAATTTACTTTGATGATACTATGCCTCCAATATATGATGATTACAATGATGAGTATGATATTTTCAGTCCACCTACTATTGAGGAGAAAATTAATTATGACTACAATATGCCTCCTATATTTGATGATTATGGTGATGAGAATAATAATGATAGTTATTTTGTTGAACTTGCTCCCACTACGATTAATAAGAATGACTATGTTTATGTGGAGAGTAATAATTATTTTATGCATGTGGCTCATGATAAGAATGTTTTATGTGATAGTTATATTGTTAATTTTATTCATGATGCTACTGAAAGTTATTATGAGAGAGGGAAACATGGTTTTATGTATCTCAATAGTATTAAGTTCCCCCTCTTTATGTTGAAATTTTTGAAGTTGCACTTGTTTTGCTTTCCTATGCTTGTTGCTTTGTGCTTTCATGACTTGTTTCTTTACAAGATTCATATGCATAGGAAGTGGGTTAGACTTAAATGTGTTTTGAATTTGCTTCTTGATGCTCTCTTTTACTTCAATTCATATTTGCCGTGTGAGCATCTTCTCAAACTATCACGCCTAACTTAAAAGCGTTAAAGAGAAGTACTTATTGGGAGATAACCCAAAAGTTTTAGATAAGTCTTGGAAGTTATTATCTCTGTAATAACCGCTCCTTGTCCTTTTTATTTGCTTTTTGTGCCAAGAGTAACCTCTAATGAAAGAGAAGTAATGCTTGGAAAAGTTGCTGTCCCGAAACAGATTTTTGTTCTTCACTGTAAAAATTCGTGTCAAATCTCTATACGTCGGTTTGAGCTGTGATTTTTTGTGATTCTGGTACAGGTTGTTATCTAACTTTCTTTAGTTCGGCACTTTTCGATTTGAGAAACAGTAGGTGTTCGAAAAAAATGGTTTTTACCTGCTGGTCTGTTTTGACAGATTTCTGCCATTATTTGCATTTGCCTCTTAATCTCTTTCTCTTTGAGCTCTCTTTGATCACTTGAACTTTTTAAAGGAAGTCCTACAGTAGCTTGTGTTTTAATGGAAGTTTTATTGGTGTTGAAACTGAACCCAAAGACTTATTATCTTGAGTGCACTAATGTTGCTAATAAAGATTGTGTGAAGTTTTGTATGAAGGAAAATTTTCAGGTATAGGGAAAGAATGATGTAATGAGATGAAGAATGGACTAAAGCTCAAGCTTGGGGATGCCACGCATGTCACCCCAAGTAATATCCAAGAAGTACAAGCGCCAAAGCTTGGGCATCCCCTTCTTCATCAATAAAAATCACAGGTTTCTTCCAAACACTTCATTTTTATTGTTTCATGCACAGTTGTGTTGTTCTTGGAGCGTATTTATTTTTGTTTTTGGTTTTATTTTGCTTAGTTTGCTTGAATAAGTTGGTTGGATCCCAACACACTTCTTTTGGAGAGAGACACACCCCGTTATTCATTGCCTAGAGCACTCTAGTTTTCACTCTTATTGTTCTGTGAGTGTTCTTCTTTGCTAGCACTATGTTTAGCCTTAGTTTTCTTTATGCTTTCAGCTTAGAACTTTTTAGTTCTTCCTTTTGGATTTGTGAGACAAGCTCACTGGTCTGTATTTATTATTATCTTTGTGAGTTCTTTCAAATAAGTTGGTTTGGATTGGAAAAGAGTAGGAAAGTTCATGCTTAAGTGGTATAAAAGGAGCTTGTTTTTGACTGTGACTTGGACTTTATCATGTCATGCTTGATATTTTTTTGGCTTTATGCTTAGTGATTCTTGCTGTAGCATGACTTGTTACAATTAATTGAGATTGCTTAATGTGCCTTGAAAGAATCATGTGTTGTTTTAGCATATTAAAGCATAGTATTGTGGTATTCTCCTTTGATGCTTTATTTGGGTTGACTTGGCGCATGCTCATACCATGTTATGACTATACCAAGTCACCATAGCCTTGATGGTCATTTAGTTTTTGACTTGTAATATCACTTTATGCTTTAATTAATAATGTTTTGTCACTTTGCATGATTATGGCCGTTATTGCTCTCTTAGTTGGTCGCTCCCAGTCTTTTGCTAGCCTCCACAACCAAGTATGAGTTCCACTCATGCATCCAACTCCAAATAAAACCAAGTTATTCCAAAGAGTCCACCATACCTACCTATTAGCGTTTGCTATTCCAAGTATATTCATGTTTTTATCTACCTTCCGAATTAAACTTGTTATGTGAAAATTAGTGATTATAGCTCTCACGAACTTGATGGCACACTTTACTTTCTTGCACTTAATAAATTTGACCCATTGTGTCCATCTTTGTTGCGTATATGCTTGCGCTTTATAAGTTGAAATTAGCAGAACCATGTATCATGGGGAACGCTTTCAACATTGCACTTGTACTTTGTACCCTGTTGATATCATGTTCTTTTGCTTATGGATCCCGGTAGTGTGAAATAAAATTGGAACTTGTAAGATCATGGAGTTTGTATGTGTGTTAGAAAAAACGCCTGGGCCGCTATCCTAAGCCATGCCTAATCATGGTGGAAACTTGCAGCATAACCATAATGAGCACTCTATGGAGCATCCTCAATAAAAACCTATGCAAATAGCAAATAAAAAGATCGTTGGGATGCTCATTGTCTGCTTGCCTTGTCATTTTGATTATGGGATAGCTCATATATCATGTGCAAGGGGTACCCCGTTGGCGGTTCTCTGTGATACATATGTACTTACAATGACAAGAGCTTACTTGTGACTAAAGTTGAGTAGCATGAGGTTCGGTCTTCGTAAGTAAGGGACATGAGATTTCGTCTTATAACTTGTCAAGCATATCCTCTTAGTTGTGTCACTTTAACCTTAATCACCTAAAGATGCTTATGATAGGGGCAATGAGAGCTGAAAGCTAATAAGTAGCATAATTTTTGGAAGCTCTTTATGAGACTTGAATCCCTACTTCCTTCTATGAAGGCCTTTCTTTTACTTTTATGTTGAGTCTCCACCTTCTATCTTTATGCACCTTTTGAGAGAGCATAGTGGCCATTCTTAGTTTAATGTGCATTGTCCCAAGACTTGTTGATTGATGCATAACTTTGATATTGCTTGTTCTTAAACTATTTGTATCTAGTCACCCTTATGAACTTTGAAGGTGTTCTATGCAATTATGATTTGCTACATTATGAGGGACAAGCTGAATGCCACTATGCTATGTTTTCTTTATGTGAAACAAACAAACATCTTGCAAAGCATTGTTATTCATGAATCTTTTTTTGTACCATTTCATGTTACAACATAGTTGCTATGTCTTATTATTAGAACTATATCGTTCATGCTATGTTAGAGTACTATGATCCCAGCTATCAATGTTTTACAAATACTTTGATCAAGTTTATGATGGTGCATGTCACCTCAAAAATTATTCTTTCTTTTTATCACTTACCTACTCGAGGACGAGCAGGAGTTAAGCTTGGGGATGTTGATACGTTGCTAACGTATCTATAATTTTTGATGTTCCATGCTTGTTTTATATTTACTTTCTTATGTTTTGTCCATACTTTGGAGTATTTTTATAAACTTTCTGGGACTAACCTATTAACAAGATGCCATAGTGTCAGTTGCCTCTTTTCTTCTGTTTTTGGTTCCAGAAAAGTCAAAAAATGAATATTCTCGGAATTGGACGGGACAAAAGCCAAAATCGATATTTCACCGAGGGGAACACGGAGCCAGAAGACGAGACAGAGAGGGGCCAGGGGATGGCCACACCATAGGGTGGCGCGGGTCCCCCCTAGCCGCACCACTAGGTGGTGTGGGCCCCTCTAGCCTCCACCAACCTTGCCTTTTCGCCTATAAGAAGCCCTCGGGACAAAAACCCTAAATCGTCCAGCCTCCAACCACGAAAAGTTCCGCAGCGCCGCCACCACCATAGGGGAGATTAGGGGGACAGAAAGTCTCTATTCCGGCACCCTGTCGGGGCAGGGAAGTGTCCCCGGAGCCATCTCCATCGATCTCCACCACCATCTCCATCGCCATTGCTGATTCCCTTGATGATGAGGGAGTAGTTCTTCCTCGAGGTTAAGGGTTCTACCGGTAGCTATGTGTTCATCTCTCTATCTATGCATGATCATATTGTGATCATGAGCTTTGTAGTCAAGTAGATCTACCTTGCTACTCAAGTGCTTTAATAGATCTCTGCTCTCCCCATGTGTGTGAAAGTGATAGCATGCACACCATGGTGGCACTTAGGCTAGAGATTACAAATACTTGTTATGAGTTATATTTGGAGTTGGATGTTTCTATGAAATTGTGGTGTTTGTTGGAACCATCTAGTGCTCAGGGTGACTGTGGGGTTATCTAGATGGGGAAAGCGAACTTTGAGGTGTGTTGTTATAGCCCTACCATGGATTAGAGTGTCCAACCGGAGAGTAGTTCAGCGTAGTATCATAAAGAGATGATATTTATATTAGAGTGTTCACTAGTGAAAGTATGATCCCTAGGCCTTGTTTCTAAGCATTGAAACACCGTTTGCAACTAGATCTGTTACATGTTTGCTTACCTTCCTCTTTATTTCAGATTGCCTTTAGTTTCTTCCACGTCATCAAGCTATATTCTAGCACCGTTGTCTTATATCCATACCACTTGTATTTTACTATCTCTTTGCCGAACTAGTACACCTATACACCTGACGAGTGTATTGGGTGTGTTGGGGACACAAGAGACTTCTTGTATCTTGATTGCAGGGTTGCTTGAGAGGGATACCTTTGACCACTTCCTCCCTGAGTTAGATAAACCTTGGGTAATCCACTTAAGGGAAACTTGCTGCTGTTCTACAAACCTCTGAACTTGGAGGCCCAACAACTGTCTACAAGAATAGAAGTGCGTAGACATCAAGCTATTTTCTGGCACCATTGCCGGGGACTGAAGAAGAAGAAGCTCCCACGTCAACCACGCGTCAGCAATGAGGAAAGTGTGTTTTGAGTTTTGTGCATAGCATTCATTGTGATGAAAACTATCAATAGAATCTTCTAGACCGTTAAAAATAGAATCTTCTAGATGCTAGAATGGAAAAGAAGATCCAACAGCTGGAAATGTTGGGATTCGCGAGTCTTGATCCAACGGTCAATATTCAAAGTTATTTGTACACTATATAGTGTTGATATTATAACAAGTAAAGCAGAAAAAATATAAATTTGATCAACATCTATAAAATATGGGTGTATATATATATTTGGTTCTTGTACTTTGTATATCATGTATAAGTACATCAACGATTATTAGCTATCTAAAACTTTAAAATGTTGGTAACATGGTCTAGAGAAACGAGGGAGAAGATTCTAGAATGATGGAGAAGTGAGTTTTGTGCATAGCATTCATTGTAATAAAGATTATCAATAGAATCTTCAAGATGCTAGAATGTAAAAGAAGATCCAATGGCTGGAAATGTTGGGATTCGCGACTCTTGATCCAACGGTCAATATTCAAAGTTGTCCGTTCACTATATAGTGGTAAGATCATGTAGAAGTCAACGATTATTAGCTACTAGTAAGTTGCCCGTGCCTTGCACGTGAGATTCGGATAGTAGACGTATGACATATATATATACAATTATAATTGGTAAAGCACAAAAAATGTATAAATTTGATCAGCATCTATAAAGTATGGGTGTATATATTTGGTCCTTGTACTTTGTATCATCATGTAGAAGTCAAAGATTATTAGCTACCTAACACATAATTTTTTTGATAACATGGTCTAGAGAAACAAGGGGGAAGATTCTAGTATGATGGAGAAGTGTGTTTTGAGGTTATGCATAGCATTCATTATGCCGAAGACTATCAATAGAATCTTCTAGATGATAGGATGGAAAAGAAGATCCAACGGCTTGAAAAGCTGGGATTCACGAGTCTTGATCCAATGGTTAACATTCAAAGTTATTTGTAAACTATATAGTGGTTTGTAATGAAGACTATCAATAGAATCTTCAAGATGCTAGAATGAAAAAGAATATCCAACAGCCAGAAATGTTAGGTCACGATTTTTGATGCAACGGTCAATATTCAAAGTTGTTTGTACACTATATAGTGGTAAGATCATGTAAAAGTCAACGATTATTAGCTACTAGTAAGTTTCACATGAGACTCAGATAGTAGACATATGACATATCATCGTCACTATATACAATTATATTACCACTATATAGTGTACGGATAACTTTGAATGTTGACCGTTGAATCAAGATTCGTGAATCCCATCATTTCTAGCCATTGGATCTCCATTCTAGCATCTAGAAGATTCTATTTGTAGTCTTCGGCATAATGAATGCTATGCACAAACCTCAAAACACACTTCTCCATCATACTAGAATCTTCTCCTTTTTCTCTAGACCATGTTATCAAAAATTTCATGTGTTAGGTAACTAATAATCTTTGACTTCTACATGACATACAAAGTACAAGGATATACTTATATTTTATAGAACTTGATCAAATTTATAATTTATTGTGCTTTACCAATTATAATTTTATATAGTGATGATATGTCATACGTCTACTATCTGAGTCTCACGTGCAAGGCACATGCAACTTACTAGTAATTGGTAAAGCACAAAAATATATAAATTTGATCAACTTCTATAAAGTATGGGTGTATATTTGGTCCTTGTACTTTGTATCATCATGTAGAAGTCAAAGATTATTTATCTACCTAACACATGAAATTTTTGATAACATGGTCTAGATAAAACAAGGGAGAAGCTTCTAGTATGATGGAGAAGTGTGTTTTGAGGTTTGTGCATAGCATTCATTATATCGAAGACTATTAATAGATTCTTCTAGAAGCTAGAATGGAAAAGAAGATCCAACTACTAGAAGCGCTGGGATTCACGAGTCTTGATCCAACGATAAGAAATCTGGTGATACATGACCCTTCATATTGGTCACAGAAAGGTCATAGCTTTTCATTTGTGACCTTTTTGTGACCAAATACAGAAGGTTAAAAGCTGAGCGTTACTAGTTAAACACCACGACCTTTTTTCTGAATTGGTCATAAACGTCTATGACCAATACAGTTGGTCACCAAGTGTATTGGTCACAGACTGTCTGTCCTGTCCACATCAGATCCTACATGGCCGATCCTACGTGGCAAATCTGTGACCAATTCGAAAGGTCGTCGATCAGATTTAGCCCGGTCCAATTCGGTTCTTTACATGAGCCAAACCCAATAATTCTGCATGTTCATATTTTTTTCCTATCAATTTTGCTAAACTACATGGGCCAAGCCCAATGTTCTTGCAATTTCGAATTTGGGCCATGGCCTTTTGACAATATATTATTTTTCTATTTCAGCCTTTTTTATTCTAGATCTGGTGCCACATGTTAGATCGGTCCCACTTGTCAGATTTTTAAATTGGTTCCACATGTCATACGGGTCTAGTATAAGTGGGACCTAGTGGTCAGCTTTACATCTCAACTGTTCACAATTTACACACATACACAATATTTTCAATAAGAATAGATAGAACGCATAATATTCATCAAGAAACTACCAAATTACAATCCTTGCATAGTTTATTACAACCCAGATGCTTAATATTACAACTAGCTGGATTGATCCGTGTGATCCTCTGGAATTGATCGCAGCTGCAGGTATCTCGCCGTGTCGGTAGCTCTGGCAGCTCATCACCAACATCCTAGAAACATCACCTTTTCCCTAGCAACATCGCCTTCTCGCCGGCTCCTAGTAGCGTAACTCAATGGTTCCCAGCATGGCAACTCGCTCTGATCTCGGGAAAGCACCACCACGACAACCTCTGATCTCCAAGAGGGATCTAGCCTCCACAACAACAATTGAAAATCACCAACAAGAATGGCTCAAGCATTATTTTACCTTAGTTGCACTCCACCTGAAGAAGATAATGATCAGAATCATCAAGCAGGTATACTGTAATCTAATTTTCAGTGATCATACAGAGAGAGATCTAGAGAGCAAAGCATGATGACTTTTTTAAATTCCAGTTGATAACATCCAAGTATCCAAAATGGAGTATCTAAATACACTAGAGTATTTAAATTTCTGTCAATAACATCCCAGTCAAGATGGAGTGCCTTGTGAATCATCCCTATCAAGATCTCACTAGCCCTTTTCTTGAATAAAGCAATAGGGGAAACCATCTCCATTGAATAAAGTATAGGTACTACTCATAAAGTACTCACAAATAGTAGAAAATTCTATTTATAAGCAATAGAGTAACAAGCTAAATATTTCACACTCAGAAACAATCGAACCATGCTGTACTCAGGCATTGTACTCTATGGAGAAAACATTCAAACGATACCAATCAGACAAACACCACTTGCAGAAAACCTTCATCAGAATCATGCTTAACCACTACTAAATCTACAGTATGCACAAGACAACAAAATCATCCACAAGATACATTTACTTCATATGTTTTGCAAATTTCTACACGTATGCACAAGACAGTATTTCAGAGCAATAATTAGTATTCGCGGGTGTACAAAGTAAGTTCAGAGAAATCAACACACAGGCAGAAATGCTATAGGTTAATTTCTCTGATTCCCTTAGTGAGAAGGTTAGCTCACATGAGTACTCCCATAATCATAAATAGAGAGAAGGTTAGATCATAGTACCCATAGTGGGAGTAGATAACCAGGCCCGTGATTGTGTCAATAGCACCGTCCCACCAGCGTCGGAGTTGAGGTAGAGGAGGTTGGAACCGTTGCCAAGCATCACCGCCACCGCAATGAACTCGTCAACGTTGCACGACTGGTTGGAGCCGACGCAGGTGACTGGTTGCGGGCGTCGCACGACTGGGGCAGATTGGCTAGAGCAGTGTTTGTGTGTTAAATTCAGTATAGTTTGAGTACATAGAATAATTTGAAAGCAAAAGATAGAATATCCAGTATACTGTTCACTTGTCAACTTAAAATAATACAAAGATTGCCACTTAATTGAAACCTTTGTTGGAGTATAATCAGTGATACATTCAGTGTTGTTATAATCAACTACTGCAAGAATTATTACAATCAACTACTGCGGGGGCATGTATACAATCAGAGACACAAACTAAATAAGATCTCCTGCTCTGTAGAGTTTAATAGTTGCCCCTCCCATATATGTATTAAATTATAATCTCCTGTTGTAAGGTTTGCATTCAACAAAATATGTTCTTCTTGAAAGAACAAACGTGACCAACACAATGCAGGGAGCCACCACAACTAACAGTACTCTGGCAAACACAATGCAGGGAACCACATAATTAGAGGAGCACAATGCAGCTAATAGTTTCTAGCTAAGTAATATCAGTGGAAGTGGAGTTCCTTTAGTAGGGAGGCTAATCAAATCATGGAGATCATTAACAAACTACAAAACATAGATGAGCAGTACTGCAGAAATGCTACATACATGAGTAGTACTGTAGAAATGCTACATAGATGAGCAGACATTCAGAAGTCAAAACCAAGCATGTAGATCATTAACCATGTATTCGACCAAGAAATCTCGGCTACTTACTGAGTTTAGAGCCTGGGCCATGGATTAGGTATCGTCAGGCGCGGCCTTCGTGTCCACGAGAAGGACCTCCGCCTACTCTTCGTTGTTTGCATGGCCAGCGTCCTGGAGGGCGAAGAGGAGGACGTCTTGGACTTCTTCCCTGGCTCCGGCGCGATGGCGGTTCTCGAGGTGGGCGGACGGAGGCAGGCGTCCCTGAAGTCAGTCCTGTCACCAACGTCGAATAACCCTGCGCTATAGCCTCCCACAGACCATGCTGCAGCAGCAGAACATCATCTCCACCCCAACTCTGCATCACCTCCTTCGCAGATCACCTCTGCCCCAGATCTACAACGGATGCAACAGAAAACCCGTAGGAATATCAGATCGAGGAGACTAGAAGAGGTGCGGAGCAGACGTGCGCAGAGGGGGGACTCACTGGGATGTCCCTGACGAAGCAGAAATCGGAGACGGCGAGGACCCCGCGCACCCCCGGAACATCGCCGACCCGCGCCACCAGGAGACCTCCTTCGGCCTTGTGGAGGCTGCAGCACCACAGAGGCATCCGTTGACGGGACCGTCGCTCTCGGTAGCTTAATATCTTGTGGAGAATTGGGGAAGGAGATGGGCGGCTCGTCAGGCACGCAGTGGAGAGAGGGAGAAAATATGGGGCGGTGGCGGCACACGCTCAGGAGTGCCTGGTACCAGACGCTTGGGGATGGGATTTAGGGTTTGCCTCTCGTGGTAAGGGAGGGAGAATCGGGATATACTATGGGACAAAATTTAGAGACAACACAGGCGGGATAGAGGATTCAGACCACGCGCTGGTTCCCAAATTTTCCCTCCCATTTTTAGGCGTTGGATGTGAGGCATATAGACAGCCGAGATCAGCTGCACTGGGGTAATCCGTGGATAATATGATTCTCTATTCTGATTGGCTGCCTCTATTCTAACCTACATAACTAATTCAAATCAAATCGAAAAATGAAAAACCTTTGCATCGTGTCATTTTATGTGACATGGTATCAATAAAAATAACAAACTTGGTATATCGCAAATATCTCAAAGAAACATCTCAAAAATGAGTTATCATGTATGAAGTCTCATGGCTATCAACACAAACGACTAATATTATGGCCAGAATCACGGTATAGTTTGTGATAGTGTACTCATATTGTTCATGCGGGTGCATCTTGGGATGGCGAACAATGTTGCAGGAGAAAGTTTTCATTTTCGTCAATCAAAAAATACATTTTCCATTTTCCAAGTGTAAAAGACGGGGCGTTTTGTGAAGCAACCACCAAATGATAGTTTCAAAATGGTTCCACCATATTTTTCGAAAATACTATACCACCTTACATGGATAATGTCCCAACCGAGGTATCTGAATCCTTTCCTTACATCCCTCATGAAAAAGACAAATTGCTACCGAATCGGTTGGAAGCGGGTCCGATTTGAACTATAGGTACATGATCTAATACTCGTGATTTTTTGCAAAAATCATTTTTAGACTCAAAATATGTTGTTTTATTAGAGATCCAATGCAAGTTCAGCGCGGCTCATTCCCTAGCTAAGAACCTTCATGTTTGCCGTTTTGACCATAGTTTGAAACATGCATAAGAAATTCAAAAACGGTCCAAACAAGGTAAATCCTTCGCGTGGCGTCATATTGTGTGACATAGTTGCAAGGAAAAATACCAAACTTGGTATATTGATTACATCTCGAAAAAAAACTTCTCAGAAATGACCAATCATGTTCGGGGTTTCATGGCTTTCAGGCCAAACGACCAATGTTATGGCCAGAATCGCGGTATAGTTTTTGATAATGTATCCATATTGTGCACTCATGTGTATCATGAGATGGGGAACAATGTTGTAGGAGGAAGTTTTCCATTTCTTCGCATGGAAAAAGCATCTTCCATTTTCCGTGTGTCAAAAATGGGGTGCTTTGTGAAGCAACCACAAATGATAGTTTTAAAATGGTACCACCATATTTTTTAAAAATACTAGACAATGTTACATGGCCAATGTCCCAACTAGGGTACCTAAAACCTTTTCGTCCAACCCTGGCGAAAAAGACAAAGTCCTGCCGAATCGGTAGGAAATGAGTCCGATTTGAACTATAGGTACATTATCTAATATTTTTAGACTCACAATATGATATTTTATCAGAGATCCACTAAAAGTTTTGCATGACCCAACACCTAGTTAAGAACCTTAGTGTCCGTCATTTTGACTATAGTTTGAAATGGGCACAAGAAATTCAAAAACGATCCAAACAAGGAAAATCCTTCACGTGGTGTCATATTATGTGACGTAGTTGCAAGAAAAAATACCAAACTTGGTATATTGATTGCATCTTGAAAAAACCTTCACAGAAATAACCTATCATGTTCGAGGTTTCATGGATTTTAGGCCAAACGACCAACGTTATGGCCAGAATCGCGGCATAGTTTGTGATAATGTGACCATAATGTGCACCCGTGTGCATATTGTGATGGAGAACAATGTTGCAGGAGGAAGGTTTCCATTTCGTCGCACGAAAAAAGCATTTTCCATTTTCCGAGTGCCAAAATCGGGAAGTTTTCTGAAGCAACCACCAAATGATAGTTTCAAAATGCTACCATCATATTTTTCAAAAATACTAGACCACCTTACAAGAACTATGTCCCAACCGGGGTATCTAAAACCTTTCAGTACACCAAATATCCCAACCGTCGTTTTAACCATAGTTTGAAATAGGAAAATTTTGAAACGGGCATAAGAAATTAAAAAACGGTCCAAACAAGGTAAATCCTTCGCGTGGTGTCATATTATATGACATAGTTGCAAGGAAAAATACTAAACTTGATATATTGATTGCATCTCGAAAAAACCTTCACAAAAATGACATATCATGTTTGAGGTTTCATGACTTTCAGGTCAAACGACCAACGTTATGGCCAGAATCCCAGCATATTTGCGATAATGTGCCCATATTGTGCACCCGTGTGTATCATGTGATGGAGAACAATATTATAGGAGGAAGTTTTTCATTTCGTCGCACGGAAAAATCATTTTTCATTTTTCGAGTGCCATAATCGGGGCGTTTTGTGAAGCAACCACCAAATGATAGTTTCAAAATGCTGCCACCATATTTTTCAAAAATACTAGACCACCTTACATGGACAATTTCGCAACTGGGGCATCTAAAACCTTTCCGTCCATCCTTGGTGAAAAAGACAAATTGGTGCCAAATCGGCTCGAAGCGGGTTCGGTTTAAACTATAGATACATGGTATAGTCCTCATTATTTTTTGAAAAAATCATTTTAGACTCAAAATATCCTATTTCTTCAGAGATCGAATGCAACTTTCGCGAGGCTCAGCACCGAGCTAACAATATTGCCGTTTTGATCGCATTTCGAGAACACAAGAAGAAAAAATAAAAAAGTAAATCGTGCACTCGAGATGATGTATAATGAGAAAATACAGACAAGTAAGTTATGCACCTCCTATAGATGAACCAAATTCATTTTTATGTCATCACAATCCGAGGTCATATGCAAAAATTATTGGATAATTACGTTTTTAGACTTTTCAAAAATAAATAAACCTCCTCCATTTGTGTGGGCTCAAACTTTATAATAAGCCCACAATTTTCAGTAGAATCAACCCGCTAATAGTCTATTGGGCTGCTGGCCCAACCAGTTGTGTGAAATATTGCACAAAAAAAGATCGCTTCTGCCTTAAGGCCTAGGCCCAACAGAAATGTATTGTCTTTAAAATGACCCGAGCGGGTCAATTAACAGCAACAAATTGATGTTCAAGTGGTTAGGTGGAGGATGTGTACTCCCATAGGTCGTGGGTTCGAGTGCTCGCGGAGCTTATTTTTGCATATTTAGCTTGCTGGCCAGCTACTGCTCTATGGTTAAATATATCACCGCGGCTATAATAGGGTAATCACTTGAGTAGCCAAGTGGTTAGAACAAATCTGTTAAGTACCTAAGGTTGCGAGTTCGACTCCATTGAGCACTAATTTTTTGCATCTTATTTCTTGCACGGTGTAGGTCCTATGTGTCATTAAGTAGTGCTGTAGGGCCTCCTAGTCAATGCTAACATGACAGGGAGGTCCCACCTATCATTGGATAGCGGTCAATGCCATGTGGACATGACACGTAAACGAAAGTTGACACATGGACTTGACACATCTATAATAACTAAATAGGTGATCCCACTATCCTATTTATCTTGACATGCAGCCTATCCACCTCATTTGCCACATCAGCAATTTTCATCCTTTTTTATTTCCATTTTCTTTTCCTACTAGACATTGTGTTCGTATTATCTTCTCCATAGAACCATTTCTTCTCGACGGCCGTACATCAACCTCATTAGCTAAGTCCTCAATTACTCCCCCAATAACTGATTCCACTCACACACCATTCATCTGTGCCCACTACTAATTTCCAAACGAAACTGTTGGAAGCACTCTAGGAATAACCGATGGAGATTTCCTATCCAATTTAAACAGCGTGAGTTCTGCATCCACGTCCTCACCACATCTGGTGCTCCTGCCCCTGCTCGAGAGCTGCTTTCTTCCCATCCTCGTGAAACCTCAAGACTGCGCAGATTGATATCCTGCTCTAGATTAAGTGGATTTTTCCTAGGGCTGACTCGATCGACACTGATCTCCTGCTGGTGCGGACCGTACTGGTACCATCATGGCATCGTCTACGAGCATCTTCTGCTGGAGTGTCGACAATGGCGCCGTCAATTTGTTCACGTACCGAATTTGAGGTGTCCAAATTTAATTCTAAGGAAGGGATCTTTTTTCCGTCCGCACCTAACTGACTATTTGACTCCAGATTACTGTTTTTTTGCTGCAGGATATGCGGTTGTTTATGTTCATCCAAAGTACAAACTGGATAGTGGATGATGATAAGAGTTTCTATCATCAGTCCTCTCACCCATCTTGATCTGCCAGCTCTAATTATTTTACTCAGCCGTGTTGGATGTATATCCGGATAAATATATTTCTGCAGACTGAGTTGATTATAGACATGCATCACTTACAAGTATGGTTAATAGAATGGAAGTATCAGGTATGTTTTCAACATTTCTAATGGATTATGTACTACCATGGTGGTAGCTCGACCTATATATCCCTACATCATGATTTTTGATTTATGCCCATAGAATAATTTATGTATTTACCTGCAATCTAATCGTGATATTAGGTCTACCAAAATTAATCTTATGTATACCTTTGCATGGTGGGCTTTACAATCCAACAAACAAGTGCACTATTTAACAGGTAGTTTGTCTTATTTATGTTTTCAATCAAGCTAATATTTAGCGGTTCCATTCGAATAGCCATTTTACTTTCCCAAGATAAAAAATACCACTATACTTGGTTGGCATGAATGGGCACAACCTGGCATACTGAAGATGTGATCTAAATTTTAGTTTCGTCAAATGTCTTTAGAATTTTATGGTCACCCATGAATTCACCTTTTGATCGCCATTTGAGGTCATCCTCTAGCATGATTGATCAATTCCATGTTACTATTTAGTTCATCGTCCATATGTTGATTGATTCAGATAAGAAGTGCATTGCTTCCTTTAATTCGTATCGTGAAAACAGAAACCTAGACGCTGAGCTTCTTAATGAATCACAACTACAAGTCTCTTGCCTTCCCTCGAACAGGAATATATCTTTCTTAGTTTTTAGCTTTGTAAATGTTATGTACTAATGCCTACTTGCATAGTGCATAGTATGACCGAGAGATTGTTCACGGCTTCGATGCAGAGCTCTCAACATTTATATTTCTCTGTGCTCTAACCTATTATATAGTAGCAACATCAGATTATTAAAGTTCACATTTTTAGATAGTCAAGATATACCGTTGGTAATCCTATAAGCTTAAATGTTGCAATATAATTTGTCCGTAAGTTCAGCAAACCTACTCTACTGCCCGTGGATAATTTAGTTCCCTAGGGAATTCTCTATCTTGGCATTCTTTTCGAAATCTCAATTCAGCTAAAATTTTCGCAGCAACGCGCGGGTATCATCTAGTAAGTAAAATTGTTGAGGTGGACGACCAGTCATTATAAGGAAACGTGAATTTGAAGTCACGATCATTTAAATTGGTTGTAATCTACTTAATATAGGCTATTGAACCAGTGCTATCCATCTACGACCATTTCGTGTAAGCAAAATATGAACTTTTTTTACTAAATTGGTCGTTGTTACTCAAGGTTTGGGTCCTCCGAAATGCCTTACGATCAACTGATTCAGAATGGTCATAAATCTATGACCAAATAACTCATGGTCGTTAATAAAGGTCACTAGTGAGTAAATTTCTTGTAGTGTCAACATTCAAAGTTATTCGTACACTATATAGTGGCCAGATAAGATAAGTAAGATAAGATCATGTAGAAGTCAACGATTATTAGCTATTACGTACTAGGAAGAAGATTCTAGTATGATAGAGAAGTGTGTTTTGAGGTTTGTGCATAGCATTCATTATGTTGAAGACTATGTATAGAATCTTCTAGATGCTATAATGGAAAAGAAGATCCAACAGTTGAAAATATTAGGATTCGCGAGTCTTGATCCAACGGTCAGCATTCAAAGTTATTTATACACTATATAGTGGTTATATCTCTACTACTATAATAGAGTAGTTTTGAATTGGATCCATAGCACCAATCCCGACCATTGTGATGTTAGATCCAATGGTTCAGAGAAGCTGGATTCATATTGATAACACCTAGAGCAAACTCCACCATGCATGTTGTAGAACCATCATGTCACCACCCTAAAATTTCATAGTACAGTAGGATGTATTCTCTCTAACTACTATAATGGAGCAGTTTTGAATTATATCCATAGTACCAATCCTGACTGTTGGGATCATAGATCCAATGATTTAGAGTAGCTAGATTCGTGTTGAATGGTACGTACCTAGAGCAAACTCCACCATGTTCTAGAACCATCATGTCACCACCCCAAAATTTCATATTACATTATTAGGTTGTATTCTCAATATGTGTAGATATAGTTATTATTAATAGACTTAATGTATATGCATTTTTTTCTCTAACAAGGCTATTGGTTAATAACAACTCAATTTTTGTTAAATCACATTTCATACATTAGAGAAAAAAATACATAAATTAAGTCTATTAATAATAATTATATACATATATTTAGAATACAGCCTATTATGCTATGAAATTTTGGAGGTGGTGACATGATGGTTCTAGAACATGGTGGAGTTTGCTCTAGGTATTATTCAATACGAATCCATCTGCTTTGAACCATTGGATCTAACAGCCGAACAGTTAGGATTGGTGCTATGGATCCAATTCAAAACTTGTCCATTATAGTAGTAGAGATCTAAAACATGAAACTTTTGGTAACATGGTCTAGAGAAATGAGGCAGAAGATTCTAAAATGATGGAGAAGTGTGTTTTGATTTTTGTGCATAGCATTCATTTTGATGAAGACTATCAATAGAATCTTCTAGACTGTTCAAACAAGTAGAATCTTCTAGATGCTAGAATGGAAAAGAAGATCCAACGGCTGGAAATGTTGGAATTCACGAGTCTTGATCTAACAGTCAATACTCAAATTTATTCGTACACTATATAGTGGTAAGATAGGATTATAATAGGTAAAGAAAAAAAATTGATCAACATCTATAAAGTATGGGTGTATATATTTAGTTCTTGTACTTTGTATGTCATGTAGAAGTCAACGATTATTAGCTATCTAAAACTCTAAAATTTTGGTAACATGGTCTACAGAAACGAGGCATAAGATTCTAGAATGATGGAGAAGTGTGTTTAGAGTTTTGTGCATAGCATTCATTATGATGAAGACTATCAATAGAATCTTCTAGATGCTAGAATAATGGAAAAGAATATCCAACGGCTGGAAATATTGGAATTCACAAGTCTTGATCCAACGGTCAATATTCAAAATTGTTCGTATATTGTTTACCAATTGCAAGATATGCACATCTACTTTCTTGTAGTACTACCAAATATGAGAAATTTACCATAAACTATTATGTGGATATGTCCATGACCTCTATTCATGTGTGCACCTTTATTCCTTGGCTATGTCTCTCGTCGATGCTACCGCCTCGACGACAAAGAATCCTCGGCAACCTAACACCTAAGGCTACCGCGTCTACGAAATCTAAGACCACTAAGTACATAGAAAAAAGGAAGAGCAGACTACAACTACAAAGAAGCACAAAGGTAGCTAACATGCATAACGATATATTACTTGAGGGTTTTAACACCACCTATCCCCAACCCTAAGTCGGACCAACGGCTCGGCTTTGTCACCCGTTGCCACTAACGTGGCTTACGGTGATGAAGCCTCGACTAGGTGTTAGGGTACCGGGTTACATCGCTCGTCGACGGTACCACGTCGACGACGATGCACCCTTGGTACCCTAACACCTATGGTTTCCGCGTCTACGTAAACTAAGACAACTAAGTCCTTAAAAAAGAAAATGTGTAGACCATAACAGAGAAGAAGCACAGAAGAAGTTAACATGCAGTAGAAATATCCACAGAGGGAAGTTCAAATTTAAAACAGAGGAAGTGCAGACTATAATAGGGGGACGCACAAAGAAACTTAACAAGCAGTACACATGCCCCACAAAGGGAAGTTCAAATTTAAAATAGAGGAAGTACAGACTACAATGGGGAAAGAACAGAGAAAGCTAACAGGAAGTACACATGCCGCACAGAGGAAAGTTCACATATGAAACTAGATTTTGGGGGGATACAAATGGTCTACCAAAAAGTGTCGACGCTAACGCGTCGACAGGTACCAAGTGAAAAATTAAATCTAAGTCTTGTTTGCATAACGATATATTAGTTGGGGTTTTAACACCACCCACCCCTAACCCTAAGTCACCGTGCACGTGCTCAACACAACCTTATGGACTAACGGCTCGACTTCGTCGCCCGTCGCCGCTGACGTGGCGTACGGGTGACGAAGCCTCGACTGGCGCATCGACCGCGACGCATCCTTGGTACCCTAACACCTAAGGATACCGCGTCTATGAAAACTAAGAACACTAAGTACATAGAAAAAAGGAAGTGCAGACTACAACTACAAAGAAGCACAGAGGTATCTATCAACCAGTATAGATTCCACATCGAGGGAAGTTCAATTAAAGAAGAAGAAGCACATAGGAGGTTAACAGGCAGTACACATTTCCTATAGAAGTAAGTTAAAGTATGAAGAAACTAGATATTGGGTGGGAGTGGAATACAAAATGGTCTACCATGTAGCTTCGACGCTAACGCGTCGACATGGAACAAGTGAGAAATTAAATCTTAGTCTTGTTTGCATAATGATAAATAAGTTGGAGGTCTGAACACCATCCACCTTCAACCCTAAGTTGTCGTACCGCGTCGATGACGACGAATCCTCGGTACCCGAACATCTAATGCTACCGTGTCTATAAAAAACTTAAAACACTAAGTACATAGAAAAAAAGGAAGTACAGACTACAACTACAAAGCAACACAGAGGTACCTAGCATGCAGTACATATTTCACACAGAGGAAAGTTCAATTTAAAGAAGAGGGAGCGCAAACTAAAATAGGGGGAAGCATAGAGGAGTTTAACAGGTAGTACACATGCCCTATAGAAGTAAGTTAAAGAATGAAACTAGATATTGGGTGGGGGTGGAATACAAAACGGTCTACCATGCAGCGTCGAAGCTAACACGGCGACAAGTACAAAATGAGAAAATAAATCTAAGTCTTGTTTGCATAACGATATATAAGCTGGGGGATTTAACACCACCCACCCCCAACCCTAAGTCGTAATGCGCGCGCTCAACATAATACTATGGGCCAATGCCTCGGCTTCGTCGCCAGTCGCCCTAACACGGCGTACGGGTGACAAAGCCTCGAATGGGTGTTAGGGTACCGAAACTACGTCTCTCGTTGACGCTACCGCCTCGACGACGAAGAATCCTCGGTACCCTAACGCCTAAGTCTACCGTGTCTAATAAAACTAAGACCACTAAGTACATAGAAAAAAGGAAGAGCAAACTACAACTACAAAGAAGCACAGAGGTAGCTAACATGCATAACAATATATTAGTCGAGGGTTTAACACCACCTATCCCCAACCCTACGTCGTCGTACGCATGCTCAACACAACCTTATGGACCAATGGCTCGGCTTCGTCACCCGTCGCCGCTGACGCGGCTTACGGATAATGAAGCCTCGACTAGGTGTTAGGGTACAGAGTTACGTCGCTCTTCGACAGTACCGCGTCGACGACGACGCACTCTCGGTACCCTATCACCTATGGCTACCAAGTCTACGTAAACTAACACAACTAAGTCCTTAAAAAGAGAATATGTAGACCACAATAGAGAAGACATACACATGAAGTTAGCATGCAGTACAAATGCCCATAGAGGAAAGTTCAAATTTAAAACAGAAAAAGTGCAGACTACAATAGGAGGAAGCATAGAGAAAGTTAACAAGCAGTAAACATGCCGCCGAGAGGGAAGTTCAAATTTAAAATAGAGGAAGTACACACTACAATGGGGAAAATAACATAGAAAGCTAACAGGAAGTACACATGCCCCATAAAGGAAAGTTCACATATGAAACTAGATATTGGGGGATACAAATGGTCTACCAAAAAGCGTCGACGCTAACGCGTCGACAGGTACCAAGTGAGAAATTAAATCTAAGTCTTTTTTGCATAACGATATATTAGTTGGGGTTTTAACAACACCCACCCCCAACTCTAAGTCTTCATGCGCGTGCTCAACACAATCTTATGGACCAACGGTGTGTAGACTGCAACAGGGGAGAAGCACAGAGAAAATTAACAGGCAGTACAAATACGCCATAAAGATAAGTTCAAATTTAAAACAGAGGAAGTGCAGACTATAATAGGAGGGAGCACATAGGAAGTTAATAGGCAGTACACAAGCCCCATAGAGGGAAATTCACATATGAAACTAGATATTAGGGGTGATACAAATTGTCTACCATACAACATCGACGCTAATGTGGATTGCTATATAAAGATGAAATATTTAAAAAATAATAAATAAGTCTGCAAATAAAGGAACTGCACATTTCGACTTTGGGAAGTATGAATATATAGCCTAAGAAGTACAAATATTAGTCGAGAAAAATTCAGACAGTTGCTTCTAAACCATAAGGAATTTAAAACAACCGGACATTAATTTAAAATCTGCTCTAAACCATGAGGAATTCGGTAAAACGTTCTGAATAAAAAAGTTGCTCCTATATCATAGCTTTCTAATGCCATATCATTTACGACATACAGTTTAGAAATAATCGTACAAATATCATTCGCTCGTTCTAAATAGATCTGAATTTTAGTATTTTCAAAAATATTCTACAAAATTTTAAAAAACTTTAAAAACGAAAAAGTTGCGCAATTTCAATATCTTTCAAATGGTATATCATTTGTATCATTTAGAAAAAAGGTTCAAAAACCGGAGTGAAAGTTCGTTATCTTTCCAAATAGATGGATTGCGTATTTTCCAAATTAAATTCAAACTGTGTAGAATCTCGAAAACTTTGAAAACAAAAAAGTTGAGGTTTTTCAAGATATTTCCAACGACATATCATTTGTGCAATTCTGATTAACAATTGAAAAACTAGAAGTAAAATATGTATGTTGGAACAAATGGGCAGTTCACAGAATTCAAATGAGAAGCTCAATACTGCCATCCAAGAAGTACAACTATTAACAACAGAAAGTGCAGTCTGATGCGCAGAATAATATTCTACAACCGATTGCATAATAGCTCTATATATATATATATATATATCAATAATACAATTAGGTTTACAAAACGAGTTTAGCTAGGAGACTTGGAGTCTACTCCAAGTTGCTTGAGAGAAGTTGTGTCCTTCTCTAACAACCCTCTCCATGATATCACCTAATCACCGCATCAGTGTGAGTGTGGCTAAATGATTTCAAACTCAGCACAAAATCACTATTCCACGAGACAGCCTACTCTTGGACCCTCACTTTTGACACCCAAAAACATGATAAAGTCCCAATCTCCACCTCAAAATGTGTGTTTTTTCCCGACATAAAAAAGAAAAGTAGGGTGGTGCAGCTCCACTAAGCTACGGAGTTCCTAAACTACCTCGGGGTGCCCACAAGGCCAACAATTCAAATATAACATATTCATTGAGACGGTAGGCTCCCCTGGAAGGAGATCGTCGATTATTCAGAATGTGTTGCATTTCCATCCCACCCATTTTTATTCAATCTCTTGGACTCATAATTCATTTTAGGTGGTGACACTGCCGGTGGGACAGATCCTAACCCCACGGTCCTTCAAGAACGCCTTGCCCTTGAGTTACCGGTTTACCACCTTGTGGCTTATGGATAGCACAATTATTCTCCTTATCATAAAAGACAGGACTCCATTTTACGTTTCTCTCCTTGCCGTCAGAATCAACGATGTTAATTTCCGTATGCATACCCTTCCGAGGGCCCAGTCTTGTATTCGTAAGATCATCGTCTAGATCATTGTTGTGCTATGATGACCCTCTGCCGCCCATCGTGTTGCACTCCCTTCTAGATCCAAAACCTCCACAAAAAAGAGCATGTGTTGCCTCCCTGTTGCTCCATCCTGGCATACACAGCATCACGTAACCAGCCACCAAATTCCCTATCATGTTTGTCAAACACATCAGCCGGTGCCACATTCTTTCTAGACATGCTCCATTACAATGCATACTTCATAGACCAAAACCAAGTTTCTCGTGCTTAACAACAGAAGGTGTCTCTTCCCTGCCATTGAGATGGACACAAAACACTTGATCTATTTCACACATTATATATGCCTCAGTCGTACCCTGGCGAAGTCCTCGTGAAAAACACCATCGTGAGAGGTGACTTTCTCTACCAGCTCCTTCCTTTATCCCCTCTGGTAACCCATGAATTTGGATCCAAAATGGTACGTCTTCATGACTTCATGTTCTATGGACACTAGTTTATCAAATCCGTCATATTGTGCAAGCACTACTACCATTGTGAGAATTGCCATGGAACATGTTCCATTACTTCCATTAATCACAAATTCGGTACCATTCACCGGCCTGATCCAGTTCTCCTGAGAAGGATTTCATATGCAATTCTGATTCATGAAAGCCCCATGGCCAAAGGTTTTACTAGTGTTGCCACCACCATCCAACGTGTATCAGGAATTAAATCTCCACCTTCATCCTCCACAATCACATCACCAAAGTCTTCTTTCATTAAGATCCAAGTTCTCTCGCATGAAGTCGATCACCGGCGACCTAACACCGCCCGAACTTATTTCATCTTCCTCATCAGCAGCCGAGCTGACAACCGCTTTCTAACCGGCCACTGGATCACCTTGGTGCCTGAGTTCTAGTCCGACATGTTGTGGATCCTTTCTCTTCCCATAGAGTTTCTGCCAAGACAAACACTAAGCCGCTCCAATGAAACCAAGGGCAAACGAGATCTGCACCGCATTCTCGTTCATTTTTTAATCAAAGATGTGATGTAGAATCGGGATTAGAGTCGAATCTCGATGGTACAAGGAGTCCCGCTGCCGGGATCCGGAGGGAGTAGTAAACCCTAGAAGGGACGATACAAGCTTGCGTCGTAATTTATCAAGCCTAGCGAAGGCCTCATGGCGGAAACAAAACAGGACAGCCACATATCTTTCTCAACACCGCCCTAAAAAATTAAGCAACGACAAAAAATGTCTTTGGCTCTCGAGTTCGAGTGATCCCTTTATTTCAAGTAATTTTAAAAACAAATTAAGTTTAAAAAAGTTTTGAAAATAATTCTAGATATATTCAGTGGTACATGAATTCTTTGTAATATGGGCTACACGGAAATGATAAAATCTTAAATTTTTGAGATTTGAAAATATGCATACTCAGACCCACACCACACAATTATGTATTTGCTTAGCTTAGAATAAAAATATTTGAAACTAATATGTTATAAACATTTGTGCGATACATTATTTGCTACATCCTAATTTATTTTAAATATTTTTGAAACTTGTAAATATTATTTTCGAAATCTTTAGGACGACAGATTATCATCGGAGCTCAGGAGAAAAAAACACTATCCACTCCAACCCGAAGCCATTTCGCGCACCGGCCACGCCCAGTCGCCACGCTGCCCGTGCCCGTATGGCCGGTTGCCCATAAGACCACGTCACGAGGGGCCACCAGCGGCCTCGAGGAAGCCGAAGAGAGAATTCAAATTTCTCGGTGTCTCCACTCCTCCCAAGCCCCAACACCCCCACCCAAAATACGTCGCTCTCCTCCTCCTCTTCCTCTCCCGCCGGCGATCGCCTGCCGCGGATCCTCCTCGAAGGGATACCCTCCGGGACCAGGCGATGAAGCTTAAGATCAACAAGGCGTGCAACCTCGCCTCCATCTCCGTCCTCCCTCCCCGGTACAGTGCCCCGATCGACCGACCCGCCCCCGATTCCCCTCCCCTCTCGCCGTCCGCTGATTCCGGTCTTTCTGGAACGCGATTGGTTCGGTCTGTGATCGTGTTGTGTTTGTTCGGTGATCCAGGAGGACCAGAGGGAGTGGTGGTGGGGCGAGCGCGTCTGCTTCCGCGGTCGGGGCGTCGCAGCAGCGGTCCCAGACGATGTCGCAGCAGTCCTTCTCGCAGAGCGTCGGGGCGTCGTTCTCACAGGGCGTAGGAAGCGGAGGAGCGTCTTTCTCTCAGGGAAGAGGCGGCGGTGGCGCGCCATTCTCACAAAACAGCGGCGGCGGAGGCGCGGCGTTCTCTCAGGGAGGTGGAAGCGGGGGCGCGTCGTTCTCTCAGGGAAGAGGCGGCGGTGGCGCGCCATTCTCACAAAACAGCGGCAGCGGAGGAGCGTCGTTCTCCCAGGTCGGTGGCGGAGGCGCGGCGTTCTCTCAGGGCGGTGGAGGTGGAGGCGCGTCGTTCTCTCAGGGCGGTGGAGGCGGAGGCGCGGCGTTCTCTCAAGGCGGCGGCGGCGGAGGAGGAGGTGCGTCGTTCTCCCAGGGCATTGGCAGCGCTTCGCTCTTGCATTCGCAGTCTCAGATCTCGCAGGCCTCCCTTGACGAGAACCTCCTCAGCCTCCATCACCCCTCACCCGCGCGCGATCAGGTCTCGTATACATCCCTCCTTCCTCCCTCGTTGTCGCCGCTGTATGGTGATCGGTGATTCAAGTCATCTGTTTCTACCGGATGGATATCATGATTGATTGGTGGGTTCAGTGTTTTTGTTGGATCAGTGGCTAATTAGTAGTTTGGTATTTCGTCCATATCGTGTTTGATCAGAGTAGCAAGTTTGCAACGAATTGATTGATGTTGGTTACCGTGAGTCGCTTACAGTGAATCTATGCTTGGTTGATGCGTGGAAGGATTAGTTCAAATCACAGTTATAACTGCTACTGGGCAAATTGTAAATTTAGTATTGCTTCATATCATTCTTTGGTCCCGCAAGTGTTAGGAAAAACGAGATCAATGTGATTTTCTTCCGCTAGACTGTTTGAAATGGTGATTTGTTGTGTATAATAGTTTGAATTCTTGACACCCTTCTGGACACAGTCAGTATGCTGTTCCACCATGATTTGTTCTAAATCATCACGATCAATGTGAGAGCATGCAGCTATGTTCTTATTATACTTTAGTTGCAAAAGGTGAATTCCTTAATTTTTTTATAGAAGGTGCATGCTGTTTGTCTCCTGCCCAATTTTGACCTTCATTTTCCTTCCATTGGTGACCAGAGATTTACCTTGCCTGATGACTCGTCGAAGAGGATGGCTTCATTTCCTGCCAATTCAGCTTCAGTTGTGCGTGAAGAATCTCAGCTGCAACCGGCCAAAATTTCAAGTAACTGCAACCCTATCCACCGGTGGAACTCCTCTCTTCCGGATAGCAGATGTAAACTCAAGCCCTTTTCTTACCGATTTTACATTTCATTCGCATTCACTTCAAGCACTACTTCGGTATTTTGAATAGGTAGAAAGTGTTAGTAATAGATGCTTGTATTATCAGAGGGCCAAAGTCCAGAATATATAGTACATGTACAGGTGCAAATATATAGAAAGCCCCCAAACATATGGGGAAACTACAATATACAAATGTACTCTAACACCCCCCCCCCCCCCCCCCTCAAACTCATGGTGGATCCACAACACTGAGTTTGGAGAGTAAGAAATCATGTTGTGCGCGGTTTTGTGTCTTTGTAAAGAAATCTGCCAACTGCAAGTCTGAAGGCACATAATGGAGCGCAACAACCTGATCCTGTACCTGAGCACGTGTATAAAAAGCATCAACACCAATATGCTTGGTCAGCTCATGCTTGACCGGATCACGTGCAATACTAATAGCACCTGTACTGTCTGACAAAAGTGGAGTGGGTGTCGTAACAGAGACCCCAAAATCTGCAAGCAACCACCGTAACCTGGTCACCTCAGCAGTCACCGAAGCCATAGCCCGCAGCTCAGCCTCAACACTCGAACGGGAAACCGCTACCTGTTTCTTCGTCTTCCAAGCAACAAGCGAACCACCAAGAAACACACAGTAAGCAGAAAGTGAACGACGATCCGTAGGATCATTCGCCCACGTAGCATCCGAGTAGCACTGGAGCTGGAGAGAGCTAGAACGAGGGAAGAAAAGGCGATGAGTAATCGTGCCACGAAGATAACAAAGGACACGAAGGAGATGACTGTAGTGAATAGTGGTAGGAGCTAATACAAACTGGCTCAGAATATGAACAGGATAAGAGATATCAGGACGAGTGACAACAAGATAAACAAGACTCCCAACAAGATGGCGATAACGAGTGGAATCGGGAAGAGCATCACCATCAGTAGGATGAAGCTTAACATTAAGCTCCATAGGAGTCTCAACGGTGCGCTCATCCGCAAGAGCAGCCCGAGCAAGAAGATCCTGAATATACTTTTCCTGAGAGATAGAAAAGCCATCAGAAGTGGAGGAAACCTCAATCCCAAGAAAGTAGCGAAGAGGACCAAGATCAGTCATAAGAAACTGATCACGGAGACGAGCCTTGACAAAGGCAATATACTCAGGATCATCACCGGTAATGATCATATCATCAACATAGAGAAGGAGAAGAGTGCGTCCACGAGGAGAAGTGTGAACAAAAAGCGTTGGATCATGAGAACTAGGAGAGAAACCAGCAGCAGTCATCAAAGAGGCAAAGCGCTCAAACCAGGCACGAGGGGCCTGTTTTAGGCCATAAAGAGAACGTCGAAGACGACAAACCATCCCATCTGGAACAGAATACCCAGGAGGAGGCTGCATATAAACCTTCTCACTCAACTCGCCATTAAGAAAAGCATTCTGAACATCCAGCTGGGACACAGACCAGCGTCGAACAGAAGCAACAACAAGAAGAGTACGCACAGTGGTCATATGGGCCACAGGGGCAAAAGTCTCATCATAATCACGGCCGTGTTCCTGCTGAAAACCACGAGCCACAAGACGCGCTTTATAGCGCTCAAGAGATCCGTCAGAGCGGGTCTTAATTTTATAGACCCACTTACACGTGATAGGACGAACACCAGAAGGGGGAGAAACAAGATCCCAGGTGCCAGTGCGCTCAAGCGCAGCGATCTCCTCAGCCATGGCAAGCTGCCATTCAGGATGACACGCGGCATCCCGATAAGAAGTCGGCTCAGAGACGACATAGAGACCATACTGACTAGGAGAGTAACGGTTTGGAGCACGACGCTGACGAATAGGCCGTGAAGAAGGAAGCTCATCGCGAAAAATGACTCATCCGAAGAGGAGGAAGAAGGAACAGCGGAGGAAGGGTCCGAAGCCGGAGAACGGGGAGAACTAGGGAATTAGACGGAGGAGAGGATGGCGCCGAAACCAAAGGAGGCGCATCAGAAGGGGGAGATGGAGGAGAAGGGACAGCGGAAGGTGTATCAGGAAAAAGAAGAAAAGAGAGATCATCCGTTGGGTAAGTACCAGAGGTGGGGCGAGGATAGAAAGGACACGTCTCATCGAACGTGACATCACGAGATGCGCATCCGACGACCAACGGGGTCCCAACAGCGATAGCCCTTATGCTCATCACTGTAGCCGAGAAAGACACACTCAACAGACTGAGCGGTCAGTTTGGTGCGTTCGCGAGGAGGGAGAAGGACATAGCAAACGCAACCAAATAAACGAAGAGTCGAGTAGTCTGGACAGGTACCAGAGAGACGCTCGAGAGGAATGCCACCCTGAAGAGTAGCAGAAGGCTAGATGTTAATGAGGTAAGTCGACGTAGCGACAGCCTCAGCCCAGAAATACGGCGGAAGAGAGGAAGCAATCATCATAGCACGGGTAGTCTCATGAATATGACGATGCTTACGCTCGGCGACACCATTTTGAGCATGGGCGCCGGGACACGAGAACTGAGCAAGGGTGCCCTGCTCAGCAAGAATGCCATGCAGGTGCTAGGAGATATACTCTCCTGCAGAATCAGCACGAAACACACGAATAGGAGTGGAATACTGAGTACGAACCATGGCCACAAAGCGCTGATAAATAGCAAGCACCTCACTACGAGAGCGCATACAAAACAACCAGGTGTACCATGAAAAATCATCAATGAACAAAATATAGTATCGATGGCCCCCTTTTGAAGCAAAGGGAGCTGGACCCCAAACATCAGAATGAACTAAATCAAAAGGTCGCTGAGATACAAACACACTAGTAGGATAGGGAAGCTGAATCTGTTTGCCTAACCTACAACCCTGACACGAATGTAAAGACACATCTCCTGAGACAGACCCCAGAAGACCACGACGAACTAATGACGATAAACGGGAGCCACAAAGATGACCCAGCCGATGATACCACTGCTAAAACGAGCCGGTGACAAAAGCAGCAACCGCAGGAAAACTGGCAAAGGAAGTGTCAACAGAAGGAACGCGAAGCCAGTCTAACTCCCATAGCCCCGGAGACTCAAGACTGCGAGGGCCAGCTCCAACCAGAGCCTGTGTACGAAGATCCTGAACAACGCAAGAATCAGCATCAAGAATGACACGATAACCAGAATCAGTAAGCTGGCTAGTAGAGAAAAGGTTCATCTTAAGACTGGGAACATGAGAGACATTAGGAACAGAGAAAGAGGAAGTAGAGAGGGTGCCTCGACTGGAAACAGGAAGAGAGGTACCATCAGCCGTGATAACACGAACAGGAGAAATAAGAGAGCGAAGAGCAGAAAGAATAGAAGACGCAGAAGTCATATGAAAAGAAGCTCTAGAATCTAGATACCACGGGGATGACGTACTTGACTGTGTAGAAGGTGATGGTCGCGCGGTGCCAGAAGAGGTAGGCACAGAACCAGTAGTACCCGACGAGGAAGAGCTTGTAGCAGTGAGCAGACTACAAAGACCACGGATAATATCCTAATCAGACAGTGCACCAGCAGGAGGTCCAGAAGCAACGGCAGAAGATCCTGAAGAGTCAGCCTGCCGACGAGCAAGGTACTGCTGACGTAAGCGGGGATCCCTTGTCCAGTAGCCAGAGATATCGTGGCCAGGCTTGCCACAGTGGGCGTAGGGAGGACAAGAACCACGAGGGTGCTGAGGCTGACTCTGACCCTGGGCCGGTGGAGCAGAGAGTAGCGGCGGTGCTAGAGACCGCGACGAAGCCGGCGGCACGGGGGGACCACGAGCAGCAAGAACAGATGGAACCTTAAGAAGACCAGCACCACGAAGACGAGTCTCCTCAGCACGAAGCTCAGCCAGTACCTCAGAGAGCGGAACACGACCACGGGCAAGCAGCTGGGCACGACGCGGCTCAAACTCCTTGCGGAGCCGCGACAAGAACTCAAAGATGCGCTGAAACTCCAGATCCGCGCGCACAATCAGACAGCAGGGACAGGTGTTACACATAGCTGTACGAAGAGAGTCAAGCTGACGCCAAATAGCAGCACTCTGAGTATAGAACTCATCAATAGTGGAATCACCCTGCTTAAGATCATGCTCCTGACGAACCACAGACAGATAAAGAGCATCTCCAGACGGCTGATAGCGCTGACGAAGAAAAGCCCACTGAGCAGCAGCAGTGGGAAGACCCATGAACTCAGCAGCATACTGAGGCAGAACACTGGAAGTGAGAATAGCAACAGCACGAGCATCCTCATCTATCCACTGAGTGTAGTCAGCCAGATCCAGCCGGTAGGTCGCAACAGCAGTAGAATGCTCCTGGACCTTCCGATCATAATCATCCCGAGCAGTATCATTAGCACTCTGGGCTGCATCCTTGACCGCCTGAGTGGCATCGGGGGCAAGGGCAACGGGCGTCGGTGCAATAGGCGCCGTAGGCGCAACGGGGCGCGGTGGACAGGAGACCTCACCGGAAAGCACACCCCAAAGGCGAAGACCGCGCATATGGACGCGCATGAAGGCAGCGAAATCAGGATAATTCGTGCCATAAAAAATCACCGGGCAGCGAGGAATCGCAACATAGCCCGACGAGGAAGACATAGCTCCGTCGATTTTTTTTCTTAGATCCGATCTAGATCGGACGAAAACTGGGCGGCTAGGCGCGGCAGCGGAGAGCTGGGGCGAGCAGCGGCCGGGGATGGGCCGGGGACGGGTGGCCGTAGGAGGCGGCGGCGGAGGCGGAGTCGGCGGCGGCGGCGGCGTCGGCCGAGACGGAGGCGGCGGCGGCGGATGGGCGGCCGGAGGAGGTGACGGCGGGCGGCCGGGGCGAACGGCGGCGGCGGCGGCCGGGCGCGGCGGCGAGATGCCGGGGCGAGCGGCGGCGGCTGCGAGGAAAAAAAAAGCCTTACCGCTCTGATACCATGTTAGGGTAATAGATGTTTGTATTACCAGAGGGCCAAAGACCAGAATATATAGTACATGTACAGGTGCAAATATACAGAAAGCCCCCTAACATATGGGGAGACTACAATATACAAATATACTCTAATAGAAAGAACCATATCATTTATTGAGCATGTAAGGTTAACTGGTGCATGCTGTTAAACAGATAGTGCACCTGAAGGCGTTCTGAACATATACTATAGATTTTTTGTAAGCTGCCAATTTGTCATGTTAAATTTGAAAATACTATATTTTTATTGAAGTGTCCAATGGTGGCGTTTCAACAGGTCAGATGAATGAGGATGTTGAGCGCAAATTTCAGCATTTGGCAAGTTCAGTACATAAGATGGGAATGGTATTAGACTCAGTGCAAAATGATGTGATGCATTTAAACAGAGCCATGAAGGAGGCGTCACTAGATTGTAAGTTCCTTCTAAATTGTACTTCATGAGTTTTGCACTGTGTGCATCAACTAATTGAGGGCATATATTTGTTCTGTTCAGCTGATAGCATACAGAAAAAGTTTGTGCTTGTAGAGAACTCTCTTCAGCAAATTGTAAGCATAATCGCTGGTTCAGTCCTTTCCCCTACTCTTTTTTTGCTGAAACAACTAATCTTAATTTATTGACACATGCTACCACAGCTTAAGGGACAAGATGATCTCAAAGCAATTATTGAAGGCAGCACAAAAAGCAATCCTGACCAGCTGAGTATTCTGAATTCTCACACCAGCAAACTGGATGAGATATCCTCGACACTTCCAGTCTTGAAGCAAGTGCAAGCAGATTTGAGGCAACTGAAGGGTGACATCTTCAGAATCCTTACAAAGGAGATGGAGGTACTATTGCTATTATCAACTAGTTTTGATACTACTCTGTTCATTGGTGTTTGGAAATTATTCTGATGGCTGGCATATCCATATATGTAACTACCTTACTGATTTACTAGTATGTGAAGTCCTCTCTTACGTTCATTTTTATGGTTTGTTAGTATCGTGTTAGTGTTTAGTATTTTTTTTTCAGGAAGCATAATTGTATTGTCTGTTCATGGTATCTAACATGAAAAAAATCAAGGTGTGCTAGTGCTTAATTTTCAGCATTTTAATTTGAAATAAAAGATGGCTTATAGACATGCACAGTCCTGTATATTATGTGAGATGCTCAAACCTCGTCATATCAAGTGCTGAAGCAATTAATGTGGGGCCATAGTCCTGATACAAAAATTGCCGATCCTTGCCTCTTTGCACAGGGAATTCTTAGAGCTATCAGATCTCTCAGCAGCAGGCCGGATCCTTTGCAAATGCTGGCAGTATGTGTACTTGTTACTCAACCAATTGAATGCACAAGTCTTTCAGTATTCTCTTCTTACTCTGTTTTCCTTTCTTTGCTGAAGGACCAGAGCTGCACCACCAACGAAAAACCTGTGATGAACCGAACACCAGCAGCAAAAGGAAGCCCCCAGATGAACGAAAGACCAGTAGCAGATGGCAGGTCACAGATGAAACAGACACCAGTAGCTAATGGAAGGTCCCAGATGAACAAAACACCAGTAGCAAATGGAAGGCCGCAGATGAGACGAACACCAGTAGCAAATGGAAGGCTGCAGATGAACCATGCGCAGATAGCATATGGGATTTTGAAGATGAACCAAGCACCAGAAGCAAATGGAAAGCCCTTGATGAAGCAAATACCGGTAGCAAATGCGTAAGATTCTGACCTCAGTTTCCTACAGATTTCAGTTGTTAGATAGGTGTAGATTCCAGTAGCTTGGAGCATCAAAGTGAAAGTTTTCTTGATGGAACCTGAAATGGGTACTGAACTTATAAATCCTGAAGAGAAAATGATGTTCTGGTGCTCTTTCGAAAGGGCTGTTGAACATACATTCTTATGTGCAGGATCTTGTGATAAGACACTTGTCGTTTTCTTTTCAGTACCAAACTGGTTAGTTGTAACCTTTGAAATCTTGAAATTATCCAAACTGGTCGTCTCTCTCTTGACAGCAAGATTACATTGGTGTCTTTCAGTTATATTGCTAAGATGCCTCCACTTTCTGAATACGCATATGCATTCCCTTTCTGTCAATGCCAGGCTTCCTGCACCACTGGTTCAGCACAGGAAGGTGGAAGATCTGAAGCCAAAGTTAGAACAGGGGAAGGTGGTAAAAGCAGGCGCACAAAACTTGGTTGGCTCAAGCAGCTGCAGGGTGGCACCTAAACAGGAGGAGTTGGCGATTCAGAAGGTCGATCCAACTAAGAAGGTAAGTCATGCTTGCAAGTTGCACCCTTGCTCCATTCTACCTTGACTGGACGCTGCTAGTACTCCCTCCGTTTAGAAATATAAGACGTTTTAGCTTTATGAAACGAATGTATCTAGACTATTTTTGTGTATAAATTCGGAGTGAAGCTATACACTAAAAAACATCTAGGTGCATTCCTTTCATAAAGCTAAAATGTCTTATATTTCCGAACGGATGGAGTATATGTTAACTAGAAAGAGATCGTCCCTTGCATTGTTGCTAGCTAATGGCTCAAGGCCAGTAACACTGAATTTGCTGTCCTGAAAGAAGACCATCTCTGAATTTACTTGAACGTACTTTGTAGTCTGCACATGTTAGTAAAGAAAGTAAAATGCAGCTGTATAATCATTGTGTGTGACCATGGTTGGTTGGTTTGATAAAAGAAAATGCAGGCACCGTGGAGCATAGTCATTGACTTGGACGACGACGAGGAGGTGAGCGACGGGAGCGCGTCCTGCGTCATTCTGAAGACCCAAACAGGTAGAGCTGCCGAACCGAACTAAACTTCCTTTGTCCCTATGGTTGCTGGTTCAGGACTGAACTGAACTTCCTTTCTTCCTCTACTTGCCGGTTCGGAAAGCAAGTAGGTAGTAGTACTAGTAAGGAACACATCATCTGAGGACTGCATCTATATGCGTATGGTGCAGGTGCAGGGACTGAGCTGATGAGGAGGGAAGAGACGAGCGAGGAGGCGCTGGAGATCCTGCGGAGGGCGAGGAAGAGGCGGAAGAGGGAGCAAACCAAGGCCATCGTGCTCTTCGGACAGTAGGGAACCGACCGACGGTGACGACACGGGGCTCCATCGGCAGTGTTTTAACTCAAACCAGGGGACAGGCACAGAGGTACCCTAAATTTTAACGCAAGGGGAGATGACGAATGTGTTAACTAGCTCGAGTAGATAGGCTGGCGTAAAGGAAAACTGGAGAACGCATACATCAGGCCATGCGTCCTCCGACGTGTATATCCTTCTTCACCATGTACTGCTGCGTTGTGTTGCCGACATCAAGACATGAAGGCCCAAAGCAAAAATTGTTTAAAAACGATTGCAGACATGTCTACTACAACCTGACCATGTCAGACATGAGGAATGATTAGAATAACTTGAACTGAAGCTCCCGTGTTTCCCCAATTCTACCACTAATTTTCTGAACTAAGCATCAACTCCACATATGAACAGGCAAGAGTTTAGGCTTTAATTCAGCCCCTTTGGACCCGGTGGTGGCGCTCAGCTGTGTGTGTCGGCTGCCAAAACCTGCCAGGCCTTCAGCTGCAAATATGATCCATCTCCTGGATGTTGTGGAAAGAGCGAACGATCGTGTCTTCAGCCGCAAGTTCTCCTCTATCGATCAGGTCTTCGGTAGGTACAGTCATCGATTAAGCTGCTTGCTGGAAGCAGGCAGGACTGTGCGCCATTGACAAGCTTTTCAAGCCGCGCCCTGAACTTCTTAGCCCCAACTAGACTGCCTTTCCTTTTCTTTGCCTTTTTTCTCTCATTTTCTCAGTTTTCTTTAGAGTCCTTATCCTCCCCATCAATGAAAATTGGCGCTCAGCGCCTCTTGTCAAAAAGAAGCAGCATATTTTTCAATTGGGCATGGCACACGCCCTATATATACAAATTACTCTATGTGAAGGATGCAACCTGAATTGGGACATACATTTCCTGATGCGCCACTTCAGTTTCTTGGTGCCAAGCTCCATCTGCTTCTAGTGCTGCGAGTGCTGTAGAGTACACATACCGTATCCAATTGGTGCATGAGAACAACACCCTAATAAAAGAAATGTTCTCTTCTTGCCAAAAAAAACGAGATCATTTTGACGGCTCCTACTCCCACCAAAATACTTGAACGAAGAAACTTGCTTAGAATAGTGAGAGGTTTAGAGATCCAGCCAAACACATTTTTGTTAAGGAATCTACAAGGGAACATCGCTTAGATTTTATTATCTTATTGGAGATAGGCAGATCGAATTTTGCGGTACCCTTTTTTAAGCAACTTGTGGTTGGCTTGGATTTTATGTGGTTTTTCTTACCACCCCATGGTAGGTCTGGGAGAATCTTGATTGGAATTAATTCTGATACTCTCTGGGTTCTAAAGGTGAACACTGAGGATTATTGTGTAAAGTTGCATGTTAAATGTAAGAAATATCGTTTTGAGTGGGTTCTTGCGCCTGTCTATGGAGCTGCCCAAGAAACACACAAAGCGGAGTTCCTTGCTGAATTGATTCATATGTGTGAGCCACAACCTTTACCTATACTAGTTCAATACCCGTGCGCTGTCACGGGCTAAAAAAAATTCTCCCTTGCGGTCAGTGTGCTTTCTTGTCATCGCACTGCGATAATGTCGTCTGTGTACTCAATAGTCTTCCTATTTCAACAATTTATCATTGGCCAGCCCCAATGCTTTTTTCAATTTTGTTGAACCTCTTGTCAGAAAAGTAATTTCATCCCTAATTTAAGATGCTTACCTACCACCCCATCCCCGGGCGGGTCTCAAACTCGTGATCTAAGCCACATCTATCTTTCCTCGATAGAGGAGTTTGACCCTTGCACTTCTGCCTTTGCCCTTTGTTCAAGAGCTGAATAAGGGCATATCCGCAAAGGAGAGAGAATGCCACTCGAACCCAGAGCTAGCTGGTTCTCCCTGAAATGGATTCCATTCCAAAGTCAAAAGAGCGATTGGCCTGCAAAAATTAAAAAAATATTATGTTCTCTTTTGTAATTTAGAACATACATAAACTAATTGTGTAGAAAAGAAGTGGATTTCTAGTCACGTATTGCAAAATTCAGAACAAATTGGAACATACTTTTAGAGAACTTCCTGCGGTAAAAGAGATAAAAATAAGCTAGACGCGTTTTTTCGAAAAGTGATTTTGACATAGGTGGAAAAAGGATAGGATTGAGGAGACTCTTTAGTGCCATGAGAAATTTCGGGATTCCTTTTGTATAGTGAACTGTCTCCAAATCTTCAAGTGTCCTAACGTTTTGTGGGTATCCAAAGTCCACGTCGTGAGATGGCCAGTAATCTTTAGTTGGGTTTTCGAAGAATAGGGAAATAGAAATTAATCGTTCGATGTCTGCTGGTTCTCCCCTCTTCAATTCCTAGCTAGTTGTTCTCTTAGCACATGACTCTGGACTTGTCACAGGATAACATAAATAAATACAGAATTGTCGATCAAAATATTTAGTATGTGTATTCTCTACCATTGTAATCTTCTTCCTTGCCTTCAAACCTACCCTCCGGCCACGTTACAGATATATACATTGTCCCTCTGCTCCAATATCCCTAGTTGTAAACTTTAAATCTCGTATAGTCTTTCGTATCTCCAAAATTAAGATAAACCATGACAACAATGGACAAGAGACCATTTGTTGTGATCTCTCCCTGTCTGGTGCGTTGCTACGGAGCGACAAACCAACAATTAATTAAAGAATTTTACATCAAATAATTAATTAAAAGATTTCTCTTCCACTTCGTTTTGGCTCTCCCCCTTTTACATCCAACGATTCTCTACCCTGGGCCACCCCTTCCGAAAAACCAAGTTGCCAACTTCGCATCTTTCTCCCCAACTGTTCCTCTACCAGCTCAACCTCCGGCTTAAGCCCCAGGGCATAGTTACTCGCCTACCTTGTTATATCCGGATGAATGCTTAATTCATTCCGCTAGTCGGTAATTTGTCCTAGATGAGCCCTCAAAATAAATAAGAACATGCATGTTTGACATGAATCCTAGTTTAGTCTAAAATTGTCGAGAACATTTTGTGGTAACATGTAGTCATCAATCCTATGAACTATCAAAGTGGAAAGTGATTCAATGATTATTATTTATAGGCTTAAGCCTGAGCATGACCCAGCCAGCTGAGATTACTCCCGTGGGCGCATCTTGTGGTCGTTCGATCTCGGGTAGAATCGATCTAGACCGTTTGTTGGCATCCATTTTGACTTTTCTTTGATTACTATCGACAGCCTTTCTACCGCTGTTGTAACTGGATCCTATCTGGACTTGGCCCCATGCCTCAGTCTCATCCCAGCTCGATTGATTCGTCATAAAGAGTCACGGCTCACCCTCCTCTTCCCGCTTCGCTCCACCTTCGCTTCCAATCTTCATCCCCTTTTCCTGTAGTCCGTCGCCCCCTGCCTGCTTTCTTCTTGACCCCCTTCCCTCCCCTACCCTACCCCTCTCAAGATGCATGGGGAATCGGGCGTGAACGCCGCTGGATTCACCTCATGCCCACCCCTCCCCCCTCTGTGTGACGCCCTAAGTAGCCGTGTGGCCGCCGGTAGGCGCTGACGCCGACGAGGGCGGTTTGTGACTGTATATGGCGTCTTCCTCGTGCCTCCAAGCTTCAAGCCCAGAACAGATTGACAATAGTTTCAATCCAAATCATGATGCCATGAAATTCTTCTTTCTACTTACTACGATGGATCTTATTTTTCTATATTTACCTTTCAGGATTCACTTTTATCATTTTGTTAGATTTGGCCTTTGTCTTTTGATATGCAATTTTTCCATCGTTTATTATTTTGCAGGAGTAGTTCATGCACGTCGTTTTAGCTCATAGGCGAGAGATCTGGTGCGTATAGAGATCCATACTTGGGGATCAACTTTGACTAACTTTCTCTCTCCTTCATATTGTTATAATTCAGTTAGCTTACAAATTCACAAGGAAACCAAGGATGCATATTGAAGAGTTCAGGACATCAGGCTAGCTGTTGAGGAGGACATGGTCCGAGTGAAGTCACCACTATAAGACACTGCAGTTCTTTGCCTTCTCATTATTCTTTAGTATGATTCATATTTTGCTACCATAATTGTGGTTTTATTTGTTATTCTTATGGCCGATGTTGATCTTTGAGGGTTACATGTTAGTTTCACAACAATTTCTGTGGTAGTGGCCATGAGTAAAATGGCAAATGCTTAATTCGATGTTATGGTCACAAATTAATATATAACTACAAATTGTAACATGTCTTTCGGTATGAAACTCACTCCTGATGGAGCTATAAAACGTTGTCTTATTATTGTTGGTGTCCTCTCACCTTGTAGAAGGTAAGACACCTACGGTAGAGTGCGGCGGCAGATACAAGTTACCTTTGACTAAAGCATGTAATGCCCAAGTTAACAAGGTATTCATCTCCTTGTCTAATCTTCCTTCGCTAGATCTTGGCTGAGCTCCTTTCCTCTTTCTGAATCTTCAAATTAGGACAGTTCATATGTGCAGATTCAGGAATCATCTCTAGCGTGGAGTCGTGCTACTATTTAATTGTATATTCTTAGCTATAATTTCCTTCTGCACGAGCATCCCTTCAGTTTTTATTTTTTCAGAAACAGTGGCACATACTAATACCAAATTATGCTTGCAAAACCATGAAGTTGCTGAAGATTAATTTGCTCTATCCGAGATGATGCATAAGTTTATGGCGATATTTGGAATGTGCAAGCCAGATCTAATTATTTTATCCAAGGGCAAGACATTTAATTCAGTGCGTGGTTGTCTGAATAAGATATTCTCCCATTACGTGAATTTTTTTGAGAAGACAAGTTTTATCAGCACCGTTGGCACCGCTTCCCGCAGCGCAAATGACCTCAACAAGTGGATCCTGTGGGAGGTAGGAATCTCTCGCTAAACATTCTGAATCAATTTCTACTACCCGACGTGGCCTTAGTTTATATCTCAAGAGAAGCAATTTCTAATTCGTGGCGCAGACGCCGCTCTTGGCGGTAAGAGTTTCCCTGCCCACGCGTGTTTCTCTACCACTCAAGATCGCCTGCGTGCACCTGGATGCCTCTTGCCGGATGCAGCCGCATCCGGAAACTCACATGGTCAGCTGCATGGCGATTGCTGCATCTGTGAGTGACATGGTTATACCCTACAGGTACTCGAGCTTGGTATATACGGTATGAATACGTGGAGGCCCACGGTGTCGCCAAGGCCCAAATGAAGGACTCGAGTGGCCTACGGACTCTCGATTGCTTGAAGAATAAGAAGAAACTAAAGATAGAAAGTTCAGAAAACCCTAATCTGTAACCGACTCGACCTGCTACCCGAGACCTAGCATATCTATATAAAGGCTAGGAGGGGGCGGCGAGAAGGACACACACAACCCTAGTTTCCACCACCCTCGCCAGATTTCATCTGCGCACCATTGTAATCTCCGATTCCTTTGATAATTCCATGAGCAGACAAGCAGGAGTAGGGACCTCAACGAGGCCTGAACCAGGGTAAATCTTCGAGTTCCCTGTGTGCTTGTTTGCTAGCCGATAGATGTCTCCAGCGCTCCCTCCTTCTCCAAAACCCAAGTTCATAAGAAATGGGCATTCATGAGTTAAACCCTCGTCAATTGGCGCACTGAAGCCAACATGATCGCCTACCACGACCTCTACGACACACTTGAAGGGGACTTCGACGGCTGTGAACCGCGACACGTAGGCCGCGAAAGCAATGAAGAGGCGGACGCACTCGCCAACATAGGCTCTACCTGCGCCCCCATACCACCTGGGGTATTTCTCGAGCATTTCTGCGAACGCTCCATCAAGCCAAAGGCAGCAGAGAAGAAAACAAGCGCAGCAACGGACTCGGGGGCTACACCACCCAATGAGCCAATGGCACTCGATGACCTGGAGCTAGACACAGGACTCGAAGGACCAATGAGCATCATGATGATCGAATCATCTTGGACTCAGCCGTACATCACGTACCTCCTCAGCAAAAGGCTACCGGACGACCCGACTGATGCACGGCACATCGCGCGGAAATCCAAGGCATTCGCTGTTATCAACGGCGAACTATACAAGCGCAGCATCACAGGAGTACTCCAGCGGTGCGTCTCCGCGGCTGATGGAAGAGCTGTCCTCCTCGACATCCATGAAGGAACCTGCGGACACCACGCTGGCAGTCGCGCCCTCGTGGCCAAAGCCCTGCGGGCTGGGTTCTACTGGCCTACGGCCATGCGCGACGCCAAGGACATCGTTCAGAAATGCAACGCGTGTCAACGATTCACGGACAAGCCGTACGCACCTGGCGCAGAGCTCCGTCCAATCCCATTGGCCTGGCCCTTCGCGCAATGGGGACTCGACATGGACGGCAAGCTCCCCAAATCTTCAAGAGGAGGCTACGTCTACCTCCTGGTGGCAGTCGACAAGTTCACCAAGTGGATAGAAGCCATGCCAGTGACCAATCAATCAGGACACAACGCAGTCAAGTTCTTCGAGTCCATCGTCTTCCGCTACGGAGTGCCACACAGCATCATCACGGACAATGGAACGAACTTTACATCCAAGGAGTTCCAAGAATTCTGTGAGAATCTAGGAATCAACATCAGCTACGCCTCGGTAGCACATCCACAGACCAACGGTCAGGTCGAAAAGGAAAACGGGCTCGTCTGTGGCGGCATCAAGAAGCGACTCCTCCGACCACTCGAACAAGCCGTGGGTTGCTGGCCTGACGAACTACAATCAGTAGTTTGGAGCTTACGTACAACTCCAAACAGTGCTACAGGCTACACCCCGTTCTTCATGGTCCACGGGGCTGAAGCGGTGCTGCCCGCCGAAGTACGGTACAAAGCGCCACGCGTGGTCGCCTACAGCGAGCAGGAGTCCTCCCTCGCACTCGAAGACTCCGTCGACCTCCTCGACGAGACGAGAGAAATTGCCACGGAAAGATCAACGATCTACTAGCAGAACCTGCGCAACTACCACAGTAGGAGGCTACGCCCCCGATCCTTCGTCGAAGGCGATCTGGTCCTGCGACTAAAATAGCAGGGGCACCTCAAGCTCGAGTCCCCCTAGGAAGGACCATACGTGATTATAGAAGTAATCCCAGGTGGCGCCTATCGCCTTCAAGATCTAGAGACAGGAGTCGCATACTCCAACCCCTGGAACGTTGCATAGCTGTGACGCTACCTTAGTCGTTTTTACTTTTGCATCGCAAATAAGGCACTCAGCCAAGCCTACTTAGCCACACATTGTACTTCGTACTGTCTCACGAATAAATAAAGCTAAGTGCCCCAAAACTCTGTGTCTTCCTTTATTTTTCCGCAACTTATCGACTCGGAGGCTACGCCACCCTATTCACATCTGTTCTACGAACTAAAACGTGATATCCTGAGTAGCTGGAACATCAATTGAAACCCTTGACACAACATCAACCCAGTTGCAACGCACCTGACAGGTTGACAAGGGACTGAGATAAACACATGGCCAGGATAATGAAAAGGATTCGCATAGTGCAACGCACTTACACGACAGGGTGGCCGCTGGTCGCGCACCCTATGATTTTTTCTCTTCTTTTACAGGAACATGGATAATCAAGGCAAACCCAACCACTCGAAACACGGTTCGACTATGGACATGGGTTACTCCCATAGGGAGCGCCGGAAACAAATTCGACTGAACACAAGCAAACAAAAGACGACAGTAGTCGAAAAAGTTCTTTAGTCCCTGCATGAGTCTTCGACTCAACCAGGCACTTGGGGGCTACTCCCATAGGGAGCGCTGGTCGCGCACCCTATGATTATTTGTACAAAGTACAGTGTGTTGATAACATCCACACTCGAAGTTTATGGCGACACCGCCTCATAATTTTTCCCTACAAAGAGACTGCGTCTCCTAGGTCACCCGAATCGTCTCCGCGATGATAAAATTCGGATGCCGCGCTTACAGCGTGAAAGTAAGACCTGAATAAGGCTTGGCAACGCATTTGCTGCGCACTACCAGAAATATATCCGTGCCTACAGGTACGATGAATATGCCTTGACGGACGCGTCGAGTGCTTACACCCATATAACTGGAATTCGTCTCCTGTAAGACCTCCGCGGCTTGAGTCGAATTACACCAGCACTTTTCTAGATTCGAGTCCGGGGACTCGAGTTCGAGTAGATTGCGTTGTTTCACCCTAAGGTAGTTAACTGATACCGATACATCGGTTAAATCAGACACGCACATCAACAATCCCTATGACACAAACAAAGCAGTCGAAAATATACTCATTCATGCACTCGAAAGGCTTCATAAAGTCCCTAGTCGAATCTTCAATTCCACTGGACACTCGGGGGCTACTGACATGGGTATACCCTACAGGTACTCGAGCTTGGTATATACGGCATGAATACATGGAGGCCCACGGTGTCGCCAAGGCCCAAATGAAGGACTCGAGTGGCCTACGGACTCTCGATTGCTTGAAGAACAAGAAGAAACTAAAGATAGAAAGTTTAAAGGGGAAAACCCTAATCTGTAACCGACTCGACCTGCTACCTGAGACCTATCCTATCTATATAAAGGCTAGGAGAGGGCGGCGAGAAGGACACACACAACCCTAGTTTCCACCACCCTCGCCAGATTGCATCTGCGCACCATTGTAATCTTCGATTCCTTTGATAATTCCACGAGCAGACAAGCAGGAGTAGGGACCTCTACGGGGCCTAAACCTGGGTAAATCTTCGAGTCCCCTGTGTGCTTGTTGCTAGCCGATAGATGTCTCCAGCGCTCCCTCCTTCTTCAAAACCCAAGTCCGTAACAATGGGCATTGATAAGTTAAACCCTCGTCGGTGAGCATCTTGGATTGTGGTCAAGGACGCTCCCGTACGGCCTAACTAGGCAAGGGGTAATATTCCAAATTGTTGCTTTGTTTGTTTAGTCAGGAAATAATAGTCTAGCCAGTAGCCACATCCTACTAAAGATTAGACAATATATATGTGCATGCTAGAAAAGAGGTACTACAATTTTACTAAATAAACAAAACTGATGACCGACGTTAGGTTATAGTTTGAGCATTATGGATAAAAAATGCATAGTCAATCATGTGTGTGCCCTCCATTTTATGATCATATAGCACCTCAAAAATATTGTTGTAACAATCAATATGAAGTTTAACACACTAATGTGCTCACTTAAAAGCTTGAGATAGAGTCTCTGCATGTACCAAATGTATGGGAAATGTGGAATACAATTTAAAACATCAAATCATTCTGTATCCATCACTTTAGCAGTATGTGTTTGTTTACATTAATATACCACTAATCATATTCTAGGTGATCTGGAGTAATTAAAGTTGACTTAGTGGCTTGGCCTTTTGAGCCGGCCCTTGATTTTCAACCTAGATTCTCCACTGATTCACGCTTGCTTGCTACCTACCCTAGCATATAGTTGCTAGCCACTTTGAGGTGTCCAGCTGTTCCAAAACAGCTTTGCTTGACACCTGTCAACATGTTCTCCTAAATGAATGCGTCTTGATGGTGACCAATGATTGGAATAACTGCAGAAAGTAAGGCCACGGTGTATGGCGACATTAAGACAGGTAGTTGCATCTGACTGCTCAGCCCTTGTCCTCACCTAGCGGCATGGATCTGCCACCGGTTCCCTTGCCTTTCAAGAACCTTATTTTTCATGCAGAAGGTTTAGCTTTAGGTTTGTGATGCTTCGTTGTTATGGTTTGTTGTGTTTCAAACTTTTAGTTGATTGGCTAATATACTATTGTTGGAGTGTCAAATCTAAGATATTGAAGGCTTAACTTTGTTTGTATAGCTACTAATCTTAGCATTTGACAGTGTCAGTTTGTGATGGTTTGGCTCCATGGAAGTATTGTGGAATTTTGAAAGTTTCTTATCTTTATCCTATTTGAAAATTTCAGGATCGATAGTTTATGCTAGCAGTGGAGCTTAATTTTCCCAGTTTAATATCTCATAATATAGTTTTCACATCTCCTTTGTGGGCTATGTATAGTTGCTTTCAGTAACATAACTGCAGAAGTCTAACACTGAAGTACAAAGAACCGATGTGGTCGTGGGTCTTCCAAAGAGCGTGATAGCTAAGTTTTTCTGCATGGTGATATATCTATATAGTCCTGAAGCAACAATAACTGAGCCTTGATCATATTTTTAGTGTAAAATGATTATCTTGGTTGCTTATTTGACGATTTAAATTCTTCAAATAATTTTGAGCATGTAAGATTTATGACAAAATACGCCTACGTTTTAATCAGTTTTTGCATCATGTGGTACTTTAGGTAAAATTATACTTTGTTGTAATTTCCAAACTCGGGTTCGCTATTTTTGTTGCTGCAATGCGTGGCTGACGGTTGGCCATCGGTGTCAATCTTTCGTTGGCTGACGGTCCGGACTATCCATCATGCAAACCACCTCACCATGGCTGCCCTCTCTCCCGTGACATCCCCTCGCCTTAGTATATATCTAGAGGTAATTAAATTGACCCCCATCCATGCCATATTCAATGTGGTTTGCTCGCTTGTAGTTCCTGCCTACTATTCTTGATCTCTAGGCTGAGAAAATTCGTTTGTGCTTAGAGTTTCGTGCAACTATTTCTTGCAGTTGAGTTCTGAAATGAATGGGCAGGTCATCTTTGAGATAGAGCCCTTCATATTTACTCTCAATAGGAGGCCTAGGGTTATTAGCTAATATATGATTTGTGCTTTTTTCAGGTATGTGATCACTAATTCATATGATTAATTTGTATCTGAGAACAAAGATACCAGAGAATGACGTGATCTTGAAAGGATTTCTACAATATGCAGTCTCACAAGGTTATCTAGCACCTAGAAGTGTAACTATTCTACATTAAAATGTATTCTTCTTTCTGCTTGCTGACTGCCAGGCTCTATAAAAATAAATTGCACCCATGATAGCAATTATGATCTAATTGTTCATTGTTTACCTAACCTCTTCCTCATCTTTCACGTTCATTACAATGAATGCCTAACAAACCGACTGCAAAGTCAGGCTCCGTAAAAAGAAATTGTACCCAAGATTTCAGTGTTTACCTAACCTCTTCCCTATGTTTCGTGTTTTTTACAATGAATGTCTAAGATATTAGGATGATTAAAATGGGTACAGTATTCTTATAAACAGCGTGCTACTATTTTGCTTTTTACAATATGATCGTACAATGTATTGTAGCTGAAATTGCACCGGTGATTCAGCTGATTAGCTAATTGTTGTTTTTCTTCGATGGTAGGACATGTTATGAAATAGACCAATTGGTCGTCCTATGATATTTTTTACTGCTAAAACTCCCAAGAAACCATGTTATGGAATAGTGCCAACTAAACTGTAGCTGTCAAGAAATTAAAACTGTAGCCAACTAAACTAGTTCATACCTCATTCAGTTTTTCTTTGAATCTAATTATGTTCCTTCATTGTTCCTAGCGACATATTGGGGATTCTTCACACATTGAACTACCGCGGTCATTACCAGTGATGTATTGTGTCTCATCCCTACTCGCAAGGTCATCATATTTTTGTTAGCTCGATTGCCTTTTCTGTGTCATGTCTTGTGTATGTAGAGCTTTATCTTTTTCTTTTCATGCTTCAAACTGATTCTTAGATTTCGTTTAAATGATTTGTGGACATTTTGATGCAAAGGGGCCCATTTATCTCTTGCCTGCATGTTAGAGATGACTAATTGGTAAATCCGTCCCCTTTAGGTCAGTTTTGTCTTTGCCATGTAGTGAGGTCTAGCTACTTAGTTGATTGTGTTTAGCAACCAATGTAACATATGCTCTGTTTGGTTAGATGTCTGATTATCTCTGACTGCATTAGGTGAACGTTGAGTATGTCTATTTTGATTTTGATGGGCACCATTGAATGTATAATTTCTGTCTCCCGCGCCTTAGGTATTTTATTGAAAACAACCACATGATTCGAATTGGCATGCAACTATGGTACTAAGTTTGTGATGCCTGCTAATTTTAGTTAAAAGAATTGAGGTTTAGTACTTCACAAATGTTAGCCAAGAAAACGGTTCGGTAGATCATGATCCTAATATTTTATTTACTGTTGGATTGCAACGACCTATCATGAGACTGGTCAGATCTGGTGATCATCCGCCGATCGTTCTATTGAAAGTGCATTTTATATTTTTAGAAATTCTCGCATGTGGCATGCAAAACAAAACGATTGGCTTGTGTATAATTTAAAGATATTTTCCCATACTTTGCTATGAAACACATTTGTATGATTAATCGATTTCTTTGATTGTCTGGTTGTGGGTACAAATCTGACCCAAACTATATATTCTTACCATTCTTTGTTTCTTGTGATATTTCCCAAATGGATTGGTTCCATTGGAAAAACATTATACTCATATTTTGTATATCAATTTTTTGGACTCACCTTACCGTTAAAGTTAGATGGAGATATGGCCTACATTGGCTAATCTGTCTAGGGCCTAGGCTATGCAAATAGATATTTATTGCCATGTTCCCATGATGGTCTGATCCCTGCATCACATTTTAGTCTTGGTGAACCGTTGTCAATTTTCTCTATTTGGTTCAAGCAAAGAACTTCTCAAAGCTTATTTCAGCTAATTGCAGGCATGTCACATAATTATGCTACGGATAATAAAATCGTGTTTTGCTGTTAGGTAGTTCCTGAGAAAGTATTTCTATGTGAGTGTCAAATTGGATAGCACTTTACCGATGTCTGTTGATTATTACCGTTTCTAACTGTATTTGGTTGTTTGTGTTAAGGATACCAGTCTACTGTCAATTGTGTATTTAAACTCTTCATTTGCTTCATGTTGTGCCCATTCTGCATCCTTCTGATAGTGTTTTCACGTAGGCACAAACTTTGCTTTCTGTATCTGTACATCTGACCACCATATGGTTTGCTTTCCCCACTGTTGTTCATCCAAAACAATTTAATGATCTAACCTCCCATAAAATATACGTGATCCAATTAGCATAGCTAATCCGAATAACCACATGCATCAACACAAAAGAAGTAGAAAATTCAAACAAAGCTAAATGTTTGTGACAACCCTATGCAGGCGGCGAGGTGGAGCTCGCGTGTTTGTCTAGTACAAGTATAAAGACAACAACATTAGAAAAAAGGTTAACGCCAACCGTATATAAAGAAAAATGACAGAATTAAACATGCAAACATGAATCAGACATTGGCTAACAGTAGTGCCGATCGCGGCCAAGAAATACGGAAGACCACAATGCAACACACGAGGTGATAAAATAAGTAGTTAAGCAATGCAAGGACATCAAGAATGACTGAACCCAGCAAGGACATAGTTACTTCCGAGCAAACTTGGACAACTCGTAGCACAATAGAGCAAGAAAATCCCCATATGCAAGAAACATGTGTCGGAAAGACAACTCATTAGTTACACGCTACTGTTTATCAGGTAAACAGAAAAAAGTAGTATTATAGAAAACAAATTTCCGTCTCAAAACACAATAAGTCTCATGATTCTCACTGTACTATATAAGATCTAATCATCATCAGGCAGCAGTTGTATCGTTGCAGTGGCTTGCTTCAGCTCAATGCTCAGTTTCAAATGTAGCAAACACCATGCTCCAGGGAAGGGTTTCATCAAAACTCTATAAAAATAATTCATGCACCAATTAGGGGTCTTGGAAAATCATACAAGGGTGTATAAATTACATTGCAGGACGACCACCTATTTACAATTTGAAAAATTCATATGAACTGCACATATTCAACAAGGGGCAAATCAAATATTACGGATTCCATGCAATGTGGAGATGCGAGGGAAGTGACAAACCTTGTGGAGATGCAGGAGCATTGGAGAGGTGCGGAAGGGCAGCGGAGGCATGCACACAAGCAGTCACCAAGTCGATCCGGCATCAGCACTTGGATCCAAGGAAGCTGTTCCTTCGCGTTCCCTTGACACCAACAAATTTACTTCTACTACAAGTAGATCATGAGAGATGCAGATTTGAAAACCATGCATAAAAGAAAAAATAGCATTCAATATTACATACTTCGGTCTCCTTCAGTTTGCAATTAGTAGTTATATTAACCGGGCAATAATTTTTACCCCCTACGCACATATAGTTTACAGGCATAGAGATCTCAATCATGGATGCCTATTTTTAACAAAGATGTCTCGGCTAGTTTATTTGCTAGTGAATGACAGTAAATAATTTTCAAGGATGTGTCGTCTGTTGTATTTTCCAATATATTGGTTTATTGACAACTTAATCATGGATAAAACATACTGTAACAAAATAGACAGGAATATGTTTTCAGGTGGGTGCTCATTTATATTAGAAGAACAAACACCAACAATAAAGCTCTCATATCGACTATGATGAGATGATCTTTGACACTAAACACACTCATCATCACCCTAACCCCTCCCGCACCCGCGCAGTGGCGCCGCGCCGCGCGGATCCCACCCCTTCCCGGCCTCAACCTCCCTCCCGCGATCTCCCTGCCCGCCGCCGCCGCCCGGATCGTCCCCAGGCAAAGACATGGTGGCGTGGTGGCGGCGGCGGTGACCCTGGCTGCGATCCGGCGGGGAAAGGCGGCGGCGCCCGCACCTGGCTGGTTCGACGGCTGTGTCGTGGCTAGCGGTGGCCGGAGGTCCTCGGCCCAGATGGTAACAAGCGGCAACGGGGATTCGGTCCTAGACGGGCCGCGACCTGCTCCGTTCATCGCCCTCGTCGCCGGCACCCAAGTTCCCCGGGCCATGTTCGCGACACTAGGGCGCTTGGGGCATCTGTCCCCGGCATGGTGGTGGTGACCTCCTCCTCTGTCGAAGTGGTCGGTCGGGTGGTCTTGCCAGCTTGTCGGGTGGTCTTGCCATCAAGCTGGCGGAACCGGCTAGTTTCCGGCGGGTGGCGTGGGGGCTACTGGCTCGGTTTCAATAAAGGTGGCGGTCCTAGATCCCTCTCAAGCCAAGATGAAGATCTACCTGATGTTTGTCTCCATTGATCTGGTTTTTGTGTCGTGTTCCGGAAGGCTCCGCCGGCGAACTCCATAGTGCGCTCATGCCGAGAGATTCCTGGATCAGATGGGATTCGGTCGTGCACACCCATGTTTTACTCTGACCATTTGGTTTCAGAGGGTGCGCTTCGAAGCTCTGTTGGCTGTTATTATCATGGGACATGTTCTCGTTCCATGGTGCTGACGGAGAAAGTCATGGAGCCTGAGATCTAAGGACTGGCAATGGTGGTTCGAGTCTGGGTGGTGATGAGGAATTGGCTTGGTGACTCATGACTTAGAGCAGTGGCATGCAAGTGGGGGCGACTGCACAGGAGAGGCTCACGGTCCTACCTTTCAGGATGAAAACCTAGGGTCTGGCATTAATTGGTAGTGCCTGGCAATGGCCTTGTTGAAGGTATTGTTTTGAGAGCGTGAATTTTCTTTAGGGTGAAAACCTTAGATATTTGATCAGGCGATGACGGTGTTTGTGCACTGTTCCCTTCTTGGAGGCGTCGTTTTTGGAGAAGTTGGGCTTCTGGTGCTGTCTTCGTGGTGGTAGTACTGTTGTTTCAATGAATGAGTCATTGTAGAGGGACTTCTCTTTTTTTGTAATTCTTCTTTCTTTTTTGGCTGTGTGTATCCGTATGGCCGCTAGGGCAATGCGTTATTGCAGAGGCTAGGTGTAATTGGTATCCTCTGATATTAATATATGCTCATTTCCAAAAAAAAAAAGTTCGACTATGTTTGGAAAGAAATAAAGAAAATCCTTCAGAAAATCACAATCTTATTTCTTCAGTAGTCTCTAGTGTCTACCACCTCACTCTTCTCTAGTGTATGCCACCTACGTTTGATGTCATATGCACAACCTACCCTAATCCGAGGAATCTCCAATTTACTTGCCGATTGTGTGCCCTCATTTCTCACCCATCAGCTAACCTTCATAGAATCTCCACCGGCGCTCCCCAACCCGGCCCCCAACCGAGTTGGGGGGTGGAGGCCAAAATGGGCCACACCGAAGGCCTCCAACCGATTCCAGCAGTTTGGGCTGCCCACTGAACTGTTCGACACCCCTTGCCGCCCCCGGCAACCAAGGTTTGGCTGGGGCTGCCGACAACGCGCACCACGTCCGTCCGCGCCGAGCCCAGATGGAAGCCACCAAAAGCGGCCAATCAAAGTAATTAATGACCCTGCGCCATTCCCATACGCGCCCGCGTGGGACTTCGCCGGTTCCAAATGCCAGCGCCTGACGACTCGTCTCCCGACGAGCCGGAGTTAATGGCGTGGTGGTCGTTCGGTCTACCACACCCCCAGCGCCAATAAAGGCGCCCTCCTACTCCTCACCGGCGCACACTCCTGTCCCATCTAATCTCTCACACCGCCCTCTCCTCCCCATCCAAACCCCGGCGAGCCACAATGCCGCGCAATGACCACGAGGCGGACAGGCAGCAGGAGCAGCGTCGCGAGGTCACGCAATCTCACCCTCGAGGAGGCGACGTTCCTCCACGAGGCGAACCTCCTCGCAAGCGTTAGACTGGTGCCTGCCAGGCGGGTGGAATGCCCATGATGACAATGCCATCCCGCCCATGCAGACCAGCGACGACCTGCGCGAGGTTATCGCCCACCATGTCTCCCTGCTGTCGGCCATCAACCATCAGGACACCGGCTGGAGCAACAAGCACTACTGGGCCGGCGTCCTGCTGCAAGAGCACGAAGGAATGGTTCCAAGTTTGGCCTACTTCTAGGGTAAACCAAAATCAATGCTTCACGTGGTTCTATTTTGGACAGTTGTTCCCTGTTATAGTATTAGGCATATACGGTTGTTATGGTAGTTTAGATAGAGTTAGGATCTGTTTAGCGTACAATCCTAACTTGACTTGTACTTCAAGATAATCTCATGTACGTCTATATATACTCGCCCATGAGGCTCAATAATATATCCATTATATATAACTCTACTCACCCATGGGACCCCTTTGCAAAAAAGTTCAGCCTCAAAAATATATATACAAAACTTATTATGGAAGAGGTATATGTCCACGGTTCAGAAAACTCACAGCATTACTCCTTAACATACATAGAGTAACATAACATAATATGAGTAAGAAAGGCCTAATCAGATCTACACTGCAAGGAGCATGTATTATTCCTATGGCATTTGACTGAGTAAGTTCACGCTAAGGTTCCACAAAGAAAAGAAAAAAGACATAAAAAGCAGAGAAATTGATACAACAATTATATTCCAAGCAAGTGCAGAACCTATAATGATGAAGAAAGCAACAATTGTTGGATGCAAGCACATCATCCGGTCACATTTAAAACTATGGAAGTCAAATGCACATCAAACAAAGCAAAAGAAAACAGATTATAATTCAGATCACTATACCTACCAACACAATTATTCTCTTTGGCAAGGCAGACTATGTAATTTATCCATAGGGTGGAGAACAAGCACTACGATTGTTCCAAGTTTTTCGCTACCGGAATTACCTAAGCAATGCATGGAACATAATCTTCTCTCATGTGTGATGTTATCTCTATATGCAACTTTTCAGGAAAAATCGTTAGAAGCTTTGGATCATACCTTGTTGCTAACAACACATGACATATCCCTTCAAAGATGCGTATGTGGTGATTTTGTTATTGTATCCTCTTTCTAAACTAAGACTGCATAGCACAACTGGAATTAGTAATTGGTGAGTGGACATGCAGATCGACATATTAGAAAATTGAACTAACATATAGTATATTGACCATCTCAGGTAAAAAATGGGCCATGACTGATGCAACATACAATATGTACGGAGGAAAACAACCTTTTGAGCAATATCTGATTATGAGCATATGACTATAGGTGCCAATATCCGTACAATAGACTACACGCAACATAGTCAAAACTGTTAGTGATATATTTATGTTGCCCTTTGGTCTCCTGCATATTAGCCTTTTTGGCTCCCACATGTACTATATATATGAGGCCTTTTTGCCTCCTAAATATACAAGTCATTTGTCATCAGAGAGATAAGGTTTTTTTTTTCACGATCCTCCTCTCCCCGACCGAATTCTTGCTCTGTCACCCGTGTGTGCGTACTGTTGATCTCAGGCCACGCCGCTTCACCTCTCTAGAACAGTGGGCTGTCGCTGGCTTCCGCCGCAGGACTCCACCGGCGCTCGATCTTCCGCTCATTGCTGGCATCTTGCGCCGGCCTCACTTGATCACCGAATTCCACATCGAATGGCCTGTGCTGTCGCCAGTGCTCCTCGTCTACTTCCAAGTCTTCTAACGCCCCTGGATTTTATCCGCCGCCGCCGCCAGGAATTGATCCGTCACCACCGGGAATCAATCCGTCGCTGCCTGGATTTCATCGTCGCTACCTGGATTTCATCTATCACGGTTGCTGGAATTTGATCCTCCGCCGCCACCGCCAGGAATTGATCCGTCACCGCCTGGAATCGATCCTTCGCTGCCTGGATTTCATCGTCGCTACCTGGATTTCATCTATCACGGCTGCTGGGATTTGATCCTCCGCGGATTGCTGCCGTTTTTGGACTCCCATGTCAGTGCTGGTGTGTTGACCCTGGCGGGTGTTGCCTGTATTGGCTGGCAAGGCTCTTTTTGGCTGAGTCGTACGCTCTGTGTCGCCTATTTTGGCTGGGTCTTAATTGGTTGGCAAGGGTCTCTTTTGGTCTATGTGGGTGGCCGTCGGACTACAGTTTGGGCCTCTATTGGTTTTCTTGGTCGGGCCTCGGTAATCAGGTTGTTTATTAGAGTGATATCAGACTAGTTGGTTATCCGTTAAAAGAAAAAAGGCAACAATGTCTTCAACATGAGGCTACGTGGCGGTCCCTCGCTGCCCTCTAATTTTTGACGGGACAAACTATGCTAAATTTGTTGGCTTTATGCGAATTAATATGCGTGGAATTCGTTTATGGGGTGTTCTTTCTGGCGAAGTCCCTTGTCCGCCACGTCCAGTTCCTCCGGTGGCTCCTACCCCGCCAACGCCACCAGTTTTTGCCGCAGATCTTTCTGAGGCCGATAGGAATGCAGCCACGGTTGCTCATGACGATGCGGTTGCTGCTTATGACCAACATGTCTTGGATTATTCAGATGCTCTTTCTGTTTATCGTGACGATTTGACCACTTACACTCAGTGGTGTGACAAGGATGCTCGTGCTGCAGCTGTCCTCAGTTCCAGTGTTTTACCTCAATTTGCTTCTGAGTTTATGGGCCTCAGTACTGTCTTTCAGATGTGGACTCACCTTCGCCATCGCTATCAGCCTTCTGGTGATACCCTCTATTTGTCTGTTCTCCGTCAGGAGCATGATCTTCAGCAGGGTGACTCCACCATTGATGAGTTCTACATGCAGAGTTCTGCTATCTGGCGCCAGCTCGACTCTCTTCGCTCAGCTGTTTGTGGTACTTGCCCATGTTGCCAGATTGTGAGGTCAGATTTGGAGTTTCATCGCACACACGAGTTCTTGTCTCGTCTCCGTAAGGATTTTGAGCCTCGACGTGCTCAATTATTTTCTCGTGGTCGTGTTCCTATTTCTGAGGTGCTTACCGAGCTTCGCGCGGAGGAGACTCGCCTCCGTGGTGCTAGTTTGCTTCAGGTTGCCTCTGTGCTCGTTGTTGGTCAAACTACTACTCCTCCATCTACTACACTAGTGTTTTCTCGCTCGAGTGTTGTGCCACTACTGCCCACTCCCTCTGGTGGTGGGGGCGCCCTCATACTCGCATTCACTGTGGATACTGTGATAGGGATGGTCCCCCTGAGTCTGATTGCTTCAAGAAGAAGCGTGATATGCGCAATAGGGAGCACACTTCTTCTCGTGGGACCCGTGCTTCTCCGACGCCATCTACCATCTCCCTAACTGAGCAGGATATTGTACACTTAAGCGTCTACTTGCTGCTTCAGGATCTTCACGGGTATTGCCGGCTCTGTGACTGGTGCTTCTAGTGCTGAGCGACCATCATCTACACAGTCAGGTACATCCCCATGGGTTCTGGATTCTGGAGCTTCCTTTCATATGTCTTCTAATTCTTCCGTCTTGTCCTCTCTTAGATCTCTCGATATTCCTATTAATGTTCATACTGCTGATGGTACTCCTCTTTCCGTTGCTAGTCGAGGAAGTCTTTCCACTCCTTCATTTTCAGTTCCAGATGTTTCACATGTTCCTCGTCTTACCATGAACCTATTTTCTGCTGGTCAACTTACTGATTCTGGGTGTCACGTCATTCTTGACGCTGATTCTTGTTCCATCCAGGATCGTCGCACGAAGGCTCTGGTTGGGGCTGGCCCTCGGCGCCATGACTCTCAAGGGCTTTGGGAGATAGATTGGCTTCATGTTCCTTCCGCTGCCACCACACCCGTCGGTCCATCTGCTTTCGCCGCTTCAGCTACCAGCTCCTTCCAGCAATGGCATCATCGACTTGGTCACCTTTGTGGTTCTCGTCTTTCTTCCTTAGTTCGCCGAGGTCTCCTGGGGCCTGTCTTGGGAGATGTCTCTTTACAGTGTCAGGGTTGTAATCTTGGTAAACAGGTCCAGTTACCTTATCCTACAAGTGAGTCAGTGTCTCAGCGTCCTTTTGATTTAGTAAATTCCAGTGTGTGGGGTCCGACCCCTTTCGCTTCAAAAGGGGGTAATCGATACTATTATCTTTATAGATGATTTCTCTCGCTACACTTGGCTTTACTTTATGTCTTCTCGTAGTGAGGTTCTCTCTATTTATAAGCGTTTTGCTGCCATGGTACACACTCAGTTCTCTATGCCTATTCGTGTGTTCCGTGCTGATTCTGCAGGCGAGTATATCTTCAAGATGTTGCGTAGTTTTCTTGCTGAGCAGGGTACTCTTGCTCAGTTCTCTTGTCCAGGTGCGCACGCTCAGAATGGCGTGGCCGAGCGCAAGCATCGTCCCCTTCTTGAGACGGCCCGTGCGATGATGATCGCCGCCTCTCTTCCGCCTTATTTTTGGGCCGAGGTTGTATCCACTTCCACGTATCTCATCAACATTCAACCCTCAGCTGCTTTACACGCTGGTATTCCTCTAGAGCATCTTTTCGATCGCTCTCCTGATTATTCGGTGCTTCGTTTGTTTGGTTGTGTTTGTTACGTTCTTCTTGCCCCACACGAACGCACCAAACTGACAGCTCAGTCTATTGAATATGTTTTTCTAGGATATAGTGATGAGCATAAGGGTTACCGATGTTGGGATCCTGTAGGTCGCCGGATGCGTATTTCTCGGGATGTGACTTTTGATGAGTCTCGCCCATTTTACCCGTGACCTTCCTCCTTAACCTTTTCAGTCGAGGACATCGCTTTTCTTATGTTTCCTGATACACCTCATGTTGTGCCTCGTGCTCCTACTCCACCTCATCTCAACGTTATCAACCTGACACCATCTTCTCCTATAGTTTTCTCTCCTCCCTTGTCACATGACTCTCCGCCTTCATCACCGATGTCTTCCCCATCTCCATCACCTCCGATGGTTCCTTCTCGTCCTACCTTTCCTTTTCATTATACTCGTCGTCCACGTGTTGTGGATGAATCTACTAACGTACCATCTACTTCTGGTACATTGTCTTCCTCCTCCCAACCGACTTATAATCTTCGTGCTCGGCCGTGCCCCCCACCTGATCGATATTCTCCTACTCGCTATGGTCTTTCTGCTATCCTTGAGCCGACTTCATATCGAGATGTTGTTGTTCATTCTGAATGGCAGCTTGCGATGGCAGAGGAGATTGATTAAGACTCGCTCAGATGGTTGGTTAGAACTAATGTACCACAGGTTGGTTATTTCATACCCCCATGTATTGGCTATACCACAATATCACATAGTTCATTAAATATCCAGAAAAATAGTACCTACTAAAGCGATATCAGCAAAACTTCATGGTTATAGAACTATCAATAGATTAGGAGCTCTAACCTTTGATAGTTTGTACTATTGCATCGCATGAACGGTATATATAGAGCTTAATGCCAAAAGAGCAAATCAATTGACATGATAATACATGGTAAACAAAACACTATCAGTTCATCCCTAGAAAAAAATTGCACTCAAATATGATCTTGATAAAACTAAAGTATGGCATATATATAATGAATTCAAAGAGTCAAGCTATTACTGTCGATTAAGCAAGAATCTAAAAGAGCTACGTCATTTTGGGAGGACATCAGAAACAAACTCATGTACTAGAAAATATAACATGCATCTGTATTTTATTCATCTCATACCTGCAACATCCGCATAAGTAGTACCGACCCACTCATCAACCAAAACGTTCCAATCTCGGAAGCACGAAAAACAGTAGAAGATGTCAACAATATTTTGCATGATTGGTCTGGAATACAGAGCCTGATGAAGTGGGCGCACCGGGAGAACAAGGAGCAGCGGCAGCGCGGATGCTCCGATTTTCTGAATCTAGTTTGGCAGATCTGATAAAAAATAAACAAGGCAAAGGACATGAGAAGACAATTAACTTCTGGACAAGGACGACAGGGCATATTGACGCAGGACACTGATGTAGAGCTTAATATTGGCGCCACCATCTGTAATCGATGCAGTTCGGCTGCCTTGGCCACGGGGTCCGGCATGCGACAGGCAGAACGGCCAAACGGGCATCGCCGCGAGTTGAGGGCGGATCAGTGCTATGCAGCCGGTGATGACCAAATGCACAAGTATCTAATAGTGAAGGCACCTACTAACTTCAGAAATTTTCACGTAACACATTCACTTTTAGACAATAGACAGTGAAGGCACCTACTAACTTCGTGACAATTAAAAGTGGAAGAATAACTGAAATGTGAAGATGCACAAGCATATTAACAAGAACTCGGTGATCCATACAATGGATCAGAAGAGGATTTATTACATGAGTACGAGCCATACCCTTTAACCATACCTGAAAAATAACGGACTTCAACATGTTAGTGGTAGCTTAATTTGGCTGAATCACAGAACTTAATATGGCGTACATACATGTTCAACAGATCAAAAAAGTCAGAAACAAAACAACCGCTTCATGATGAACATTTCCTTTCCACCAGAAAGAACACTAATTTCAAAACAAAACAAAAATAAAAAGAATATCTACTACCAGAAAAGGAAGATCAAGTGGGGAGACCGAATCCAGGCCTCCATGCCCAGATCTCGGCATCCATACCTCTAGGATCAAGCGCGCCTTCCTGCTGCTACTCTTGCTAGCGATTTGGGGAGGCCGCCGGCCATACATGCTCGTGATCTGTGCGATGGAGGAGAGGGACGGTCGAGTGGGAGGCGATGATGCCTGGATGGCTGGATCCGTGCGGTGGAGGGTGGATTCGTGCAATGGAGCCGGTGATGACCGGATCCAGCGGCAGGTGTGAAGAGGGGCTGGAGGAGGTGGTCTGAGGGGCACCAGATGCGTGAGACAGGGGTGTCGGGACGTCACTGCAACACCCTCCAATCCGCACTATGCAGATTTTAGCGATTTTCGCCAAATCTACGATGATGCCCACCAGACACTTGCGTACGGTGAAAAACGAAATAATATTATTACACAATAGTTTATGATAGAACCCACAAGAATATAAATATACAACAACGACTTGATAAGTTAAGAATATAGATATGCGGTACAAAAATCTAAATCACCTTGAAAACTATACAACATCCGAGTACGAATAAGATGTAAATTGAGCTAAGAGCTCTGAAGAATAACTAATGACGTCCATAACTCTGTCCAGACCAAGCCGAAAGGGTAACCTTGCTAACATAGTCAAACTCATACCTGTTAAACAAAAGGGTGCCGAAAAGGGCAAAGGAAAAAAGGAGCGTTAGTACCGATGACAGTACACGGCGAGTCTAGAATTCAGTGGCTCTCGCCTATATAGGTATGGTGGATTGAAACGGCAGCGAAGCATGTACTAAACAACCTATAGAGACTCGATACAACTATCGGCTATCAGAGAGAAATAAGAAAGACCTATTCGGAACCAACATGATACTAACATCAAACATACCCATCTTGGTATTTCCTCCTCAAGACTAAATGAGGAAGTCATTCCGAGGAAACTCACATAATTGGTAGTTTTATACATTCATTTCATGGTGGTTATCTAACTTACTACTCATATCAGATCCAAGTCATATTATAACAACAATTCATTAGTTATAGTTTTCTATGATCGAGAAACTATGCTCTAAGTCGTCCATAATCGTGGACACGGCTTTTCGAAAAGATTAACGCTACACGAGTGCACCAAAATTTTCACACGCACTTCCACCATGTTTATCAGATCAATTAACATACACTCATCGGTATGTTGGCGGGGCTTCGGACACGACGTGTTCCTAGACCCAAAGCAAGTACATGAGGGGCACCCAAAAGAGCTACCCGTACGAGGTATATAATCCTCGTACGGATCCTGAGGTTGCGTGCACTTGTCACGCGAGCAGAGGCCATAAACAATATATTCCCTTGACAGAGTGCCGCACCTATGCAACAGTAACAAACGCTCATCGAGCAACAGATAATAAACATGGCATAGGTACAGTAGGTAACGTATAAATCCCGAACTAATTTTGTGGCTCCCAGTACAGTACTTGAAATCAAGTAATAAGCCGATAGGAATGTCCACACACCAACGTGTGGTTATCGTGCTCGAACTCGGAACAGGTGTCAAGAACTCTGACCCTAGATGGACACAAGTGGATGGATAAAAACCAAATAACATCTATTACCCACCGATTCCTTTGCATTATATCTATTTTCAATATTTTAATTAACAAGTTGTAATGAAAGCCTTGATCATCTACACCATTAAGCATGTGCCAACCCCCAACAACGGTGAAACATCAACAACACGAAGAAGCACCTGAACAAGCAACTACGACTCGCAAGGCTGACCGTCTATCAAACAACGGGCAATAGGAGGTGTACAAGACAATATAGAAGCTGTAAGGAATATAAATGATACGAAAACTAAAACATCGCATCAAGGATAGCATTAGATCAACAGGAGGAAGTAAAGACTATAAACACAAAATAGGTAGAAAGGGGAAGAAAGTTCGCCTCGAAAACATGGCCGAAGAACTTGTCGAGTTAATAATGCAAATCATCATTAAAACATGAAATTAGTATAGCACATTGATAATAAAATATTAGTGAGGCATTAGTAATAACAAGGGATTAATCCCAATGTTATTTGTCCATTTTATTAATAAATTTCATTGCATTAACATATTATAAATGTATCAAACAAGATGCAAATAAATGTATGGATGTCATAGTTAGAAGGGACTCATTATGCTTATCGATTTAAACATATTATTTATCGAATTCCAGTTTAAGGATTTAAAGATATGAATTTATTAAGAAAAGGGCATTTAATAACATTAAAACAGTTCCGAAAATTTAATAACCCAGAAATTATTTTGGATAGCAGATTATTAATCTTTGCATTTTTATGATCAGAAAACATATATTATTTGTCAATTTTGGAATTACAGATTAAAAGATATTAAATATTTCATGTTTAAATAGAAAAGGCAAAAAGTTTAATTGTTTAAGTATTTAGAATAAGCCAAACTAAAAATAAATTAAATATTTGGAATCTTTGTAGATTTTCTAATAGTTTTGTGTTTTGAAAGGTTTTTGGTTTGAACAACTGGAATCCACAAGGTCAACAGAACTGATCAAGTGTCCAGCCACTAGGATATGCTCCTGTGTTGGTTAGAATGTAGCGCGGATTTATAAAAGCTAAGACCGAGGTGTTTTGTCTGACTAACTGAATTTCTGATCGACAACTTCGATGTTTTATTCAAACTTCAGGTACAGAGACAAAAAACAGATCAAGAAAAAATGGTGAGGAACATGCCAGCAGCGGGATTTGATCACTAGACCACTTGATGAATCGGTAGGGTGCAAAGCAACTAGGGCTCGCTTAGGTTATTGGATAATACTAAACACAGAATTATTTTAATGCCTCTGAATCAGCGGTCTGGTTCCAGTTGAAACTGAACTGAACCTAGACGATCTGCTGCTGGATACCAAAATTTAGAGATTAGGGACATGCAAAAATACGTACCCGATATGGGATGTGAACTCAGGCCTCACGGATCAAAACGCCAAATTAAAATGATGTCGTTCACAAGTAATTGCTTTGTTTTATTTTAACTAGATCTAGGACGGATTTTCTCGTGATGAAACTGACAAGAACATACACTACCTATTTGAATTCATTCGGCATGGTGAGTGGGGTTGCGCAGCGGTGGAAATTCCGGCGACGGTGATGGCATTTGGGAGGTGGAGATGAGGTGGGGAATTGCAAGGTTGTTCTCACCTCGATCGATTCCCACCGTGAACAGGGCCGTTGGCGGACAGGACTCCGGGAAGAAGAGTGGCATGAGGCACGCGAGCTCATCATGCATCCACGGTGGGAAATGTTCAGGTCATTAGAGATAGAGAAAACACGTTAACGGGTACAGATCGGGAATCGGGGAAGATATCTCAGCGCGATGGGGTGACTAGGAGCTTGTGCTCCGGTCCATGGCGAGGCAGAGGCCGCAGGGAGCAGCCGCAGGGGATGGAGGCGGGTGGCAGGCCGACGGAGTGGAGGTAGTTGCCGGCCGGATGCGAACGAGCATACGTGCGAGTGTCGGGCGCTTCGTGGTGAGGACCTGGTCGAGGACGGTGCGCTGCTGATAGAGGTTGTCCTGGAGGACACAGGCGGGGAGCAGAGTCGAGGCAGCGGAGAGAAGTTCCCGTGTGTGCGCTCGAGGAGAGACAGCTCACGGAGACAAATGCTTGAGGGGAACCTTATTTGAGGGCACCGGATGGAGATGGAGGAGCTAGGTTGTCTCGACGGGGATTAAAAGAGGAGGGGGATAGGAGTGGTTGAGGTGGTGACATGGAAACAGGGATCACGCTCCCCTCGTGAGCACTCTCGGGAAGACGACAACAGTAGCTTGAACATGTAGGATGGGCTTCCTCTGGCCTGATGACTGCTGGGCTGCTACTAGTAAACTTCTTCTCTCTATTTTTCTGCTGTTAGCTTTTTCTTTATTTGTTTTAAGAAAATTTAAATAGGACATGAACTTAAATACTTTTGAACCTTTTATAGATATATTTGAACGGAGGACTTGGCAACATAAAAGTAGATAAGAGGGAATAGCATAAGAGAAAGGGAATGCCCCTATATATAGCCAATTTGGATATATACAAGATATGGAGTTTAGGTTTTAGAAATTGAATAAAGACATTTAGGAAACTAGTGGAACCCTAGCAAGTGGATTCCAACATTGCAGAAAAACAAAATAGAGATATAAAGAGGGAGAGGTATTGGTGATAGCAATAACACAAGCAGGATAAAATTAAAATGCAAAACTTGATATGATGCTCAAATGCAATGTGGCATGATGACATAAGCACGATATCATGATAATGCAATTAAATACAAGCATATGATAGCATAGGTCTATATTTCTTATGTACCATTCCAATGTTAGACAATTGGGATTCTACAACTCTTCCCCACTAAACAAGAATCTCGCCCTGAGATTCTTAGGAAGAGACATCTTCACCTTCCCAGGTAGTGTCTTCAAGGGGATGGTGCAACCACTGCACTTTGCAAAACTTGTAGAGAGAACACTTCGGAGAAACAAAGGCAGAAGTAAAGGTCTCAAAATATAAGGCCGTCTCTAACTTCTATGGAAGGAGAAAGGTACACCTTAATCTAATTCAATGTACAAGAGCGAATAGAAAGAGTAGTCGACATGGGGGACAATCCATCACACACCCAAACTATTACTCCGCATGTGTAGTAGAAAAATCATGCAACCCATTCTCAAAATCCAGACTAAAGTTCTTGACAAGCGATGTTTGGAAAACAAAGGAGTGATGCTGGCTCATCTGACATAGAATATGTCGTCGTGTTGGGAAACACCGGAAGATACAAAGAAAAAATTTAGTGAATTTTGGGTCACATGAAAGGTACAACAGATGAAATATTTCTCAGATAGCATGAAGACTAGATGTAGAGACACCATTGCAAAAAAGAATCGAAACCCTGAAGGTATGACGGAAACCCAACCACGAGAAATCCTAGACTCGAAGAAAGGTAAGAGAGAAGATTCAAAACACGCTAAGGTAAGAGGAGAAGAGCATATAGGTAAGTTGTAAAATTAGACCTAATTAGATCTATCCAACCGATTTTTTAAAATAGTTTTGACACTCTACATCATCCGTTTGCTAGGTTATCCTACAGGCTGGACCATCGGGGTATCGCAACTACTGAGCTCTGATACCACTTTGTAACACCCTCGAATTGGCTCTATGCAGATTTTAGCGATTCCCGCCAAAACTGCATAGAAACGATTCGATGATGCCCACCTGGCACTTGCGTGTGGGTGGAAAACAAAGTAATACCATTACACATTAGTTCACAATGGAACCCACAAGAACATATATATACAACAACGACTCAATAAGTTAAGAATATAGATATACAGTACAAAGATCCAAATCACCTTGAAAACGATACAGCATCCAAGTACAGATAAGATGCAAATTGAGCTAAGAGTCTTGAAGAATAACCAATAGCGTCAATAACCCTTCCTAGGCCAAGCCAGAAGGGTAACCTTACTAACGTTGTCAAATTCATACATGTTAAACAAAAGGGGTGCCTACAAAGGGGGGCAAAGGAAAAAGGGAGCGGTCAGTACTAAGACCAGTCTAGAATTCAGCGGCTCTCGCCTACATAGGTATGTTGGACTGAAGCGACAATGAAGCATGCACTAAACAACCTATAGAGACTCGATACAACTGTCGGCTATCAAAGAGCGATGAGAAATACCTGTTCGGAACCAACCTGATACTAAAACCAAACACACCCATCCCGATATTCCTCCTTGAGACCAAATGAGGAAGTCATTCCGAGGAAACTTACTGTCACATCCAAAAAAATTCCAAATTTTGGAATGTGAAATAGATAAATAAGTTTGGTGGATTGTTTGACTTTGTTGAAAATTCTCAAGGAAAAGAAACCTTTTGAATTGGAAAGAACTCACTCTATTATAATCTAAGTTGCCATAGGCAAAAAGGCGTGGATTGAGTTTAGTTTTAGTATATGTGTGAATGTTTACAAAAAATGAAAATCATGAAGCATTCATGAGCATTGCATTACATCCATACGAAGTTCTCAAAAATTGAATTCAAATCTTAATATCTAAATCTGATAGTTGAATTGTCCAAATATTCCTATAAGGAATATATAAAGATTTATGAAATCACCGTCTTCAAACTAGTAAAAATGTTATAACTATGATCTTATAATAATCTACTGAATTTTAAAAAAAATTAGAAATAAGAATTATGTCATTTGGAGTTCGTATGAAAAAGATATAAAGAAAATATCAAAATAGAAAAAGAAAAGAAAACGAAAAACGAAATGGGCCGGCCGAGCCAGCCGGCAGCCCAGCTAGCCACCCGACCAAACCAGCACGCACCGGAAGGATCAATCCCAGGATTGCTTTAAAAAGCATGCGAAATTCCTCTTTCCATACCTATCTCTATTCAAACTTCTATATCTTTTTATCTACAACTCAAAATTGACTTCCGTTTATTTCTACTTGTTCCCTACTCCAAGCTCTATCTCCCTACCATCCTAAACCCCTATATAATCTGCCGCAGCCACAGCTATATGACTTTTCTTTCTCGAAATTGCGAATCTACACCCTCCTGAATCATATTTCGCTTCTAAACCTATCTAAACTTCGTCAGATGCCTTCGGCTTCAACACGAAAGTTGTAGATCTCATAAAATCTTTCAATTCCGACAAACCTCACATATTTTCATCTACAGTCGGAGAATTCCGTCACGCAATATTTCAGATCTGGCGGCGTAATTCCAAAATTTACTCGCGCTCGTTTCTTCAAATCCAAATTCCTTTGGTGAAAAGGTAGATCTAATGATTCTCCACAACTTTCATGTTGAAAGTTTTTCGATATGATCTACGGATTTGTCTCTCTAACACAGATCTGTTTCTAATCTTTTTTGAGTCAAAATCGAGCCGAGCCAACTTCTTTCCTAGCCACCGGATCCTATCCCGACGGTCTAGATTCAATCGTTCCGGTCAGCTATCTCATCATCGCCACGTCATCACCAAGTCAGCGTCTAGTCTTAGTCAGCATGCACGGTCAACCTGTCCAGTCAGCGGAAGAATATTTCGTTCAAATTTAAAATTACACATTATAGATCTAACTTGTAAAATCTATAAAAAGTTTATACTATGTTCAAAAATTGCGTAAACTGGTAATTAATTAAAGAGTTTTAATGGCCTTTTGGAGTAATAAAATCATAGTAAATTATTCATAGCTCCAAATAATAAAAATAATATGTCAATGGATTCACAATTATGTGTAGAATTTAGATCTGGTCTTAGATTTGTTTTTGGTCATGGTAAATTGTTTAGATAATTTAAACTCTATTAAACAATAATTAAATCATAAAACAAGATCTACAACTCCGTTTAGGGTGAATCCAATTACTACTGGTTTGTATTAATGTCGTCTATTCAGTACACTTAAGATCTAAATTTAATACGACAAGTAGTACAGAAGTTACAACATAACTATTAAAACTCCTCTATTGACGATTAAGAATTACTAATAAATACCATGATGCATTAAATGATTCTCTACATGTATCATGTGATCTAGTATTGTTTAGAGAACTAATTACAACCACTGTGATATATTAAATCATCATGCATGCATTTGATCATCATTATTTTATTGTATTGTTGCATGATTTCAATGTTTGAATGGTGTGTTGTTGTGTCTTTGCTGTTGAACGATAGATTGCGAGGAATACAACTACTATGACCGCAACCGCTATGATTGTGAGTATTGTGATTGTAAGTCTTTTGAGTGTGATGAGTGCAACCATTATATTTGTGAGGATTATCTAATCGACTACATCTACAAAAGGCAAGTGGTGCTATCTTGATCATAAATGTCCTACTGTTTTCCTATATATTGTAGATGTTTTTGTAAAACAGTATGTATAGGAATTGATGTGTATATGCTATGCTATATCCCATATTATTTCCTAGTTATCCTTGTTTATGAGCCATCGTATTGGTAGATTGCTTAGCCATGCTATGTTAGACGAGGGCTGGGATTACATCATGATATGGTAGTTGTTTCTACTAGTATTGTTTTGTGAAAACCAAAACAACTTAATTAATGAATCTCCTGGGTGTGATAGGATTGATATTTTTTGTTGGTTTAATCGGAAAGGCACCTAGGACACTGAGATAAGTTTGGTTTCTTTATTTGGTAGCTTACGTGTACAACCATGTGCCAATAAGAAAAATGGATGGTTGGCTGGACTTAGTAGGTTGTGGTGACTCAAACCCTATGTTGCAAGAGATGTAGATAGTGTAGGTTGGTACGGTGTGTGGATGGGTTTGGGAAGCTCTTCCCGAATGGTCGCGTCTTGGACTTCTCCCTACCATGACATAATATGAGTGTGATGGCACGAGTTGGGTTGACCAGGTCGCATGGATAAAGTGTACAAACCCCTGCAGGGTGTTTAAACTAAGTGCTTAGCCGTGTCCCTGGTTATGGACAATTTGAGCGACCTGATTTTGAGGCTATGTCATATTTCTCACTCATCCTTATTTCTCAATTACTTGAAACTTGTTGGTGAACTTAATTGGGTAGGAGCACCTGGGAGTGAACCAGAGTATCCTATTTATCGTATTGGAAAACTACTCTGTTACAAATGTTAGGTTAAAGCTATTGTTTTATACAAATGAGCCTAAACTCCACCTAGACAAATAAGCATGTAGTAGCTAGATCTGTTGTTAACCACTTTAATCTACTTGCCATACATTCAATGTATTGACCATTCGTGGCTGCAACGTTTTATGTTGCAGGTTATATCGTATCTGAGTAATCTTTCATAGGTCACGAGACTCCACTCAATAATTGTTCGCCTGTGGCATATTTGAAGGATGGAGATCTACCTTGTATTGTTTCCGTTGTAATATAATATAAATTCTAGATCATATTCGTTATATTTATGATGCACGGTTATATTTGGTATCATTTTACTGTGTGTGCTAGTGAACCGATCCAGGGATTAGCACTATACACAGGAACTCAGCCTTATCAAACGATGATGTTATAAAATGGTATCAGAACTGTGTGTTGACTATAGGATCGTGACCTAGAAATAGAATAGGAAAGCCATATGAATTATGGAATCTATTCTATCTTCTTCTCTTCATATAGTTCTTTCTAGTATCCTCTTACCACTTCAATTCTCATACTTCTACTATTAGAAGTAGTCTAACACAAATATCTCTATCCCTAAATGATACTTGGCCTATAAGTAAAAGAACAAATAAGATGATACAATAAATATTTCACCAAGTTTGAGTAGATATAGACCACCATGTTCATCTCTTTAGGAGATCATCGCTATCGTGTTAGAATATTGATCTTACCAACTTATGTGGTATGACAATACTAGTTTGCTTGTTTATTTTGATACATATTGTGTGATATCTTGTTTTGGATCTGGTATTTTTGAAACTCCAAAGTTCAAGGACTTTCGAGAGGTTTTATAACACGTTAATGAAAGTAAAAGCTTAAAATTCGTGAGTTGTTTAGTTGTAGTTTTCTGTCTGACATGTTTCACCGCGCGATTTTTAGTTCCTTCCTGGTAAGTCAGATTAATCTCATATTTTAGGATCTGGAGTGTAATTACCTGTACCATATGCACAAAAATAGGCTAAAATTCTCGACGAGTTTATGTCGGCCAGAAAAATTCGTGAGACCTATTGTTCTGTTTTGAAAAAATCTGTCTTTCATCTTAGTTGATGTTCTACTTAATCCTAATGTTGTTTACAAAGTTTATAAACTATTTTGTGGATGATAATCACTAAATTACAAGCCTTTAGCTAAACATTATGATTCATGTATGCTTGTATTCTGATTGTGTGTGCTTGTTGTTTAGCTTGATTGTGTGTTATATGAACTTATTTGTATGGGTTACTATAGTTTCTTTTTTCTAGGATTAACGTATTATAAATGCATGAAACAAGATGCAAATGAATGTATGGATGGCATTAGAAGGGGCTCGTTGTGCTGATCGATTTAAACATATTATTTGTCGAATTCCGATTTACGGATTTAAAGATATGAATTTATTAAGAAAAAACCATTTATTAACATTAAAACAGTTTCGAAAATTTAATAACCCAGAAATTGTTTTGGATAGTAGATTATTAATCCTTGCATTTTTATGAGCAGAAAACATATATTATTTGTCAAATTTAGAATTACAGATTAAAAGATATTAAATATTTCATGTTTAAATAGAAAAGGCAAAACTTTTATTTGTTTAAGTATTTAGAATAAGCCGAACACTCTCATATAAATATCTTCTCTTTATGATACTACTCTTAACTACTCTCCGGTTGGACACTCTAATCCACAATAGGGCTATAACAGCACACCTCAAAGTTTGCTTTCCACATCTAGATAACCCCACACTGTCACCTTGAGTACGAGATGGTTCAAGAAAACACCACAATTTCATAAAGACGTCCAACTCCAAATATAACTCATAACAAGTATTTGTAATCTCTAGCCTAAGTGCAACCATGGTGTGCACGCTATCACTTTCACACACATGGGGAGAGCGGAGATATATTAAAGAACTTGAATAGCAAGGTAGATCTACTTGATTACAAAGCTCATGATCACAATATGATCATGCATAGAGAGAGATGAACACATAGCTACCGGTAGAACCCTTAGCCTCGAGGAAGAACTACTCCCTCATCATCATGGGAATCAGAAACGGTGATGGAGATGGTGGTGGAGATTGATGGAGATGGCTCCGGGGGCACTTCCCCATCCCGGCAGGGTGCCGGAACAGAGACTTTCTGTCCCCCGAATCTCCCCTTCGGTGGCGGCGGAGCTGCGGAACTTTTCGTGGATTTCGGATTGACTCTTTAGGGTTTTTGCATCGGGGGAGATATATAGGCAAAAGAGGCAAGGTCGGTGGCCGGCCAAGGGGCCCACACCATGCCCTGGCGTTGCCAGGGGACCCGCGCCTAGGGGTGGTGTGGCCACCCTGTGGCCCCTCTCCGTCTTGTCTTCTGGCTCCGTGAGTCTTCCGGTAAAATATCGACTTTGGATTTTGTCTGGTCCAATTCCGAGAATATTGATTTTCTGACTTTCCTGGAACCAAAAAACAACAGAAAACAGGCAACTAGCACTGTGGCATCTTGTTAATAGGTTAGTCCAAGAAATCATATGAAAAGTACTCCAAAGTGTGGACAAAACACAAGAAAGTAGATAAAACCAAGCATGGAACATCAAAAATTATAGATACATTTGCAATGTATCAACATCCCCAAGCTTAACTCCTGCTCGTCCTCGAGTAGGTAAGTGATAACAAGAAAGAATAATTTTTGAGGTGACATGCACCATCATAAACTTGATCAAAATATTTGCAAAACATTCAAAGCTGGGATCATAGTACTTCAATCATAACATGAAAGACAAAGTTCTAGCATTAAGACAAAGCAACTATGTTTCCACATGAAAAGCATAAACAAAAGATTCATGAATAACAATACTTTGCACGACGTTTGTTTGTTTCACATAAAGAAAACATAGTATAATGGCATCCAGCTTGTCCCTCATGGAGTAGCAAAACATAAATGCATAGGACACCTTCAAAGTTCATAAGAGTGACTAGATACAAATAGTTTAAAACAAGCAATATCAAGTTATGCATCAATCAACTAGTCTTGGGACATTCAAGTCTCATAAAGAGCTTCCAAAAATTATGGTACTTGTTAGCTTTCAGCTCTCATTGCCCCTATCATAAGCATCTTGAAGGTGATTAAGGTTAAAGTGACACAACTAAGAGGATATGCTTGACAAGTTATAAGCTGAAATCTCATGCCCCTTACTTACGAAGACCGAACCTCATGCTACTCAACTTTAGTCACAAGTAAGCTCTTGTCTTTGTAAGTACATATGTATCATAGAGAACTGCCAACGTGGTACCCCTTGCACATGATACATGAGCTATCCCATAATCAAAATGACAAGGCAAGCAGAGAATGAGCATCTCAGTTATCTTTTTTTGCTATTTGCATAGGTTTTTATTGAGGATGCTTCATAGAGTGCTCATTATGGTGATGCTGCAAGTTTCCACCATGATTAGGCGTGGCTTAGGCTAGCGGCCTAGGCGTTTCTCTAACACACATACAAACTCCATGATCTTATAAGTTCCACTTTTATTTCACACCGCCAGGATCCATAAGCAAACGAACATGATATCAACGGGGTACAAAGTACAAGTGCAATGTTGAAAGCGTTCCCCATGATACATGGTTCTGCTAATTTCAACTTATAAAGCGCAAGCATATACGCAACAAAGATGGACACAATGATTCAAGTTTATTAAATGCAAGAAAGTAAAAAAGTGTGCCATCAAGTTCGTGAGAGCTTTAATCACTAATTTTCACATAACAAGTTTAATTCGGAAGGTAAACAAAAGCATGAATATACTTGGAATAGCATATGCTAGTAGGTAGGTATGGTGGACTCTTTGGAATAACTTGGTTTAAGGAGTTGGATGCATGAGTGGAACTCATACTTGGTTACGGAGGCTAGCAAAAGACTGGGAGCGACAAACTAAGAGAGCAATAATCACCATAATCATGCAGAGTGACAAAACATCATTGATCAAAGCATAAAGTGATACTACAAGTTGAAAACTAAAGGATCATCAAGGCTTATGGTGACTTGGGATAGTCATAACATGGTGTGAGCATGCGCCAAGTCAGCCCAAATAAAGCATCAAAGGAGAATACCACAATACTATGCTTTAATATGCTAAAACAACACATGATTCATCCAAAGCACATTAAGCAATCTCAATTGTTTATAACATGTCATGCTACAACAAACAATACTTAGCATAAAGCCAAAACAATATCAAGCATGGCACGACGAAGCATAGGCCACAGTCAAAAACAAGTTCTCTTTACCACTTAAGCATGAACTTTTCTACTCTTTTCCAATCCAAACCAAACTATTTGAAAACCAATGTATGAAAGAGGGGGTCCAACCAATTTATTCAGAAAACTAAGCAAACAAAGCAAACGAAAAATAAGACGCTCCAAGAACAACACAACTGTGCATGAAACAATAAAAATGAAGCGTTTGAAAGAAACCTGGGATTTTTATTGATGAAGAAGGGGATGCCTTGGGCATCCCCAAGCTTTGACGCTTGTACTTCTTAGATATTTATTGGGGTGACACGCGTGGCATCCCCAAGCTTGAGCTTTAGTCCATCCTTCATCTCATTACTCATTCCTTCCATACACCTGAAATTTTCCTTCATACAAAACTTCACACAATCTTTATTAGCAACATTAGTGCACTCAAGATAATAGTTATTTTAGATTCAGTTCCAACACAAATAAAACTTTCATTAAAACACTAGCTACTGTAGCACTCCCCTTAAAAATATCAATTCCCCAAAAGAACTAAAAAAGGAACCAACAAGAAGCAAATGCAAATAATGGCAGAAATCTATCAAAACAGACCAGCAGGTAAAGACAAATTTTTTCGAAGACCTTATGTTGCTCAAATCGAAAAGTGCTGAACTAACGAAAGTTAGATAATAACTTGGGGCCGAAGCACAAAAATGCACGTCTCAAAAGGACATACAAAGATTTTACACGAATTTTTACGGTGAAGCACAGGAATCTGTTTCGGGACAACAACTTTCCCAATCATTACTTCTCTCTCATTAGAGGTTACTCTTGGCACAAAAAGAAAATAAAAAGGATAAGGAGCGGTTATTACTGAAGTAATAACTTCCAAGTCTCATCTAAAACTTTTGGGTTATCTCCCAATAAATACTTTTCTTTACGCCTTTAAGTTAGGCATGATAGTTTGAGAAGATGCTCACATAAGAAATATGAATTGAAATAAAAGAGAGCATCGAAGCAATTTCAAAGCACATTTAAGTCTAACCCACTTCCTACGCATAGGAATCTTGTAAAGAAACAAGTCATGAAAGCACAAAGCAACAAGCACAGTAAAACAAAACAAGTGCAACTTCAAGACTTTCAACATAAAGAGGGGAAACTTAATATTATTGAGACACATAAAACAATGTTTCCCTCTCTCATAATAACTTTCAGTAGCATCATGAATAAAATTAACAATATAACTATCACATGAAACATTGTTATCATGAGCCACATGTATATAATAAGTATTACTCTCCACATAAGCATAGTCATTCTTATTAATTGTGGTGGGAGCAAATTCAACAAAATAGCTATCATTATTATTATCATCACCATAATCATCAAATATAGGAGGCATATTGTAATCATAATTAATTTTCTTCTCCATAATAGGTGGACTGAAAATATCATATTCATCATTGTAATCATCATATATTGGAGGTTTGGTATCAGCATAAGCAATAGAATAGCTATCTTAGAAAGTTGGGGAACTAAAAAGATCATTTTCATAAAAACTAGCTTCCCCAAGCTTAGACTTTTTCATAGCATTAGCAATAATGGTGTCCAAAGAATTCATACTAACAACATTGCTTTTAGCATGCAAATAAAGTTCCATAGGTTTTTTAATTTTCTCTTCAAACACCATGTCCTAACTCAAGATAAATGCTATAAAGCTCTCTAATTTTGTTGTTGTTTTCCATTAAGCCTAACTAGTGAAAATTAAAACAGGAAACAAAAAAATATAATTGTAGAATCTAAAGGAAATAACTTCGAGCACTCACACACCAGCTATAGTACTAGAAGATAGCTTAGTAGCCAGAAGATGTGAGTACCTTTTACCTTACCTCCCCGGCAACGGCGCCATAAAATAGGTTGATGTCTACGCACTTCTGTTCTTGTAGATAGTTGTTGGGCCTCCAAGTGCAGAGGTTTGTAGAACAACAACAAGTTTATCGAACTCAGGGAGGAAGTGGTCAAAGGTATTCCCTCTCAAGCAACCCTGCAATCAAGATACAAGAAGTCTCTTGTGTCCCCAACACACCCAATACACTTGTCAGGTGTATAGGTGCACTAGTTCGGCGAAGAGATAGTGAAATACAAGTGGTATGGATATTAGACAATGGTGCCAGAAAATAGCTTAATGGCGTGGAGGAGACTAAAGGCAAACTGAAATAAAGATGGAAGCAAGCAAACATGTAACAGATCTAGTTGCAAACAGTGTTTCAATTCTTAGAAACAAGGCCTAGGGATCATACTTTTGCTAGTGAACACTCACATATAAATATCTTCTCTTTATGATACTACTCTTAACTACTCTCCGGTTGGACACTCTAATCCACGGTAGGGCTATAACAGCACACCTCAAAGTTTGCCTTCCACATCTAGACAACCCCACACTGTCACCTTGAGTACTAGATGGTTCAAACAAACACCACAATTTCATAAAGACATCCAACTCCAAATATAACTCATAACAAGTATTTGTAATCTCTAGCCTAAGTGCCACCATGGTGTGCACGCTATCACTTTCACACACATGGGGAGAGCAGAGATCTATTAAAGCACTTGAATAGCAAGGTAGATCTACTTGATTACAAAGCTCATGATCACAATATGATCATGCATAGAGAGAGAGATGAACACATAGCTACCGGTAGAACCCTTAGCCTCGAGGAAGAACTACTCCCTCATCATCATGGGAATCAGAAACGGTGATGGAGATGGTGGTGGAGATCGATGGAGATGGCTCCGGGGCACTTCCCCGTCCTGGCAGGGTGCCGGAATAGAGAATTTCTGTCCCCCAAATCTCCCCTTCGGTGGCGGCGGCGCTGCGGAACTTTTCGTGGATTTCTGATTGACTCTTTAGGGTTTTTGCATCGGGGGAGATATCTAGGCGAAAGAGGCAAGGTCGGTGTCCGGCCAGGGGGCCCACACCATGCCCTGGCACGGCCAGGAGGGACTCGCGCCTAGGGGTGGTGTGGCCACCCTGTGGCCCCTCTCCGTCTCGTCTTCTGGCTCCGTGAGTCTTCCGGTAAAATATCGACTTTGGCTTTTGTCCGGTCCAATTCTGAGAATATTGATTTTCTGACTTTCTTGGAACCAAAAAATAGCAGAAAATAGGCAACTGGCACTGTGGCATCTTGTTAATAGGTTAGTCCAAGAAACCATATGAAAAGTACTCCAAAGTGTGGACAAAACACAAGAAAGTAGATAAAACCAAGCATGGAACATCAAAAATTATAGATACATTTGCAATGTATCAGGTCTCCACATTGCTGCTGGCACCGGTAGTGCGCCCTGCCAAAGTTCAGCTAGCTACACCTTTGGGGTGTTTCCTTGCTCATACTGGATTGATAACCTTGGTTTCATAACTGAGGTAAAACTTACTGATGTGCTCATCATACCTTCCTTTTGGGGTTCCCCAACGAGCTCGTTAATACACGAGTCAGCAAGTACTTTTTCTAGCGCGATTGCCAGGGAGTCAAGGACATCTTCACAAGGAGAGTCCCTCATAACCAATCTCTTTACTTTGTTATTTTTGTTTTGCTTAATTTATTTTTGTTTTGTTTGCTTGTTTCTTTATCAAAAACACAAACAAATTAGTTTTACGAGTTTGCTTTCTTTATTAAAAACACAAAAAAAAATTAGTTCCTATCTTAAGTTGCCATTATGTCTAGCGTTACTCCAATCACTATGTCACCTGAGGAAGTGATTTTCACTTTTAAACAAGGTATTGAAGAGACTTTCAAAGAAGTTTGGTCTAGAATCTCTGATCTATATGAAAAAACTGAACCTAAAATGACTCAAAGCTTGTTCCTTAGAAGTTTTTACCTTGGAATTGCTCTTTGTTATAGATATGCTTTGGATGTTATTGTGGGAGGAGATTTCCTCCAATATAATGAGGATGATGCTGTTAATGCCATAAAGAAGTTGATCTTTACTTACAACTTGCCTAGCAAATCTGATTCTTCCTTTATGAACATATTTGCTAGATTGAACACTCTTGAGACACGCACTACTAGTTTAAAGGATTGCTATAACACGCTTAGAGAGCATCATGATTATGTTCCAATAAATTTGGAACCATCAAAGTGGCTCCCCACAGTAAAGATTGCTATAAATAATGAAACTTTTCAAGCTCGCTGTGATATCATGTCTGAATTTTGTCTTATGCCCAAAGATGTCTATGAATTTTTGAATCTTTGGGGGCTTTCTGAAGGAGGAAAAGAAATATTTCTTGCTAATAATGCCACAATATTACCCGTTGTAATAGCTGAAGGAGTGTTTACAAAAATCCTAGGGAAAATGATCTCTACTGATTATCTTATCATTGAATGTGCAGGAAAATGACAGATTACACTTGGAAGATTCCTATTGAAGCTCCTTGGAGCAATAATAGATGTGGGAAAGGGCACCATGCACTTTGCTTCCCCACCAAACAATCATATATTTCCCAAGGTTAAGAATAAAAGTAAGAGAGGTAAGGGCAAGAAATTTGGTTTTAATGCTTCTTCATTGGAGAATACTTGATTCTTTTTCTTGCTTCTTATGCCCAACTTAAAGGCGTTAAAGAAAAGTACTTATTGGGAGATAACCCAAAAGTTTTAGATGAGTCTTGCAAGTTATTACTTCTGTAATAACCGCTCCTTATCCTTTTTATTTGCTTTTTGTGCCAAGAGTAACCTCTAATGAGAGAGAAGTAATGATTGGGAAAGTTGTTGTCCCGAAACAGATTTCTGTGCTTCACCGTAACATTTCTGTGCTTCACCGTAACCAAAAAATCACGCCTCAAAAGGATGTACAGAGATTTTACACGAATGTTTACGGTGAAGCACAAAAATCTGTTTCGGGACAGCAACTTTCCCAATCATTACTTCTCTCTCATTAGAGGTTACTCTTGGCACAAAAAGCAAATAAAAAAGGATAAGGAGCGGTTATTACAGGTAATAACTTCCAAGACTCATCTAAAACTTTTGGGTCATCTCCCAATAAGTACTTTTCTTTAACGCCTTTAAGTTAGGCATAAGAAGCAAGAAAAAGAATCAAGTGTTCTCAAATGAAGAAGCATTAAAACCAAATTTCTTGCCCTTACCTCTCTTACTTTTATTCTTAACCTTGGGGAACTTATGATTGTTTGGTGGAGAAGCAAAGTGCATGGTCCCCTTTCCCACATCTATTATTGCTTCAAGGAGCTTCAATAGGGATCTTCCAAGTGTAATTTGTCCTTTTCCTGCACATTCAATAACAAGATAATCGGTAGAAACCATTTCCCCTAGGATCTTTGTAAACACTCCTTCAGCTATTCCAATGGCTAATATTGTGGCATTATTAGCAAGAAATATTTCTTCTCCTCCTTCAGAAAGCCCCCAAAGATTCAAAGATTCATAGACATCTTTGGGCATAAGACAAAATTCAGACATAATATCACAGCGAGCTTGAAACGTTTCATTATTTATAGCAATCTTTACTGTGGGGAGCCACTTTGATGGTTCAAAATTTATTGGAATATAATCATGATGCTCTGTAAGCGTGTTATAGCAATCCTTTAAAATAGTAGTGCGGGTCTCAAGCGTGTTCAATCTAGCAAATATGTTCATAAAAGGAAGAATCAGATTTTCTAGGCAAGTTGTAAGTAAAGATCAACTTTTTATGGCATTAACAGCATCATCCTCATTACATTGGAGGAAATCTCCTCCCACAACAGCATCCAAAGCGTATCTATAGCAAAGAGCAATTCCAAGGTAAAAATTCCTAACGAACAAGCTTTGAGTCATTTTAGGTTCAGTTTTTTCATGTAGATCAGAGATTCTAGACCAAGATTCTTTGAAACTCTCTTCAATTCCTTGTTTAAAAGTGAAAATCATTTCCTCAGGTGACATAGTGATTGGAGCAATTCTAGACATAATGACAACTTATGATAGGAACTAAAAAAAATTGTGTGTTTTTAATAAAGAAAGCAAAACTTATAAAACTAATTTTTGTGTGTTTTTGATAAAGAAACAAGCAAACAAAATAGAAAGAAACTAAGCAAAACAAAAATAGCAAAGTAAAGAGATTGGTTATGATGGACTTCCCTTGTGAAGATGTCCTTGACTCCCGGCAACGGCGCCAGAAAATCACTTGCTGGCGCGTATACTAACGAGCTCGTTGGGGAACCCCAAGAGGAAGGTATGATGAGCACAGCAGTATGTTTCCCTCAGTTATGAAACCAAGGTTATCAATCCAGTAAGAGCAAGGAAACACCTCAAAGGTGTTGCTAGCTGGACTTTGGCAGGGCACACTACCGGCGTCAGCAGCAACGTGGAGACCTGCACAACACAACCACAGAACTTTGCCCCCAACTTACGATGAGGTTGTCAATCTCACCGGTTTTGCTGAAAACAAAGGATTAAACGTATCGAGTGGAAGAAAGTAAAAGTTTGCAGAAAGTAAACACAAAGCAGTAAACAGTTGATTGTAGATTGATTGTAAAAGAAAGGACCGGGGTTCATAGTTCAGTAGTGGTGGCTCTCCTTAAGATATATAACATGTTGGGTGAACAAATTACAGTGGGGCAATTGACAAACATCGAGAAAGCAATATGCATATACTACTCATCTTGACTCCTTTGAGATTTGATTGGGCATTACAACATTATACATAGACCGCCATCCAATTGCATCTATAACTAATAATCCACCTTCAGGTTATCATCTGAACCCCCTCTAGTATAAAGTTGTAAGCAATAGATAATTGCATTATGAATTGCGTGTAAAGTAAACAATACGATTGTTCTATGAACAAAGGATTTTTGTTTTCTCCCTAGTAGCAACAGCACATCTAGTACCTTAGAGATTTCTGTCACTTCCCCAGATTACTAGAGGCATGAACCCACTATCGAGCATAAATACTAACTCTTGGAGTTGCTAGCATCTACTTGGCCAAGATAGCTACTAACAATGGAAAGCATGCAAGATCACAAATAACAAAGACATGATAGAATCAATAATCAATCTGAAATAGCATGTCAATATCCATCAGATCCCCGCAAACACAACATGTAGAATTACAAATAGATGATCTTGATCATGAACGGAGCTCACAAGATCTAAACATGATAGCACAAAGGAGGAGAACCAGTCATCTAGCTACTACATAGACCCGTAGTCCAGAGATGAGCTACTCACGCATCACACCAGAGGCTTGCATGATGATGAAGAAGGCCTCCAGGGTGAATTCCCCTCTCCGGCAGGGTGCCGGGAAGAGCTTCCGATCCCTCCCGATCTAGGGATGGAGACGACGGCAGCTACAAACTCTTTTGTGGAATTTTGATCGGGTACTTAGGGTTTATGTATCAGAGGCATCTTATAGTCGGAAGGGGAGGCCGAGGGGGTGTCTGGGCTGGCCACACCACCCCTGGCGCGGGCCAGGCCTGGCCACACGTCTAGGTGGTCTGGCCGCCCTCTGGCCCCTCTCCGTCTCGTATTCTGGCTCCGTGTGTCCCTCGTTGAAAAACTGACTTTGGCTTTTGTCCCGTCCAATTCTGAGAATATTCATTTTCTGACTTCTTCGAACCAAAAACAGCAGAAAACAGGCAGCTGGCACTGTGGCATCTTGTTAATAGGTTAGTCCAAGAAAGTGTATGAAAAGTACTCCAAAGTTGGAACAAAACATAAGAAAGTAGATAAAACCAAGCATGGAACATCAAAAATTATGGATACGTTAGCAACATATCACTCCTCTGGATATTATGAGTAATCATTATGCAAAAGGAACAAAAACCTTAGTGATGCCACGAGTGTCCATCACAGCCTGATAAACTAATAAAAATCTTTGGCATGCTCTCAATTACTTAAAAACTGAAATTCTTGAAGGACATTGAATAGAAAAGTAGTGCTTGCAAAGTCTTGATTCATCGATGTGGGAGAATTGAGATACTCTAGTACATATGCTTTTCATGACAACTCTCACACTCTTAATTTACATGATTATACTTTACTATTCAAAGGCAAGCCTATGAGTTGATTACTTGACATGGAATAAAGTTTACTCATTTAAATCATCAATTTCTATGATAATTTTTCTACGCTATAAGGATGCATGAAACCCGTATGATATGCTTGCCATTACTCTATCTATGCTGAAGTTTTCCAGATTTATGAAGTGGAGGAAACATGAGACTATTAAACATGAGCAAGATCACCATCTCGTTATTTCAGTTTAAATGCGGAGTTCCTTTTTGATTTTGGTTTTCTTGCTCGGGACGATCAAGTTTAAGCTTGGGGAGGTTGATGGCTCTGAAATATAGCCATATATGTCCACATTTAAACTAGATATTAATCATATTTTTGATGAAATATCTCTCTAAACCCTTCCACTAATGCTAATATTTAGAGGGGTGTGCAATCCTTTCTTCTTGTTTTTTTCTGCGCAGATAATGTCGTTTAAAGGAGGGAATCACTACATTAAAGTCAAAGATATGAGATTTCCAACAACCATAAGAAACCAGGAGCCGAACAACGGAGGCAGACGCCTTGATGACTAACTATACGACCGGAGCAAAATTTCCGACCGTATAGTTGTGGTCGTATAGTTGGCGCCGCCACCGTTAGGTCAAACAGCACAACTTTTGTGAAAGGACCCCTATATAAAGAAGCCTCGAGCAACGAGAAAAGCGAGCCCCAAAGAAGCCATACCTCACCAAAAAGTCTCCGCCATAGATCTCTAGCCGCCTAGCCATATTCCACCACTTGTAATAGTAGATCTCTTCTCCGATTGGAGACATTGTAAGACTATTGCTATCAATCTTATGATTTTCATTACAATGTTTGTGATTGTTGATCTCATCTCTATGTGTGAGTAATTCTCCTTGGGCTAAGGGCTTCGACCTAGCCATGTAGCAATTGTGCATGTGATTTATCATAGATGGGATTGTGTATTAGTTTATATGGCATGATGATTATTGTATCCTCTCTTGCCTCAATCCAAGGACTTGTCAGGTACCCAAGACCCCGAGGTTGAGCCAGGTATAGGGAGTATGAGTGATGTATGATCTGCAGGCTGGGAACCCCAGTGACAGAAGGGGTAGTACGACTGTATGTGAGGGATTTGCTTGGGATTAACGGTGACATCACTATGCATATCATTAGTTCTATTTCTTCTATGGATGAGACTAGTGGGTTATTTCTATAAGCGGTTGCGGAGGAAATAGCAATTATGGATGCACTGCCCACATATAATTTATCTTGCTCTAACAAGTACACACATACTTTATTTCTACCTTTTATTTCTATCAGATGTTTTTGCACAGGTATAGGTGAAACCGAACGCCCTAGGCCCTCTCTCTCCATCATTGGCAACAACAAAAAGACGCAAGCTATTGGTCCGATAAAAACACAAAAGGAATTCTAAAACTCCCGAATGTCTGTTAAAGTAACTTCACTATGCATTCGCTTCCTGTGGATTCGATAACCTAGGTCTACTAGGGAAAAAGAGCTATACTACCTCCGTAATCCGGATCGAAGGTATCACCTACCAACAGTGTATGCAGGCATGCCTCAAGAGCTAGCTTGGCTAGAACATCCAAGTTTACAACAACATCATCGTCAAAACCAAGGAGGAATCCACATTACTCGACGATCTCTGTTAGACCTTCGACAACCTTGACCGCTACCAGATCAAGTTGAATCCAGAGAAATGCGCCTTTAGCATACCATCTGGGCAACTGCTCGGGTACCTCATATCCGCTAGGCTAATAGAGGCCAACCCAAAAAGTTAAAGGCCATACTGGACATGGAGAAGCAAAAGAACATCAAAGGCGTCCAACAACTGGCTGGGCGAATTGCGGCGCTCAGTCGATTCATTAGTCGAATGGGCGAGAAGGTGCTACCGTTCTACCAGCTCCTCCGCAAAGCTGAGAAGTTCTAGTGAACAGATGAATCACAAGAGGCATTCAAAGATCTCAAGCGCCTACTCTCCACCTCGCCCGTGCTGGTGATGCCAAGGGAGAAAGAGCCCATGTTGTTATACATCTCCGCCACCAACCAAGTGGCCAGCACTGTGCTGGTGGTAGAACAAGCCGAAGACAATAAGATCCATGGGTCAATGCTAACAAAACAACGGTACCTGCACTATTAGAAGCTGGCTTACGACATCTTGATGACTGCACGGCGACGACACCACTACATCCAGGAGCACCCCATCATCGTGGTGAACGATGCCCCACTAGGGTACATCCTCAACAACCTCGACGCCACGGGGCGAGTCGCTCTTTCGAGTACATGAGACATTACATACAAGAAGAGAATAGCAATCAAGTCACAAGTTCTCCCGGACTTCCTCGTTCACTGGATGGAGAACCAGCTTCCAGACACGCCGAACATGTCCTGCCTATGGACAATGCGCTTCGACGGATCCAAACGTCGAGAAGGAGCTGGCACCGGTGTCATCTTGACATTGCTGCAGGGTGACAAGATGAGATATGTTCTGCAAATGCAGTTCTGCGCCTCCAACAACGAAGCTGAATACGAGGCCCTGCTCCATGGGATGCGGATGTCCAAATCCTACGGCACAACGCGACTCGTCATCTACGGTGACTCCAAGCTCATGGTGGACCAAACCATGAATTAGTGTGATGCTCTGAGCGACAACATGATCGCTTACCACAACCTCTAAGACACACTCGAAGGAGACTTTAACAGTTGGGAACTGCGGCACGTAGGCCGTGAAAGCAACGAAGAGGCTGACACACTGGCCAACATAGGATCCTCCTGTGCTCCGGTGCCGCTAGGTGTATTCCTAGAACAGATATGCAAATGCTCCATCAAGCCAAAGGCTCCTAAAGGACCATCTAGCACATCAAAGGACTCAGGGTCTACGCCACCTGAAGAACTCGAAGGTCCCAGTAATGTGGAGCAGTGACCCAAACTCGAAGACCCCAAGGAGGTCATGCTCATCGAGCCATCCTAGACTCAATCGTACATCACATACCTGATCAACAAAAGGCTGCCAGATGACCCAACAGACGCGTGACACATAGTGCAATGCTCAAAAGCTTTCACCATCATCAACGGTGAGATATACAAGCGCAGCATCACAGGAGTCCTTCAACGATGCGTCTCTAATGGTTATGGAAGATCCATCCTCCTCGAGATACATGAAGGCACCTACGGTCATCACGCCGGGAGTCGCGCCGTCGTTGCCAAAGCTCTATGAGCAGGATTCTACTGGCCAACGGCGATGCATGATGCCAAGGACATTGTCCAAAAGTGCCATGCCTGCCAAAGGTTCACGGATAAACCGCACAGACCTAGCACGGAACTTAGGACAATACCTATGGCCTGGCCCTTCATGCAATGGGGACTTGACATGGTCGGAAAGCTGCAAAAGTCATCACCTGGAGGTTACACTTTCCTCTTCATTGCATTCGACAAGTACACCAAGTGGATCGAGGCCATGCTGGTGATGAACCAGATGGGCGACACCACCGTCAAATTCTTCGAGTCCATCATCTTCAGGTTCGGGGTGCCACACAACATTATCACCTACAACGGGATGAACTTCACCTCGAATGAGTTCCAGGATTTCTATGAAAACCTGGGAATCAACATCAGCTACGATTTGGTAGCACATCCCCAGACCAACGGTCAAGTCGAGAAGGCCAACGACCTTGTCTACAACGACATCAAGAAAAGAGTCCTCCGACCACTCGAGCGAGCAGACGTGTGTTGGGCTGAGGAGCTACCATCAGTACTATGGAGCCTGCGCACAACTCCAAACAGCGCCACAGGCTACACCCTGTTCTTCATGGTACATGGCACCGAGGTAGTACTACTTGCAGAAGTGCACTATAAGGCCCCAAGGGTCATGGCATAGAGCGAGACCGAGTCAACGACCGCACTCGAAGACTTTGTCGACCTCCTCGATGAAGCATGCAAAATCGTGGTGGAATGCTCCACGATCTACCAGCAAAGCCTCCGCAACTACCACAGCCGACGGCTGCGCCCAAGGTCTTTCGTCGAAGGAGACCTCGTCCTGCGACTGAAGCAGAAAGGACACCTCAAGCTCGATTCCCCTAGGAGGGACTGATACATTGCAAATGTATCTATAATTTTTGATGTTCCATGCTTGGTTTTATCTACTTTCTTGTGTTTTGTCGACACTTTGGAGTACTTTTCATAGACTTTCTTGGACTAACCTATTAACAAGATGCCACAGTGCCAGTTGCCTGTTTTCTACTGTTTTTGGTTCCAGGAAGTCAGAAAATGAATATTCTTGGAATTGGACGGGACAAAAGCCAAAGTCTATATTTTACCGGAAGACTCACAGAGCCAGAAGTCGAGACGGAGAGGGGCCATAGGGCGGCCACACCATGTGGTGGCGCGGGCTAGCCCTGGCCGCGCCACCAGGTGGTGTGGGCCCCCTGGCCGCCCACCGACCTTGCCCTCTGGCCTATAAGAAGCCTCCCGAGGCATAAACCCTAAATCATCAAGCCTCTAGCCACGAAAAGTTCTACAGCACCGCCACCACCGAAGGGGAGATTCGGGGGACAGAAAGTCTCTATTCCGGCACCCTTCCGGGACAGGGAAGTGCCCCTGGAGCCATCTCCATCGATCTCCACCGCCATCTCCATCACCATTGCTGATCCCATGATGAGGAGGGAGTAGTTCTCTCTCGAGGCTAAGGGTTCTACCGGTAGCTATGTGTTCATCTCTCTCTCTATGCATGATCTTATTGAGATCATGAGCTTGTAATCTATAGATCTATTCTGCTACTCAAGTGCTTTATTAGATCTATGCTCTCCCCATGTGTGTGAAAGTGACAGCGTGCTCACCATGGTGGCACTTAGGCTAGAGATTACAAATACTTGTTATGAGTTATATTTGGAGTTGGATGTTTCTATGAATTGTGGTGTTTGTTGGACTCATTTAGTACTCAAGGTGACAGTATGGGGTTTTCTAGATGGGAAAGATGGACTTTGAGGTGTGTTGTTATAGCCCTACCATGGATTAGAGTGTCCAACCAGCGAGTAGTTAAGAGTAGTATCATGAAGATAATATATTTATATGAGAGTGTTCACTAGTGAAAGTATGATCCCTAAGCCTTGTTTTTTAGCATTGATACACCGTTTGCTATTAGATCTATTACATGTTTGCTTGCTTATATCTTTATTTCAGTTTTACTTTAGTCTTTTCCACGCCATCAAGCTACCTTCTATCACCGTTACGACTTATAATTATCCATACCACTTGTATTTCACTATCTCTTCGCCGAACTAGTGCACCTATACACCTGACAAGTATACTGGGTGTGTTGGGGACACAATAGACTTCTTGTATCTTGATTGCAGGGTTGCTTGAGAGAGGATACCTTTGACCACTTCCTCCCTGAGTTCGGAAAACCTTGGGTGATCCACTTAAGGGAAAACTTGCTGCTGTTCTACAAACCTCTGCACTTGGAGGCCCAACAAGTGTCTACAAGAATAGAAGTGCGTAGACATCAAGCTATTTTCTGGTGCCATTGCCGGGGAGGAAAGGTAAAAGGTATTCACACCGGAGGATTAAAGAAGAAGAACCTCCCACGGCAAATGCCTATTTTCTGGTGTGAGTGCTTGAAGTTATTTCCTTTAGATTCTGCAATTTTGTCTTTTTGTTTCTTGTTTTCACTAGTTAGGCTTAATGGAAAACAATAAAAAAATTAGAGAGCTTTATAGTATTTATCTTGAGTTGGGACGTGAAGTGTTTGAAGAGAAAATTAAAAACCTATGGAACTTTATTTGCATGCTAATAGCAATGTTATTAGTATGAATTCTTTGAACACCATTATTGCTAATGCTATGGAAAATTCTAAGCTTGGGGAAGCTAGTTTTTATGAAAATGATCTTTTTAGTCCCCCAAGCATGGAGGAGAAAATTTACTTTGATGATACTAAACCTCCAATATATGATGAATATGATATTTTCAGTCCACCTACTATTGAGGAGAAAATTAATTGTGATTACAATATGCCTCCTATATTTGATGATTATGGTGATGAAAATAATAATGATAGCTATTTTGTTGAATTTGCTCCCACTACAATCAATAAGAATGACTATGTTTATGTGGGGAGTATTAATTCTTTTATGCATGTGGCTCATGATAAGAATGTTTCTTGTGATAGTTATATTGTTACTTTTATTCATGATGCTACTGAAAGTTATTATGAGAGAGGGAAACATGGTTTTATGCATCTCAATAATATTAAGTTTCCCCTCTTTATGTTGAAAGTCTTGAAGTTGCACTTGTTTTGCTTTCCTATGCTTATTGCTTTGTGCTTTCATGACTTGTTTCTTTACAAGATTATTTTTCATAGGAAGTGGGTTAGACTTAAAAGTGCTTTGAATTTGCTTCTTGATGCTCTCTTTTACTTCAATTCATATTTCTTATGTGAGCATCTTCTCAAACTATCATGCCTAACTTAAAGGCGTTAAAGACAAGTACTTATTGGGAGATAACCCAAAAGTTTTAGATGAGTCTTCAAAGTTATTACCTCTGTAATAACCTCTCCTTATCCTTTTTATTTGCTTTTTGTGCCAAGAGTAACCTCTAATGAGAGAGAAGTAATGATTGTGAAAGTTGCTGTCCCGAAACAGATTTTTGTGTTTCACCGTAAAAATTCGTGAGAGAGCTCTGTATGTCGGATTGAGCTGTAATTTTTTGTGCTTCTGCCCCAGGTTGTTATATAACTTTCGTTAGTTCAACACTTTTTTATTTGAGAAACATAAGGTCTTTGAACAAATTCGTCTTTACCTGCTGGTCTGTTTTGACATATTTCTACCATTTTCTGCATTTGCTTCTTGTGTGTTCCTTTTTGAGATCTTTTGGGGAATTGAGATTTATGAGGGAAGTGCTACAGTAGCTAGTGTTCTAATGGAAGTTTATTTGGTGTTAGAACTGAACCTTAAGACTTATTTATCTTAAGTGCACTAATGTTGCTAATAAAGATTGTGTGAAGTTTTGTATGAAGGAAAAATTTCAGGTGTATGGAAGGAATGAGTAATGAAATGAAGGATGGACTAAAGCTCAAGCTTGGGGATGCCACGCGTGTCACTCCAAGAAATATCCAAGAAGTACAAGCGTCAAAGCTTGAGGATGCCCAAGGCATCCCCTTCTTCATCAATAAAAATCCCAGGTTTCTTCCAAACGCTTTATTTTTATTGTTTCATGCACAGTTGTGTTTTTCTTGGAGCGTCTTCTTTTCGTTTTTGGTTTGGTTTTTAGTTTGCATGGTTTTCTTAGTTTTCTAAATAAATTGGTTGGACCCCCTCTTTCATACATTGGCTTTCAAATAGTTTGGTTTTGGTTTGGTTTGAAAAGAGTAGGAAAGTTCATGCTTATGTGGTAAAAAGAGCTTGTTTTTTACTGTGGCCTATGCTTTATCATGCCATGCTTGATATTTTTTTGGCTTTATGCTTAGTATTCTTTGCTTTAGCATGACTTGTTATAAACAATTGAGATTGCTTAATGTGCCTTGGATGAATCATGCATTGTTTTAGCATATTAAAGCATAGTATAGTGGTATTCTCCTTTGATGCTTTATTTGGGTTGACTTGGCACATGCTCACACCATGTTATGACTATCCAAAGTCACCATAGCCTTTATGATCCTTTAGTTTTCAACTTGTCGTATCACTTTATGCTTTGATCAATGATGTTTTGTCGCTCTACATGATTATGGCCATTATCGCTCTCTTAGTTTGTCGCTCCTAGTCTTTTGCTAGCCTCCACAACAAAGTATGAGTTCCACTCATGCATCCAACTCCCTAAACCAAGTTATTCCAAAGAGTCCACCATACCTACCTACTAGCTTATGCTATTCCAAGTATATTCATGCTTTTGTTTACCTTCCAAATTAAACTTATTATGAGAAAACTAGTGATTAAAGCTCTCACGAACTTGAAGGCACACTTTACTTTTTGCATCTAATAAACTTGAACTATTGGGTCCTTCTTTGTTGCGTATATGCTTGCGCTTTATAAGTTGAAATTAGCAGAACCATGTTTCATGGGGAACGCTTTCAACATTGTACTTGTACTTTGTACCCCGTTGATATCATGTTCTTTTGCTTATGGATCCCAGCGGTGTGAAATAAAAATGGAACTTGTAAGATCATGGAGTTTGTATGTGTGTTAGAGAAACGCATGGGCCGCTAGCCTAAGCCATGCCTAATCATGGTGGAAACTTGCAGCATCACCATAATGAGCACTCTGTGAAGCATCCTCAATAAAAACATATGCAAATAGCAAATAAAAAGATCGCTGAGATGCTCATTGTCTGCTTGGCTTGTCATTTTGATTATGGGAAAGCTCCCGTACCATGTGCAAGGGGTACCCCGTTGGCGGTTCTTAATGATACACATGTACTTACAATGACAAGAGCTTACTCGTGACTGAAGTTGAGTAGCATGAGGATCGGTCTTCGTAAGTAAGGGGCATGAGATTTCGGTTTATAACTTGTCAAGCATATCCTCTTAGTTGTGTCACTTTAACCTTAACCACTTCAAGATGCTTATGATAGGGGCAATGAGAGCTGAAAGCTACAAGTACCATAATTTTTGGAAGCTCTTTATGAGACTTGAATCCCTACTTCCTTTTACAAAGTCTTTTCTTCCACCATTACATTGAGTCTCCACCTTCTATCTTTATGCACTACTTTGAGAGCATAGTGGCCATTCTTAGTTCTATGTGCATTGTCCCAAGACTAGTTGATTGATGCATACCTTGATATTGCTTGTTTTAAACTATTTGTATCTAGTCACTCTTATGAACTTTGAAGGTGTCATATGCATTTATATTTGCTACTCTAAGAGGGACAAGCTGAATGTTCTTTATGTGAAACAAAAAAACGTCTTGCAAAGCATTGTTATTCATGAATCTTTTGTTTGTGCCTTTTCATGTTGCAACATAGTATCTTTGTCTTATTGTTAGAACTTTATCTTTCATGCTATGTTGAAGTACTATGATCCCAGCTTTCAATGTTTTACAAATACTTTGATCAAGTTTATGATGGTGCATGTCACCTCAAAAATTATTCTTTCTTTTTATCACTTACCTACTCGAGGACGAGCATGAGTTAAGCTTAGTAATGTTGATACATTGCAAATGTATCTATAATTTTTGATGTTCCATGCTTGGTTTTATCTACTTTCTTGTGTTTTGTCCACACTTTGGAGTACTTTTCATAGACTTTCTGGGACTGACCTATTAACAAGATGCCACAGTGCCAGTTGCCTGTTTTCTGCTGTTTTTCGTTCTAGGAAAGTCAGAAAATCAATATTCTCGGAATTGGACAGGACAAAAGTCAAAGTCGATATTTTACCGAAAGACTCATGGACCCAGAAGTCGAGACGGAGAGGGGCCACAGGGCGGCCACACCATGTGGTGGCGCGGGCTAGCCCTGGCTGCGCCACCAGGTGGTGTGGCCCCCCTGGCCGCCCACCAACCTTGCCCTCTGGCCTATAAGAATCCTCCCGAGGCATAAACCCTAAATCATCAAGCCTCTAGCCACGAAAAGTTCCGCAGCGCCGCCACCACCGAAGGGGAGATTCGGGGGACAGAAAGTCTCTGTTCTGGCACCCTGCCGGGATGGGGAAGTGCCCCCGGAGCCATCTCCATCGATCTCCACCGCCATCTCCATCACCATTGCTGCTCCCATGATGAGGAGGGAGTAGTTCTCTCTCGAGGCTAAGGGTTCTACCGGTAGCTATGTGTTCATCTCTCTCTCTATGCCTGATCTTATTAAGATCATGAGTTTGTAATCTATAGATCTATTCTGCTACTCAAGTGCTTTATTAGATCTATGCTCTCCCCATGTGTGTGAAAGTGACAGCGTGCTCACCATGGTGGCACTTAGGCTAGAGATTACAAATAGTTGTTATGAGTTATATTTGGAGTTGGATGTTTCTATGAAATTGTGGTGTTTGTTGGACTCATTTAGTACTCAAGGTGACAGTGTGGGGTTTTCTAGATGGGAAAGATGGACTTTGAGGTGTGTTGTTATAGCCCTACCATGGATTAGAGTATCCAACCAGAGAGTAGTTAAGAGTAGTATCATGAAGATAATATATTTATATGAGAGTGTTCACTAGTGAAAGTATGATCCCTAGGCCTTGTTTCTTAGCATTGATACACTGTTTGCTATTAGATCTATTACATGTTTGCTTGCTTCTATCTTTATTTCAGTTTTACTTTAATATTCCACGCCATCAAGCTACCTTCTATCACCGTTACCACTTATAATTATCCATACCACTTGTATTTCACTATCTCTTTGCCGAACTAGTGCACCTATACACCTGACAAGTGTATTGGGTGTGTTGGGGACACAAGAGACTTCTTGTATCTTGATTGCAGGGTTGCTTGAGAGGGGAGACCTTTGACCACTTCCTCCCTGAGTTCGATAAACCTTGGGTGATCCACTTAAGGGAAAGCTTGCTGCTGTTCTATAAACCTCTTCACTTGGAGGCCCAACAAGTGTCTACAAGAATAGAAGTGCGTAGACATCAGGGACCCTATGTGATTACCGAAGTAATCCCAGGTGGCGCCTATCTTCTGAAGGATGTAGAGAGTGGAGTCGCATACTCCAACCATTGGAACGTCACACAACTGCAGCGTTTCTACCCTTAGATGTTTTTACTTTTACAATAAGGCTACTCAGCTAGGTTACTTAGCCAAACATTGTACCTCTTGATACTCTACAAATAAATAAAGCTAAGTGCCTCCAACTTTGTGTTTTGTTTTCATTTACTTCCATTGCTATTTCTACACTCGGGGGTTACGCCACCCTGTCAACCTCGTCACTCGAACATAACAATGACCTCAGTAGATGACCACATTGCTAATCGAACCCTTGGCAAAACTAACCCGGTTGCAATGCAACTAGCAGGTGATACGTTGCAAACGTATCTATAATTTTTGATGTTCCATGCTTGGTTTTATCTACTTTCTTATGTTTTGTCCACACTTTGGAGTACTTTTCATATGATTTCTTGGACTAACCTATTAACAAGAGCCACAGTGCCAGCTGCCTGTTTTTTGCTGTTTTTGGTTCCAGGAAAGTCAGAAAATGAATATTCTCGGAATTGGACGGGACAAAAGCCAAAGTCAGTTTTTCACCGAGGGACACTTGGAGCCAGAATAAGAGAAGGAGAGGGGCCGGGGACCAGCCACACCACCTGGCCGCGTGGGCTGGGCCTGGCCGCGCCAGGGAGTGGTCTGGCCGCCCTAGACACCCCCTCGGTCTCCCTCTTCGCCTATAAGATGCCTTCTGACCTAAAAACTCAGGGGGGTCAACGTTTTCCAGAAAAAGTTCTGCTCTGCCGCCACCACCAGATTCCATGAATCAGAACCAGAAACTCCGTTCTGGCACCCTGCCGGGACGGGGAATTGGAGAAGTGCCGGGACGGGGAATTGGAGAAGATCATCGCCATCATCATCACCATCGCTTCTCCATCGACCATCCATGTTTCCCCCATATATGAGTGAGTAATCCCCCGCTGTAGGCTATGGGGATGGTAGGGACTGGATGAGATCGTTCATGTAATGGCATCATATTATTAGGGCATGGTGCCTAGTATCTACTATTAGTGCTTTTTGACTTTGTTGCGACTTGTTATGCTTACTGCTTGTCACTAGGGCCCGAGTGCCATGATTTCAGATCTGAACATGTTATTGATTCATTATGATAGTATTGATTATGGTCTTACCTGCAAGTTGTATACACACGTTGTTGTCTAGAACCAATGGCCCCGAAGTGATAGAAATCGGGATAACCAGAGGGAATGGCTTTGATGTGAGGATCACATGTGTTCACGGAGTGTTAATGCTTTGCTCCGGTGCTCTATTAAAAGGAGCACCTTAATTTCCAGTAGTTCCCTTGAGGCCCCGCTGCAAACGGGCTGGCAGGACAAAAGATGTTGTGCAAGTTCTCATTCGAGCACGTATGACTATATATGGAACACATGCCTAGGATTATCTAGTACTTGGATGCTTTATCTTATTTATCTGCAATTGCCCTATGTTCTGATTGCCATGTGAATTGTCTTGTCCATGCAACGCCCGTCCATCCATCCCTATGCCTACCGCACTCGCATCCTACTATTTACTGCTATTGTTACTACTCTCTTTACTTTACTACTGCTGTTACTTCACTATTCCTACTACAAAACTGTTGCTACTGATAAACTGCTGTGAGCAAGATTGTTTCCAGGTGCAGCTGAATTGACAACTTAGTTGTTAAGGCTTATAAATATTCTTTGGCTCCCCTTGTGTCGAATCAATAAATTGGGTTCCACTTTCCTCGAAAATACTGCGATACACCCCCCATACTTGCGGGTCATCAAGACTATTTTCTGGCGCCGTTGCCGGGGAGCATAGCTTTATTTATCAAGTTCACTTGGAATCACTATTGTTCAAGCTTAGTTTATTTCCGCCTTGTTTGCTTATTTCTTTATCAAAAATACAAAAAAAATTAGCCTACTCTAGTTGTTATTTTTGTTGGTCGTTATTGTCTTGCTTTATCATGCTTTCTATCAATGGTTGTTTTCTTTGAAACTGAATCTTATTGGCAAGGTGGGTTCACGGAAGATCAAAAATATTATTATAAGGAACACGCTTGTCACAAAAAGGGAAACACTTATGGGAACAAATTGATAAATTGTATACCATTGCTAGAAACATGTGCTCTACTTATAATGTTACTTATTGCTTTGATAAATCTTTTTGCTGTAAGAGGTATAAACACCTCCCTTTTCAATGTGAGTATAATGATAATGTTACCATATCTTCTTATGTTAAAGGAAATTATGACTTTTATGATGTGGAACAAATTGAAGAATTTATTGCTTGGAATGGTGCATTTGAACTTGCTAGTTTGCTTAAAAATATTGATGATTCACCTTATAAATATAAGGTTTATGATATACTTAAATTTTGCTTTGATTATTACAATGAAGAAAATGGCTATATTCTTGAATATATTAATAGATGCTTTCCACAAATGGAAGAGACTAATGCCTTGCAGGATCTTATGGAAGAAGAAATTAATGAACCTGAAAGCTCATTAGATCAAAAAGAGGAGGAGAGTGATGAACGAAAGGAGGAAGAATGGATTAGCTACCCATGCCTACCTTCTAATGAGAGTAAGTCTTTATCCCTTACATTATTTGATTGTCCCCCACACTTACCAAAGGAGGATGAATGTTATGCTCATGTTATCTATGCTAATCCTTTATTTGTGCTTAACTTCGATTTGCATGGTATTAAAGAGTTTTTCTTAGAAAATGTTTATGATAAAGCTCTAGACGATGGTCCTATATTGAATGATCAGCCATCTTGTTATAGAATTGTTAAAAGTGGGATTGAAGGTTTTAATCCCACTATTTTTGAGCTTGATAAAAAATATGTGTTTGTAGATCATGAAAAGCATGCTTTATGTGATAGTTATATTGTTGAGTTTATTCATGAGGCTACTGAAAATTATTATGAGAGAGGAAAATATGGTTGTAGAAGTTTTCATGGTATTGAAACACCTCTATATGTGCTGAAAGTTTTGAAGTTACTCTTGTTTTATCTTCCTATGCCTGTCACTTTGTTCTTTGTGAATTTATTTGTATACAAGACTCATATGCATAGAAAGTGGGTTAGACTTAAATGTGTTTTGAATTTGCTTCTTGATGCTCTCTTTTACTTCAATTCATATTTCTTATGTGAGCATCCTCTCAAACTATCATGCCTAACTTAAAGGCATTATAGAAAAGTACTTATTGGGAGATAACCCAAAAGTGTTAGATGAGTCTTGGAAGTTATTAATTCAGTAATAACCGCTCCTTATCCTTTTTATTTGCTTTTTGTGCCAAGAGTAACCTCTAATGAGAGAGAAGTAATGGTTGGGAAAGTTGCTGTCCCGAAACAGATTTTTGTGCTTCACCGTAAAAATTCATGTAAAATCTATGTACGTCCTTTTGAGGCGTGAATTTTTGTGCTTCTGCCCCAGATTGTTATCTAACTTTCGTTAGATCAGCACTTTTTAATTTGACCAACAGAAGGTCTTCGAAAAAATTCGTCTTTACCTGCTGGTCTGTTTTGACGGATTTCTGCCATTTCCTACATTTGCTTCTTGTTGGTTCCTTTTTGAGTTCTTTTGGGGAATTGAGCTTTTTGAGGGAAGTGATACAGTATCTTGTGTTTTAATGGAAGCTTTATTGGTGTTGGAACTGAACCTAAAGACTTATTATCTTGAGTGTACTAATGTTGCTAATAAAGATTGTATGAAGGAAATTTTTTTAGGTGTATGGAAGGAATGAGTAATGAGATGAAGGATGGACTAAAGCTCAAGCTTGGGGATGCCACGCGTGTCATCCCAGGAAATATCCAAGAAGTACAAGCGTAAAAGCTTGGGGATGCCCAAGGCATCCCCTTCTTCATCAATAAAAATCCAGGTTTCTTCCAAACACTTCATTTTTATTGTTTCATGCACAGTTGTATTGTTCTTGGAGCGTCTTCTTTTTCGTTTTTGTGTTGGTTTTTCGTTTGCTTTGTTTTCTTAGTTTTCTGAATAAATTGGCTGGACCCCCTCTTTCATACGTTGGTTTTCAAATAGTTTGGTTTGGTTTGGAAAAGAGTAGGAAAGTTCATGCTTAAGTGGTAAAGAGAACTTGTTTTTGACTGTGGCCTATGCTTTGTCATGCCATGCTTGATATTGTTTTGGATTTATGCTTAGTATTCTTTGCTGTAGCATGACTTGTTATAAACAATTGAGATTGCTTAATGTGCCTTGGATGAATCATGCGTTGTTTTAGCATATTAAAGTATAGTATTGTGGTATTCTCCTTTGATGCTTTATTTGGGTTGACTTGGCACATGCTAACACCGTGTTATGACTATCCCAAGTCACCATAAGACTTTATGATCCTTTAGTTTTCAACTTGTAGTATCACTTTATGCTTTGATCAATGATGTTTTGTCGCTCTGCATGATTATGGCCATTATTGCTCTCTTAGTTTGTCGCTCCCAGTCTTTTGCTAGCCTCCACAACCAAGTATGAGTTCCACTCATGCATCCAAGTCCTTAAACCAAGTTATTCCAAAGATTCCACCATACCTACCTACTAGCATATGCTATTTCAAGTATATTCATGTTTTTATCTACCTTCCAAATTAAACTTGTTATGAGAAAACTAGTGATTAAAGCTCTCACGAACTTGATGGCACACTTTACTTTCCTTGCACGTAATAAATTTGAACCATTGGGTCCATATTTGTTGTGTATATGCTTGCGCTTTATAGGTTGAAGTTAGTAGAATCATGTATCATGGGGAACGCTTTCAACATTGCACTTGTACTTTGTACCCCGTTGATATCATGTTCTTTTGCTTATGGATCCCGGCGGTGTGAAATAAAAGTGGAACTCAGGGGGGTCGATGTTTTTCCAGGTATCCCTCTTCGCCTATAAGATGCCTTCTGACCTAAAAACTCAGGGGGGGTCGACGTTTTTCCAAAAAGAGTTCCGCTCCGCCGCCACCACTAGATTCCACGATTCAGAACCAGAAACTCCATTCTGGCACCCTGTCGGGAAGGGGAATTGGAGGAGATCATCGCCATCATCATCACCATCGCTTCTCCATCGACCATCCATGTTTCCCCCATCTATGAGTGAGTAATCCCCCGTTGTAGGCTTTGGGGATGGTAGGGATTGGATGAGATCATTCATGTAATGGCATCAGATTGTTAGGGCATGGTACCTAGTATCTACTATTAGTGCTTTTTGACTTTGTTGCGACTTGTTATGCTTAATGCTTTTCACTAGGGCCCGAGTGCCATGATTTCAGATCTGAACATGTTATTGATTCATTATGATAGTATTGTTTATGGTCTTACCTACAAGTTGTATACACACGTTGTTGTCTGGAACCAATGGCCCCGAAGTGACGGAAATCAGGATAACCGGAGGGAATGGCTTTGATGTGAGGATCACATGTGTTCACGGAGTGTTAGTGCTTTGCTCCGGTGCTCTATTAAAAGGAGCACCTTAATTGCTAGTAGTTCCCTTGAGGCCCCGCTGCAAACGGGCTGGCATGACAAAAGGTGTTGTGCAAGTTCTCATTGCGAGCACGTATGACTATATATGGAACACATGCCTAGGATTATCTAGTACTTGGATGCTTTATCTTATTTATCTGCAATTGCCCTATGTTCTGATTGCCATATGAATTGTCTTGTCCATGCAACGCCCATCCATCCCTATGCCTACCGCACTCGAATCCTAATGTTTACTGCCATCGTTACTACTGTCTTTACTTTACTACTGCTGTTAATTCACTATTCCTACTACAAAACTGTTGCTACTGATAAACTACTGTGAGCAAGATTGTTTCCAGGTGCAGCTGAATTGACAACTCAGTTGTTAAGGCTTATAAATATTCTTTGGCTCCCCTTGTGTCGAATCAATAAATTGGGTTTCACTTCCCTCGAAAATACTGCGATACACCCCCTATACTTGTGGGTCATCAGTAGGCTGACAAGGCGATGAGATGCGCAAGCGTCAGGCTAACGAAAAGGCATTACATACAATAGCGCACTCGCGAAACAACTAAGCTAGCAGCTATACATATAAAAATGGGTATCAACACCCAGTCAAAACGATTATACAAAGTTTTACAGCACCTATACATCTTGTGCAGGTCAAACAACTATCCTACTGACGCGACAAGAGAACATAAGTGCGCTCATTAAACAAGTTAATGATGTCTTCTGTTGGGCAATCAACAACTCGATAATGAGGCACCATATTCCATGCCATCCCTGCCGAAGGAGGCGGAGGTCCTGCGGAAATAGCAACCAAATCCACATCTGGTCGATGCATGCGCACAAGCGCCAATGCAGCCTTAGCACCCGCAACGAGCTGTTGATGCACGCACTCACGTACTACATTGGTGCTCTGAAACTTCTGCATCAGAGCCAATAGGCTCGAGGGTGCGGCATCCAATGGAAAAATCCCCTAGAAAATACGCTTCAGGCATGACTGCACTTATTTCAAAAAATATAGCACTTGTGACATGCGATCCTACAATGTCGCCAACGCGACTACACGATCCCAATCTGTCCAAAAGAATCCACTAGCTTCCAGCTGATCCCGAGTCAAACAGCTGAGTCGAATGCTGATGCGATCCCTCTCTTCCTGCAGAATGAGATTGACAACTGCGAAAGACAGCAACATAAAGGCGCCAGCCAACCGAATAAAGCAACACATGCATACCACAGCAACAAAGTCGAAGCAACACTAACATTACAATTGCTCACTGATTTGGGCCACCTCGCAAAGAATATAGGATTCCCGCTCCAAAGCCTTCTCTGCCTTCGACTTCCAGACGTTGGCTATTCCACGGATGATTGGTGCCTCTTGCTCTAAGTGCTTCACACGGTCGCGCAGTCAAGACAACAGCGACAAATCCTCCACCTTCGAACGTGGTTGTGACACGAGTTCGTCAGGGGCGGATTCACCAGGCGCATCACTGGAAGGCACATCATGCGAATCACTTGAAGGACCCTAACCAAGAAGAGGATCAGAAGCATAAGAGACATGGTGCACAAAAGGTCGAATGATGCAAGAACAAAGATAATTTATACATTAATAATTGCATCCAAGTTTTCACAGGGGAACCCCCACAAAAGCGGTCTCAAGACAAGGCGACAATGCTTCACGTAGCTACAAAAGGAGGAAACGAGGACGGCTACGCCTACACTTCAGCACCTGCAGGCTTCTTCGACTCTGTGGCGGCTTCCTGCGCCGTGGCCATCCGCGGTCACCTGCATCTTCGAGGAGACCTTGTTGGAGTTTAGGTCGACACCATGGGCATGTGCCATTGCCAGACCTAGGGAGGCACCGATCCCTTTCTGGGCATTCTTGAAGTCCACAGGGACACCTTCACCGAAGGAATTGATCAGGCCATCCAGGTCTTCAATAAGTTCGGCCTTGGGGACCATCTCCTCTCGAAGATGCCCAAGAATACCCTTGGCCTTTTGAGTGAGTCCGGGATGAAGACACTGTGGTATTCGACTGCATCCATGATGCTGGCCAACGCATCCTCGCGAGCAAGAGCTTGGGGGTCGAAACTCACCCCAAAAGCGTCTGCAATAGATCCACGTAAAACCATTAGAGGCCAAACAAGTGAAGAAAGAAAAACTTCAATGGCACAAAACCTGCAACAACAGCATACCTGAAAGCACTTTCACGACAAAGAGAAGTTGTTCCGTGAATTCTTTTTCTCTGTTCGCAGCAACAGCCGCCAGCTCCTCTTCGCACTGCTTCGACTCCTGCTTGAGACAGTCATAGGCCGCAAGTGCCTCATCTCGCTTGGTCTCTGCCGTGCTGATTCCCTTCTCAAGGGAATTCACCTGACGGAGCAAGTTATTATTATCCTCTACAAAACAAGGAGAATATATCAAGACCAATAAAAACAAATGTGCAGCAGCACAACAAAAATCAACAAAACTTACTTTGCAGTTGGTGGTTGTCGATATCAAGCCGAGCGTGCTGCCAGCCCAGGTCGATGATCTGTTCACCAAGGCGAATAGACTCCTGAAGAATGGGCTGCGAAAGAAGGACAGATATCACGACTCTTTTTTAACCCCAAGCACTAACTCTTCGAGTAACAAAGGTCGGCAAATACTTATGTGGCCATCCAAAGACTCCGAAGTTTCCTTCTAAGTTGACGTCCGAGCAAGAACTAGGTGCTCCCCCACGTTGGGAGAACTCGAGGAATTTGAGCTAGAGTTGGCCGCTATATTTGGGGAAGGCATAGGCTCTGCCACACCCTTGTTCTTGGAGTCCACGACTCCCACCTCCTCCAGGAGACATCAATTGTGAGAAGATGACGAGGCGGTCGCGCTTAAAGCAAAGCACAAGCCGTGTCACCATTAACGCACATGACACAAATTTTTAGATAGCAGCAATATAGAAGACTCACCCGTCAAAGTTGTCGAGGTCAAAGCAATAATCTGACTCCTTCTTCTTCCTTGTTTTCTTCCGTGATGGAGGAGCAACAACACGCACAGGAACCTCTAGAATTGGATTCGCGGCATCCACCCCAATTGAAGGATCGTTCGCCGTCTCCAGAGAAGAAGCATCCGAGTCCTCGCTTTGGGAGTGCTTGCGAGTGGCACCCTCACCGCACTCGGGGGCTTCCTACTCCTGAGCGATGGGCAAAGTAGACCCAGATTCATCTTCCTCCATAGCCTCAGAGGGAATTATCCCTTCAGGTTACGAAGGCAGAACAGTGTTCACCTTCCATTCCTGCCAAAGCATAAGGTTACAAACGCAAAACGCCCTGCGGGCAAACAAAGCACAATAGAAGAAGAAATGATGAAGTTACCTTAGGAGGGGGGTGACTCGCATAAAAGGGTAGCATGACTGAATCCCCAGGGAGTTTATCCTTGAGGGTGAACTTGTTCAGTGCCCTGAACCTTTTATCCAATTTACCTAAGGACAAGTTCTCCTGAGAGATGCGAGTGACATCATCGGCACCAGTCCAAAGATACATCGGGTGCGCCCTAGCCTGCAGTGGCTGCACCCGACGGCTCATCCAAGTGTGGATGAGGTTCTGGCCATCAATCTCCTTCCCTCCAATGAGCTGGAGATCACACACGCGCTTATACCAAACTTCGACTTCCTTGACCTCGCCGAGCATCACCACATTTTTCCAAGACCTTCTCCTCCTTAATTCCGCTTTCGGATCAAAAGGGGCAAGTCCATAATATTCACCATACGCTTTCTGATCATGGATGTAAAACCACTTCTCCCTCCATCCTTGGACGGACTCGGAGCTCTTGAGGGAGAAGTATTGGACGTTCAGTTCCACATGGATGTCGCAGCCTCCAATGTTGTAGACCACAGATCAAGAACCCGATTGCCGCTTCAGCTTGAAGAGTTTTTTGAAAAGGCCAAAGTGTGGCTCGATTTCGAGCCAACACTCGTAGGGAGTGATATAGCATGCAATGTACAAAATAGAGTTTGGGGTCAGCTGATGCAGCTAGAGCCCATAGAAGCAGAGCAACCCTCGCACAATCTTCTAGAGGGGAAGAGAAAGGCCCCGAAGGACAAAAGCAAGGAACATCACCCGAAATCCAATAGGGGGATCGGGGATTGCCTCCAAGCCAGGCATCTTGTAGTCTGCTTCATTGGCAGGAAGCAGACCATCTTGGCGGTGTTGTTGGAGCTCGTGCTCCTTAATGGCAGTGCACCGCCACAAGCCATTGGTGACGCGCATTCCAACACCCTTCTTCTTCTCGGATGCAGCAACAGTACCAGACCCGGTGGCGGCGACGCCCTTCTTCTTGGCCGCAACAGCGGCATCAGCAGATCTAGCAGCGGTGGTGCCCTTCTTCTTCCCCATCTTCCGGTGGCGATGGGATCACATGAAGTAGCTTAGAAAAGTCCTAAGCCCATCCAGCGCAGCAGCGGGAGCAAGGGCGACGGAGCAGCAGCAAAGAGCAATGGCAGCAGTGCGCGAGGAGGAAGAAGATGGATTTGTGGAAAATTCACCGCATGGAATCCCTACTTAACCACAAGATAGATGCAACCAACGACTCACAGTGATTCACCCAAATGCGTGGTGATGGAAATAGTGAACCGTCACCGCACTTTCCCCACTACGCGCGAGAATCAATGAGGCATAGTCAAAACGAAGATTACGTATGCCTAGTTAGAAATGGGGCCCCACCTTCATCACGTCCCGTCAATACCGCTTAGGCGGGCAAATGAGATCATCTAATCATCAGCACTAACGTCATCTACTCCAGCAAGAGATCTCTTCGACTACTTTAGTCCTTGCTTGACTCTACGAGTCAAGCAAGCACTCGGGGGCTACTCCTAACAGGAGCGCTGGCCGCGCACCTGAAGACTTCATAGGCACAGAACTGCCTTCACCAGTTGAAGCCCCTCTTCAAATCGATGATTCGACAATGTACTCGGGGGCTACTCCCATAGGGAGCACTAGAAGCATATTCGGCTAAAAAACTAAAGTCCCTACTCGAGTCTACGACTCGAATAGGCACTCGGGAGGCTACTCTCATAGGGAGCGTTGGTCGCGCACCCTATGAAAAACCTTAGTCATTAAAAGTGTGTCGACTACATCCACATTCGAAACGGCGACCCCGCCTCATATTTTCCCTGCAAAGAGACTACGTCTCCTGGGCCATCCAAATCACCTCCGTGGTGACTAAAAATTCAGATGTCGCGTTTACAACGTGAAGGTAAGACATGAAAAAGGCCTAGCAATGCACCTGCTGCGCTTTACCAGATGTAAGTCGTGCCTACATGCACGATGAAATAAGCCTTGATGGACGCGTCAAGTGCCTATACCTAAAATACTGAAATTCAAACTCTGTAAGGCCTCCACGGCAAGAGTCGAATTACACCAGCATTATTCAGAATTCGAGTCCCGAGACTCAAATTTGAGTAGATAGTGTTGCTTTTCCCTAAGGCAATTAACTGATCCCGGTCCATCAGATGAATCAGGCACACATATCGACAATCCCTATGACACAAACTATGAAACCCGAAAGAATTTCGGATGAGCCTATGTCCCATGCATTCGAAAGAATTATAGTCTCCACCCTAATCTATGATTTGGCTAGACACTCAGGGGCTACTGACATGGGTATGCCTTACAGGTACTTGAGATTAGCCTATACGGTTCAGCCCAAGAAGGAGTCCACGGTGTAATCAAAGCCCAACAAGGATTCGGGTGGCCCATTAGAGTTCGACTTCTTGAAGGACACGGCAAAGTGTAGATAGAAAATTAAAGGGAAACCCTAATCTGTAACCGACTCGACCTGCTATCCTGAGACCTAGCCTCTCTATATAAAGGCCAGGAGGGGGGCATGAGGAGGACCAATACACGCACCCCCGCATACACCTCGCCAGATGCATCTGCGCACCCTTGTAACTTTCGACTCCCTCGTAATCAAAGAGCAGACAAGCAGGAGTAGGGTCCTCTACGAGGCCTAAACCTGGGTAAAACCTGGTGTCACCCATGTGCTTGTTTGCTACCTGATTGATGCCTCTAGTGCTCCCCACTTCCTCGAACCTAAGTCCATCAACCATGGGCATTGACGAGTTAACCCCTCGTCAATTGGGAATCAGGGAAGATAGCTCACCGCGATGGGATGACAAGGAGCTTGTGCTCCCGTCCATGTCGAGGCAGAGGCCAGAGGGAGCAACTGTAGGGGATGGAGGCGGGCGGCAAGCTGGCAGAGTCGAGGCAGTTATCGGCCGGATGCAAACGAGCATACATGCGAGCATCGGGCGCTTGGTGGTGAGGACCTGGTCAGGGATGATGCGCTGCTGACAGAGGTTGTCTTGGAGGCCATGGGCGGGGAGCAGAGCCGAGGTAGCAAAGAGAAGTTCGTGCGTGTGCTCGAGGAGAGGCAGATCATGGAGGCAAAGGCTTGAGGGGAACCTTACCTGAGGGCGGTGGATGAAGAGGGAGGGAGCTAGGGTTGTCTTGATGGGGATTAAAAGAAGAGGGGGAAAGGAGTGGTTGAGGTCGTGACATGGCAATAGGGCTCACGCTCCCCTCATGATCACTCTCAGGAAGACGACAATAGTAGCTCGAATAGGTAGGATGGGCTTCCTCTGGCCTGATGACTGCTAGGCTTCTACTAGTAAACTTCTTCTCTCTATTTTTCTATTGTTAGATTTTTCTTTATTTGTTTTAATAAAATTCAAATAGGACACAAACTCAAATACTTTTGAACCTTTTATAGATATATTTGAAAGGAAGATTTGGCAACATAAAAGTACATAAGAGGGAATAGCATAAGAGAAAGTGAATGCCCCCCTATATATAGCCAATTTGGGCATATTACAAGATATGGGGTCTAGGTTTAAGAAATTGAATAAAATCATTTAGGAAACTAGTGGAACCCTAGCAAGTGGATTTAAACATTGTAGAAAAACAAAATAGAGATATAAAGAGGGAGAGGTATTGGTGATAGCAATAACACAAGCAAGACAAAATTAAAATGCAAAACTTGATATGATGCTCAAATGCCATGTGGCATGATGACATGAGCATGATATCATGATGATGCAATTAAAGACAAACATATGGTAGCATATGTCTATATTTCTTATGTAATGTTCCAATGTTAGACAATTGAGATGCTACTGTCACTGAGGTGTAGCGAGAGGAGAGAGGGTGGTTGGGTGCGGGGGCGGAAGGGATGGTGACACCTGTTTGATTAGGGGTGGGATCAGAGCGAGGGGCGCGACGACGTACACGCCTAATAGGGTGATGCGGGACGAAGCTAGAGCGAAACGCGGGCTTGGTATTTTGTAAGTAGTAGAGATTGGTAGGTGGAGATTTTAACATCATACACTCCAAAGAGGAAAAAAATAACGATAACTTTAATGCACATTGGCCTTTTGTTTTTAATGTGATCATTGAGAGCCTTGATCTTAGAGAATTGTTCTCTCGGGGCGGCAATTTACATGGGCTAGTCATAGAGAAAAGCCCACTTATGGAAAACTAGATCGCATCCTGACTAGTGTAGAATGGGAACAAAAGTTCTCTCTCGTTATTGTATGATCTCTTACACGTACCGGGTCTAATCACACTCCTTTACTTATTGAGTTAAATCACATTTGGGTAACAAGCCACGTTTTTCTTTTGAGTTGTATTGGCTATAATAATAAGGTTTTTACGATATGGTTGCGGTGGAATGGGTTGCGGTTACCGAGGGTAATACTCCTATGGAGTGGTGTAAGAACAAGTTAGGTAGCTTTAGACGTTTTATAAGGGGTGGGAAAAAATAAGTGGGAAATACAAGAAAGAAAAGGAAATACTACTTTCTATTATTGATACTAAGTCTGAAACCACTATGCTGAGTATAGATGAGTGTCGAACATTAAAAGAGGTCAATGATCACATTACAACACTTAGAAGAGATGCGGCGACAAAATAGGCTCAATGAGTTAAGGTAACATATACAAGAGAGGGGAAATAATACTAAGTACTTCCATTTCATCGCAAATGGAAGCACGGAAATAACAAGATTTTTCAACTAGAGAAGGTTGAAGGAATAATTGTGGGAGAATAAAATTGAAAGGTTTACATTACTAAATTTTACAAAAAACTATTTGGGGCAACTTCCCCAACAAATATTCTATGATGTAGGGGGTCACTCATGACATCGTGCAGCTTACCATTGAGTAAAATAGTATTCAAGTTGCATTTTTTCTCAGAAGAAAGTGTATGAGGCTATAACTCAAATGGAACATAATAAGGCACCTAGTCTGAATGGGTTCCTGGCTGAGTTCTACCAAACTTTTTGAGTAGAGATCAAAAGTGATCTTTTGGCATTGTTTTGTAATTACATACAGGGGATTTGCCAATGTTTAAATTGAATTTTGTTGTCATCACCCTACTTCTGAAAAAAGAAAATGCGATACAAATACAACAATATGTTTGTTGATTTTTTTTTTGAAATGGGGAGCGAAGCCCCGACCTCTACATCAAGTGATGCACACGGCCTTTATTTATTATTAGAGCAACAAAGTGTGGCAAAAGCCATTACAAAGATCATACAAACCGGAACCGCCAAACTAACAACGAGCAAAACGATAACCATATCGCCAGCTCCCCGACGAGATCTAGCAAACTCCTAGCTACCACATGCACTCCAGGAGACCAGATCCACCCAGCCTATCCACAAAACGGTGCCCATGCACATGCTCCAGATGTCGCCGCCTCCACTATCTTCCGCCATACCATCATCAACATCTATATCGATGTGCAGACTCTCCACAGCAGCCACTGACACCATCGCAGTGTCAAGTAGCACCACCTCCCTGCGCACTATCTCCAAAGCACGCCGCGGTTGCCACCGGTACTCCGTAGCACCATGCCGCCAAGTACCACCAGTAACAAAACTTGAAGTCTCCGGAGGATCTAACGTGCGTAGAACCTGCCGAACAGCCATAACTCAGCGTATCACCTGTCAGTCAAGCATGACTTGACATTGCTGCGGAAGCTCCGTGCAAGACAAAGTCGCTCCACCTGTCCTGCCTCCTCCATCCAGCGCTGCTCCACAAGTGATGCCCCAAGAGAGAATACGACACCACGATGCCGCCATCGCCCGATCCAAAGATCTTAGGGTTTCCCCCGGAGTAGACGAATTGAGGTCGACACTAGGTGCACGACGTTGCCTTCATCAAGGTAATGACGTGTTAATGCCGCAATTGCCCACCAACAGCTCGGTTTTCACTAGCACCTAGGTCTCCCCACCTCGCTGTCGGGACTGGATGATGGATCCCAAGATCCGCCAAACCAGCCTCAGGCCGACCACCTTCGACAGAGAAGATGCCCACCGCCAGCAAACCTAGGTCCTCTGCCCCGAATGTCCTCATGATGCATAGTAGAGACCAGAGAAGACGCACGATGTCCGACCAAGGACGATGGAGGACAGAGTAGCAAGACGATCCAAGAAACCCTAGATCGCCGCCTCCATCCGCCCAGCCGCCTTCAGCCCCGTCGCCGGCGCTCCCTGGCTACCGCCACGACGCCATCACCGCCGCCAGTCGAGCTGAAGGCCGCCGCCACTGGTCGAGGCTGAGGCCACCACCACCATGATCTGGATCAGATCAGGACGCGAGGATGATATCTCGCCGTCACCGAGCCACGGGGACTTTGCCTAGTGATGGTGCTGGCGGTAGCGGGAGGGGTGGCTCTAGGTGGGAGGTGGGGAGTGGCCGAGAGGGAGGAGATCCGCCCGGTGTGGCCCGGCGGCAGCCGCACAGGATCAGGAGGGAGTTGTTTGGAATATCAGTTTTAAGATATTCACTAAGTTGTCCACTAAACGCATTATGGGGATTTCCCCTAAGGTAATTATACCAACTCAATCTGAATTTATGACTAGACGACATATTCTGTAGGGAGTGTTTATTTTGTATGAGACCGTTCATAAACTTCACCGGAAGAAGGGGTTTTTATTTAAAATCGATTTTGAGAAGGTTTATGATAAAGTCAAATGGTATTTTCTTTGACAAACTTTGCGTATGAAAGGTTTGCACCAGAGTGGTGCAAGTTGATTGAGCAGTTTGTTCAAGGGGTAAGTGTTGGATTCCACATTAACGATGATATCAGACATTTATTTCAAACTAGGAAGGGTCTTTGTCAGGGGACCAGTTATCCCCGATACTGTTTTAAGATATGCTTCCCATCCTAATCACAAGAGCTAAAGAGGATGGTCAAATTGGAGGTACCATCCCTCATTTAGTTGATGAAGGAATCTTAGTGTTACCATATGCCGATGATACTATATTGTTCATGGAGCACGATCTACAGAAGACTGTAAACATGGATCTAATATTACGTATATTTGAACAACTATGGATGTCGTCGGATTGATGACAAGTACACCATGAGGGGGTCCTCGAGGCGTATGGAAGAGAGGGGTGTGAGACGTACGGTGTTCCGAGACGGTGAGCACACAAGTTTACCCAGGTTCGAATCTGCCGGCTTTGGATGGATCCTACTCCTGCTAGCAATCCAGTAATACGACAGAGCCGGAAAATGGGTCACAAGGGTTTGCCTGTGCAAGTTGCGATTGTGATTGTAAAGGGTGCCCTAAAGGCTCTCCCTAGGACGGCTTATATAGATACCCGGCCTAGGGTTTACAGGAGAGATCTATCCGGCTACGACTAAGAGTCGGTTACAAAGTACATCTTGAACGACAAGTAACACTATGGGCCTACGTCGGTAAGTCTTCTAGGCCTTCCTGTAGCCAGATTGGACTCCGCCTCTTCTCTCTGACTGGGCCGCCCGTGAAGCAAAGCTCTAACCCGAAGTGGGCCACCCTGGTCAACGAGGAACTGTGAGGATACCCAGAAAGTATATCCCCAACAGCAGCCCCCGGAAGTCTCCAAGATCCAGAGTCGGATTCATCATCATCTTGCTTGATCTTCGGCTTGCAGAATCTTGAAGGGTTCCTGAAACTTCAAAACAAAAGATACGATCCGGGTCTCAAAAATAAGTCGGACCTATAAGTACGTTTATTCAGATTTTCTAGCTTGATATTTAAACTAAGCCGGAACTTGGTCTCTGACGTCATCTGACATTGGTCATGGTCAAGTCACGTCACTGACAAACATCCTGTCAGCATGACCATTGGTGGGTCCGACGTTCGCGGAACCGAGGCGCCGTTTCAATGCGTACGCGGAGATCGAGGTGACGTAATCATCGCGTGGGACCTTCCCAGTTCCTTCCACGAAGCGTGGCGGTTACATTGTGCCATTTGCACGAATCTTGGCACGGTTAGGTAGTTATAAGGGGTGAGGATTTCCTGTTCCTCATCTTCACCTATTCCCTTGCCGTTTCCTCTCCTCCACTTCTCCCCCGCGCACAAAGCTCCTCTGCTTCCCAAATTCCCAGCGCCGCCCATCCAAGGTCACTGGCGCACCGGAGAAATGGCTTCATCTTCATCGTCCGGCTTGGCTGGATTCGCAGCGGCGGCGATGGCGGCGGCGGCGGAGAAAGAAAGCAACCGTGGGGTTTGGATCTCGTGTCTCCTCGACAACGAGAAGCTCCACGGCGTGGAGAATGAAGGGCTCCTCCGTGCCGGCGACTGGCGGAGCGGTTTCGGCGAAACCATTCCCAACCCACCCGCCGACGAGCGGGTACACTTCGGCACTCACCTCGACAGAGGTTTGTCTTTCCCTCCCTCAGCATTATTTTCCAAGGTGATAGATCACTACGGCGTTTAGCTTCACCATCTTCCTCCCAACTCCATCTTAGATATGAGTTCTTATGCAACTTTGTGTGAGGGATACCTCGGCATTAGGCCGAGTCTCACTTTGTTCCTGTTTTACTTTCATGTCCGGAGAAATTCCATCACTGCCGGTAATCCTTATATTATCGGCATGATTAGCCTTTTAGTTAGACGCGAGCATCTTTATCCTTGCATTTTAGCTAGTGAGTCGGTTAAACAGTGGCCGGCCACCTTCTTTTACCATAAGGATATTCCTACTCCCGGCAAAGCTACTACTTTGCCGGCTTTCATCGACGAGAGCCACCACGGCCCTACCATCTTGGGACGAGGCTCCTCCAGCTCTCAGTGACGATCTGATCCTCGCCAAGAGGCGGATTGAATACCTGATGAAGCACAAGGGCCTGAAAGGGTCTAACTTAGTCCAGTCCTGGGTGGCACGCCGGATCCAGCCTCTCCAGTACCACGGCGACCGACTGATGCATTCCATCACAGCGTCGAAGAATGACTCCCTCCGCATCAGTCCCAAGGCTTTAAAGCCACAGGATTACATAAGCCAGATCAAATGGCTGATTAAGGAGCGGATTGAGAGAAAGATTCTGGACTTGTCTCTGGACATGCACACAGCGGAAGACCCTTTAGTACCGGTAAGCTTTTGAATAGTAAAACCCTTTTTATGTGTTTCACCTTTATGCTATTTCGCAACACTGAGATATTATCTTCTTTTTAGCTTGCCGACCTCCCTGAGTCGGAACTGGCTCCTATTGAGGGATATCCTCCGGAGTTTTCTCAGGAGGTGGAACTGGTCCCACTGCCGGACAGTGTGCTCAAAAAGCGCAAAGCTCCGACAGTGGTTGTTGGTACAAAGGAAGTGCCATTTGTGAAGAGGTAACTTTCAACACAACTTCCGCCTTTGTACTTTATTCGTATTTTCTTCTGAGATGTAATGTTTTCTACTCTATCACATTCTCAGAGCTAAACAACTCATCAAGGGCAAGGGGAAGGGAACTTTTTCGAAACCCCTGCGGTAGACGAAGCTGACTATGGCTTCTCCTGCCACGGCTCCTCCGACTCCTGCCCCTCAATCTTCTGCAACGCCAGTAATTACTCCATCGTCGGTTGTCGCAGAAGATTCACCGACCCTTGAGTCGCAGACTGACGCCACCATGGGTGGCTCAGGTTTAGATAAGGGTGAACCCTCTTCGGGTAATGATCCCTCGGCAAAGACCTTCGCCGAAAACCTCCTGAACAATCCGGGACTTGCCAAATTTGGCTTGTCTCGAAAATCTGCGGAGGAAATCCAGCGGTTGGCCCGGCAATGCCTGGAAAGCCGTAATCTCTCTGCCGAAGAAGTAGCACAAGAAGCGGAGGACATCAAGTACTCCGACCTTCTTGAACAAGTCCGCCTTCGCGACGAGGGACTAAGAGTTGGTGTGCTTCCACCACCTCTAGTTATTCCACTCACCCTCACCGAGAAGGTTACCACCGAGGTGAACATGTGCCTGAGCAAGCTCACACATGAAGATCATGTAAGTCGGAATTCCAACTCATTTTTTTCTTTATTGTACTTTATATCATATCCTCTAGCCCCCAAGCATGAAGTTGGATATACAATCCGGGTTTATGCTTCCTTAGGATGCTAAAGAACGAACTAGTGTAGCCCCCAAGGCTCGTGCTGATATTAGTAACAATATTAGCCTGAGTCTTCAGTAGACTTCTGACTCTGGGTATTCTGACTTACAGAAAGTTAATTCATATAACCAGGATTTGTTGAAGAATATATGCAATAAGCGGAGAGAGATCAAGGCTCTCCGACTTGAAAATGCTGAGATGAAGGTTTCCAAGGATGAGGCCGAAGGTAAACATTCTGAGACTCCAACCTTGTCTTGTGTTTTCATAGTCGAATAATTTTTGCTGAACCGTTGTTCTTTTTGACTTACACTGGTAAAGCAGTCCTATGCTATGATCGAAGAGGGCGAGAATTTGAAGACCTTGGTGGTGGAAAACAAGGATCTCCGCTAAGAGCTAGACCAGCTTAAGATGGATCATGAGAAGAGCATAACTCAAGTTCTCAAATCCTCCTCCATGGCCACCGTGGAGCGTGATCACAAGATTATACTCCACGAGAAGAAAATCTCGTATCTCAACGATGAGCTTTGCAGAGAGAGGGACCTTTCCGAGGCACTCCGGGCTGAACTCCGGAGTCTTTGGGAAGAGAAGACCAAAGTTGATCATGTCATCTTTGGTATGTTTCCATCTTTCTGACTTATCTACATTCTTCGATTCTTTCGATGTCCGATTTACTTAACCGTTTTTGTGTTATATGTATAGGTCCTCTGAACTTGACAGACTCCATGCCGAGCCTCGCACCCACCGGCTTACCCAAGTCAGTGATTTGCTTCATGACTTCCGCCAATCCATTGAGGATATTGGCAAAGTCTCAAGGTTCCGGACATGCATAGCAGGTCCGACTTTCAGGTGCGGGACAAGGCAAAGGAGATGCCGCAGCTTATCCAGGACTAGAACATGTCCTACGCATGAACCGCAGCGCAAAATGCTCTCACCATGGTCATGAGCCACCATGGAGGCATGGAAATCTGGCAAGTGACCAGAGGGTACTGCAAGGTGGACGAAGATGGACAGGAGCAAGACATTAAGGCCATCATGGACTCCTGCGCCGGATATGGGTGTCATGTAGCTGACTTAACCAGCTACGACACTCCCTTCTTCACCCGCATGGACATGCCGCCTCCGCCTCCCGAAGAATAAATCGAAGTTTCTAATGATGACCACACCATGTCGGATGTGGATATCTTAGAACGATATCAAAGCGATGTATCCAGCGAGCCGGCAGCTCCTTCCTTTCCTCCTGCATCATAGATTACCATAAACAAATGTATTATTCTAAGATACATTATGGGTGTAATATGTAGTATGATACTTTTGCTAGTGCCAAGCTTTAATCTATTCAGCACTTTTGACTTTAAATTTTTGTGTGCCTGAAATGTTTACATAAGCACTTATACTTTTTCGTCTATACTTATCGTTTATCTGGCTTTCCGCCTCGTCCCTTTCGTGAGCCGGCTAAACTTTCTGCACGGAAACTTTGCCGAGCAATGGAGCTCAATTGCTAAACCAGTTTAAATTGGGAAACAAAGTCGGCTTCCAGTACCAACAATTCACTACTCGGAAAATGCCCGCATCCGGCAATCATACAAATAACCAAAGTATAGACTAGAAACTTTAGAGTTATACCCGAAGGTAGCATTTTTAGAATTGGAAATCTAAACCAGAAAAAACATGAGCATAAAGTACTTTCAAGTATTCTAGGATTTTCGACTATGACATGATCATTCGGAAATAAAATGGTAAAAACTTCTCAGAAAAACTTGAGGTAACCAAAACTTTTATTTCTCATAGAACATGTACATATATATGATTACAAAGAAGGATAAACTAAGAATAAAAGGGACGTAGCTGAGCAATATTCCACGGTCTGTCTAACTCATCTGGATTTGTACTGCCTCTAGCTCTCTTTCTCTTCTTAGTAGCAGGTCTTTCTTTGACTGGCCTCATATCAGTTAAGTAGTACGAACCATTATGCAATACTCGACTAACCAGGAAGGGCCCTTCCCATACCGGGGAAAGTTTGTGCTTTCTTTGTTGCACAAGCCGGAGAACCAAATATCCTTTATTGAAAGATATGTTTCTGACTCTTTGGCTATGATACTTGCATAACTTCTGCTGATAGGCTGTTGATCTCATTTCAGCAACGACGTGAACTTCTTTGACTAAGTCGAGATCATTTTGTCGAGAAATCTCGGCATCCTCTTCAATATATGCGGCCACTCTAGGAGAAGTGTGAATCAAATCACTAGGAAGAACTGCTTCCGTGCCATAGACCAAGAAGAAAGGTGTGTATCCGGTTGACCTGTTCGGAGTTGTTCGTAAACTCCATATTACAGAGGGTAATTCGTCTGCCCAAGCCCCCACAGCACGTCCTAGTGGTGCTTCGAGTCTCGGTTTTAGGCCTTATAGGATTAAACCATTTCCTCTTTCGACTTGTCCATTAGCCTGTGGATGTGCGACTGGCGCAATGTCAAGCCGAATATTTTGTTCGTTGTAGAATTCGGCCAGTTCTCCCATAGAGAAATTACTCCCGTTGTTCGTGATAATACTATGCGGATAACCATACCGAATTATAACATCCTCGAAAAATCTTTTGGCTGTTGCTCCATCACAACTAGTGACGGGTTTAGCCTCAACCCATTTGGTGAACTTATCCACCATCACTAAGAGGTGAGTAAATCCACTTGGAGCCCGTTTAAACGGTCCTACCATGTCAAGCTCCCAGACCGCGAAAGGCCATGTTATAGGTATTATTCGCAGCTGATCAGCCAGAACATGAGCTTGTTTGGCGTCTTTTTGGCAACCCTTGCATGTCTTGACCAGCCTTTCGCCATCAGCCTTGGCTGTAAGCCAGAAAAAACCATGTCTAAAAGCTTTTGCCATTAAAAACCACTTGGTGACCACACTCTCCTTCATGGATTTCTCTTAAAATTTCCACTCCTTCTTCCGGAGATACGCAACGCTAAAAAACCCCAGACACACTCCGCTTATAGAGCTCACCACTAACCATAGTGTAGGTTTTTTCTCGTCGGACGATCCCGGCTCAGAACTTCGTCTTCGGGTAATTTGCCGTCTACCAAATAATCAAGGTAGGGTTGAGTCCAGCTGGGAATTACAGCCAGAACTTCTATCAAAGGTGAGTCGGATTTGATCGGATATTCCTCGTCTACTCCCTTTATTGAGGGAACTTTGAGGTGCACTAAAAAAGCGCCATCCGAGACCTCTTTTGGTGCAGAGCCTATTCGAGATAGTGCATCTGCTTTCTCATTTTCTTCTCGAGGGATGTGTTGACCTTAAACCCTTTGAACGATTTAGATAAATCATCCACGACAGCTTTATATGTTGCCATGTGTTTATTTGCATTACAAATATCTGACACTTGCTGAGCAACAAGATCTGAATTTCCGTAACACATCAAACGTCGGATGCCGATATCCTTAGCAATCCGGATTCCATGCAGCAGTGCTTCATACTCGGCAATATTATTTGTCGTTGTGAAGTGGATCTACAACACGTATAAGAGTTTATCTCCTTAGGGTGATTTGAGCACCACGGCAACCCCCGAGCCCCCGCGAGCCTTAGACCCATCAAAATATAGGGTCCAATATTCCGACTCAGGGAGGGTCATATTTTCCTTCGTCTCTGTCCAGTCAGCAACAAAGTCGGCAAGGATTTGGGATTTGATTGCTGTCCGAGGTTTGTACTCAATACCGAAAGCTGAGAGCTCTATGCCCCATTTGGCGACGCGTCCTGTGGCGTCACTGTTGTTGATTATATCTCTCATGGGAGCTGTGCTCACCATGGTAATTGGATGCTCCTGAAAATAATGTCGTAGCTTACGAGATGCTAAGAACACACCATAAGCTAGCTTTTGATAGTGCGGATACCACTGTTTCGATTCTGTCAGGACCTCGCTGACAAAGTAGTCGGACGCTGCACCAAGTGTTCCTGATTTTCCTCCGGTCTCTCCACTACCATAACAATACTGACGACTTTGTTTGTCGCAGCAAGATAGAGCAACATCGGTTCCTATGGCTCCGGCATAGCAAGGATAGGAGTAGATGAGAGTACTTTCTTCAGGTCTTGTAGTGCGGCTTCAGCTTCGCCGATCCACACAAAATCCTTGGTCTTTTTCAGGAGTTTGTATAATGGTGCGGCTCTTTCATCGAGCCGGCTTACGAACCGACTGGCTGCAGCAATGCAACCAGTTAGTCTTTGTACGTCCTTCAGGCGATTTGGCCTGGAAATATTGAGTATAGCCTTGATTTTGTCTCGGTTCACCTCTATGCCTCTTTGGAGACACGATGAAACCTAACAATTTTTCGGCTGGGATTCCAAAGAAACATTTCTTCGGATTAAGCATTATGTTGTATTTTCGTAGATTGGCGAACGTTTCCTCCAAGTCGGAAATCAGTGTTTCCTTCTTTTTGGACATCACCGCAATATCATCCACATATGTGTGTACATTGCATCCGATTTGACCATGGAGGCAACGCTGCATTGTGCATTGGTACGTAGCTCCTGCGTTCTTCAGCCTAAAAGGCATCGTAACAAAACAGAAGGTTCCAAAGGGGGTTATGAATGAAGTTTTGACTTTGTCAAGATTCCTTCATCCGAATTTGGTGATAACCGGAATATGCGTCAAAAAAACAAAGGAGTTCCGAGCCTGCCGTAGAATCGATAACTTGATCAACCCTAGGCAGAGCGAACGGATCTTTGGGGCAAGCCTTGTTCAACGCAGTATAATCAACACACATCCTTAAATCAGTGGTGTCCTTTTTAGGGACCATTACAGGATTGGCCGACCACTCAGTGTGGATGACCTCTTCTATGAATCCGGCTAACTCGAGCCGTGCTAGTTCCTTGGCTATTGCCTTATGCTTTTCATCGCCGAAACGTCGTAAGGACTGTTTGACGGGTTTAGCGTTCGGGTTTACATTTAAAGAGTGCTCGACAAGTTCCCTAGGTACTCTGGTCATGTTAGATGGCTGCCATGCGAAGATATCTTGATTTGCTTGGAGGAACTTGACGAGCGTGCTTTCCTATGCGCTATCTAGGCATGCGCCTATCTGGGTCACCTTTGAGGGGTCATCATCCTTCAACGGCGTCTTCTTCGTCTCCTCCGATGCCTTGAACTCCGGATTTTGCTTTGTCACCTCCTTCTTCGTTGCTGGCATCTTGGACGGATCTATGCTCTTCTTGATCTCCTGGTACTCTTGGGCGTGCAGCACGGCTTCAGAAAAGGCGGCATTTCCATCCTCGCACTCTCGCGCTTTCTTCGGGTCTCCCCTGATAGTGATCACGCCGTTGGGACCTGGAATTTTCATCATATTATAAATGTAACACGGACGAGCCATAAAAGCCCAGTAAGCCGGACATCCGAATATAGCGTGGTACGCGCTCTTGAACGGGACCACTTCGAAGGAAAGTGCCTCCGTCCGATAGTTCTTTGGAGTTCCAAAAGTAACATCCAAAGTGATTTCTCCCAGGGAATTTGCTTGTCTTCCTGGGACAACCCCGTGAAAGATCACAGAGCTTTGGTTCAGCTGGGTCTCCGAGATCTTTATCCGGCGTCTCGTTTTGACATACAAAATATTAATACTGCTGCCACCGTCCATGAGAGTCTTGGAGAAACCATAACCGTCAATAAGTGGATTAATGATTAAGGCGTATTTTCCTTGCATGTGTAGCTTAGGCGGATGATCAGCACGGTCAAATGTGATTGCCACTTCCGACTAGTCCAAGAATTGAGGGACAACCGGAACTGTTGTATTGAGCTCATGTAGCACTACCATTTTGACCTTTGCTGGCTGAGATCCGAGGAAGGTGACATAAGTGTCTTTCTTGGTCGAATTTTTTTCCCTTCCGGCTTGGGATTTGAAGCATCAGCTTCCTCCATGTCGGAATCTTCCTTGGTCTCTTTGTCCTTTTCGGGATTCTTCTTTCCCTTCTTCCTCTTAGCTTTGTAGCCAGCGGTATCATCTCTCTTAATATCGTCGTTGAAACGACACTCGGCGTTTGTGTGGGACGAGCCCCCATTGGCGTCTAAGTGATGCACACATGGGTTATTGGCAATGTCGGCCCAAGAGTAGGTTTTTCCTGGTTGTTGGTCTCCTCTACCTTGAACTCTCAAAGTCCCACGACCGCGTCCGCGGCCTCCGCCACGTCCTCCTCGTCCTCCAAACCCGAAAGTAGCAGTGACCACTGCTGTTTCCGCATTGGGTTTTTCTTCCGAGGTATTCTTGCGCTTCTGAGCTTGTTGCTTTGGTTGTTTTGCCGACTGTGGCACAACTAAGGCATTGAGTAATCCCTCTACATCGTCGTCAGCATCTGCATACTTGCTCGTTGTTTCTATAATTTCTCCTAAATCAGTGACCTTATCACACTTCAAATGATGACGTAGTAAACCTATTGGGAGACCTGCAATGAAAGCTTCAATCGCAGTTTGGTCATTTACTCCTTCGCATGAGTTCTTGGTGTCGATCCATCGTCCGAGGTAATCTCGGCAAGTTTCTCCGGCTTTCTGGGTGCAACGCTATAGGTCTCCGACCGTACAGGGCCTCTGGTATGTGCCTTCGAAATTCCGAAAGAACGCACTTTGCATGTCATACCAGTTGTGGATGGTGTTCTCTGGAAGTTCATTGAGCCATGATCGTGCCGTCTTCCGCAACATGAGTGGGAGATATCGGGTTGCGAGCAGGCTAGTTCCGCCTTTGGCGATGCAGCAAGCTTGGAAGAAATCATGTAGCCAAGTATCTGGCCAAGCTATACCGTCGTAGGCTTGGATATGTCTTGAGATAGCAAATCCTTCCAGGAATCTTGTAGCTCTTATGCGTGGTCCAAAGCACTTTGGGCCCACGTATATGTCATCATTTTCATAGCATCGCGCCTCTATATTGGAGTTGATCTTGTGCCTTGCATCATTTGGGGATAAAGATCGTCCCGAGTGACGGCTATGGTTGCGGTGCCTTGGAGCCGGACTTCGGCTTCTGCCACCACCTCCTCCACCACGACGCCCTCCTTGGCCTCCTTGGGAGACGTTGTGATGGCTACTTGGTGGAGAGGGTGGAGCAGCTGGGTTATTTCCAGCTGATCACCGGCCTCCACCCGGAGCGTCATTATTCCGGTTCCGGGGAGGGTCTTCATTGTGACGAGCCCCCTGCCGGCTTGACTCGGTGTGGTTTCCGTCGTCCCTTCGTCCCTTACTCCCACCATGGTGGGGCTCAGCCGGACGGTTGTAGGTCTAGGAGGTGGCATCCTTTGATGGTCCTCCTCCCGACGTTTTTCTTTGTCTTCTCCCTACGATCGTTCGACTCTCGCCGGGGAGGGTTTCTCAGATACAGTGCAACAATTGCTTCTTGCTCGGTGGCTGGAGCGACATTGCGCCAGTCACGTGCAGCTCTGTGGTGTTGTCCTGACGATCCGGTTCTGGAGTAGTTGTCTTCCCGTTTGTCGGAACGATGATGCTATTCCAGAACATGCTGGGGCCTTATATCATTCCAGGCTGAGTCCGTGCGACATTGGTCGGATTTGGAGACCAGTTTTCCACTTCCGGATTTCGCAGCCCTTTGCTGTTCCAAACCCTTGGTGAGTAGCTTAATGCCCAATCGAGCCTGCTCTAGGCCTGGATTATTTCACAGGATATCCCGTGCCGCAACAGTGTTTTGTACCGGTGTTGGATACACCAGATCTCCTTTGCTGTCGCGATGAGGCATCTGTCGGTCTCCTTCGAAGAGAACCTTGTTTACTTCCGGGAATTGATCGTCATGTGTGTGACATTTTTGGGTCTTCTGATGCTGCCGAGAGATGTACTTCTCCGCAGTTGCCATGCGTTTCTTCTCCTCCTCGATGTTTTTGGCTTCATCCAGGAGTTGTTGACGACGCGCTTCTAGGGCCTGGGCCCTTTCATCCAGCTCTACGGCGGTAAGTTCTACAACTGTAGGGATAGGTGTGGTTAATGCAGCATCGATGAATTTATGCGCACCTTCAGTGATCACGTGTCCATCCACCGATTCTTCTTTTTTGGGCTCTTCTTGAAGGAAATATGCCCTGAGAGGCAATAATAAAGTTATTATTATGTATTCCTTATATATGATAGATGTTTATTTTATTTGCTAGAATTGTATTGATCGGAAACATCAATACATGTGTGTTTAATAAACAAAAAGGGTTCCTAGTTATGCCTCTCTTATAGACTAGCTTGTTGATTAACAAGATGATCAAGGTTTCCTGATCATGGACATTGGATGTTGTTAATAACAAGGTCACACCATTGGTGGAATGATGTGATGAACATTCATCCGAAGTATAGCATTACGATCAAGTCATTATGTTTGTATTGCTATAACATCATACGAAGTAATCTTTATCCTTAGAGCATGAGATCATGTTAATTGCTAACACCTAAAGAGTGTCTTGATAACATCAAACGTCACACCGTAACAGGGTGACTATAAAGATGGGTTCAGTACTACGAAGGTGTTATGTTGAGGCTCATGGATCAAGAGTGGAATTTGTCAATTCCGATGACGGATAGATATACTCTGGGCCCTCTCGGTGATATCACATTGAGATAGCTTGCAAGCAAGTGATGTGATCACTAGAATGTTATATCACGGGAATGAGAAAAGAGTACATGTCGGTAACGAGATCAAACTAGGTATTTGGATGCCGATGATCGAATCTCGGACATGTAATATATCACGAGACAAAGGGATTTAGTTACAAGCGTTAAAGGTTCTCACGATCACAGAAGTCATCGTTGAATATGCAGGAGTCAGTATGGATTTCCAGGTCCCGCTTCTGACTATTGATCTGAGAGGAGTCTCAATCATGTCTGCATTATTCGCGAACCGTAGGGTGACACACTTAAGAGTTACCGGACACCATTTTGGAGCACATATGTTTCAGACGAAAGAACTGCAAAGCGCAGGAATTGTTTCGATAGAAACCGGAGATTGTTCCGGGTGAAATTGCAGAAAGTGGTTCTGCATGTGATATTGAAATATTGCATGGGGCTATATGTGAATGTTTGTTAGTTAAAGTAATTAACAAAATTCTGAATAAATTTAATAAAAGAGTTTTATTAAATGAGAGAGCATTAAACTTGGAGAATTTTAATGCATTTAAAGTGGAGACTTTAAAAGGGAATGTGAAGAGGCATTTTAATGTGGAGGGGTTACCACCACATGAATGGGGGAGGTGAGGGGTCACCCCCCCATGTGCCGGCCATGGAGAGGAGGGGCACCCCCCTCCTCCTATAAAAGGCCACCCACTCCCTCCTTCATCCACACACCTCCTTGTGAAGGATCTCTCTCCCCCTCTAGAATTATTCCCCCATGGTCTCGGATTAGCGAGATACATGTTCCCGGTGGCATTTCGTCTGGAAGGAGTTGCTGCTTCCGCTGGATCGCTGGAGCGAGGAGGTGGAGGTTGTCCGGTGGCTTGAACGTGTGTGCGAGTACGGATGCGCTGCTGAGTTGCGGCGCTCGGACTTCCTCACGATCTTGAGATCGGCAAGTGTACGACTACATCAACCACGAGTTCCTACTCGTTAACAAAACTCGTTGTCTTCGAGGGTAAGTTATCATTGGATGTATGTCCACCCGTTGCTTTGTACCTAGTAGATAGATCTTGGCGTGTAGTTCTCATTGTAGGAATTTTTTTGTTTTCTATGCTGCGGACCAAACAGTGGTATCAGAGCCTGATCTATGCGTAGGTGCTTTGCACGGGTAGTACACATATGTTTATATGTGGGCCATGATGATCATGTTATTGCATCTTCTATGTATTTTGGATATTGGTGGCATAGTGGGATGAAGCGGCCCGGACCAACCTGACATGTCATCGTATATGAGACCGGTTCCACGACTGACATGCAACTTGTTTTGCATAAGTGGCTGGAGGGTGTCTGTCTCTCCTAGTATAGTCAATATCTGATTTACAACGAGTTGCTAATAACTTAGTTATCCTCATTGTGGTTCATGTTCATAGGTGAGAACGGTTCTATCTCCGAAATCCCTAAGCCATGTAAAACTTGCAATTGATAAATTAGAGGCATCTAGTTTAGATCGTTGTTGGGCTAGTGTATTGATATGGTATTGTTGTCAGTAGATGTATGATAGATACTCTTACAACACACTCAACGTGTAAGTTCCATAGACCTTGGCCTTACACACAAAGGAATGATAGAGATCATACCACGATGCAAGTGATAGAGATCAAATGCATGGACCATATCATCTCACTTTACACATTAGATGTTAGCATCTTATACTGCTAGTTTGGCGCTTTCTGTAGCATTGTAAGATGATCCCTCATTTAGATATCAAGATAAAAATGTGTTCTTCCTTAAGTATGCACCGTTCTGTGGATCGTGTTTCGAGACATCACGTGATGATCGGGTGTACTCGAATCTACGCTTTCATAGGCACGGGTGTAAGACAGTTTTAGACACGCGAATACTAAGGTTCTTACTTGGCGAGCCTAGCATGTACAGACATGGCCTCGGAACACGGACCGAAAGGTTAAGCATGAGTCATATAGTTGATATGATGCCCATATAGATGCTCGCCTTTGAAGCTACATCAACTCACGTGATGATCGAACTTGGTGTAGTGGATTTGGTTCATGTAATCACCAAAAGGACACGAGGGATGTCGTTTTTGAGTGGGAGTTCATTAGTAATTTGGATTAGTTGAACTCACTCTATCATAAACTTAGTCTAAATAAACTTTACAAATTCTGTTGTAGATGGCACCACCTGCTTTTAATTTCAATGTGTTCATGGAGAAAGAGAAACTTGGTGCGAATGGTAGCAACTTCACCAACTGGGCTATGAATTTGAGGATTCTCCTCACTGCTGCACAAAAGAAATATGTGCTAGATGCGCCGCTAGGCCCCCCACCAGCTCCTGATGCCCCTGACGAGGAAGAGAATGTCTATGTGACTCGTCAGGAGGACCACAACTTAGTTCATTGCGGCATACTGTATGGGCTAGAGCCAGAACTTCAAAAGCGTTTCGAAAATGGCAATGCCTTTGATACCATGGGAGAATTGAAAATGATTTTCGATACCCATGCTTCCGTAGAGAGTTATAATGCTAGAGAAAAGTTCTTTAGCTGCATGATGGAGGAGAACAGCTCCGTTAGTGAGCATGTACTCAAAATGTCTGGGTACGCCGATAAGCTTGTGTCCTTGGGAATAATGATTCCCATTGACTTGGGCATACATCGTGTTCTCCAATCTCTGCCACCTAGCTACAAGAGCTTCGTAATGAACTATAATATGCAGGGCATGAAGAAGACTCTTCCCGAGCTTCTGTCAATGCTTAACACTGCATAAGTGGAGATTAGGAAAGAACATCAAGTGTTGATGATCAATAGGACCACCGGTTTCAAGAAAGACAAGAAAGGCAAGCACTAGGGAAAGAAGGGTAGCAAATCTGTTGCCGCGCCTGAAAAGAAACCCCGAGCTGGCCCTAAGTCTGATACCGAGTGTTACTATTGCAAGGGGACTGGCCATTTGGAAGCGCAACTGCCCCAAGTATTTGGCGGACAAGAAGTTCGGCAAGGCAAACAAAGGTATATGTGATATACATGTTATTGATGTGTACTTGACTAGTACTCGCAGTAGCACCTGGGTATTTGATACGGGGTCGGTTGCTAATATGTGTAACTCGGTTCAGGGGCTACGGAACAAGTGACAACTAGCAAGGGATGAGGTCAGGATGCGGGTCGGCAATGGATCAAAATTTGATGTGATCGCCGTCGGGACGCTACCTCTCCATATGCCATCGGGATTAGTTATGAACCTAAATAATTTTTATTTGGTGCCTGCACTAAGCATGAACATTGTATCCGGATCGTGTTTGATGCAAAGTGGTCATTCCTTTAAATCTGAAAACAATGGTTATTCGATTTATAAGAATGATATCTTTTATGGTCATGCACCTATGTTGAATGGTTTATTTCTGATGGATCTCGATAGTAATATTACGCACATTCATAATGTTAATGCTAAAAAGATTAAACTTGATGATCATATATCTGCATATATGTGGCACTGTCATCTAGGTCATATTGGTGTTAAACGCATGAAGAAACTCCATTCTGATGGAATTTTGGAACCACTTGATTTTGAATCATTTGATACATGTGAGCCATGTCTTATGGGCAAGATGACTAGAACACCGTTTTCCGGTTCAATGGAACGGGCGACAGATTTATTGGAAATCATACATACTGATGTGTGTGGACCAATGAGTGTGTCGGCGCGAGGTGGATATCGTTATTTTGTTACTTTCACAGATGATTTGAGTAGATACGGGTATATCTATTTGATGAAACACAAGTCTGAAACTTTTGAAAAGTTCAAGGAATTTCAGAATGAAGTGGAAAATCATCGTAATAGAAAGATCAAATTTCTACGGTATAACCGTGGAGGAGAGTATCTAAGTTACGAGTTTAACACACACATGAAAGAGTGTGGAATAGTTTCACAACTCACGCCTGCCGGAACACCACAACGTAATGGTGTGTCGGAACATCGTAATCGTACTGTATTGGATATGGTTCGATCTATGATGTCTCTGACTGACTTGCCACTATCATTTTGGGGTTATGCACAGGAAACAGCTGCATTCACTTTAAATCGGGCATCATCTAAATCCGTTGAAACGACACCGTATGAATTTTGGTTTGGAAACAAACCTAGGTTGTCATTTCTTAAAGTTTGGGGATGCGATGTTTATGTGAAGAAACTTCAGCCGGATAAACTCGAACCCAAAGCGAAAAAATGCGTCTTCATAGGATACCCTAAGGAAACGATTGGGTATACCTTCTATCACAGATCCGAGGGCAAGGTTTTTGTTGCCAAGAATGGATCCTTTCTTGAGAAGGAGTTTCTCGCGAAAGGTGTGAGTAGTCGGAAGGTAGAACTTGAAGAGGTTATTGAACCTTCTCTTCATGAAATGGCGAGTAGCGCATCACCGGAAGTTGTTTCGGAGTTGACTTCACCTAATGAAGAGAGAGCTAATGATATTGATCATGAAACTCTGAAAGAGGACACTACCGAACCTCGCAGGTCAAGCAGGACACGTGCAGCTCCTGAACTGTACGGCAATCCTGTTGTGAATTTCATGGTTGATGAAATGGATGACCCTGCGACGTATGAAGAAGCGATGATGAGTCCGGGTTCCAACAAATGGCTAGAAGCCATGAAATCCGAGATAGAATCCATGTACGAGAACCAAGTTTGGACCTTGGTGGACTTACCTCACGATCGAAAGGCCGTTGAGAATAAATGGATTTTCAAAAGGCCCGACTTGTCGCAAAGGGGTTCGACAAATTCAAGGAGTTGACTACGATGAGACATTCTCTCCCGTAGCGATGCTTAAGTCGGTTAGGATTATGTTAGCAATTGTTGCATATTTCGATTATGAAATATGGTAGATGGATGTCAAAACTGTGTTTCTCAATGGTAATATTGAAGAAGAGTTGTATATGATACAACCTAAGGGTTTTTTCGATCCTAAGGATGCTAATAAGGTATGCAAACTTCAGCGATCCATCTATGGACTGAAGCAAGCATCCCGGAGTTGGAATCTCCGCTTTGATGAGGTGATCAAAGAGTTTGGATTTGAACAAACTTATGGAGAGGCTTGTATTTACAAGAAAGTGAGTGGGAGCAATGTGGCATTTCTGATATTATATGTGGATGACATATTATTGATTGGAAATGATATAGATCTTTTAAACAGTGTTAAAAGTTATCTAAACAGCAAATTTTCGATGAAAGACCTTGGTGAAGCGTCATATATATTAGGCATTAAAATCTATAGAGATAGATCAAGGCGCCTAATTGGGCTATCGTAGAGTACATACCTTGATAAGATATTAAAGAAGTTTAATATGGATGGAAGTAAGAAGGGGTTCTTACCTATGTTGCAAGGCAAGAAATTGAGTAAGACTCAAAGTCCGGCTACGGCGGAAGAAAGAGAGATGATGGATAAGATCCCCTATGCCTCGGCCATAAGCTCTATTATGTATGCCATGCTATGTACAAGACCGGATGTGGCACATGCTATTAGTTTGACTAGTAGGAGCAATCTGATCCAGGTTCGGAACACTGGATAGCGGTCAAGAACATCCTCAAGTACTTGAGAAGAACTAGGGATATGTTTCTTATATACGGAGGTGAAGAAGAGCTAGTCGCTAAGTGTTATGTCGATGCTAGCTTTGACACCGATCCGGATGACTCTAAGTCTCAATCCGGATATGTATTTCTCTTGAACGGAGCAGCAGTTAGTTGGAGGAGTTCCAAACAACCTGTGGTGGCTGGATGAACGACGGAGGCGGAATATGTTGCTGCTTCAGAAGCGGCGCAGGAAGCGGTTTGGATGAAAGAGTTCATTACGGAACTAGGTGTGGTTCCAAGTGCGTTGGACCCGATGGTGATCTATTGTGACAACAATGGATCCATAGCCAACGCAAAGGAACCGAGGTCTCACAAGAATTCCAAGCATATTAAGCGCCGGTTTCACTCCATCCGCGAGCATGTCAAGGATGGAGATATAAAGATTTGTAGAGTACACACGGACCTAAATGTAGCAGATCCATTGACTAAAGCTCTCCCTAGGGCAAAACATGATCAACACCAGAACTCCATGGATGTTAGATTTATCACTATGTGAACTAGATTATTGTCTCTAGTGCAAGTGGGATACTGAAGAAAATATGCCCTGAGAGGCAATAATAAAGTTGTTATTATGTATTCCTTATATATGATAGATGTTTATTTTACATGCTAGAATTGTATTGATCGGAAACATCAATACATGTGTGTTTAATAAACAAAAAGGGTTCCTAGTTATGCCTCTCTTATAGACTAGCTTGTTGATTAACAAGATGATCAAGGTTTCCTGATCATGGACATTGGATGTTGTTAATAACAAGGTCACACCATTGGTGGAATGATGTGATGAACATTCATCCAAAGTATAGCATTACGATCAAGTCATTATGTTTATATTGCTATAACATCATACGAAGTAATCTTTATCCTTAGACCATGAGATCATGTTAATTGCTAACACCTAAAGAGTGTCTTGATAACATCAATCGTCACAGCGTAATAGGGTGACTATAAAGTTAGGTTCAGTACTACGAAGGTGTTATGTTGAGGCTCATGGATCAAGAGTGGAATTTGTCAATCCCGATGACGGATAGATATACTCTGGGCCCTCTCGGTGATATCACATTGAGATAGCTTGCAAGCAAGTGATGTGATCACTAGAATGTTATATCACGGGAATGAGAAAAGAGTGCATGTCAGTAACGAGATCAAACTAGGTATTTGGATGCCGATGATCGAATCTCGGACATGTAATATATTGCGAGACAAAGGGATTTAGTTACAAGCGTTAAAGGTTCTCACGATCACAGAAGTCATCGTTGAATATGCAGGAGTCAGTATGGATCTCCAGGTCCCGCTTCTGACTATTGATCTGAGAGGAGTCTCAATCATGTCTGTATTATTCGCGAACCGTAGGGTGACACACTTAAGAGTTACCGGACACCATTTTGGAGCACATATGTTTCAGACGAAAGAATTGCAAAACGCATGAATTGTTCCGATAGAAACCGGAAATTGTTTCGGGTGAAATTGCAGAAAGTGGTTCTGCATGTGATATTGAAATATTGCAAGGGGTTATATGTGAATGTTTTTTAATTAAATTAATTAACAAAATTCTGAATCAATTTAATAAAAGAGTTTTATTAAATGAGAGAGCATTAAACTTGGAGAATTTTAATGCATTTAAAGTGGAGACTTTAAAAGGGAATGTGAAGAGGCATTTTAATGTGGAGGGGTTACCACCACATGAATGGGGGAGGTGAGGGGTCACCCCCCATGCGCCGGCCATGGAGAGGAGGGGCACCCCCTCCTCCTATAAAAGGCCACCCACTCCCTCCTTCATCCACACACCTCCTTGTGAAGGATCTCTCTCCCCCTCTAGAATTATTCCCCCATGGTCTCGGATTAGCGAGATACATGTTCCCGGTGGCATTTCGTCTGGAAGGAGTTGCTGCTTCCGCTGGATCGTTGGAGCGAGGAGGTGGAGGTTGTCCGATGGCTTGAACGTGTGTGCGAGTACGGATGCGCTGCTGAGTTGCGGCGCTCGGACTTCCTCATGATCTTGAGATCGGCAAGTGTACGACTACATCAACCACGAGTTCCTACTCGTTAACAAAACTCGTTGTCTTCGAGGGTAAGTTCTCGTTGGATGTATGTCCACCCATTGCTTTGTACCTAGTAGATAGATCTTGGCGTGTAGTTCTCATCGCAGGAATTTTTTTGTTTTCTATGCTGCGGACCCAACACTTCTGGGATAAGTGCTCCATCCGAGTCTTCTTCGTATTCCTCGGCAATCACCTCCTCTGCCGGAGGATCTTTTTTCGGGGTCTTGTTCTTCTTGTTTTTCTTCTTTGCCTTCTTGGCAGCGCCGGTAGCAAAGACGGCTTTGGGTCCGTTTTCCGGAGTCAAGCTCTGATCGGTACTTTCGGACATCTAGACCTCGGGATTATCTCCGATTTCCATGTCGTCCTACGCTTTGGGAGAGTTTTCCCTGGATCCTTCATCCATGGCTTCTTCTTCCTCTGCAGCTTTGGAGTTATACTCCTCTTCATATTCCATGGAGAACTTTCGGAAATCTGCTGACGTCATCGATTCATCCGAGGATGCAGGTACGTCGGCGTTTGTTCTGATCGCCTCCAGTACAGAGTCGGTGTTGTCTCCAGCATCGGTAGTGCCGGATCCGGATCCCACATATCCGACAAAATGTGATGCATGCCTCCTGAGATAGTTGCGGCTCTCGCGATCGGCTTCGGCGAAACGATTGATGATCTCGAGAATATCATCTATGCTTGCATCTTGCATCATCATGCGTCGCAACGTGTACCTCAGGAGAGGCATGTCCATCCCGACGTCGTCAGAGTCGGAACCATCGTTGTTGTTATGCTCCTCCTGGATTTCGACTTCAGCGGGTGGGTCAATCTGGGATTCGGTCTCTCCAGGGAGATCCACTCCAGATTCAACTTAGACTGCCAGGTCTGCCTCAGGCTCGGATTTCTCCACTATCTCCGCAATTGGTGCGGGCTAGGTGGGATTAGGGTTTTCTGAGATCCAGAACTCTGCCGCCTCCGCGGACAAAGGGGACCTAGAAATTTCTTCTGCCTCTATCATCACCGCTGGGGTGGGTGGGACAGGTTCAACAAAATCGATGTAAACATCGATCTCGCCAAAAGACATGATGGTGTAGGGAGTCACAACCTCCCTAGCCGGAATCCAGGTCTTGTCGAGAACGATGAGAGGGACGTCGCTGGCGTAGAGGATGCGACCGACGGTGATGGTCTCGCCGATTCCGATTCTTGCAGATTCCGCTCGGAACGCAGATCCGAAGCTCACTTGCCCCACGGTGGGCGCCAACTGTCATCGGATTGATGACAAGTACGCCATGAGGGGGTCCTCGAGGCGTGCGGAAGAGAGGGGTGTGAGACGTACGGTGTTCCGAGACGGTGAGCACACAAGTTTACCCAGGTTCGAATCCACCGACTTTGGATGGATCCTACTCCTGCTAGCAATCTAGTAATATGGCAGAGCCGGAATATGGGTTACAAGGGTTCGCCTGTGCGAGTTGAGATTGTGATTGTAAAGGGTGCCCTAAAGGCTCTCCCTAGGACGGCTTATATAGATACCCGGCCTAGGGTTTACAGGAGAGATCTATCCGGCTACGACTAAGAGTCGGTTACAAAGTACATCTTGAACTACAAGTAACACTATGGGCCTAAGTCGGTAAGTCTTCTGGGCCTTCCCGTAGCCGGATTGGACTCCGCCTCTTCTCTCTGACTGGGCTGCCCGTGAAGCAAAGCTCTAACTCGAAGTGGGCCACTCTAATCAGCGAGGAACTGTGAGGATACCCGGAAAGTATATCCCCAACAATGGAGGTTAAAAATTAATTTTCATAAAAGTAAAGATTTTTTGTTTTGGAAAAGCCAAAGACGAGGAACGACAGTACAAACAAAATTTTGGTTGCTAGGCTGGTTCCTTGCCTTTTTGGTACTTGGGAGTATCCATTCACTACAGAAAACTTAAAAATTTATACTGGTATCTAGTAGAGACTCGGCTACAAGGGAAGCTGGGCTGTTGGAAGGGAAAGCTTTTCTCTTATGATGATCGCTTAGTTCTAATCAATTCTATATTAACAAATTTATCTATGTTTATGCTTTCGTTTCTTGAAATTTCCAAGGAGGTAAGGAAACGATTGGATTACTATAGGTCTTGCTTTTTTTGGTAAAGTGATAAAAATAAAAGAAAATACATATTAACGAAATAGATCATAATTTGTGGACCAAAAGATCAGGTTGGTCTCGGTATGGAGGTGTTAGAAATTGAAAAAATATGTTTATTAAGCAAATGGGTTTTTAAACTACTTAATGAAGAAGGATTCTGGCAAGAATTGCTACGTAATTAAAATCTAAGTGAAAAAACTTTGTCTAAAGTCCAAACGAAACCTACCGACTCTCTATTTTGGAAGGGCCTAATGCGGGTAAAGAATGAGTTTTTTTGCTAGAGGTCACTTTAAAATTAGGGATGAGATTAGTACTAGGTTTTAGGAGGATACATGATTTAGGAGATTCACCTTTATCACGACAATATCCATCATTATGTAATATTGTGCAACGACAAATATAACTGTGGCGCGACCAAGTACCTCTGAATATTAGTTCGAGGAGAGTGCTTAGTGGCAATAAGTGGACTGATTGGATACACTTATGCCAAAGATTTATGATGATACACTTGTCGGAGGACTAAGATATGTTTGTATGGAACTTAATGGAGTCTGGGGTGTTCTCCGTGAAATCCATGTATGAAGACCTTATAAATATCATATGACCTTTTTTAGGAAATATATGTGGAAATTAAAAATCTCACTAAAAATTAAAATATTCATGTGGTTTCTAAATAATAAAGTTTTACTAATAATTTACTAAAAAAGGAATTGGGTAGGGTATAGCAAGTGCTGCTTTTGTGGTTCCCAGAATATTTGTTTATATATTGTCCTTTTCCTCTTCTTTTGTGGCGTATTGTTACTTTTGCTTTTTATTTACCTCTATAGATAATATAACTAATATGTTTGGAAATTGGTTAAATAGATTTGATAAAAATTTCAAGGCTAGAATTTGAATTGGTGTTTCGACCTTGTGTTGGTCTATCTAAAGATGAAGAATGATATTATCTTTAACAAAAAGAAAACTTTTAATCTTTTGCAGATCATTCATATGTTGATATATTGGGTGCAACTATGAGCATTTTTCTAACCACAAGACCAGCGAGATATTATGGCTATTGGGTGCAGCCGTCTCCTGATGGTCGCACGAGATATCTTCACTTAGTCGTACTGGAAGCATACTAGAATATCGGATGTCTAGTGGTCATATGTCTTTAATCTTCCGCTGATTGGTGCATATATCAACTTTGTGTGATCTTTGATTTGTATTAACTCTAGACTAGTTGAATGCCCGTGCGTTGCTATGGTTATTAAGTTTTCTCTCACCATAGTTGTAAATATAATACGCCGATTCACGTAATATTATGGAAACAACAAAAATTCCATTTTACTCAAAGTATAATTCTATGAAAAGTTATTACTCAACATCACGTCAAAATATACAATTCATAGGGTTCCTCTGATGCATCGTGCATCCTGTTGATACTAAGATCACATTAGACACACAAAGTTGTTAAATAATAGTTGAAATACATGTGTAAACCTTTAATTGTGGTATCTGACATCAAGTTCTAGGATGATCTGATGATCTGCTCTTCAAAGTAGGCAAAAAAGTGATGATCTGCTCTTCAAAGTAGGCAAAAAAGTGAACTGGAAAGATGTAGTTCAGTAAAACTTGTGTGAAGTACAGAAGGACCATTTATTTTCTGCCCAAAATTTACGAAAAGTTGTTACTTGAAACTCATAAAAATGACACTTTGCCTAGTTTAGAGCTGAATAATCCCTTGTTTTTTTAGATCTGAAAGATCCCTTAATGGTTTATATATGTACCGCAAACACATATAACTTACCAAAAGTGATTGCATAATCTGTCACATCAAAGAATTTTAGGACCCTCTCATTCATCATTGCACTGAACTTGAGAAACATGAAAGGTATTTAAGATGTAATTAATGAAACAAAAAACCATACGCAGGCATATAATCCGTCGAAAGAAATAGAGAAAAATATAATGGAACCATATAAATTCTTATCTATCGCAATTCGCAAGTAATGAACAACGCTGCAATGTCATAAAAAGAACTGTGCACAGTTAACTAATCAAAATCAACAAATGTGTATGAATGTTACTTCATAACCCAGATCTACATGGGTACATCAGTAGTTAACTTAACTGAATTTCCAATAAAATTACAAGGAAATGTCATAAGGTGACGTAACTAAAGAAAATGAGCTACAAAGACAAATTTAGCATTGCTAACAAATATTGCAGGCTTGTTGCCCACAGAAGACTATGATCCACTCCATGTTGCCGTGTAAGTACACAAGATGTCCGATTTCCTGCAATCAATAACACATTTTATCTTAGCTACTGACCAATGATCTATCACAATGGCACAAGAGAGTAAAAACACAGAACTGTAGTCATATAGATGTATCTCACTCGCACTCTACATGCAGCCGGTGGTGCAGTATTCTTATTGTAGCTATATCAACAACTTGGCAGCATGAATTCAGGAGCAGAAGAAAAATACGTCAGACAGGAATCATGCTACGCCAATTTCACTTGCAAGCAATCTAGAATCCAATGCCTTGAGTACGGGATACATACTGAAGAATAAGAGAAACTGATACTTATTCCAACAAAAAGAGAGTGAAGTGGGCTAATGAAGAGAGTACAAAATTACCCTTACCACTTGTTGGTATTGCTCATCAGTAATGTAAACCTTTATTGAAAAAATTAGTAATGTAAATAGAGTATTCATGAACAATTAAATATCCAGATCTCAGACTTATCATGACACATCGGCTTTTTACTTAGTAATAATGTGTCCAACAGATACAATTTGCGGAGTTGTGCCTCCAACATGCCAGGTTCTGATCGCTGGTTGTTGCTCAAAGTATTTGAGGAAGAGAACTTCCAGGAGAACTTCCTCAAATACTCTTCCTCCGGCCACTTCTCCACACGTTCGACCTATGCGGCTTGCTTTGCGGGGAGCACGGTCCTGCCGGCTGCCAGAGAAATCTGGCATTCGTTCGCCCCCCTCAAGTTCAAGCTATTTGGGTGGCTGGCTTTCAAGAATCGTTGCTGGACCGCTGACCATCTACAACGACGCGGGTTGCCAAACCAAGGTTGCTGCCCATTTTGCTCGAGCCCTGGTGAGGACATCAACCATATCATGGCACAATGCCCCTTTGCGAGGACGGTCTGGCTCAGGTTACTTAGGACGGAAGGGCAACAGCGGCTCGTACCCCGGGCCGATGCAGTTATTCGGGACTGGTGGCCCCTTGCATGCTCGTAGGTGCCCCTGGCGGGTCGCGCCAACTCGCTTTGCCTTTTGGTCCTGAGAGGGCTCTGGATCGAGCGCAACTCGTGTCTTCGGAGGTCCCAGCTTTGACGCCTCAACCCTCGCCGAACGCCTCAAGGATGAGTGGAAGCTTTGGCTATCTTGTAGACGTGGGTGTTTGAGAAATATAGGGCATTCATAGGCCGAGACTATGTGGTTACCGATCCTCCTATCAGTGTCGTTGTAAACCTAAACTTTGTTCCTCCCGATTGCTTAATGAAATGACACGCAGACCTCCTGCGGCGTTCTAAAAAAAGTATTTGAGGGAAAATGTACTTTCATCTCGTCTCAGCACCATATACAAATGGAAGCCTTATGGTAAGAAAGCTCACTGGGACAAATCGGGATCCTAGAAACGGACTAGATGGGCTTTGAGGTGGGAGGGAGGAGGGCTTAGCAGCAGGCATGTCCCACTTACATCATTATATATACTACGGGGAAGTAAAAGCATCCCAATGGCCCACAACAAAACGGACATTGACTTGGTCCGATTCGGTCCATTTGGGGGAGGACAGCTCCTGCAGGATGAGCCTGTTTGCGGTGGCCATTGCACACCATGGCCACCCCAAATAAAAACACCGCACACACAAAGTAAAAAGGGAAAACAAAAAATTACAATAATTATACAAATATATTAAATGAGGCCACTGTTTCATGTCCAAAATGCACAGAAAAAATGTTGTAGCTTGGTAGGGGGCAACGGGGTGATGCCAATGCTGATGTCAGCCGCCCCTAGTCCTGCCACGCGACGCGGGAGGCCTACTCCTCATGTCGTCGTAGGGGATCTCTATGAAGACCTATGGCGGTGGCCACATGAGGGATAGGGGAGCATTGGCGGCCAGCGGAGCGGGACCATGAGCTGCCATCCATGATTCGTGAAGGGCCTGCCCCATGTCATCCCACCTCCACTCCTCCTCCAACTGGGAGGCCAGGATGGCAGCCTTGATCTCCTCCTTCTCCTCTATCATCGGCGGGTAAGCTGGCTCGATCTCGAACGCATCCTCCGGCTCGACCTTGATGGTGACCTGGGGGAGCACCTCGGCCTCAATGGTATCGGTGCCCCTGTACCGTGACCAGTCCGGCAGGCCCATCGTCGTAGAGCTCCTAGTGCTCGTCCTCCTTCTCCAGCTCTTCCTCGGCGCCGGAATCTGCCCCGGACTCCTCCTAGTAGTCCTAGTCTGACTCGTCGAGGTTCTCGAGGTAGGCCTCGATGTCCTCGCTACAAGCGTCGTGCTCAGCCTCGAACCACGAGTCCCACAACCGAGAGTGGATGGAGTAGGCCAGGTCGCAACACCGAGCTGGGGTAGGAATGCCCATCGGCGATAGATCTCCCGCCGGCGCGCAGGGCCAGACACGGTGATGGCCAAGATGGTGACGCATGCCTGGTTGAGGTGCCACCCCGCTGGCAGGTTCACATCTGATTCGGTCAGTTTGTCGGGCACGGTGGAGAACAACTCGTTTGGACTGAGCCTATTGCGGTGGCCACTGCACCTAACGACCACTCCCATATAAAAGCATTGCACACACAAAATAAAAAAAGGGAAAAACAGAAAATTACAATAATTATACAAATATATTAAGAGAGGCCATTGTTCTATATCCAAGTGCACACAAAAAACACCCTAGTGGGTGGTCGTAGCTTGGTAGGGGTGGCGGGGTGATGCCAATGCCGATGTCGGCTGCCCCGGTCCTATCACGCGACGTGGGAGGCCTAATCGTCATCGTTGGGGATCTCGGTGAATACTTGTGACAGCAGCACATGAGGGCGGCCGATGGAGCAGGAGCTGAGCTGCCATCCACGATTCGTGGAGGGCCTGCCCATGCCATCCCACTTCTGCTCCTCCTGTAGCAGGAGGCCATGATGGCAGCCTCGATCTCCCCTCTTCCGTCATCGGCCGGTCCACCAGCTCGAACTTGACCGCATCCTCTGGCTCGACCTTGATGGCGACCTAGGGAAGCACCTCGGCCTTGACAGTGTCGACGCCCCTGTTCTGCGACCAGTTCGGTAGGCCCATCGTATTTCTACTAGTGCTCGTACTCCTTCTATGGATCGTCCTCGACACCGAAATACGCCCCAGACTCCTAGTAGTCTTGATCCGAGTCGTCGAGGTTCTCGAGGTGGGCTTCGATGGCCTCACAGCGAGCCTCGTGCTTGGCCTCAAACCACGAGTCCCACCGAAAGTGGATGGATTAGTCCAGGCCACGACACAAATCTAGGGGCGAAATGCCCGGTGGCGACAGATCTCCCGCCAGCGCATAGGGCCAAACGCGGGGATGGCCAGAATGGGGACGCAGGCCTGGTTGAGGTGCCAGCCCGCCGGCAAGTGCACTTCCGACCACAAGCACGACATTCCCACCTCCGCAAACAGGAGGGGCACCTCGAGGCTCATATTCACCTGCCGCTCCTGTAAGGATGTTGTGGCACCACTGCCGGTGGGAAGCGGGAGAAGGAGTTGCAGGCCAGCGAGTGGGAGAAGGATACGAAATGTTAGTGGCAGCCGCCGTCCGACAACGACCCGACCTCGCAACTTGAACCACTTCTTCCACGACGGCTTCGTCATCGCCGAAGGTCGGTAGCTACATCGGTCGATGGAGTGGGAGATAGCTAGGGTTTTTAATGGAGAGGGGTTTGACCGGTAGTCGACTGGGGAGTGGATGGGGACAACACGGTGCCATTAAAAAAGGACACGGCGACGGTTCCCGTCTCCATCTGCCACTGACGGCTGGGGTGTGGAACCGTTGGGAGGACGCGCCCGGACGCAGCAGCTATCTGTACCACCACATTCTAGGCCCAATTTTGGGCTGGGTTTGGGCTGAAACGGACAGGTTCAGGGCTGCTGCTCCATTTGCGGGTGTTTGTTGGGTCATGGCTTCGGTCCGGTCAGACAAGAACAGATGTGGGAGGTCCGTTTGTGGGCCGTCGTTGGGATGCCCTAAGGGCTTTGGCAGGCGCTCTCCGCGGCCTGCTATAGTTCTCTGTGTCTCAACTTTGTTTTTTGCTGCCTGGCGACAATTTAACAAAAGCAAGGGAATTGAAATACTCCCTCCGACCCATATTAGTTGATTTGGATTCGTTTAGATTCGGATATATCTAGTACTAAAACATGTCTAGGTACATCCGAATCTAGACAAATCTAAATTAACTAATATGGGTCGGAGGAAGTAGTCATTCTCGCAACTTCCAACATGAAAAATGAAAAATTAGATCTGCATAGCTATTTATATGTTGATCATTAGAAAAGATGAACGTATGCAGTCCACCAAGAGACCAGCGATGCGCCTTGCAGTAATTGTGGACGCATGTAGCCATGGAGGTCGCCTTGTCTCTCCCCGGTGGCCTTGGTGACTGCCTTGGTGAGCAGTGCCCTCCTGAGTTCCTGACCACGGGGCGAGCATGGAGGTATGAACTGGATCTTAAGCTGTTCCAAAACTCGAATAAGAAAAGTTACAGATTTCATATTAAACAGCTAGCTGTTTTACAATACGCAAATCGACACTTTGTGGACCGTCTGATTTTGTTCCGAACTCCGTGCAGCTGATTCTGTCAGTCCCTTTCTGTCTCGCGGACTGAGTCTGAGACTCTGAGTCAAACCGGCACCCATTTTAGTTATTTTTTATTTAATTTATTCAGTCGGAAGGCACCGCCCGCTGCATCTCGTTTTGCTCGGGAGAGGAAGACCAAGCCATGGCGGAGAGGGTTGTGGCGCCGCAGCTGCCTCAGCCGATGCTAGAGGGGGCCGTGCTTCAGGAGACGGGGAAACCGCCGAGAGGGAGGTAGCGGCAACCCCTCATCTTGTGCTAGCGGCAATAGAGAGAGCCGCATCTCACGCCCTTACTAGTCCGACGGCAAAGAGGTCCGACGGCAAAGAGATCGGCGATTCGCAAGCGTGCAAGACTTCGCCGACGGCGAGATGGATATTCCTCCGAGCTTCTTTCTTTGTCTGATTTCGTTCTAATTTTTTGCTCGTGTGTGTATTGGTTTTGGTTAGGGTGGTATCGTTGTAGCATTTGTTCGCGTGGGATATGAAAATTCGCTGATCTATTTTTTCTGCAATAGCAATTGCTTCTGTCATGGAGGTAGCGTGTGACGTATGTGGTTGGAGTGCTCGAGTTTTGGCGGCATCCGGTGGGGAGTTCGTCCTCAATCGGGATAGTCTCCTTGATGCTTGTCTTTGAGCTCCCCTTACCTCTGGTTCAGTTTTTGGGCATCAGCTTGTCGATTGTATTAGGCTTTAGTTGATTTCAGGTTAGGAAGATGGTGTGGTGAGATGTTGATTTCTTAGGCATGGGTGCAGAATGGGAGTGCGGCATGTTTTGTCTGCTTACACGAGGAAGGCACTGTCAAACACATCTTAATGCAATGTCCCCTTGCCAAGCAGGTGTGGTACATATGTTTCAGAAAGTTACAAGTCCAGGTAAATGGTGCCGGATATCAACAATACTCTGTAGGTATGGTGGAACACGGAGAGAAATAGGTTTCAGAAGGGGCATAGGAGAAGACCGGATACCATGATCTGCCTAGTACGTTGGGCCCTATGAAAAAACATAATGCTTGGTCCCTTGCCAACATCTGGAGGCAATTCTCGGTCTAAAGACTAGCTAGATATTTTCTATATGAGCTGCATCTTTGGTCCATGGCTATGAGAGGAACTGACATTGGAGATGTAAGTGTGGGTGTGGGTGTCCGTGTCGCAAGTGTGAGGCCGTAGCCCTTGTGTAGGAATGAAGTGGAGTGGTGTTGTTGCCTGTTCTGTTTGCATCTTCATGCACATTCTTGTAAATATGTTTGTACCTTCTATAATATTATCGCGTACTCCCGAAAAGAATCATCTTGATCTGGTTGTAGGCTAGCGAGCTCTATTTTGATTTTGATTTGTGCATGAGGCTTAGTCTCCTGTTAATAACTAGTTCAAATTGTTTTGAAGCTTTTCTCTCTCCTGGTTGTAGGCTTTGTTAGCTCTATTGGCTATTAATTTGTGCATGAGTTCAGTCCTCTAAGAAAATGCTATTTCAGATTGCTTCAATCTTTTTACTAGAAGCGGACCAAGCTATTTGCATACTAGATCATTGACAATAGAAGTGAACAGATCGAATGGCAGTGTTGGTAGAACATTTTTCTCAGTGGGGAGCAGGATTGTGACGTATTTTGGATTCTACTGTGACATTATCTTGGTTACATGATCAATTCATCTTAAAGTTTCTTGGTGACCCTAGCTTGCAACGATTTCCTTATATTAGACGCATGGTGATGGTAAACAGACCTATGATGATGTTACTACAAACTTGGTATTTATATAGTTATGTTTAATGTTTAAGTACTCATGATCATATTCGTTTGTCAGTTTGTATGTTGTATCTTATTCATTTCATTTCAAAATGTGAGATATTCTTCACATTTCTCTTATTTTCTTAGTATTATATTTCCTCAGTTCCATGTTGTTCATTTTTTTTCTTAGTCCCATCTTATTTGCTTAGTTATATCAGTATTTCTTTTTTTGTCTTTTTTAGTCTTAGTGTTGTTCTTCTTCATTATTTGAGTCTGTATTCTCAGTCCTTGCCGTCCTTCAGAGTATATTCTTGTTCCTTCAATCACTCATTTTCATGCTCTTAAGCTATTTCATCATACCTCATTATTTTTTTTAGTTTTGTATTCAGTTTGCAGTTCTCCAGTCACCTCACTCTTGATATTCTTCATTATATCATATTTTCATTTTTTTACATTTCTTTGCTTTTAGTCATTATTATTGTTGGAGATATGCCCAAGAGGCAATAATAAAAGTGATTATTATTATATCTTTGTGTTTATGATGAATGTTTACATCCCATGCTATAATTGTATTATTAGAAAACACTAATACATGTGTGTTTTGTAAACATGTAAGAGTCCCTAGTAAGCCTCTTGTTAAACTAGCTTGTTGATTAATTGATGATCATGGTTTCCTGATCATGGACATTAGGATGTGATTAATAATAAGGTTGTATCATTAGGAGAATGATGTGATGGACACACACCCATAGTAAGCGTAGCATAAAGATCAAGTCATTAAGTTCGTATTGCTGAAAGCTTTCAAATACATAGTAACCTAATCCTTCGACCATGAGGTTATGTTAATCACCATCACCGGATGGGTACTTTGATGACATCAAACACCGCTTCGTAACTGGGTGGTTATAAAGGTGTCATTGGGCATTCTGAAAGTATGTGTTGAAGCGCATGGACCGAGATTGGGATTTGTCCATCCATATGACGGATAGATATGCTCTGCGCCCTCTCGGTGGAATGTCATCTAATTAGCTTGCAAGCATGTGACTGGGTCACAAGGGATGACATATCACGGAACGAGTAAAGAGTACTTACCAGTGACGAGGTAGAACTAGGTATGGAGATACTGACGATCAAACCTCGGATAAGTATAGTATCGCGAGACAAAGGGAATTGGTTTCGTATGAAAATGGTTCAATCGATCACGAAGTCATCGTTGAGTATGTGGGAGCCATTATGGATCTCCAGGTCCCGTTGATGGTTATTGATAGGAGATGTGTCTCTGTCATGTCTACATATCACGAACCGTAGGGTGACACACTTAAGGTTCGAAGTTGTTTTAAGTAGATATGGAATGTGCGTTGGAGACCGAATGTTGTTCGGAGTCTCGGAATGGATCCGGGACATCACGAGGAGATCCGGAATTTTCCGGAGAATAAGATTCATATATTGGGGATCATTTTTTAAGTTAGGAAATGTTCCGGAGTATTTGTATGAGGATTCTAGAAGGTTTCGGAATGTTCCGGAAGGTTCTAGAAGATTTCTTGGAGTTTGCTTGAAAATCAAGATAGGGATCAAGGAGTCCTGGTGGGTCAAGACAAGGAGTCGTGGGGGAGGAGGACTCCTCCCCCCTCCCCAATCCGCCGGCCCTAGGAGGTGGGGAGTCCTACTAGGACTCCCCCTCCCCAGGCGCCCTCCCTCCTTTAAATAGAAAGGGGAGGCGCCACCCCTTGCCCCTCCTCTACAACACCCAATCTCCGCCGCCTCTCTCCTCCTCCTTTCTTCTGCACAGGCATAGGCGAAGTCCTGCAGAATTCTCTACTCCACCACCACCACCACGCCGTCGTGCTGCTGGGATTCCGTGGAGAAGATCTACTACCTCCGCTGCTCGCTGGAACGAGGAGAGGAAGGTCTGCTTCGACTCCGCACGTGTGACCGACTGCGGAAGCGCTGCCGGAACGCGGCACCGGAAGGATCGTCCACACGATCTTGAGATCGGCAAGTGATCGACTATATCAACCACGAGATCTAATCTCGTTAACGCTTTCGGATCTACGAGGGTTAGTTCCTATCTATCTCGTTGCACATGTCTAATAGATTAGATCTTGGCTTTTATCTAGATTAGATCTGGGTTTTGTTCATTCTTGCGGTAGAATTTTTTTGTTTTGTTCCTATCTATCTCGTTGCAATGGAGTGCTATGAGACCTCCAAAAAGTTCTTTAACTGTAAGATGGAAGAGGGAAGCTCCGTTAGCGAGCACGTGCTCACCATGTCTGGGTACGCAAACAAGCTCCAAGAGTTGGGAATATCGATTCCTAATGAGTTGGGGATTCACCGTATCCTCCAATCACTGCCACCAAGTTACAAGAACTTTGTGATGAACTACAACATGCACTGCATGAACAAGACGTTGCATGAACTGTCGTCCATGCTGAAAACTGCTGAAGTGGAGATCAAGAAGGAGCACCAAGTGTTGATGGTCAATAAGACCACCAATTTCAAGAGACAGGGCAAGCCTAAGAACAAGGGCAACTTGAAGAAGGACGGCAAGAAAGCTGCCGCACCTGCTAAGAAGCCCAAGGCTGGTCCTAAGCCTGAAACTGAGTGCTTCTACTGCAAGGGTGCTGGTCACTGGAAGCGTAACTGCCCCAAGTACCCGGCGGATCTGAAGAACGGCAACATCAAGAAGAAAGGTATATTTGATATATGTGTTATAGATGTGTATCTTACTAGTAATCGTAGTAGTGCCTGGGTATTTGATACTGGTTCGGTTGCTCATATTTGTAACTCGAAACAGGAGCTGCAGAATAAACGAAGACTGGCAAGAGACGAGGTGACGATGTACGTTAGAAATGGCTCCAAGGTTGATGTGATCGCCGTCGGCACGCTCCCTCTACATCTACCTTTGGGATTAGTTTTAAATTTGAATAATTGTTATTTGGTGCCTGCGTTAAGCATGAACATTATATCTGGATCCTGTTTATTGCGAGACGGTTACTCTTTTAAGTCCGAGAATAAAGGTTGTTCGATTTATATGAGTAATATCTTTTATGGTAATGCACCTGAGATGAATGGTTTATTCTTACTGAATCTCGATAGTAGTGATACACATGTGCACAACATAGATGCTAAACGAATAAAATTGAATGATAATTCTACATACATGTGGCACTGTCGTCTTGGTCACATTGGAGTGAAGCGTATGAAGAAACTCCATTCTGATGGACTTCTTGAATCACTTGATTTTGAATCACTTGAAAGATGCGAAGCATGTCTAATGGGAAAAATGACTAAGACTCCATTCTCTGGTACAATGGAGCGAGCTACAGACTTATTGGAAATAATACATACCGATGTGTGCGGTCCAATGAGTGTAGCATCGCGTGGTGGATATCGTTATGTTCTCACTTTCACGGATGACTTAAGTAGATATGGGTATGTCTACTTTATGAAACATAAATCCGAAACTTTCGAGAAGTTTAAGGAATTTCAAAGTGAAGTGGAAAATCATGGTAACAAGAAGATTAAGTTTCTGCGTTCTGACCGCGGAGGTGAATATCTGAGTTATGAGTTTGGCATGCATTTAAAGAAATGTGGAATACTTTCGCAGTTGACACCGCCGGGAACACCACAGCGAAATGGTGTGTCCGAACGTCGTAATCGAACTCTCTTAGATATGGTTCGGTCTATGATGTCTCTTACAGATTTACCGTTATCATTTTGGGGCTATGCATTAGAGACAGCCGCATTCACTTTAAATAGGGCACCATCTAAATCCGTTGAAATGACACCGTACGAATTATGGTTTGGTAAGAAACCTAAGTTGTCGTTCCTTAAAGTTTGGGGTTGCGAAGCATATGTAAAGAAGTTACAACCTGATAAGCTAGAACCCAAAGCGGAGAAATGCGTCTTCATAGGATACCCTAAAGAAACAATTGGGTATACCTTCTATCATAGATCCGAAGGCAAAGTTTTCGTTGCCAAGAATGGATCCTTTCTTGAGAAGGAGTTTCTCTCGAAGGAGATGACTGGAAGGAAAGTAGAACTCGATGAGGTTATTGAACCTTCTCTCGGATTTGAGAGTAGCGCAGCACCGGAAGATGTTTTTGTGCCGCCTGCACCAATTGGAGAGGAAGCTAATGATAATGATCATGAAACTTCAAATGAAGTTACTGCTGAACCTCGCCGGTCAACAAGGGTTCGTACCACTCCTGATTGGTATGACTCTGCCTTGAACGTCATGTTGGTGGACAACGATGATGACCCTGCGACGTATGAAGAAGCTATGGTGAGCCCAGATTCCGACAAATGGCTAGAAGCCATGAAATCCGAAATGGGATCCATGTACGAAAACCAAGTGTGGACTTTGGTGGACTTATCGGATGGCCGTAAGGCTGTCGAGAACAAATGGATTTTCAAGAGAAAAACAGATGCTGATGGTAATGTTACCATCTATAAAGCTCGACTTGTCGCGAAAGGGTTCCGACAAATTCAAGGAGTTGACTATGATGAGACATTCTCACCAGTAGCGAAGCTAAAGTATGTGAGGATTTTGTTAGCAATTGCTGCACATTTCGATTATGAGATTTGTCAGATGGATGTCAAAACGGCGTTCCTTAATGGTGACATTGAGGAAGAGTTGTATATGGTACAACCCAAGGGTTTTGTTGATCCTAAATATGCTGACAAGGTATGCAAACTTCAGCGCTCCATTTATGGACTGAAGCAAGCATCTCGGAGTTGGAATCAACGTTTTGATAAAGTAATCAAAAACTTTGGATTTATACAAACTTATGGAGAAGCTTGTATTTACAAGAAAGTGAGTGGGAGCTCTGTAGCATTCCTAGTACTATATGTAGATGACATATTGTTGATTGGGAATGATATAGAACTTCTTAATAGCGTCAAAACCTATTTGAATAATAGTTTTTCAATGAAGGATCTTGGCGAAGCGACATATATTCTAGGCATCAAGATTTATAGAGATAGATCAAGACGCCTCATAGCGCTTTCACAAAGTACATACTTAGACAAAGTTCTAAAGAAGTTTAGAATGGAAGATAGCAAGAAAGGGTTCGTGCCCATGTTGTCGGGTAAGACCTTGAGTAAAACTCAAAGTCCAGCTACGGCAGAAGATAGAGAGAAAATGAATAATATTCCCTATGCCTCGGCCATAGGTTCTATCATGTATGCCATGCTGTGTACAAGACCAGATATAGCACATGATGTTAGTTTGACTAGCAGATATCAAAGTGATCCTGGAATGGAGCACTAGACAGCGGTCAAGAATATCCTAAAGTACCTAAATAGGACTAAGGATATGGTTCTTTCTTATGGAGGTGATGAACAGCTTGTTATAAACGGTTACACCGATGCTAGTTGGAACACCGATCCGGATGACTCGAAGTCACAATCGGGATATGTATTTATTTTGAATGGTGCTGCAGTGAGCTGGAGGAGTGCAAAACAAAGCATTGTGGCGAAATCTTCAACTGAATCGGAATACATAGCTGCTTCGGAGGCTGCACAAGAAGCCGTATGGATGAAGAAATTCATTACTGAACTTGGCGTGGTTCCCAGTGTGTTGGACCCGATGGCCATCTACTGTGACAACACAGGTGCCATAGCGAATGCACAGGAGCCAAGGTCACATAGCAAGCTGAAGCACATCAAGCTACGTTTCCACGCTATTCGCGAGTATGTCCGAGATGGTGACATAAATATTTGCAAAGTACACACTGATCTGAATGTGGCAGATCCGTTGACTAAACCTCTCCCAAGGGCAAAGCATGACCAACACCAGAACGCCATGGGTGTTAGGTATATTACCATGTAATCTAGATTATTGACTCTAGTGCAAGTGGGAGACTGTTGGAGATATGCCCAAGAGGCAATAATAAAAGTGATTATTATTATATCTTTGTGTTTATGATGAATGTTTACATCCCATGCTATAATTGTATTATTAGGAAACACTAATACATGTGTGTTTTGTAAACATGTAAGAGTCCCTAGTAAGCCTCTTGTTAAACTAGCTTGTTGATTAATTAATGATCATGGTTTCCTGATCATGGACATTAGGATGTGATTAATAACAAGGTTGTATCATTAGGAGAATGATGTGATGGACACACACCCATAGTAAGCGTGGCATAAAGATCAAGTCATTAAGTTCGTATTGCTGAAAGCTTTCAAATACATAGTAACCTAATCCTTCGACCATGAGGTTATGTTAATCACCATCACCGGATGGGTACTTTGATGACATCAAACACCGCTCTGTAACTGGATGGTTATAAAGGTGTCATTGGGCATTCTGAAAGTATGTGTTGAAGCGCATGGACCGAGATTGGGATTTGTCCATCGATATGACGGATAGATATGCTCTGGGCCCTCTCGGTGGAATGTCATCTAATTAGCTTGCAAGCATGTGACTGGGTCACAAGGGATGACATATCATGGAACGAGTAAAGAGTACTTATCAGTGACGAGGTAGAACTAGGTATGGAGATACCGACGATCAAACCTCGGATAAGTATAGTATCGCGAGACAAAGGGAATTGGTTTCGTATGAAAATGGTTCAATCGATCATGAAGTCATCGTTGAGTATGTGGGAGCCATTATGGATCTCCAGGTCCCGTTGATGGTTATTGATAGGAGATGTGTCTCTGTCATGTCTACATATTCACGAACCGTAGGGTGACACACTTAAGGTTCGAAGTTGTTTTAAGTAGATATGGAATGTGCGTTGGAGACCGAATGTTGTTCGGAGTCTCGGAATGGATCCGGGACATCACGAGGAGATCCAGAATTGTCCGGAGAATAAGATTCATATATTGGGGATCATTTTCTAAGTTAGGAAATGTTCCGGAGTATTTGTATGAGGATTCTAGAAGGTTTCGGAATGTTCCGGAAGGTTCTAAAAGATTTCTTGGAGTTTGCTTGAAAATCAAGATAGGGATCAAGGAGTCCTGGTGGGTCAAGACAAGGAGTCCTCCTCCCCCCCTCCCCAATCCGCCGGCCCTAGGAGGTGGGGAGTCCTACTAGGACTCCCCCTCCCCAGGCGCCCTCCCTCCTTTAAATAGAAGGGGGAGGCGCCACCCCTTGCCCCTCCTCTACAACACCCAATCTCCGCCGCCTCTCTCCTCCTCCTTTCTTCTGCACGGGCATAGGCGAAGCCCTGCAGAATTCTCTACTCCACCACCACCACCACGCCGTCGTGCTGCTGGGATTCCGTAGAGAAGATATACTACCTCCGCTGCTCGCTGGAACGAGGAGAGGAAGGTCTGCTTCAACTCCGCACGTGTGACCGACTGCGGCAGCGCTGCCGGAACGCGGCGCCGGAAGGATCGTCCACACGATCTTGAGATCGACAAGTGATCGACTACATCAACCACGAGATCTAATCTCGTTAACGCTTTCGGATCTACGAGGGTTAGTTCCTATCTATCTCGTTGCACATGTCTAATAGATTAGATCTTGGCTTTTATCTAGATTAGATCTAGGTTTTGTTCGTTCTTGCGGTAGAATTTTTTTGTTTTCCATTCTACGAACCCATCAATTATTTCCATTCTGTCATTGTTTCGTCTTCTCAGTTAGTTCAGTTATCATTTCTTTCATTGCCTATTTCTTCATTGTATATTCACTATATTAGTATTCCATTCTCTTACTATCTTCATTTTATCTTCGTTGCTTCTTTCTTCATTCTCTTAGTTTTTTGTTCTATCTTCATTGCATCTTTCTTTTGTCTCCACTCAGTTTTTGCTCTATTAGTATTCAATTCATTGATTTATCCTTCTTCAGCCTCTCAGTGTTCAGCCTCTTAGTTCTCTTGCTCTCTTTGTGTATTATCTTTCTTCATTGTCTCAGCTTCTTATTGCTTTGGTTACTTTCCTAAGTATCTCAATATTTCATCAATTGTTTTGAGGAATTATAGCAGGATAGACTCCTACTGCTCTTAAATTAAAAAACGGGCATATGTTACAAGGGGCTAGAAGTTTCCGCCCCACGGCTCAAAAGAAATTTAAACTCTCACCTCACTTACAAAGGTTTTTTTGGTTTTAGCCAAGCCCCTAGTAAATCTATATCCGAAGCAAACTAGGCTAGCCTGCAATGAATATTCAGTTTCATTAGTTATTCTTGGGCGTGCTTCATACCGTATAATGTTCTTCTCGTGATCATTTTAAATTTCAGATGCTCTCTTTGTCTTTCAAAGTCTTCTTCTTTTTCAGGGTACAAAGAACTTAAAGATGGAACTTTTTGTCACACCTACCTGCTAAGTTTTTTCAGCAGCTGTTAGTCATAAGCATTGTTTATCCTTACTCGCATATTTCAGTTTTTATTTCTATCTGATTATTCTTACATTTGCTTTACATTCATTTGCTTCGTCCTGAAGTCGTTTTGCTTGCGAGTGGCTTCTTGTGCTAAGCTAATTCTTGCCCTGATTAGCACCGGACCACCATGCATCTGTCGTCGTTTGGTGAAGACATACACCGGTTACCTCCCTAGAGGCTTACATGGTAGTCAATTTAGAGGCAAAATCGAACATATTTGCAACATAGTTTCTCCTTATTTCATTATATCTTTACCTCTGGAAGTGCAATATCAGATGGGTAGCTATTGTCGAGATCTCGCAGCAGCGCCATGTACGAAAAGTTCTGCTTTGCACATGTGTTTTTAAAGTGTATTACATATCCATCCATTTTTGTCAATAGCAAATGCAAAATGAGACGGGGTCTTCGGGTGGAAAACCGGTTGAGGGACTTTTTTTGTCCTTGTTCTAATATTGTCTACTATTTTATACCATTCAATCAGCAGGGGCCCTATACGCATACACTGCAGACCTAAGGGTATCCATTGAACACATCTTCCCCTATATTTTTTGTTTTGTCAGTTTTTTGTTCCTGATTTTGTATTTTGATTAGCTAAAATCACACCTTTTAGTCTGTAGATCATAGGAAAATCAGAATGGATCTTACGTGGGACTCCAGTACTTCTTCAGCGCCAGGTACGTGACTCAGCAAAGCATGTTTGTCCATCTTTCTTTCTTGTTCCATCCTAAGACCTAATACTCCCTCTCTTCTATTTTTTTTTCTATTGTGGATCCGTCGATCTAGAGATCGCGAAGCATGGAGGCTCGCTATCGAGTTGATTTGGTGGTCTATGGCGAGCGGCGTGGTTTTGTTGCTGGAGAAGAAGATACACTTTTCTACACTGGGTGTTTTGTTCTTTTCACTTTTTCCGTACTTGGTGGGTGTTTGCCTTTGTGGGCTTCTCGTGGTCGTTTTGTACATTTCTGTCCTTGTTGGAGAATGTCCTGCTAAGTTTTTTCAGCAGCTGTTAGTCATAAGCATTGTTTATCCTTACTCACATATTTCAGTTTTTATTTCTATCTGATTATTCTCACATTTGCTTTACATGCATTTGCTTCGTCCTGAAGTCGTTTTGCTTGTGAGTGACTGCTTGTGCTAAGCTAATTCTTGCCCTGATTAGCACCGGGCCACCATGCACATGTCATCTTTTGGTGAAGACATACACCGGTTACCTCCTTGTAGAGGCTTAAATGGTAGTCAATTTAGAGGCAAAATCTAACATATTTGCAACATAGTTTATCCTTATTTCATTATATCTTTACCTCTAGAAGTGCAATATCAGATGGATAGCTATTGTCGAGATCTCCTCGCAGTATCGCCATGTACAAAAAGTTCTGCTTTGCACATGTGTTTTTAAAGTGTATTACATATCCATTCATTTTTTGTGAATAGCAAATGCAAAATGAAACGGGACTTTTTGTGTCTTTGTTCTAATTTTGTCTACTATTTTATACCATTCAATCAGCAGGGCTTCTATAGGCATACACTACAGACCTAAAGGTATCCATTGAATACATCTTCCCCTATATTTTTTGTTTTGTCAGTTTTTTGTTCTTGATTTTGTATCTTGATTAGCTAACATCACACCTTTTAGTCTGTAGATCATAGGGAAATCAGAATGGATCTTACGTGGGACTCCAGTACTTCTTGAGCGCCAGGTACGTGACTCAGCAAAGCATGTTTGTCCATCTTTCTTTCTTGTTCCATCATAAGGCCTGATCCTCCCTCTCTTCCATTTTATTTTTCTGTTGTGGATCCGTTGATCTAGAGATCGCTAAGCATGGAGGCTTGCTATCGAGTTGATTTGGTGGTCGATGGCGAGCGGCGTGGTTTTGTTGCTGGAAAACAAGATACACTTTTCTACACTGGGTGTTTTGTTCTTTTCACTTTTCCGTACTTGGTGGGTGTTTGCCTTTGTGGGCTTCTCGTGGTCGTTTTGTACATTTTTATCCTTGTTGGAGAATGTCAGTAAACTGGAGTAAAAATGTAGAACTCCACTCCAACACTGAACAAAGGGAAACTTGACTCAAAGTTGTTGGACTCATGGAATGAGAGGCCGAAAATGTGTATGTTCGGGAGTAAATGAAACAGACACTTATTTTTGAGTCTCCTCTCTTTTGATATTATGTGACAGCTGGCAACTTTTCATTGGGTTGAAAAAGTGTCTGTTTTTGAATTACAAAACAGTTAGCTGTCCAATAGACACTCCCAAAAGTTAACCCCACGTCCCGTGCAAATTTTCATTCTGGCAGAATATCACTACCCAATTATCTAATGAAGGGCCAAATTCCGTCAATTTAGAAACTCTAATTCCATCTCGGGATAGAAGAACGAACTCGATCGGCGGGCTGGCCAAATTGCACCAAATTAATCGTGGACTGCCGGAGAAGATGATCAGACTTACTTGACTGCGGGGAGAGCGGACCACGCAAGAACGGCCTGCTTTCGCACCGGGTAAGACGGCGATCTAGGGTACAACACAGCAGGCGCGCGGGGAGAAACGTTCTAGTGTACAATGTAGCAGGGGCAAACGACAAAGGTAGAAGAAGCCAGAGAAAGAAGCCGATTTGATGAGAGGAGGTGCCAGAGAGAGAAAGAGCATGGCGACGGCATGTTCTGGATGAAGGATTCCGCGTCTGGTAGGAGACACGATCTGAATTTTTTATTCCACTCCTCAATCACGGAATCAGATATCCTGTTTAGCCCTACGAGAGAGGATGGAGCGCAAACCTGGGTGTTTAAACGATCGCCATCAAGGGATATTAAAGACTTGCCGTGATCAACGTGACAATTTCTTTACGCAGAAAGATACGATCTATCGCTTTCCAAATTGGTTATTTTTTCTACCGAGTGGACCTCTGTCGAGGGAGATTGAACGGTGTTGATTCTCCTAATATTTGGTGGACATGTTTGAGGATGATTCGACGGTCTAGATTGATCTAATGTTTGATGTTTGAGGTGACCTACGATCACCAACTTTTAATAAAAATTACGAATTTTTAATAAAAAGTTATGTGCGTCAACTGTAGAGGCCGGTGTTTGATTCCACTTTTCGAAGAAAAATACTGCCTAAACCAAAAGATATGTGAATACCTATGGGAAGAGGTGAAACGCATAATAAACAACATGTCACGCAACGTGGGCAGTCAAAAAATCGTATTGGCTCCTACTGAAGGCTAAAGGTACATCTCATATCCACGTGTGAATTTCATTTAGTTCAATTACCCCTCCCCCAATACCGCGTCCGCCGCGGCCTTTTTTTTTTTGCCCATATGGAGGACGCCGGGTAGATGAAAATTTTGGGTGGGCGCGGGCTGTTAGTCGTGCCCCCACATATAAATTTTTTAAATATTTCAAATTCTTACAAATGTTTAAACATGTTTGTACAAAATTTAAAAACAAACAAAAAACTAAACTAGTGGCGGCCACAACCACGACCGCCCAGTCCAAGACGACAGTACATCGCCGCAACATAGTCATCGTCGTCGTAGTCGCTAGGCTCCTGCTTCGGTGGCGGCATGGCGCTGCAACCCTGGCCTGGATCGCCACTGCCGCCGCTCTAGCCCAAGCAGCCAGCCCCATCGTCGTCGTCCTCCAGGTCAATGAACAGGCCGAGGCGGCGCGCGCTTGGCCTGCTCGCGCCAATACTCAGCCGTGGAACGAGCCTCGGCGAACTCGTCCGTCGCTAGCGGCACGGCTTTGAAGGAGACGCGCGCGGCGACGCGCTGGCCCGGAAACTCCTCTAGATCCTCCTCGATCTTTAGTTGGAGGGCGGCCTCCTTGTACTCCGGCGGCGTCCAGTCCTTCTTCACCTGGCGCTGGGGCCTGGCGAGGCATAGGCGGCCATGGGAAGGCGAAGGCGCTCGGCGGTCCCTGATGACAACGCTACCCGAGCACTTCCGATGCTGCGGTGGCTGGCTCTCATCGTACTCGTCCTTCACCTGGGCGAGGGCCGCAGAGAAGCGCGGCGATGGAGACGACGTGGGGTAGGGGGAGTAGCGCAGCGACGAAGACCTCGGCGAGCAAGACGTCGAGGAGGAGCGGGCGGCCTGTCAGCGTGGCTCCTATGACTGGCCCGGATAGTGCGGCTACAGCTGCGGTGGAGGCATCGTCAGTGGCGGGTTATTGCCGCTGGCGATGTGGTCTAGGAGCCAGCCGAGCGTACTGCCTGGGGCGCTCCACCATCGAATCTGCCCTTCGATGTTCTCCTCGAGCGAGGGGTCGTCGCCGTCGTAGGCTGCGAGGCGCACCTGACGCTGGTTCACGAAAAACTCCTCCCACGCCTCGGTGTTGTCTGGATCCCAGGCGGGACTGTTCCCTGGCGTGCGGGCCCAGTAGTGCCGTTAGATCTCCATGGCACGCTCCTGAACTCGGGGGACCGGCGGGACGGGCAGGCCACCGACGCTAAGCCACCAGTGACTCAGGCAGCGCCTGTCCGGCGGCACTGGGTAGCCCGCTTCTCCCAGCGCATGAGCCTCGGATGCGGGCAGTGAGCGCCGCATGAAGTCGTTCGCGGCAGTGCCATCTACGGGGAACCTCTCCATGGTAGGCGCTCGGTGGTTGGAAAGAATGGGAGCTGGCGGGGAGGAGGGAATGCGTCGAAGAAGAGGAAGTAGGGGTTTTAAACACCAGGCGACCATTGTGTTGAAGTATGATCTAAATTCTATTAAGGAGGCTCCCCCGCGGTACGGATCGTTGAAGACCTAGGTTACCACGGCTATATATACCTCTTGTAAGCCGCTGGCTGAGAAAAGTCGCTATGAAATTTCCAGCGTTGTGTAAACACTCCCAGTTATAGTGAAGATTTGCTGGCTGGCGATCGTGGTTTTTCCCCTCTCTTTGTTGGAGAGGGTTTTCCACGTTAAATCTGTGTCCCCCTTGCTGCGATTTTATTTTCGTTCTTCGTTATTTGATTATCGCAAAGTTAACAAGTGGTATCAGAGCCCCAGGTTCTAATCTAGGATTTGCGACATGTCGTTATTGAAGTTCGATCTACCGTAGCTAGACTACTCCACAAGATTCTGCTTGTGGCAGGTGAAGATGCGGGCGATTCTCGCCCAAACTTTAGATCTGGGTGAAGCGCTGGAAGGATTCGGGAAAGATGATGCTAAGAGCTGATCTGACAAAGAGAAGCGGAAGGACCATAAGGCTTTGTCTATGATTCAACTTCATATGTCCAATAATATTTTGCAGGAAGTTTTGGCAGAGAAATCTACTGCTGCTCTTTGGCTGAAACTGGAATCGATCTACATGTCAAAGGATCTAACCAGTAAGATGCATGTGAAGATGAAGTTGTTCTCGCACGATTGCAGGAAGGTGGACCGGTAATGAATCACTTATCTCTTTTCAGAGAAATTATTTCTGATTTGCAATCTATGGAAGTAAAATATGATGATGAGGATCTAGCTCTATTACTCTTATGCTCGATGACTAGTTCTTATACACACTTTTGTGATACAATATTGTTGATCCATGATAAAATAACCCTTGATGAAGTACAAGAGGCCCTCAAACAGAGGGAAAAGATGAAAACTATGGTGCAGGCAGATGGGACATCATCCAAGGCTGAAGCTCTGCAGGTTCGTGGCAGGACCGAGCAGAGATCCAACAACTATGGCAACCGAGATAAGAGCAAAGAGGGCAGAAGTCGTTCGAAGTCCAAGGGAAAGGACAAGTTCTACAGGTATTGTAAGAAATCTAATCATGTTATTGATGATGGGTTCGTAGCATGGAAAACAAAAAAATTCTACCGCAAGAACGAACAAAACCCAGATCTAATCTAGATAAAAGCCAAGATCTAATCTATTAGACATGTGCAACGAGATAGATAGGAACTAACCCTCGTAGATCCAAAAGCGTTAACGAGATTAGATCTCGTGGTTGATGTAGTCGATCACTTGCCGATCTCAAGATCGTGTGGACGATCCTTCCGGCGTCGCGTTCCGGCAGCGCTTCCGCAGTCGGTCAAGTGGACGATCCTTCCGGCGCCGTGTTTCGGCAGCGCTTCCGCAGTCGGTCACACGTGCGGAGTCGAAGCAGACCTTCCTCTCCTCGTTCCAGCGAGCAGCGGAGGTAGTAGATCTTCTCCACGGAATCCCAGTAGCACGACGGCGTGGTGGTGGTGGTGGAGTAGAAAATTCTGCAGGGCTTCGCCTATGCCTGTGTAGAAGAAAGGAGGAGGAGAGAGGCGGCAGAGATTGGGAGTTATGGAGAGGAGAGGCAAGGGGTGGCACCTCCCCCTTCTATTTAAAGGAGGGAGGGCGCCTGGGGAGGGGGAGTCCTAGTAGGACTCCCCACCTCCTTGGGCCGGCGGGTTGGGGAGGGGGGAAGGAGTCCTCCCCCACGACTCCTTGTCTTGACCCACCAGGACTCCTTGATCCCTATCTTGATTTTCAAGCAAACTCCAAGAAATCTTCTAGAACCTTCCGGAACATTCCGAAACCTTCTAGAATCCTCATACAAATACTCCGGAACATTTCCTAACTCAGAAAATGATCCCCAATATATGAATCTCATTCCCCAGACAATTCCGGATCTCCTCGTGATGTCCCGGATCCAATCCGAGACTCCGAACAACCTTCGGTCTCCAACGCACATTCCATATCTACTTAAAACAACTTCGAACCTTAAGTGTGTCACCCTACGGTTCGTGAATATGTAGACATGACAGAGACACATCTCCTATCAATAACCATCAGCGGGACCTGGAGATCCATAATGGCTCCCACATACTCAATGATGACTTCGTGATTGATTGAACCATTTACATACGAACCCAATTCCCTTTGTCACGCGATACTATACTTATCCGAGGTTTGATCGTCAGCATCTCCATACCTAGTTCTACCTCGTTACCGATAAGTACTCTTTACTCGTTCCGTGATATGTCATCCCTTGTGACCCAGTCACATGCTTGCAAGCTAACTAGATGACATTCCACCGAGAGGGCCCAGAGCATATCTATCCGTCATATGGATGGAGAAATCCCAATCTTGGTCCATGCGCTTCAACACATACTTTCAGAATACCCAATGACAGCTTTATGACCACCCAGTTACGAAGCGGTGTTTGATGTCATCAAAGTAGCCATCCAGTGATGGTGATTAACACAACCTCATGGTCGAAGGATTAGGTTACTATGCATTTAAAAGCTTACAGCAATACGAACTTAATGACTTGATCTTATGCTACGCTTACTATGGGTGTGTGTCCATCACATCATTCTCCTAATGACATTACCTTGTTATTAATCACATCCTAATGTCCATGATCAGGAAACCATGATCATCAATTAATCAACAAGCTAGTTCAACAAGAGGCTTACTAGGGACTCTCTTATGTTTACAAAATACACATGTATTAGTGTTCCCTAATAATACAATTATAGCATGGGATGTAAACATTCATCATAAACACAAAGATATAATAATAATCACTTTTATTATTGCCTCTTGGGCATATCTCCAACAATTGATGATTGTTGGAAGCTGTAGAATAAGGAGAAAAGGAACGGGACTTACCAACCGAAAGATAAGGATCAAGGTACTAGTAAGGTTGTTGTTGTTTCTGGTGATAGTTCTGGCGGTGAATTTTTAGCCGTTTTTGCTGCTTGTGCTTCTCGTGGTGATGAATGGATACTTGATACTGCATGTTCGTTTCATATTTGTTGTAACAAAGATTAGTTCAGTTCATATGAGTCTGTGCAGACTGAAGATTTTGTACGTGTGGGAAATGACAACCCATGCCATATTGTCGGAGTTAGATCTGTTAAGATCAAGACACATGATGGTCTGACGCGTACGTTGAATGAGGTGAAGGACATACCAAGCATGGCTAGAAATTTGATCTCCCTGAGTACCATGGACGTTGATAGATATAAGTACGCCGATGGACGTAGATTGTTAAAGGTATCTAAAGGTTCTCTTATTCACATGATAGGTGATATGAATTCTGCTAAGTTATATGTTCTTAGAGGTAGCACTTTGTCTGGTATTGATGCTGCTGTTACTTCTAATGATTCTGATGACTGTGGTAAAACAAATCTGTGACATATGCGTCTTGGGCATATGAGCGAATATGGCATGGCAGAGTTGGTTAAGAGAGAGCTGATTGATGGTTGCAACTTGGGTAAGTTTGAGTTTTGTGAGCACTGCGTTTTTGGTAAGCATAAAAGAGTTAAATTCAATGCTTCCGTTTATACCACCAAAGGCATATTAGATTATGTGCATGCTGATGTATGGGGACCTTTCACGTAAGACTTCTATTGGTGGTGCTAATTATATGTTTACTGTTATTGATGACTACTCAAGAAAAGTGTGGCCATATTTTCTGAAACATAAATCTGATGTTTTTGATGCTTTTAAGAAATGGAAAGTTATGGTAGAAAAACAAACTGAAAAGAAGGTAAAGGTACTACGTACTGACAATGGTATGAAATTTTGTTCTAATGAGTTTGAGGAGTTTCGCAGTAATGATGGTATGATCACGCACCACACCATCCCTTACACTCCTCAGCAGAATGGTGTGGCTAAGCGCATGAACAGAACCATCATCTCGAGGGCTCGCTGTATGTTGTCCAATGCAGGTATGCATAGACGTTTCTGGCCTAAAGCAGCCAACACAACATGCTACCTCATCAACATGTAACCTTATATTCCACTTGAGAAGAAAACTCCCATTGAGGTATGGTCAGGTTCGCCTGCTGATTATTCATAGTTGAGAGTTTTTGGTTGCACTACTTATGCTCATGTTGATAATGGAAAGTTAGATCCTAGAGTTGTCAAGTACATATTCCTTGGTTATGGTTCAGGAGTTAAGGCATATAAACTATGGAATCCTGAAACTATAAAGATTTTTTTGAGTAGGAACGTTGTTTTCAATGAATCCGTTATGTATCATGACAGTTTGCCATCAGATTCCTCTCTTGTTGCTATTGGAGAGGAGGGAGTTAGTGTGCAGGTGAAGCACCTGCAGAAAACAGTTGATAACAATGATGTCGTTGATGATACTCATGAGGAAAATATTGATGATGATGTTGTTCAACACGGACCTACTGTTTTGCAGCAACCACATGAGTCGTTTAATTGAAGAGTGTAATCTTTCTCATTATGCTTTGAGTTGTGCTGAACAGGTGGAGCATGATACCGAACCTGCTACATACAATGAAGTTGTTGCATCCATTCACCGCGAGAAGTGGATTTCCGCTATGCAAGAAGAGATGCAATCTCTTGATAAGAATGTGATACGTCCAAAATGAATCTACTTTCCCGAACACTTTTGCTATTGTTTCTCCTCTAAACTTGTGTGAATTGGATGCAACTAACACGGACTGACGTTGTTTTCAGCAGAATTACCTTGGTGTCTAGTTTTTGTGCAGAAAATTAACTACCAGGAAAAATCCCAGAAAATATGCCAAAAATCCTATTTCACTAGAAGACTCATGGAGCCAGAATACGAGACGGAGTGGGGTTGGGGCCTGGCCACACCACCTGGCCATGCGGGCCAGGCCTACCCGTGCCAGGGGGTGGTCTAGCCGCCCCAGGCACCCCCTCGGTCTCCCCCTTCGCCTATAAGTTACCTTCTGATCTAAAAACTCAAGGGGGTTCGACGTTTTTTTAGAAAGAGTTCTGCTCCACCGCCACCACCAGATTCCGCGAATCAGCACCAAAAACTCCGTTCTGGCACCCTGCCGGGACAGGGAATTGGAGAAGATATTCGCCATCATCGCCACCATTGCTTCTCCATCGACCATCCATGTTTGCCCCATCTATGAGTGAGTAATCCCCCGCTGTAGGCTATGGGGATGGTAGGGATTGGATGAGATTGTTCATGTAATGGCATCGGATTGTTAGGGCATGGTGCCTAGTATCTTTTATTAGTGCTATTTGACTTTGTTGCGACTTGTTGTGCTTAATGCTTGTCACTAGGGCCCGAGTGCCATGATTTCAGATCTAAACAGGTTATTGATTCATTATGATAGTATTGTTTACGGTCTTACCTACAAGTTGTATGCACACGTTGTTGTTCGGAACCAATGGCCCTGAAGTGACAGCAATCGGGATAACCGGAGGGAATGGCTTTGATGTGAGGATCACATGTGTTCACGGAGTGTTAATGCTTTGCTCTGGTGCTCTATTAAAAGTAGCACCTTAATTACCAGTAGTTCCCTTGAGGCCCCGCTGCAAACGGGCTGGCAGGACAAAAGATGTTGTGCAAGTTCTCATTGCGAGCACGTATGACTACATATGGAACACATGCCTATGATTATCTAGTACTTGGATGCTTTATCTTATTTATCTGCAACTGCCCTATGTCTTGATTGCCATGTGAATTGTCTTGTCCATGCAACGCCTGTCCATCCATCCCTATGCCTACCACGCTTTAATCCTAATGTTTACTACAACTGTCACTACTGTTTTACTTTTACTACTGTTATTACTCTGCTGTTACTTTACTATTGCTACTACAAAACTATTGCTACTGATAAACTGCTGTGAGCAAGATTGTTTCCAGGTGCAGCTGAATTGACAACTCAGTTGTTAAGGCTCATAAATATTCTTTGGCTCCCCTTGTGTCGAATCAATAAATTGGGTTTCACTTCCCTCGAAAATACTGCGATACACACCCTATACTTGTGGGTCATCAAGACTATTTTCTGGCGCCGTTGCCGGGGAGCATAGCTTTATTTATCAAGTTCACTTGGAATCACTATTGTTTGCTGCTATCCGTCCATCATGGGTAAGTCTCGTGATGGCAAGGTTCCTATTTTACCATCCACTACAATAAGAGGTACGGTTTTGAACACCTCTATTGCTCTTGATTCACCATCTGTTACGAGTAAGCTCGTTACACCACCACATACACATGCTACACACGATGCTACTACTGCTGAATCTGAAACTTCTGATACTTATGATGCTGCTTCTACTATGCTTGATAAGAGTGGTTCATTAGGTCCTTTCCTAGATGCTACGATTGCTAGAACTATAGCTGGAAATACTGAAACTCCTAATGAAGACACTACTACACCTGTCAGTCCACCTGAGTCTACAGAGAGCTATGATATGAGAGGCGTACTATAAAACCCAAATTTTCTCCTAATGCTAAGTTTGTTGCATCTCCCATAAACATTAAAGATAAGGATTATGATTTCTCTCTTGATCTATCTTACATAACTATTGTTGAGAAAGAACCTTTTTGTGGGACTAAGAATGAGAGTGCGGTAGCACATATGACTGAGCTTTCTACCATGAGTGGCTTATTTTCTGATGATATTAAGATGCACACTTACTTTGTTGCTAATTTTTCCCCCTTTTCACTGAAAGGAGAAGCTAAAACTTGGTTCGATAATTTACCTCCTAGATCTATTGATAGCCCTGATTGCTTGATTAGTACTTTCCTGCAGAAATATTTTCCTCCTAGTGCTAGACATGCTATTTTGCAGGAACTTTTTGATTTTAAATAGGGAGAAAAATAGATATTTCCTAAATCATGGGCAAGGTTTTGTGCTTTGATTCATGCACAGGCTGGATGCCCATTACCAAAGAATGCGCTTCTTGATATATTTTATAATGGACTAACTGAAGAATCTAGGACATACCTGGATAGTTGTGCTAATTGTGTTTTTAGGAATAGGACTCCCAAGGAAGATGGGGAATTAATGGCTAAAATAAGCAAGAACTATGAAGATTGGACTCCTCCTGAACCAGTTATACCTGAGACAACTATACCTGAACCAACTATACCTGAACCAACTATTCATGTGCCTATACCAATATCAAAGAAGAGGGGAGTTATTGAACAAAATAATGAAGTGATGAGGGAAGCTAAGAAATGTCTTAAGGAGAAGGGTATTAAAGCTGAACACGTGAAGAATCTACCTCCTATAGAAGAATTATGTAAGCCTATCCCCCACTCATCCATTATTGAGGTACACTCCCTCCAACACTTTGATGAAGGTGATATTCCTTACTCTAAACCTCATGATCAATGCTTAGAAGAATTCGATATTTTTATTGTTAAGCAAGATAATTTCAATAAAAGGGTGCAAAATCATTTAATGGAGAACTCTAGAGCTATTGTTGAGTTAAAAGACGTTGTGGAAAGAACCTCTAATGATGTTAAAATGCTTGTTAAACATTTTCAAATGGTTCAAACTCAAATAGATCAACTTATTAAAGTGCAAAAAGACTTGCTAGTTAATGCTGCTAAAGAAAAACATGCTTATGAAATTAGAACTAGAAGTGGTGCTGCTACCCAGGATCCTCTATATCCTGAGGGGCATCCTAAAAGAATTGAGCAGGATTCTCAACAAGCTGAAAATAGTGGTGCTTCTCCTAAGAAAAGAAAGAAGAAACGTAAAACTATTCTACAATCTCCTGAACCTGCTATAGATCCTAATAGTATATCTGTCTCTGATGCTGAAACTAAAAGTGGTAACGAGGAAAATGATGCTCCTGATAAAGAAAAAGTTGAAGAAGAACCTGAGAAGTACACTAAGAATACTAAATACACTAAAGAAGATTTTATTGCTAAGAAACATGGTAGTGAAAGAGAGCCTTGGGTCCAAAAACCTATGCCTTTCCCTCATAAAAAACACAAGTCAAAAGAAGATGAACACTATAATAAATTTTGTGAGTGGATGAAACCTTTATTTTTGCAAATTCTTTTGACTGATGCTATTAAATTGCCTCCTTACTCAAAGTATATGAAGGATATTGTCTCTAATAAAAGGAAGATCCCTAATGAAGAAATTTCTACTTTGCTTGCTAATTATTCCTTTAATGGTAAGGTTCTAAAGAAACTTGGAGACCCAAGGGTTCCAACTATCACGTGCTCTATTAAGAATAGTTATGTTATAACTACTTTATGTGATTTGGGAGCAGGAGTTAGTGTTATGCCTTTTTCTTTCTACAAGATACTTCAACTGGAAAAACTAATACCAACTGATATATCTTTGCAAATGGCTGATAAATCTACTACTGTTTCTGTTGGTATATGTGAGGATGTACTTGTCCAAGTGGCTCATAATTGCTTGATATTAACTGATTTTGTTGTGCGTGAAATGCCTGAAGATGATAATATGTCTATTATTCCTAGGAGACCTTTTCTTAATACTACAAGAGCTGTTATTAATTGTAACCAAGGAAAGGTGACTTTTAATGTTAATGACAAGGAACATACTGTCTATTTACCTAAGAAGATTGATAGGATTTATGGTTTGAATTCAATTGAACATGTTGAGGGCATTCAAGTTGGAGAAATATATTGTCCCATACCAAGAGAAAAATTTGAAACCATTATGATTGGGACCATTGCTATCAAGGTTGAGGTAACATAGTAATTAGTGAAATACAAAATTTTGCTTCATATAAAATTGTTTTGGTAACAAGACCTGATCAACCTTGTTAACAAAAGGATTTCATGGAACAAAACAATGTTTTCACCATGATTATCTTCGCTTACTTTTACTTTTTCCATTTTAGTTTTTGCTTTCGCTTAGTTTACTTTTCTTTTTGCTAGTTGCTTGCATTTTTAGAGTGTCTTAGAACTTCTGAAGTCTTTGCTTTGTTTTGCTTTTGCATCATTCCAGAAATCTTTTTCTGTCAGAAAATCATTCATTTATACCTGAAAATTTCCCAAAAATAAAGTTTCTCGAAAATTCTAGAAAATTCATATTAAATTTTTACGTGAAAAAGGGGCAGAGAAGTGCCTAGAAGGTACCAGGGGGGGCCACCAGGCAGGCACACCACCTGGTGGCGCAGCCTGCCCAGGGGCGCGCCTGGCCATGGTGTGGGCCACCCCTGGCCCTCCACTCACTCTCTCACTTGCCACTACTCTCTCTCCCCCGAGAAAACACCAGTTCATTGCTCGAAATCGCGTTCTTGTTGTTCTTTCCCTCGATTTTTCGATCTCCTTGCTCAGCCCATCTTTGCTGCTAAAATTTGGAGCATTTGTTCTCCGGTATGTGACTCCTCCGCTTGTCCAAGTAGATTCGTGTTTAGTGGTTTATATCTTGAGTATTTTTCTGCTGTAGGTGATAGGTTTTGAGAGCTTGTAAGCTTGTTCATTGCTTAGAGATATAGTTTTGATGCATGTTTAGGCCTCTTACAAGTCCCTATGAGTAGCACCCTTCATTATTTATTCACTTTGCAATCACTTGTGTAATGGATGTTTAAATTTCAGAATATAAGATGAATGAGTATCAACTAAACCAACATGAACTGAGGGTGCCTGAGGTTATGAAGGTTCGCCGAGAGGAGGAAGTTTTTCCTTCCATCTATCCATGCTTCGAATTCATGAGGGTTGCAGGAATTTTCCAGGACTTCCATACTTTGGTTGCTAATGCAGGATTGGAGCACTTTGTGCAGGATGAACCTTGTCAATTTGTGAAACTAACCATGTCTGTAGTACAGGACTTTCAATTCAGTTACTCTTTGCCTAACGCCATGGTCCACTACAAAATTTACAATATAGTTGTCGACCTTTCTCTCGATGACTTTTGTGCAACTATTAAGATACCTCAGTGGGGATCACGTGGAAGGATTAAAGAGCGACCTGCACCAGTCATGGACTTGTACGCAGAGATTTGCCAAGGGAGCATTTTCTCGAAGGAGAGCTAGAAAATCTGTAACATTCATCTCCCTTCTATTCGCTACTTTGCTTACTTTATTGCCAAGTCTGTTCTTGTTAGGAAAACTGCCAACAAGTTATCCTCGTATGATCTAGCATTCATCTCAGCTGCTTTAAAACGAGATAGGACTTATAACTTGGGTGCATTGATATCTTTCCGTCTTGCTGCTAACCGCGAGAAAGGTGGAATTTGTGGAGGCCTCGTTGCCTCTCGTTTATTAGCTCTGCATGGTTTAGTGCCTCATCATTTAGACCTATAGTTTCCCATAGAGAGGCTTGACATTAATTCCATGATACATCATAAATTTGTTTCTTCTTGGGCTAATTTGAGTGAGTTGTCTTATGAAATAACCTTTCTCAAAGCTGGTTGGAGAAGGAGTAAGTCCGAGCGATTTGTTCTCTTGCCTACACCTATTTTGTTTAACCTTGATACCAGGGTAGGATGGTCACTCACTGAGGAGGAGCTTGATACGTACCTGGGAGAGCTTTCCCAACAGGAGCAGGATACTAGAAGGGAGGTCACAGATGATTCGGTCCAGCCCTCGAATGAGGGGGAGTCTTCATATCAGTAGCCTATCTATGATTGGGGAGCCTCTTCTTCTTCTCAAGGGCCTTACCACGATCATTCTTACAATGATCCTCCTGCTTGGAACCCTTACTCGCATTTGGATTGATACCCACTCAGGCCAAAAGCCTAAGCTTGGGGGGGGGGGGTACACCGACATCACACTCATCTCCATATCATGTTTCGTCGGTACTTTGTATACCCATGCTTCGTTCTCTTTTTAGTTTTCGTTCTTTCTTTGTTTTTGCTTTCTAAAACACAAAAAGACCAAAAATATTTCTGTTGTTTCTCTTGGTTTGCTTATTTTTCTTTTTGCCTTGGTTTGCTTCTTCCGTTTGGTTTTGTTTCGATTATTCGAAAACCCAAAAAGATTTTGCTTTGCCTGTTCTTACTTTTTGCTCTTGCCTTTAAAACTCAAAACACCAAAAATATTTGTTGTTCTTCTTTGGTTTTGTGAAATTTGTTGCAGGGTTCAGCAGTCCTCAGTGGAGTTTAGTTTTCATGTTATTATTCAAGCCACACAAGTGAAGGGCAATAATGAGGATTAATGACAGCTTGAGGTGTGGTAAGAGGCTGGTAACAAACTCTATTTGTTTTCATTTTTGTACATATACTCATCATTGTGGGAATGCTTAGTCTGTTTATGTAGGGTGTATGTTATTTATGGATGCTTAGTAGTTCTTGCTTTCTTACGATTAGCTCCAACTTGCTAATAGTTTGTAGCATGTTATATGAATGTTTGCTTGCATTGCTCTATTCATAAATTGGTATGACTCTGTGGTATCCTCCTCTGAATGTTTCACTTGAATTGACTTGGCACATGCTCACGCATGCATATGACTGAATTAATCAGTTAAGCCTCGATGAATTATTTTGCCTCAGGGGTCTTGTATCTTTCATGCCTTGATTAGTCATGTTTTGTTGCAAGCATGATTATGACAGTTATTGCTCTCTCGTTTGTCGCTCCCTCTCTATTGCTAGCCTTCACTTGTGCTGAGTATAAGCTTTACTCGTGCATCCAACTCCCCAAAACCAATATTGCCAAAGTGTCCACCATATCTACCTATTAGCATCATTTGCTATTCCGAGCATATTAAAGTATGCCTTGTTTTCTTCCAAATAAAATGTTTGCTTGTTATGAGACAGTTAGTTAGTAAAGCTCTCACGAACTTGATGGCACACTTTATTTCCCGCACTTAAAAAACCTGAACCATTGTGACTGTCCATGAAAGTTATATGCTTGCAAATTATAGGCTGGGGATTAGTAGAACCGTGCTGTCATGGGGAACGCTTTCAACACCTGTAAATATATACCCAGTTGATATCATGCTCTTTTGTTTGCGGATGTCGTCGGTGTGAAATAAAAGGGGAGCTTGTAAGTCCATGGAGTTATGTATGTGTGTTAGAGAAACGCCTGGGCCGCTGGTCTAATCCATGCTGTCATGGTGGAAACCTGCAGCGTAACCATAATGAGCTGTCTATGAAGCATTCTTCTTATAAAAAAAGAGTCAGATATTGAGAAAAAAAAGAGAAAAATAAAAAATATATATATGAAAAGAGGAAAGAGAGAAAAAAGCACCATATTCCCATGGTAAATAAGAAGATTGCTGAGATGCTCGTTATTTGCTTGCCTTGTCATTTTGATATGGGGATTCTTCTGTATCATCAGACAAGGGGTACCCGTTGGCGGTTCTTTATGATACACACGTATTTACTATGACAAAAACTTACCGGTAACTAAAGTTGAGTAGCATGAGGAGCGGCCCTCATACTCAAGGGACATGAGATTTCCAGTTTATAGTCTGTCAAGCATATAACTCAGATTGGACCTCACTTTCACCGTAAGCATACTAAATATGCTTATGATAGGGGCAATGAGAGCTCAAAGTTAACGAGTACCATACTTTCAGCATTTGGAAGCCTTTCAAACTTTTCAAAACCTTTTTCGATTTCCTTGTTAAGTCTCCACACATTTTTTGAGCACTTTCTTGAGAGCATGATAATCATTCTTAGTATAATGTGCTTGTCTCAAAACTTGATTAATTGTGTTATGATTTTGATGCTTGTATCTTTGATATCTTTACTTCTAGTCTTCACCTGAACTTCGGAGGTGCCTTGGCATTCACAATCAAAGGCAAGCGAGATACCACTCTATCATACATTGTTATAAGCACTGCAATGTTGCTTATGTTTGTATTTCATGCTACTTATTATTTTGAGTTGGAATCTCTTCATAGCTTGCAATGACTATTAAGTAAACTTAGTAGCATACTCTTTATTATGAATTGCCTAAGTAGTTGATCACATGCTGAGAATATATACATCATATGAAGCAATTGTGTTCGTGAAAGTTCTTTTATCGCACTCAGTATTCAACTGAATTGCTTGAGGACAAGCAATAAGCTAAGCTTGGGGGAGTTGATACGTCCAAAACGTATCTACTTTCCCGAACACTTTTGCTATTGTTTCTCCTTTAAACTTGTGTGAATTGGATGCAACTAACACGGACTGACACTGTTTTCAGCAGAATTACCTTGGTGTCTAGTTTTTGTGCAGAAAATCAACTATCAGGAAAAATCCCGGAAAATATGCCAAAAATCCTATTTCACTAGAAGACTCATGGAGCCAGAATACGAGACGGAGTGGGGCTAGGGCCTAGCCACACCACCTGGCCACGCGGGCCAGGCCTGGCCACACCAGGGGGTGGTCTGGCCGCCCTAGGCACCCCCTCGGTCTCCCCCTTCGCCTATAAGTTACCTTCTGACCTAAAAACTCAGGAGGGTTTGACGTTTTTCTAGAAAGAGTTCCACTCCACTGCCACCACCAGATTCCGCGAATCAGCACCAGAAACTCCGTTCTGGCACCCTACCGGGATGGGGAATTGGAGGAGATCATCGCCACCATCGCTTCTCCATCGACCATCCATGTTTCCCCCATCTATGAGTGAGTAATCCCCCGCTATAGGCTATGGGGATGGTAGGTATTGGATGAGATTATTCATGTAATGGCATCGGATTGTTAGGGCATGGTGCCTAGTATCTTTTATTAGTGCTATTTGACTGTGTTGCGACTTGTTGTGCTTAATGCTTGTCACTAGGGCCCGAGTGCCATGATTTCAGATCTTAACATGTTATTGATTCATTATGATAGTATTTTTTATGGTCTTACCTTCAAGTTGTATACACACGTTGTTGTCCGGAACCAATGGCCCCGAAGTGACAACAATCGGGATAACCGGAGGGAATGGCTTTGATGTGAGGATCACATGTGTTCACGGAGTATTAATGCTTTGCTATGGTGCTCTATTAAAAGGAGAACCTTAATTTCTAGTAGTTCCCTTGAGGCCCCGCTGCAAACGGGCTGGCAGGACAAAAGATGTTGTGCAAGTTCTCATTGCGAGCACGTATGACTATATATGGAACACATGTCTATGATTATCTAGTACTTGGATGCTTTATCTTATTTATCTACAACTGCCCTATCTCTTGATTGCCATGTGAATTGTCTTGTCCATGCAACGCCCGTCCATCCATCCCTATGCCTACCGCGCTTTAATCCTACCGTTTACTGCTACTGTCACTACTGTTTTACTTTTACTACTGCTATTACTCTGCTGTTACTTTACTATTGCTACTACAAAACTGTTGCTACTGATAAACTGTTGTGAGCAAGATTGTTTCCAGGTGCAGCTGAATTGACAACTCAGTTGTTAAGGCTTATAAATATTCTTTGGCTCCCCTTGTGTCGAATCAATAAATTGGGTTTCACTTCCCTCGAAAATACTGCGATACACCCCCTATACTTGTGGGTCATCAGAATGGCACATGGGAAGTTGTGCACTTGCCTAAACAGAAGAAGGTTGTCTGCTGTAAGTGGATATACAAGAGAAAGGAAGGTTTGTCTCCTAATGAGCCTCCAAGGTTTAAGGTAAGGTTAGTAGCAAAAGGTTTTAGCTAGATTCCAAGTATATATTATAATGATGTTTTCTCTCCGGTTGTGAAGCATAGCTCTATTCGTACTTCCTTTGGTATTGTTGCCATGCATGATCTTGAGCTTGAGCAGCTAGATGTAAAGACTGCTTTTCTGCATGGTGAACTAGAGGAGGAGATTTACATGGACCAACCTGAAGGGTTCATAGTTTCTGGAAAAGAGGAGTTTGTGTGCAAATTGAAGAGATCGCTTTATGGTTTGAAGCAATCTCCAAGACAGTGGTATAAAAGGTTTGATTCATTTATGATCTCATAAGGTTTTAAGAGGTCTCAGTTTGATAACTGTGTTTACATTAATTTTGTTGATGGATCACCTATATACTTGCTGTTATATGTTGATGATATGTTAATTGCTGCCAAGAGCATGAAAGAAATCACTACTTTGAAGGCACACCTAAGTAGTGAATTTGAGATGAAAGATCTTGGTGTTGCTAAGAAAGTCCTAGGTATAGAAATTAAATGGGACAAAAAATCTAGGTTGCTATTTCTTAGTCATCAAAGTTACATTGAGAAAGTTCTCCAATGTTTTAATATGCATGATGCAAAGTCAATTAGTACTCATGTTTCTCCTCACTTTAAATTGTCAGTATTGCAATGTCCTAGTTCTGATGAAGATATTGAGTGCATGTCTCGAGTTTCTTATTCTAGTGATGTTGGTTCCTTGATGTATGCCATGGTTTGTTCTCGCCCTAATTTATCATACGCTATGAGTTTGGTGAGTTGTTACATGGCTATCCTGGTAAAGAATATTGGAAATTTGTTCAGTGGATTTTCAGGTACCTCTGTGGCACATCGAATGCTTGCTTGAAGTTTGGCAAGACTGGTGAGGGTCTCGTAGGCTATGTGGATTCAGATTTTGCTGCCGACTTGGATAAGAGAAGGTCCCTCGCAGGTTATGTGTTCACGATAGGTGGATGTGTCGTGAGTTGGAAGGCAACGCTGCAACCAGTTGTTGCTCTATCTACAATCAAAGCAGAATATATGGTTGTTGCTGAAGCTTGCAAAGAGTCTGTTTGGTTGAAAGGTTTGTATGCTGAGCTTTGTCAGGATGATTCTTGCATTAACATGTTCTATGATAGTCAAAGTGCTATTTACCTTACTAAGGATCAGATGTTCCATGAGAGAACAAGGCACATCGATATCAAGTACCATTATGTCTGTGATGTTGTTGCACAAGGTACGCTGAAGGTATGCAAAATAAGCACTCATGATAATACTGCTGATATGATGACAAAGCATGTTTCTGTTGCTAAGTTTGAGCTATGATCAAGCTTAGTTGGTATAACTACTTAGCCCAAGTGGTTGTTGGCGCCGAAAGCGTTTTCTTTATTTGTTCAGGGAGATGATTGTTGTTGATGCTATAAGAAGGAATTTGTCTTAAGGTGGAGTTTGTTGAAGTATGATCCAAATTCTATTAAGGAGGCTAACTTCTGACGGAGCGGAGCGAGGCCTGTCGCCAGGAGGCTTGGGCTGAAGCGGAAGGACCTGGGCAAGGGCCGCAGAGAAGCGCGGCGATGGAGACGGCGTGGGGTAGGGAGTAGCACGGCGACGAAGACCTCGGCGAGCAAGACGTCGAGGAGGAGCGGGCGGCCTGTCAGCGCGGCTCCTACGGCTGGCCCGGATAGTGTGGCTACGGCTGCGGTGGAGGCATCATCAGCGGCGGGTTGTTGCCCCTGGCGATGTGGTCCAGGAGCCAGGCGAGCGTACTGCCTGGGGCGCTCCACCATCGAATCTGCCCTTTGATGTTGTTCTCCTCGAGCGGGGGCCGTCGCCGTCGTAGGCTGCGAGGCGCACCTGACGCTGGTTCATGAAAAAACTCCTCCCACGCCTCGGTGTTGTCTGGATCCCAGGCGGGACCGTTCCCCGGCGTGAGGGCCCAGTAGTGCCGTTAGATCTCCGCGGCACGCTCCTGACCTCAGGGGACCGGCGGGACAGGCAGGCCACCGGCGCTAAGCCACCAGTGACTCGGGCAGCGCCTGTCCGGCGGCACTGGGTAGCCCGCTTCTCCCAGCGCATAAGCCTCGGATGCGCGCAGGGAGCGCCGCATGAAGTCGTTCGTGACAGTGCCATCTACGGGGAACCTCTCCATGGTAGGCGCTCGGCGGTTGGAAAGAATGGGAGGAAGCGGGGAGGAGGGAATGCGTCGAAGAAGTGGAAGTAGGGGTTTTTAACACTAGGCGACCATTGTGTTGAAGTATGATCCAAATTCTATTAAGGAGGCTCCCCCGCGGTACGGATCGTTGAAGACCTAGGTTACCACCGCTATATATACCTCTTGTAAGCCGTCGGCTGAGAAAAGTTGCATCTGAATCTCCGGCGTTGTGTAAACACTCCCCGTTATAGTAAAGATTTGCTGGTTGGCGTCCGTGGTTTTTTCCCTCTCTTTGTTGGAGAGGGTTTTCCACGTTAAATATGTATTCCCCTTGCTGCGATTTTATTTTCGTCCTTTGTTATTTGATTGTCGCAAAGCTAACACATTGAATGCGGGCGGGGCGCGGCAGGCGAGGAGGAAGGCGTGGCGGACGGGACGCATCGGTTGCTCGCCTGCAAAAGGTTTATCGGCACGGCAGCGCCATTACTGGGGGCGTGGAAGGCCAGGAGGAAGACGGACCGAGCTTAGGCGGCCGCTGACGCTGATAGGGTAGCCCGCGATGACGGTCAGTTCGCGTGCCTTCTTCTCCGCTCCTTCCCATCAGAAACGCGGCATCCGACACCCCGCTAGCCTCTCCGTGGATTGGGTTCGTCCTGAGAACGCTAGATAACAAAACAGGCTACACCGGTACATAATAAACAGGCCGCACAGGCGTGAATCCGAGCACCGGCACCCTGATAGGCCTTTAGGGGGCTTTAGGCTCCGAGTGGAGATGCTCTAGAATCCCTTGAAATATGTAAAATTCTATTTAAATATATCTTGTATCGAAAGTCCGATATCGGGTACCTCTAGAACTATATTTCCCATACCAATCGGTTGACCAATATAGCACTAGTGACGGATGACTACTTTTGTGCATGATCTTCGGTAGACTCGGCATGGTCATGAGCTCTCATTCCAAAATCGTATCATGATGGCATTTTGCGGCACGGCCGCACGTATATGTACATAAATATTTAAGTGGGTGTCCTTTCTCTTTTCTGTAATATCTGACTAAATGCGGTGTTGGAAAGACATGTTGTACTAAAGAACGAAACGTGGGGTCACCTGGTTGAGAAAGAAGGCGCCGTCGGAGGAGAAGCAGGACGGGGCGGCGCGCCGATCACAGATCTGGCGAGGTTGTGTCTCAGGACGCGCGGCGGCGGAGAGGAGCTTGCAGGTAGGAGAAGCTCGTCGGCGCCCGGGACAAGCGACCGCGTGGGGCAGGCAACATGTAGAGAGAGGGGCGCTCTGGCTATTGGCAAGGCGGAGGCGCTTTAGACGTCGGACGCCGACGGGGCAGGGGAAAGCTACTGCTGAGGACTGGCAGAGCCGTGCGCAGCATCGTGATGCGCGGTGAAAAAAAAGTACCGGAGAAGAAGATAGGACCGCATGTCACGTTGGGTCCACGCATACCCGCGACTACCGTACCGGGCGATGGGAACGTATTATCCCCAGGGAGGGTATCATTTTCCTTTTTCTTTTCTGGAACATCTGACTAAATGCGGTGTTGGAAAGACACTAAAGAACGAAACAGTAGAGTTAATAACAAGAGTCTCTAATACTCCCTCCCTTCAGTAATAGACATTCTAGATATTTTAAAATAGACTGCATACATCCTAAAATGATGAACCTATAAACTAAAACATGTCTACGTACTTGCATCTTAAAAAAAGTTTAAATGTCTTTATATTAGTGAACGGAGAGAGTAACAGAGACACATACTGGCATAAGGTCGTCGCAGCTACCAAAACTGTGCACAGAGCCCTGCTGTTTCAGTTGTGTTGTTTCTTCTGAAACGACGACCCTGCTGGCTCAGCTGTCTCTTCCTAATTTTGCACAATTTTTCTTCCGCTAGCTGCCTGCGATTGGCGAATGGAGCCCACGACCATTACAGTTTTATTAAAGAACACCCTTTTAGAACAACTAATCACTGAAGGAGTAAAATACTACGTAGTTTTTATTGCCTCTTGGAAGAATCCATCTTTGTACTAGTAACAGATTAGTTTTCGAAAATGCAGCATAAGTAGTAGTACTGCACGTCTATTTTGCTCCTCGAAAAGAAGAAACAAATCGAATTATTATTGACAGAACTATTTCAAAGCTCCTGATAATGATTGGATTAGGCGAAGAGAATAATCGAACATGAATGGCCTGAATATCCTACGACACCGACCGACAGGCGGGCCACAACCTAGACGCGCCGGCCGAATCCACCCTGTCGGTCAGGCCGGCACGTTGGTCGTTGAGCCCAACCTTGATTGAGTTCCCGCGGAAAACAATACGCACCTAGCTACACCTGGCGCCCCCTCTTCGCCTTGAGGGAGAAAGCTCATTGCCATGGCAGAGAGGCGAGGAAGTGGTAACCCTCCATAACGAATTTCAGAGCGAGAGAGAGGAAGCTGAAGAGCGGCCAGCAGCTGTTCGTCTGATTCTTTGCCCCCTGTGCGCGGGCCTCGTCACCGCTCGCGTCTTCTGTGGCGGAGCCGGCGCTGTGAGCATTTTTCGATCTCGGAGCAAAGAGGAAGAAGCAGACAAACAGGATGGAGGAAGAGCCGAATCGGAGGAGGCTGTATCGAGTCTGGAGAGGAAGCAATGTACGTTCTTATATACCCTGCATGATCATCTTCTTCTTGCCTCTTTGGTCACATACTTTTCTTTCGAGGTTGCTTTTTTTTTCTTTCGAGGTTGCTTTGGTTTCATACTTAAGCATTTAAGCAACTCTTGCTCACAATCCTCGTCAAGTTTCAGTGTTCCTTTTTGGAAGAAAAAAATGATTAATTTATTTTGTATCGTTTGCTTGAATTCTGCCAAAACAAAATGTTAGTGATTGATCCTTTTTTTTTTGTCTAATTGATTTCGAAATCTAGAGCAATGACCGGTCACTTGTATGTGTATGAGAGGAGAGGAGAGGAGAGGACCTTGCATAGATTTTTGTTGGCCATGAGTGCGTTTGAAGAAGGTTTTCCGTGACAGGTTAAAGAGGGTTTCTAGCAACTGACATATGGACGCCATACCTCAAGGAATGGTCATTCTGTTTTGTCAGCACACTTTGCTTAGCTGCTAGCCATGAGACTTGTTTGCACTTGATTCCAAATGCAACTGACAGCAACTAATAATACCCCAAAACAATTTCAGAAATTCCTCTGCGGCGGGCGCCTAATCTTCGGCCCGGACGCGGGCTCCCTCTTCCTGTCCACAGCTCTAATCGCAGGCCCTTTGGTAGGCCTGTGCTGCCAGTGCATCACGAAGATCAACTCCAGCGCTTCGGATCAGAAGAACAATAATGTCCTTGGACTGCCGGTCCTCGTCGGCACGGTTCTTCTCGGCCTAGCGGTACGTGAGTGCTTTTTTTTTTTTTGACTGAAGAAAATGTGTCGCAGGAAGGACAGCTGCTGATTCTTCTCCTGTTTCCCCGCTGCAGGATTTGGCATTCCTGTTCCTGACGTCGAGCAGAGACCCCGGGATCGTGCCGAGGAACACGCGGCCGCCCGAGTGCGGCGTGGAGGAGCAGGTCATGGACATGACGACGCCGTCGACCGAGTGGGTGAACGCGGCGAGCCCCCACCTCCAGGTGCCCCGCACCAAGGACGTGCTCGTCAACGGCTGCACGGTGAAGGTCAAGTACTGCGACACGTGCCTGCTGTACCGCCCGCCCCGGACGTCGCACTGCTCCATCTGCAACAACTGCGTCCAGAAGTTCGACCACCACTGCCCCTGGGTCGGCCAGTGCATCGGCCTGGTCAGTCGCCCACTTTCCTTCGCCAAATGTCATGGGCTCCCCAGCCAGAGATTCTGAGAGTTTTCTACTCTGCCTATTCGCAGAGAAACTACCGCTTCTTCTTCCTATTCATCTCCACGTCCACGTTCCTCTGCATCTACGTCTTCGCGCTGTCCTGGCTGAACATCGCCGCCGAGAGGGAGCAGTACGGAGGCTCAATGCTGAAATCCATGGGCGGCGAGGTGCTGTCCGTGGTCCTGATCGTGTACACCTTCGTGTCGGTGTGGTTCGTCGGCGGGCTCACCATGTTCCACAGCTACCTCATGAGCACCAACCAGACCACCTACGAGAACTTCAGGTACAGGTACGACAAGAAGGAGAACCCCTTCAACAGGGGCGCGCTCGCCAACGTCGCCGAGGTCTTCTTCACGCGGATGCCGCCGTCGCTCAACCGTTTCCGCTCGTGGGTGTCCGAGGACGAGGACGCCTACGGCGCCGGCGCCGGTGCGGTGTACTCTCCAATGAGCGGCGGCGTCGATCTGGAGATGGGGCGCAAGGGCGTGCACTACAGCGCCGGCGGCCTTCCGGCGATCCTGCAGGGTATGGATTACAGCGAGATGGAGAAGATGGAGGGCGCCGGCGTGCACGTCAAGGACCGGCAAGCGGCGCCGGACCTGTTCATGATCTCCGCTGTCCGGCAGAATGACGTGGGTTGCGGAGGAGGAGATCCTAGTCCGGCAGTTGTACACGACCAAGATGCGGAGAGGACGCTAGTGAGCTCCAGTACAAATTCGGAACAGTGATCCGCTTTGTTTTAATTTGTTCGTGCGATGAGGCGTACACGGGGCGATCCAATCAGTAGGCGCAGTTCCGAGAAAAACGACTTTTGATCTCACCTGCCACGCGTGTCGGGTGTGTCCCGTGCAACTCTTTTTTTTTTCCTCACTTTGAACTGTAATTTTTCCGTGCAAGGCTGCAGTGACATACGATGATTCAGTAATTATGTTTAGTTTATTTTGCTACAACTAATCAGATAGACTATGTTTAGTTTATTTTGCTACAACTATAATCAGATAAATATAACGAGAATAGTATATACTATACCCGTGCGCTGCAACGGGTTAAGAGTCTAACATATAAGAGGATCTCCACTCACAATCCTGGGAGGGCCTCCCCAGCCGATTTATTCATCCAGACAATAAAAATTTGCCCAATCATGTTTTCAAGCGCCAGTTTTCACCAGATTCGGCCCAAATTACATCTGAGGTTCCCAGGCCGAACCTGTGGCGCCGGGTGTGTCCTCGGAACACCGGACTAAGCGTAATCCGCGGGACATAAAAAACCAAGCTGGTGGGCCCGCCCTGTCAGCGTCTGAACCCAGTCATCCTCATCTCGTCGCCTCGGCTCCCGTGACGGACCACCAAGCAACGACCATCTTTCCACTCGCCCACGCGTCGTCGTAATGGCGCGCCACCGCCCGCCCACCTTCCCGTCGTTTTCCCTTTTCCCGCCCTCGCCGCTACACCCCTCGTGCCCTCGTCACCCTTTCCTCTTTTGGCTATAAATGTCGACCGCTCTCGTCGGCTCTAGAGCACACACTCTCACCCCCCCATTGCCCAACCCACAAGCTCCTGTTTCGGCGACGAGAATAAGATCTCGGCGACAGCAATGGTGGAGCACTACCTCGGTGATCCGGTGGCGGCAAACGGTTTCGGCCACCGCTCTTTGCAGCCATGGGAGGCCTGTCTCCTCCACAACATCGACTACCCGGCGTCGCCGGACTTCCGTTGTCCGCCGACCTGGAGACTCAGCGCAGACGACATGCCCGTTCCGTCGGTGCCGGAGGGTGCCGACATGGTCGACAAGATCCAGGAAGTCATCGCCACCATGGAGGACCCCGAGCTCACCGAGGACCCGGGCAACCTCGCCTACTGGGGGCAGTTCTTCATCGAACTACGGGAGCAACGGCTCGCGTCCCATGAGAGTAGAGGCCCATCGCCGGCGCGCAACAACGCCACAGGACGACGACGGTGGTGAAGCGCGCTCGGCCGCACACTCGTCGCGGTCCTCGAGCACATCAATGCCGGGAACAACCTGCGGCTGGGCTATCCTCCCCACTCGTCTCCGTCGTTCATCCGGTGGCATGGGGCATCCTCCTGCATGCCGAGAAGGATGGTCGGCTCGTCGTCGTCTTCGGCCTAGGCATTGTGGTTGTCCCGCTCAGTGCCCTCGTCGCGGTAGACGGTGGCGCTCCGGCCGGTGAAGAGGGAGCCATAGTCCCTCACGCATGCATTCCCGCGGCCTTGAGCGCCGAGAGGTGTCACCGCCGAGAGGCCACATGTGCCTCTTTAGGCCGACGAAAGAGCCCGGCGTGAGCATATCAAGGGTCACCGACCTGGCAGAGTGGGTCCTCCCCGTCGACGAGGAGGAGTTCCTCCTGAAAATTGTGATGGAAAAATCGTTAAACGACGTCCCACAGATGAGGGGACCCAACGGGTGCGCTTGGTCTAGGTAGGACTGGGAGCGTGAGGAAGCCGAGCGTGTTCGCCGTCTGCATCTGCAGGCCGAGCACGTGGCCGCGCGCGTTGCTCGGCCGGAGCACACCTATCAAGGAACGCCGCTCGTCGTCGTCGATGACGACGATGAAAACGAGGTCGGGCCCTCCTCGCAGCCGTGGCAGTCCGGCGATGCCGGCCAAGGCAACTCCCGACCATTGCAGCGGCGACGACGATGGCACTCAGGACACTGACTACACCGTCTTCTACCGCAACTTTGGCATGTGATCGGCGCACCATCGGCATCGTCTAGTTTCTACTGTTTTTTGATGTATTTTTTAAGTTTTTCTTAGCCCACTGCAGTTAAAAATCGGGTATATGTCCGAATTTGACATAAATTGCACGAACTCGTCTATATTTTAATGCAATCGTCTTAATTAGACTAAGTTTCCTCGTGTTTTATCAAAATTTGGCCAAAGCTGAGAACTTGATATGTGATCGCGACTGGAAATCAGCCGTTCCGAGATTGAATGCTTCATACTTCCGGCCCTAAATAACACCGGATTTGAATCTGAAAATGCGGAACGAGTAGAGATGTTCTAAGCATCCAATAGTCTAGGAAGAGTAGAGATGTTCTAGGCATCCAATAGTCATAGGAAAAAAATGGCCAGTAATAGTTAGAGATGGTACATACTGCGGCCGTATTAGGAATTTAGGATAAGGCGTTACTCCCACCGACAACATGGACCCGCATGCGAGCACTCCCGAACTGATCCCCTTCTGCATTTCCTGTGGCTCTCTTCGCTCGTGTTTCTCCTCTGCTCGAGTGGTGTTGCGTGTGTGATTGCCACAGAAGAAACCGATAACATCCAGCTTTGTATGCGTGGCATACGTAGCTAGCTAGCATCTTGGAAAATCATTCAGCCATGTTGATGTAGCGTTTTAGATACTCATGTACTCCCTCCGTTCCGAAATATAAGATGTTTTAGCTTGTGTATCGAATGTATCTTTTAGTGTATAAGTTCGTAAAAATTCGAAGTGAACCTATACATAAAATGTGTCTAGATACATTCGGTTTACAAAGCCAGAATGTCTTATATTTTCGAACGGAGGGAGTATCCATCAATCTGTGGCAGTATCGACCGAGATCTGCGACTAACAAGTGCCAAGGCGGGGAGTCACCTCGGCACTGGTGGCCGCGGGCGCGGACGCGCTTAGCGCCATCACCCCATTGTAACACCCTCGAATCGGCCATATGCAAGTTTTAGCGCTTCCCGCCAAACCCGCATAGAAACGATTCAAGGACGCCCACCAGGCACTTTCGTGCGGGTGGAAAACGAAGTAATACCATTACACAACAGTCCTCGATGGGACCCACAGAACAGATAGATATACATCACGACTTCAAGAGTTAAGAATACAGATATACACTACAAAGATCCAAATCACCTTGAAAACGATACAACATCCGAATACGGATAAGATGCAAATGGGGCTAAGAGCCCTGAAGAATAACCAATGACGTCCATAACCCTGCCCAGGCCAAGCCGGAAGGGTAACCCTGCTAACGACGTCGATCTCAAACCTGCTAAAACAAAAGGGGTGCCGAGAAAGGGCAAAGAAAAAAGAGGAGCGTCAGTACTGAGGCCAGTACACGGCAAGGCTAGAATTCAGCGGCTCTCGCCTACATAGGTATGGTGGGCTGAAGCGGCAGCGCAGCGGCACTAAACAACCTATAGAGACTCGATACAACTGGCGGTTATCAGAGAGGGATAAGAAAAACCTATTCGGATCCAACCTGAAGCTAACACCAAACAAACCCATCCTGGTATTTCCCCCCTCGAGACCAAACGAGGAAGTCGGACCAAGGAACTCACACAGTTGGCAATTTTACTCATTCCATTATAGTTGAAGCACTTACTAGTCAGATATATAGCTTGCGTCATCATGAAACATAAGTAGTGGGCAGTTTTAATTAACCATTCTGTGGTAATTGGAACATTTACTAGTCAAATATAATTGTCCTGAGAAATCCCAAAACCCAGCAATTACTGGCGCTTTTATTACATTCAATTGGAGTTGCAATACTTACTAGGCAGATATATCAAAACACGATACGACCAAGGTTCACCAGTTGTTGGCATTTTTATTATCCATTCCATTGTAGTGAAGCTGAATTAGTAGTCACATATTAAGTCAAATTTATAGCACTACTTTAGTTATGCTTGTCTATGATCGAGATACTGTGCTCCAAGTCGTCCATAACCGCGGACACGGCTTTCAGAAAGTTTTACCCTGCAGGGGTGCACAAATAGCAACACACACTCGATCAACCTCAGAAAAACCAACTCAAAACCCAACGAGGCATTCACGACAAAGCGATCACATGATTCATAAAATATTTCAGGGGGCCACCCCACTAAGCTACCCGTAACGAAGTTGGCCGGCTTTGGACGGACCCAGGGTTTGTGTGGACGGCTGTAAACGACTGGGAACCCGAAAGTGTGACTGGGTTTGTCAATACAGCGAAAACGTGTCACGATCCTAAACAGTACAGGTGCTCCACGCACAATCGTAAATAAAGCAGTAAAGCATGGCATAAGTATAGGATAGTAATAAGCCCCAAACTAGTTTGTGGCCCCAAAAAATAGAAATGAATCAAGCTCTGGCTCAGGGGGGTCCATAAGGCCTCCCGGATGTGGATAGTGCAAAAAATCAAGGAACAGGTATCAAGTACTCGGGGTCCTACGGGACACAAGTGAGCGTGGAAGAACCAAATAACATCTATTGTCCACCGATGCCTCTGCATTAGTTATATCTATCATTTTAATAGTTATATTTAAAGTCATGATCACCTCCACCAATAAGCATCTCCACCATAAACATCTGCCAGCATACCAACAACTGTGGTACTCGACAACACGAGATCGCACCTGCGCAAGCAACTACGACTCGCGAGGCCAGCTATCTACCAAACACAGGTAATAGGAGGTGTGCAAGGCAATATAGAGGCTGCACGGGATATAACTGGTGCACGGAAACTAAAGCATCGCGACACGGATAGCAATAGATCAACAGGAGGAAATAAAGACTATAAATGCAAGATAGGTAGAAAGGGGGAGAATGCTCGCCTGGGAAACACTGCCGATGGATCATATCCGGAGAACTTGTCGATACTCGCATCAACTCATCGGCCTAATCCGCGAAGAAGCAAACACTAGAACAAACACCGGATGCACTATTTAATACTACGGCAAAAGATTCGACATGATTATGATATGATGCAGATGCGGTGTAATTAGGCAGTATTAAGCGGAATCGGGGTCCTGACAATTAATTAAATGGTTCCAGTTATTTAACAGCCCCGCAATTTAAATGTTGTCTTATCAAGGCAAAACATGGCATTGGTTCGCTACTCAAATTTAAATGGAGGCGCTAATAGACAGGAATAACCCGCATATGCACTCCATATTTACTTATGAGGTGAATCGGCATAATGCCCCCAACCCACATGATATGCATGCGAGATGAACAATTAATATGCGACAGTTGATAAATGTCATATTATAAAAATAGAGGCTTAGGGTCACACATCTGGGTTCGGAAGATCTTGAGTTTCGGGGGTTCGGGGTCCGGTCTCAGGGTTTGACAGGAACGGTGAGGTCGGTCTCGGACAACAGAAGGAGAGCTTGGCGTTCTGGGAAGAAGGACTTGGTTTGGCGATAGAGGGCGCACCAGACTCGCCCTGGTCGGTGTCGATCTTGTCGGGTCCTCGTATCGGGTCGGTCTTGGCGTTCGGGAAGAAGAACTTGGCGTCCTCCGATTTCATGTCGACATGCCCGTCGTCCTCGATGGAGAACTCGGTGTATCCGTGTCTGCGACCTTGGCGTCCGGGTTCTCGGGCATCGCAGCCAGGAAGGAGAACTTGTCGCCACCGTGGTCTTCGGGTCCAGGGAGGGGAACATGTCGTTCCGAGGAAGAGACCTTGGCGTGCCGAGGGGTCCGGCGGGGTTCAGACTTCGGACTCCGGGAGGAAGATCTTGGCGTCCGCGTCGGAGGTTCTTCGGATTCGCATCTATGGGTTCCAACTCGATAGTCGGTGGCCGAACTTGAATTGCGCCGAGGCTCATGAAGTGACATCGTGCTCGCCACAATTTGCCGATTTGTCTTCATACGCCAGTGTCGAACCCGGGTTTGGCGCGAGTACGGTCTTCGGAATAACTTCCACCATTACGCTGATCCTCTCTTTGTTCCGGCGAGTGCCTTGGTTTGCTCCACACCAGGGACCGGGCAACAACTCTGAGAGGCTCACAACTGTTAGGGATATATGCACACAGACAGAGCTCATGAACACGTGCGGCCACCAGCAAGCAGGCGAGGGGCGGTTCCGGGCACAGCAGGCGACCTCGGCTGGCGCAGGGTCGAGGCCCAGCGAGAGGGGCTTGAGAGACGGCCTGGCGCGCGGGGCGGAGCTCGGCGGTACGGAGGAAGCGCGACTAGGGAGGAAGACGATGGTGACGGCGATGCGAGGAAGACGAGCTCGGGGCGGCGATGTACGGCACCCGGGGACGGATCAAGGGAGGGCCCAAGCCTGGTGGCGGGGACACGCAGGGCACCTGCATGGCGGTGGCCGGAGGCGGGCCTGCAGGGCGGCGACCTGAGCGGGAGGAGGGACCATAGGGAGGCGTGGTGCCAGGCTCCGGCGAGGGCGGCTCGACGGTGGCGGCCTGGGTGGGGCGAGGCAGAGCTTGGTGCAGTCGGTGGCCAAGACGGCAGAGGGGCGAGGCGGTACAGAGGAAGCGGAGGCGCGGCCAGCAGGGGAAAAACCCGGGGCGGCGGCGGCGCTCGGAGGTTGCGGCAGGGAGAGGCACACGGAGACGCGCCGGCGTGGCCGGCGGCTAGAGGAAGAGCCAGGCGACGGGATGCAGAGAGGAGACGTGGTTGGCGATGGAGGAAAACAGAGGAGGCGGCGGGGATCGGGGCGGGATTAGGGGCGGTGAGGGAGAAGAGAGAGAGAGATGCAGGGCGTGCGACGCGAGGGGAACGGGGTGGTGGGGCCGTGGTCACGCGGGGCGACAGGGGATCCCGTGCAGGGGTGGTTCGGGCGCTAGCGTGTGGGTGGGTGGCGATGTGGTGGGCCCGGGAGCGGGCAGGTGGAGGCGGGAGGCTCAGGTGGCGTCGGGGAGTGCTCCCAGGTGGGGCTGGGGACGTGTGCGGTCAGGAGGCGAGTGGGGCCCACAGGCGGTAGGTGGAGAACTGGGAAGTGGGCCAGGCGGTACACGGCAGGTGGAGGGAGGCGCGTCTACGCGCGTGACTGCGTGAGGCGTGCGGTTGGGTCAGGTGGGGGTTAGAGTAGATGGGGATTAGGGTTTTCAGTTAGATCTGGTTTAGTCTAGGGTTTTGGGTTTGGGCCGGACCTGTTGGGTAGTAGGTAGCCTGGCCTACGGGCTGGGCTGCCTCCCGGTATAACAAAATAAATTTGAGTATTTATTTTATTTTATTTTATTTTAAACAGCCTTTTGTAAATGGTTTTCAGACAAAATAAAATACCCGGAAGAGGCCCGGTGTTTTGATTTGAAATAAAGGCGGGGTATTTAGAAAACAAAATAGGCTTTTCGAGAAATAGTTTCAGACAAACATATGCATGATGACATGACGATGCTCAAATGCAATGTGGCATGATGACATGAGCATGCGGTCATGATGATGCAATGCACAAAAACACAGCGATTTTCTAGTAGTGGTTTTAGCGGGATGCCACACCCATGCACCGTTGGTTGTCCTAGTACGGCGACGGGTGGTGATGGACGCCATGGCCCATGGGCCATTATTCTGCATTTCTTCTCGTGTCGGGAGGAGCAGCGATGCTAGAAGTCTGTGGGAGTTCAGACGAGATACCGTGTGATATTTCATATGAGGATGCCGTGCCTGACCTCACCGGCAGGGTTCCTCTAGACGGAGAAAGGAATGCCCCAGCCGGACGAATATCGCGACTCCTTTTCTGTGCTGGCGCGTACCTTCCGGCATCACTCGCTCTGCAGATTGCAGTTGTTCATAGGGTGAGGACCTCTCTGGCGCTCCGTATTCATCTGTAGGGGTGAGGCCCTCTCTTCTCTTTCCACCCGCCGCCGGAGCTCTTCAACACTCAGCCGTCTAAGCTCTGGAAGCTCTAATATGTATCCAAAATCATGTTAGCTTCGTGACAAGTAAATAACGAAGAACGAAAATAAAATCGTAGCAAGGAGGACACAGATTTAACGTGGAAAACTCTCTCCAACAAAGAAAATAAAAAACCACAGGCGTTAGTCAGCAGAACTTCACTATACGGGGAGTGTTTACACAACGCCGAGGATTTCACAGAAGCAACTCATCCCAACCGGCGGCTTACAAGAGGTATATATAATGGTGGTAACCTAGGTCATCAACGATCAGTACCGCGAGGGGCTGTCGGCCCAAGCCTCCCGGCGACGGTCCTCGCTCCGCTCCGTCAGAAGTTAGCCTCCTTAATATAATTTGGATCATACTTCAATAAACTCCACCTTGATACAAATTCCTTCTTTTAGTAACAACAACAATCATCTCCCTGAACAAACAAAGAAAACACTTTCGATGCTAACAACTGATGTCTACGCACTTCTATTCTTGTAGACAGTTGTTGGGCCTCCAAGTGCAGAGGTTTGTAGAACAGAAGCAAGTTTTCCCTTAAGTGGATCACCCAAGGTTTATCGAACTCAGGGAGGAAGTGGTCAAAGGTATCCCCTCTCAAACAACCCTGCAATCAAGATACAAGAAGTCTCTTGTGTCCCCAACACACCCAATACACTTGTCAGGTGTATAGGTGCACTAGTTCGGCGAAGAGATAGTGAAATACAAGTGGTATAGATAATTATAAGTGGTAACGGTGATATAAGATAGCTTGATGGCGTGAAAAAGACTAAAGGTAAACTGAAATAAAGATGGAAGCAAGCAAACATGTAACAGATCTAAATGCAAACGGTGTGTCAATGCTTAGAAACAAGGCCTAGGGATCATACTTTCACTAGTGAACACTCTCATACAAATATCTTCTCTTTTTTGATACTACTCTTAACTACTCTCTGGTTGGACACTCTAATCGATGGTAGGGCTATAACATCACACCTCAAAGTAAGCCTTTCCCATCTAGAAAACCCCACATTGTAACCTTGAGTACAGATGAGTCCAACAAACACCACAATTTCATAAAGACATCCAACTCCAAATATAACTCATAACAAGTATTTGTAATCTCTAGCCTAAGTGCCACCATGCTGAGCACGCTGTCACTTTCACACACATGGGGAGAGCAGAGATCTATTAAAGCACTTGAGTAGCAAGGTAGATCTATCGATTACAAGCTCATGATCACAATATGATCATGCATAGAGAGAGATGAACACATAGCTACCGGTAGAACCCTTAGCCTCGAGAGAGAACTACTCCCTCATCATCATGGGAATCAACAATGGTGATGGATATGGTGGTGGAGATCTATGGAGATGGCTCCAGGGGCACTTCCCTGTCCCGGCAGGGTGCCGGAACAGAGACTTTCTGTCCCCCAAATCTCCCCTTCGGTTGCGGCGGTGCTGCGGAACTTTTCGTGGCTGGAGGCTTGATTATTCAGGGTTTATGCATCGGGAGGCTTCTTATAGGTGAAGATGCAAGGTCGGTGGAGGCCAGAGGGGCCCACACCACCTGGTGCCGCGGCCAGGGCTAGCCCGCGCCGCCACATGGTGTGGCCAGGCCCTGGCCCTCCTCCATCTCGTATTATGGCTCCGTGAGTCTTCCGGTAAAATATTAACTTTGGCTTTTGTCCTGTCCAATTCCGAGAATATTCATTTTCTGACTTTCTGGAACCAAAACCAGCAGAAAATAGGCAACTGGCATTGTGGCTCTTGTTAATAGGTTAGTCCAAGAAATCATATGAAAAGTACTCCAAAGTGTGGACAAAACATAAGAAAGTAGATAAACCAAGCATGGAACATCAAAAATTATAGATACATTTGCAATGTATCAACATGCCCAAGCTTAACTCATGCTCTTCCTCGAGTAGGTAAGTGATAAAAAGAAAGAATAATTTTTGAGGTGACATGCACCATCATAAACTTGATCAAAGTATTTGTAAAACATTCAAAGCTGGGATCATAGTACTTCAATCATAGCATGAAAGACAAAGTTCTAGCAATAAGACAAAGAAACTATGTTGCAACATGAAAAGGCTCAAACAAAAGATTCATGAATAACAATACTTTGCAAGACGTTTGTTTGTTTCACATAAAGAAAACATAGCATAATAGTATTCAGCTTGTCCTTCAATAGAGTAGCAAATATAAATGCATAGGACACCTTCAAAGTTCATAAGATTGACTAGATACAATAGTTTAAAACAAGCAATATCAAAGTATGCATCAATCAACTAGTCTTGGGACAATGCACATAGAACTAAGAATGGCCACTATGCTCACAAAGTAAGTGCACAAAGATAGAAGGTGGAGACTCAATGTAATGGTGGAAGAAAGGCCTTTGTAAAAGGAAGTAGGGATTCAAGTCTCATAAAGAGCTTCCAAAAATTATGATACTTATAGCTTTCAGCTCTCATTGCCCCTATCATAAGCATCTTGAAGTGATTAAGGTTAAAGTGAACAAACTATGGTGTACATGCTTGACGAAGTATAAGTCAGAAATCGTATGTCCCTTGTATACGAGGGCCGCTCCTCATGCTACTCAAGTTTAGTCACCGGTAAGTTCTTGTCATCGTAAGTACATGTGTATCATAGAGCCAACGGGGTACCCCTTGCCCGATGATACGGAAGAATCCCCATATCAAAATGACAAGGCAAGCAGACAACGAGCACCTCATCATTCTTCTTATTTACCATGGGAATATGGTGCTTTTTTAACTCTTTCCTCTTTTCATAGTATCTCTTTTTTTTCTTTTCTTTTTTTTTTCTCAATATAGGACTCTCTTTTTTATAAGAAGAATGCTTCATAGATAGCTCATTATGGTTACGCTGCAGGTTTCCACCATGTCAGCATGGCTTAGACCAGCGGCCCAGGCGTTTCTCTAACACATATACATAACTCCATGGACTTACAAGCTCTCCTTTCATTTCACACCGACGACATCCATATACAAAAGAGCATGATATCAATTAGGTACAAGTACCAAGTGCAATGTTAAAAGCGTTCCCCATGAAAGCATGGTTCTGCTAATTCCCGACAAATGAGTGCAAGCATATACAACATAGAAGACACAATGGTTGAAGTTTATTAATGGCAAGTAAAGTAAAGTGTGCCATCAAGTTCGTGAGAGCTTTAATCACTAGTTTTCTCATAACAAGTGGAAGGTAAACAAAAGCATGAATGTACTTGGAATAGCATAAGCTAGTAGGTAGGTATGGTGGAATCTTTGGAATAACTTGGTTTAGGGAGTTGGATGCATGAGTGAAACTCATACTTTGTTGTGGAGGCTAGCAAAAGACTGGGAGCGACAAACTAAGAGAGCAATAATGGCCATAATCATGCAGAGCGACAAAACATCATTGATCAAAGCATAAAGTGATACTACAAGTTAAAACTAAAGGATCATAAAGGCTATGGTGACTTTGGATAGTCATAACATAGTGTGAGCATGCGCCAAGTCAACCCAAATAAAGCATCAAAAGAGAATATCACTATACTATGCTTTAATATGCTAAAACAACGCATAATTCATCCAAGGCACATTAAGCAATGTCAATTGTTTATAACAAGTCATGCTACAGCAAAGAATACTAAGAATAAATTCAAAACAATATCAAGCATGGCATGACAAAGCATAGGCCACAGTCAAAAACGAGCTCTTTTTACCACATAAGTATGAACTTTCCTACTCTTTTCCAAACCAAACCAAACTATTTGCAAACCAATGTATGAAAGAGGGGGTCCAACCAATTTATTCAGCAAACTAAGCAAACCAAGGCAAATGAAAACCAAAACGAAAACGAAAAAGAAGACGCTCCAAGAAAAACACAACTGTGCATGAAACAATAAAAAAGAAGCGTTTGGAAGAAACCTGGAATTTTTATTGATAAAGAAGGGCATGCCTTGGGCATCCCCAAGCTTTGACGCTTGTACTTCTTGTATATTTCTTGGGGTGACACGCGTGGCATCCCCAAGCTTGAGCTTTAGTCCATCCTTCATCTCATTAATCATTCCTTCCATACACCTGGAATTTTTCCTTCATACAAAACTTCACACAATCTTTATTAGCAACATTAGTGCACTCAAGATAAATAATTCTTAAGGTTCAGTTATAACACCAAATAAAATTCCACTAGAACACTAGGTACTGTAGCACTTCCCTCAAAAATCTCAATTCCCCAAAAGAACTCAAGAAGTAACCAACAAGAAGCAAATGCAGAAAATGGCAGAAATCTGTCAAAACAGACCAGCAGGTAAAGACAAAAAATTTCGAAGACCTTCTGTTGCTCAAATTAAAAAGTGTTGAACTAACGAAAGTTATATAACAACCTGGGGCAGAAGCAAAAAAATTTACAGCTCAATCCGACATACAGAGCTCTCTCACGAAGTTTTACGGTTAAACACAAAAATCTGTTTCGGGACAGCAACTTTCCCAATCATTACTTCACCTCATTAGAGGTTACTCTTGGCACAAAAAGCAAATAAAAAGGATATGGAGAGGTTATTACAGAGGTAATAACTTCCAAGACTCATCTAAAACTTTTGGGTTATCTCCCAATAAGTACTTTTCTTTAACGCCTTTAAGTTAGGCTTGATAGTTTGAGAAGATGCTCACATAAGAAATATGAATTGAAGTAAAAGAGAGCATCAAGAAGCAAATTCAAAACACATTTAAGTCTAACCCACTTCCTATGCATAGGAATCTTGTAAAGAAACAAGTCATGAAAGCACAAAGCAACAAGCATAGTAAAGCAAAAAAGTGTAACTTCAAGACTTTCAACATAAAGAGGGGAAACTTAACATTGTTGAGGTACATAAGTCCATGTTTCTCTCTCTCTCATAATAACTTTCAGTAGCATCATGAATAAAATTAACAATATAAGTATCACATAAAACATTTCTTATCATGAGCCACATGCATAAAAGAATTAATACTCCCCATATAAGCATAGTCATTCTTATCAATCATAGTGGGAGTAAATTCAATGAAATAGCTATCATTATTATTCTCATCACCATAATCATCAAATATAGGAGGCATATTGTAATCATAATTAGTTTTCTCCTCAATACTAGGTGGACTGAAAATATCATATTCATCATTGTAATCATCATAAATTGGAGGTTTGGTATCATCAAAGTAATTTTTCTCCTCCATGCTTCGGGGACTAAAAAGATCATCGTCATAAAAACAAGATTCCCCAAGCTTAGAATTTTCCATAGCATTAGCAATAATGGTGTCCAAAGAATTCATACTAACAACATTGCTATTAGCATGCAAATAAAGTTCCATAGGTTTTTTAATTTTCTCTTCAAACACTTCATGTCCTAACTCAAGGTAAATACTATAAAGCTCTCTATTTTTTCCCATTAAGCCTAACTAGTGAAAACAAGAAACAAAAAGACACAATTGCAGAATCTAAAGGAAATAACTTTGAGCACTCACACCGGAGGATGTCAGTACCTTTTACCTTACCTCCCCGGCAACGGCGCTAGAAAATAGCTTGATGTCTACGCACTTCTATTCTTATAGACAGTTGTTGGGCCTCCAAGTGCAGAGGTTTGTAGAACAACAACAAGTTTTCCCTTAAGTGGATCACCCAAGGTTTATCGAACTCAGGGAGGAAGTGTTCAAAGGTATCCCCTCTCAAGCAACCCTGCAATCAAGATACAAGAAGTCTCTTGTGTCCCCAACACACCCAATACACTTGTCAGGTGTATAGGTGCACTAGTTCGGCGAAGAGATAGTGAAATACAAGTGGTATAGATAATTATAAGTGGTAACGGTGATATAAAATAGCTTGATGGCGTGGAAAAGACTAAAGGTAAACTGAAATAAAGATGGAAGCAAGCCAACATGTAACAGATCTAAATGCAAACGGTGTGTCAATGCTTAGAAACAAGGCCTAGGGATCATACTTTCACTAGTGAACACTCTCATACAAATATCTTCTCTTTATGATACTACTCTTAACTACTCTCCGGCTGGACACTCTAATCGATGGTAGGGCTATAACATCACACCTCAAAGTAAGCCTTTCCCATCTAGAAAACCCCACACTGTAACCTTGAGTACAGATGAGTCCAACAAACACCACAATTTTATAAAGACATCCAACTCCAAATATAACTCATAACAAGTATTTGTAATCTCTAGCCTAAGTGCCACCATGGTGAGCACGCTGTCACTTTCACACACATGGGGAGAGCAGAGATCTATTAAAGCACTTGAGTAGCAAGGTAGATCTATCGATTACAAGCTCATGATCACAGTATGATCATGCATAGAGAGAGAGATGAACACATAGCTGCCAGTAGAACCCTTAGCCTCGAGAGAGAACTACTCCCTCCTCATCATGGGAATCAGCAATGGTGATGGAAGATGGTGGTGGAGATCGATGGAGATGGCTCCGGGGGCACTTCCCCGTCCCGGCAGGGTGCCGGAACAGAGACTTTCTGTCCCCCGAATCTCCCCTTCGGTGGCGGCAGCGCTGCGGAACTTTTCGTGGCTGGAGGCTTGATTATTCAGGGTTTATGCATCGGGAGGCTTCTTATAGGCGAAGAGGCAAGGTTGGTGGAGGCCAGAGGGGCCCACACCACCTGGTGGTGCGGCCAGAGCTAGCCCACGCCACCACATGGTGTGGCCAGGCCCTGGCCCTCCTCCGTCTCGTATTCTGGCTCCACGAGTCTTCTAGTAAAATATTAACTTTGGTTTTTGTCCCGTCCAATTCCGAGAATATTCATTCTCTGACTTTCTGGAACCAAAAACAGCAGAAAACAGGCAACTGGCACTGTGGCTCTTGTTAATAGGTTAGTCCAAGAAATCATATGAAAAGTACTCTAAAGTGTGGACAAAACATAAGAAATTAGATAAAACCAAGCATGGAACATCAAAATTTATAGATACATTTGCAATGTATCAACAACCACTTGGGCTAAGTAGTTATACCAACTAAGCTTGAGCATAGCTCAAACTTAGCAACAGGAACAGGCTTTGTCATTATATCAGCAGGATTATTATAAGTTCTTATCTTGCATACCTTTAATGTAGCTTGTGCAGCAACATCACGAACATAATGATACTTGATATCAATGTGCTTTATTCTCTCATGGAACATCTGATCCTTACTAAGGTAAATAGCACTTTGACTGTCATAGAACAGGTTAATGCAAGAATCATCCTGACAAACCTCAGCATACAAACCTTTCAACCAAACAGACTCTTTGCAAGCTTCAGCAACAACCATATATTCTGTTTCGGTTGTAGATAGAGCAACAACTGGTTGCAGCATTGCCTTCCAACTCACGGCACATCCACCTACCGTGAACACATAACCTGTGAGGGACCTCCTCTTATCCAAGTCGGCAGCAAAATCTGAATCCATATAGTCTGCGAGTCCCTCACCAGTCTTGCCAAACTTCAAGCAAGCATTTGATGTGCCACGGAGGTATCTGGAAATCCACTGAACAACTTTCCAATGTTCTTTACCAGGATTAGCCATGTAACGACTCACCAAACTCATAGCATATGATAAATCAGGGCGAGAACAAACCATGTCATACATCAAGGAACCAAGAACACTAGAATAAGGAACTTGAGACATGTACTCAATATCTTCATCAGAACTAGGACATTGAATGCTGACAATTTAAAGTAAGGAGCAACAGGAGTACTAATAGAATTTTCATCATGCATATTAAAACATTGGAGAACTTTGTCAACGTAACTTTGCTGACTAAGAAATAGCAACCTCGATTTTCTATCCTGTTTAATTTCCATACCTAGGATTTTCTTAGCAATACCAAGATCTTTCATCTCAAATTCACTACTTAGGTGTGCCTTCAAAGTAGTGATTTCTTTCATGCTCTTGGTAGCAATTAACATATCATCAACATATAACATCAAGTAAATAGGTGACCCATTAACAAACTTTATGTAAACACAACTACCAAACTGAGACCTCTTAAAATCTTGTGAGATCATAAATGAATCAAACCTTTTGTACCACTTTCTTGGAGATTGGTTCAAACCATAAAGCGATCTCTTCAATTTGCACACAAAATCATTTTTTCCAAGAACTATGAACCCTTCAGGTTGGTCCATGTAAATCTCCTTCTCTAGTTCACCATGCAGAAAAGCAGTCTTTACATCTAGCTTCTCAAGCTCAAGATCATGCATAGAAATAATACCAAAGAAAACACGAATAGAACTATGCTTCACAACCGGAGAGAAAACATCATTATAGTCAATACTTGGAATCTGGCTGAAACCTTTTGCTACTAACCTTGTCTTAAACCTTGGAGGCTCATTAGGAGACAAACCTTCCTTCTTCTTGTATATCCACTTACAGCAGACGACCTTCTTTTGTTTAGGCAAACACACAACTTCCCATGTGCCATTTTTATTAAGCAATTGCATCTCTTCTTGCATAGCAGAAACCCACTTATCGCGATCAACGGATGCAACAACGTCATTGTATGTAGTAGGTTTAGTATCATGCTCCACCTATTCAGCACAACTCAAGGAATAATGAGAAAGATTACATTCTTCAATTAAATGATGAGGTGGAACTATGTTACGCCTCGGTCTATCAGCAATAATAGACTCCTGTGGTTGCTGCAAACCAACAGGTAAGTGCTGAACAACGTGATCATCAACATTTTCCTCATGAGTATCACCAGGCACAACATTATTATCAATAGTTTTCTGCAGGTGCTCCACCTGCGCACTAACTCCCTCCTCTCCAATAGCAACAGGAGAGGGATCTGATGACAGGCTATCATGATACATAACGGATTCATTGATAACAACGTTCCTACTCAACAAAACCTTTTTAGTTTCAGGATTTCATAGTTTATATGCTTTCACTCCTGAACCATAACCAAGGAATATGCACTTAACCGCTCTAGCCTCTAACTTTCCATTACCAACATGAGCATAAGCAGTGCAATCAAAAACTCTCAACTGTGAATAATCAGCAGGCGAACCTGACAATACCTCAATGAGAGTTCTCTTCTCAAGTGGAATAGAAGGTGACCTATTGATGAGGTAGCACGATGTGTTGACTACTTCAGCCCAGAAACGTCTATGCATACCTGGATTGGACAACATAGAGCGAGCCCTCGAGATGATGGTCATGTTCATGTGCTCAGCCACACCATTTTGCTGAGGAGTGTAAGGGATGGTGTGGTGCCTGATTATACCATCATTACTGCAAACTCCTCAAACTCATTAGAATAGAATTCCATACCATTGTCAGTATGTAGTACCTTTACCTTCTTTTCAATTTGCTTTCTAGCATAACTTTCCACTTCTTAAAAGCATCAAAAACATCAGATTTATGTTTAAGATATGGCCACATTTTTCTTGAGTAGTCATCAATAATACTAAGCATGTAATTAGCACCACCAATAGAAGTCTTACGGGAAGGTCCTTATACATCAACATGCACATAATCAAATATGTCTTTGGTGGTATGAATGGAAGCATTGAATTTAACTCTTTTATGCTTACCAAAAACGCAGTGCTCACAGAACTCAAACTTACCCAAGTTGCAACCATCAATCAACTTTCTCTTTACCAACTCTGTCATGCCATGTTCACTCATATGTCCAAGACGCATATGCCACATATTTGTTTTACCACAATCATCAGAATCATTAGAAGTAATAGCAGCAGCAATACCAGACAAAGTGCTACCTCTAAGAACATATAACATAGCAGAATTCATATCACCTATCATGTGAATAAGAGAACCTTTTGATACCTTTAACAATCTACGCCCACCGGCGTACTTGTATCCATCAACGTCCATGGTACTTAGGGAGATCAGATCTGGCCATGCTTGGTATGTGCTTCACCTCATTCAACGTACGCATCACACCATCATGTGTCCTAATCTTAACAGACCCAACTCCGACAATATGGCATGGGTTATCATTCCCCACACATACAAAATCTCCAGTCTGCACAGACTCATATGAATTGAACCAATCTTTGTTACAACAAATATGAAATGAACATGCAGTATCAAGTATCCATTCATCATCACGAGAAGCACAAGAAGAAAAAACGGCTAAACATTCACCGTCAGAAATATCACCAGAAACAACAGCAGCCTTATCAGTACCTTGATCCTTATCTTTCGGTCGGTAAGTTACATTCCTTTTCTCCTTATTCTGCAGCTTCCAACAATCATCAATAACATGATTAGATTTCTTACAATACCTGCAGAACTTGTCCTTTCCCTTGGACTTCGAACGACTTCTACCATCTTTGCTCTTATCTCGGTTGCCATAGTTGTTAAATCTCTGCTCGGTCCTGCCATGAACCTGTAGAGCTTCATCCTTGGATGATGCCCCATCTGCCTACACGGTAGTTTTTATCTTTTCCCTCTGTTTGAGGGCCTCTTGTACTTCATCAAGGGTAAGTTCATCATGGCTCAACAATATTGTATCACGAAAGTGTGTATAATAACTAGGCAGCGAGCATAAGAGTAATAGAGCTAGATCCTCATCATCATATTTTACTTCTATAGATTGCAAACAGAAACAATCTCTCTGAAAATAGATAAGTGATTCATTACTGATCCACCTTCCTGCAATCTATGCGAGAACAACTTCATCTTCACATGCATCTTATTGGTTAGATCCTTTAACATACAGATCGATTCTAGTTTCAGCCAAAGAGTAGCAGCAGATTTCTCTGCCAAAACTTTCTGCAAAATATTATTGGACAGATGAAGTTGAATCAAAGACAAAGCCTTACGGTCCTTCTGTTTCTCTTCGTCATACCATCTCTTAGCATCCTTTTTCCCGAATCCTTCCAGCGCTTCATCAGATCTGAAGTTTGGCGAGAATCGCCCGCATCTTCACCTGCCACAAGCAGAATCTTGTGGTGTAGTCCAGCTGCGGTAGATCGATGACATGTCACAAATCCTAGATTAGAACCTGGGGCTCTGATACCACTTATTAGCTTTGCGACAAGTAAATAACTAAGAACGAAAATAAAATCGTAGCAAGGGAGACATAGATCTAAACGTGGAAAACCCTCTCCAACAAAGAGAGGGAAAAACCACGGGCGCCAGCCAGCGGAACTTTACTATACGGGGAGTGTTTACACAACGCCGGAAATTTCACAGATGCAACTCATCCCAGCCGGTGGCTTACAAGAGGTATATATAGCGGTGGTAACCTAGGTCATCAACGATCCGTACCGCGGGGGGCTGTCGGCCCAAGCCTCCCCGCGACGGGCCTCGCTCCGCTCCATCAGAAGTTAGCCTCCTTAACAGAATTTGGATCATACTTCAACAAATCGGGCCACATCAATTCTATACTGGATCCTAACATCGGACCTTTAGGATGGGGGTCTCCCACTAGACACCTCAGCCGCTGGGGGCGGAGAGAGGCCGAAGCTTCGGCGTTGTCGTGGGGAGCTATGGCGATGGAGACTCAAAGGCGCAGGGGAGTAGTTGGTGGCAAAAATCCAGCGGCGGCAGGGATTGTTTTCTTTTCACCGAGCCATCCAGTTCCACTATGCGGTGGCATAACTTGTAATACCTTCGAACATGTAGGGGCAAAATCGTCATTTAAAGGCAGAGGGAAATTTACATCAACGAACGATGTGAATCTTTTTAATAGTATAGATTTCTCACCCTATCGGCATGGGTAGGGAGAGATTTCAATCTATCTATGTATCTACTACCTCAGCAACCTAAAAGAACACCCTCCAACTAGCATTCGAGATATCCAAAGAAAAGGAAGTTTTGTTTAATACAAGAGCTCATGCCTTTCACTTTTATAGGAATCTTGTTCGAGTCAATCTTATTGATGGTTAGAAGCAGAGTTCACGCTTTCCTCTAAACTGAGGTCTAGCCAGTAGATAGTAGAGAGGAGGGCTAAATCCAGGTTAATGTCCTGTCGCTCAATCCATCTTTTCTTACGCAAATAGAAAGTGCGAACAAAGTAGTCAACTAACTGAATCACCAGTGCTCTCATCTTTGTCTTTTGAAGTGTTCTCATCTTTGTTCTTCAAAAATACTAAAAGGGCTTATATTGTGGAACAGAGGTAGTATCTATCTATCTTCTATCTATCTATCTATCTATCTATCTATACTATAATTTTGCTCAGCGTAGTTCGATCGGCACAAAATTCTAGTTGATATTTTTATTCTGGTTTTGCCCCTGATTGTTCCACTGAATTAGTTGTACTGCCACCGCCAAGTGAAAAGTGAGCGGTTATTCGGCCCGATCCCTCCGCCCCTTTTTTCGTCCAACGACACGGCTCCGGTGCTCCGGTCTGCCCCCGCCTCCTATCCTCGCGGCTCTGGCCAGCCACGATTTCCCATCCTTGCCTCTCCGATCAGCCACCACCTCCCCTCCTTTGTTGCGCCTCTGCACTGGTCTCCTACCCTCATCTTCTGCGGCGCCGCGCCCCCGAACGAACAGAACGCTCCTCCTAAACAAAAGACATCGCCGCCACCCATCCGATCTCCTCCCACTGGAGCTTCTGTAGTCCTCCGGCATGTAGAACGGACAACCGTTTCCTCGAGCCCCCTCTCAACCGGTGCCCTTCTCACTACACCACGGTAGATTATTAGAGGCAAAAAATAATGCCTTAAAAATACTCAAAGTGGCTAAAGTGCCTTTAAAAATCTTTGAAGGTAATAAAAAGAATGCCAAATCAAATGGGGTAGGGAAAAAACAATTATGGCAATTTAAAAAAATGCCTTTAAAAATAGTTTTTTTGAGGCACTTCCAAATTTTCCTTTAAAAATTGATTTATTGAGGCATTTTCAAATTTGCCTTGGAATATAATTTGAGGCAATTGTGAGCAATGCCTCTAATAATTTTTGTTGGCACTCCTCGAAAATTCCTCAAAAATAATTGAAGGCATTATACAATAATGCCTCAAAATTGTAGGTGTTATACAATAGTGCCTCTATAAACAATTTCGGGCACTTCCAAAGATGAATTTAAGCTCACATGGCAGGAACATTTCATAAATATTATCATGAACAGCTTATTACTGTACGGCAAAAATAGTACTCCCTCCGATCCGGAAAAAATGTCACTAGGAGATTTACCGATTAGGCTTTGGCATTTTTACACGCAGACGCTCGACAATTCAAAATCTAACAACCAAATGCATAATTCAAATCAATCGCTCCATCCCCAGCACGTCTGGCACCTCCGCCTTCGTCACCAGCAAATTCAGCCGTCTGCGGTATCACCTTGAGCTGGATCGCACGGATCGATCCAACTAGCTCTCTATTTAGCTGCTTCGCAGGCGTCCACGGCACCGTCCCGATCGTGGAACCCACCATGCTCGGTAGCATGCTGCGCGATCTCGCCGTCGTCCTCGACGTCCTCCCGGCCCTCTTGCCAAGCTTAAATCCTTCACAGGATCTGAAATCCACCTGACGAGGAAGTAAATAGTGAAGTTGATCAGCAGTAGCAGGTAGCCATGGTATTGCCAGACCTCAATTTCAGTCCAGCTAAATAAGCATGCACCTGGGCTGAAGAAGAAGACAACTCAGCCGAAAAATAACAATGCTCAGATGTCCACAAGATGCCATCTCAGAGATTCTTATTATTGGCAATTGGCTTGATGATTTAAGCTAGGACCTAGTTAGTGCATGTATCACACCAACACTGAATATTGACAGTTTTAGTCTAGTTCAAGTAAGAGTGTAGTGCAAGTTTCAGTCTAGTTTAACACAATATTCACTTGTTAACACAATATTCAGAGAATAAAATATAACTGTTACTTTATATGATGGAGTAGCTATTACAGATTATGATGGAGTCGAGGTGAGAATGGGGTGAGAACTGCACCACACCCACACCAGTCCAAAAACAAACCTCGTCGCTCCCACACTGAACCAACCCACTGAATAATCTCTGCCAACCAACCCGCACCAGCCCACAAAGCATCAGCTCCCAAACCGCCCCAATCCATTTCAGTTTTGCCGTTTGAAACCATTTTCAGCCCGTTTGAAAACTGTACCAAGCATGCATGTAGGTCAGGGTGCAGGCGGGAGTGGGCTGTCCACGGAGCCCACTACCCAAGTCCACATAAAAGGCTATGCGGTACACCCGCGGGTAAACAAAAAATATTAGTGGGTTTTCATGGGAAGCCCGCGATCGAGCAAACATCAAAACAAATTATTTCGATTCAAATTAATATTTTTATATTTGTCTAGATTCAAATATATCTAGTCTATTTCGCGGGTATATGTGGGCATACGTGATGGGATAGTGGACACCCGCATAAGTTTCGCGGGCTCCCGCGGGACACCCACTTAAATTGTGTGGGACTGTGCGGGCGTATGCGGGCCTCCCGCGGGCAGTCCCACCTGCACCCTGACATGTAGGTGTAAGGCTGGAAAATAAGCAATAAAAGCCATGCCTTCAAAATAATACGCAGACTCCTCTCAGAGAGCATTTTCTCATACACCACAATTTATTTAGACATGAAAAAATACCAATATTTGCCTAAAGCATCTCCATACATTAAATTGTATATAAAGCATGTCCATGATAAACATCTTAAGAAGCTGGTGCAGACGTGCAGCCGAGAGCGCTGGCGACATCATGGATACCATATACGCCAGCTTCTTCCTGATCATGATTTTGGATGCCGATATGCCATAGATGTCATCTTGTTCCCAGTCTCACATGCTTCATTGTGCATAGATGAACGAAAAAGCAGCATGGTCAGCAAGGATTTGTGATGATACACAACATGCAGAACTAAAATTCCAGCTAAGGATACAAGTTATTCAGACTTCATGGACCAAGTAAAATTGATACAGATGGCAGTAGCTAGAGTAATCAGGTTGAGTGCTCACAACTAAAACATCTAAATTAGTCAATCTGGCCAGCAGACTCCTACCATGTCAGTATTTCAAAGTTTCCGCTTTCAAATAAATTCTCCTCCAGATATGCATCTAGCTCTGACCTTGGTTGGAAGTTTTCGCTTTTGATCTCCTACCATGTGGTGTCATAGAACGCGCATCAATAGTGCTAGAGCTCTCGGACACATTCGAAGACATGTTAGCAAGTCTAGCTGTCAAAATTATAAACATATAAGATATTTCTGAGCGTGTAAAAATAAAACTAAATGTCTCAAGTAATAAACATCTTGATTAAAGTACATGAGAATCGTTTTCTCAAACAAAAAATATAATCTAGCATTTGGGTGAAATCTTCTTGAAATGGAACATAATAGAGCGCATTTGCAGGTGAGAACAGTATGCTATTTTGGAAACATTAGAGAGAGAGAGAAGTGGGGCAGTTGAACTTATTTATATTCTGAGAACCAGGAGAAGCAACGGTTGTTGTCCATAGTGGCATTAGCTTAGTTGCAACCAAGGCTAACTATTTGGAGCTATTTTGCATTGCTATACTCTGTTTTTTTCCCACGTCAATTATACAAGCTGTTTGTGTTCGGCGTACCTTGCTTTGCGGCCTACCTTTCTTTGCTTCTGTTAATTGTGCTTATAAAGAGAAAGTTGAAGGCATAGATGTCCCGAATCACGAATCGTTGTTCAGATCCTCCCAGTTTCTTGCATGGGTACGAGTCCATTCAGTAAGGATTTTACAATCAGCAAGAATCTCCCAGTTCAGATACTACTGTTTTTTCTTTCCAACCATCTGAACAAATGAATAAAAGCAATTATACAATCAGCAAGAACCAACCTTGCATACAGTATATATACAATCAGCAAGAAAGTAGATATGTGATAAGAATCAGCAAGACATAGAAGAATCAACACCCCAACAAGAAAAGAAAAGAAAATAAATAGAGGGAGGAAGAGAGTAGTGGATGGGACTCTCTGCTCACCGGGCAGGGAAGAACTGCTGGCCTGATCGGGAAGCCGACGAATGTTCAGATCCGTGGTGTAGGCGACCAAGATGATGCGGGTGGCGGCAACGACGGCGGTGCAGGGCGACGGCAATGGTGGCGCTGCAAGAAACCCTAGAGTGAAGGGCATCGGGGTGCGAGAGGACGAGGGTGGCCGGCCCTGGGAGGAGGTGATACAGGGAGACGTCGGTATCTATGCATGGCATCGGCCGTAGAGGTGCTGGCGTGCGGCGGCCATGGTGAGGAACAGGCGAACAGCGGCCGCTCGGGACGTGGTCGACTGGTCGCATAATCCTCTGGCCTCTTGCACAGCTGATGCGGGTTGAGTCCACGGGTTCAGCCTGTTTTAGTGTTTTTTTTCCGACACCGAACCGCACCAACCCAGTCCGCTATTTTGATGAGCCCGCACCGCTCCGGTCCACTTTGCAGTCTGCCCCGTTTTAGTCCAAACCAGTCGATCCCAAGACTTAACCCGCACCAAAAGGCCCAGAACAAGCCGCACCATTCTCACCTTGATGATGGAGGCATTTTAACTGAATATTCATAAGAACTTGGAGTATGATGAAGTAGCAACTACAAATTATGATGGAGGCATTTTAACAGAAACAGTAAAATTAAGTGTAAACGGCATAAATCGTACTTTAGCTACATTTTCAAGAATTATGACTAACACTCGAGTATGTACTCAGAATGGATGATGATATTCTATAATCCAGCATATAAAATTATACTCCTAAAATTATATCAAACCCTGCTAATCCCAAATTTCTCCTAGCAAGCAACGTCTTATACAACCCATCAGCAAAACAACGTACAGCTATATGGGAACGGTAGGGAAATTTCAACATTATTCTTCAAACAGTAGAGAAATACATGAAAAACAGCATAATTCACTTAGCAATAGCATATGATTGTGTCAGTTGCCACACTTGGCTCTAAACATAGTACTGCACAGAAATTGCCTAGTTTATTCAGAAACTTCTTCCCATTTACGTGCTTCCAGATGTGCTCCTCCGACTTGTTTATGTTGTCCCCAGGAATATTGCGCACGAGTTAAACTGTACCAAGGTTACAAACACATCTACAACGGGTTTGTTGCTTGTTATGCGGAACATCTATGTGCAGTTAGAACCGTAGAATCCATTTTTAAACAGGCACTAACAGATAGCCAATCAAACATACAAGGGTGCAAATGAGCAATCCATAATTCTAGGAAAAATTTGGGACAATCAATGATGGGCACACATCAAGCAGCAATATAGAGAGAATAGAAGAACAATACATACTTGTGCTCAGGGTTGACGAAGCGAGGCGGCTTCTTCTGCGTGACGCCGTGGTCGATGAGCGCGAGGCGGCATCTGCGGGACCGCGCGTACGAGTCCTCCTGCTCCGGCAGCTCGTGTCCCGTCTCCGCGCACCCCCACCGCCGACCGCCGGCGTCCTTCAGATCGGTTGCCCCGGCAGGAAGCTGCCCTCCTTCACCCTAACGTCCTTGACAGACCCATGGGGGTCGAAGCCTCCGGATCGGAAGCGGGAGATCGGTGACGCCGCGCGTGCGGCACGAAGCTCGGAGGTTGATGAAGCGCTTCTCAAGGAGGGCGCAGGTCTGATCGGCCGCGACGGCCGCCGCGTCGGCATCGCGCGCACGTCGTCGAATTCGTTCCGGAGCTCGCGGAGGGCGGATGGTAAGCGATGGCGGCGGAAGGGAAGGGAGCGACGCGGTTAAGAGAGAGGATTTTTTTCAGATAAGAGAGAGAGACGTGGAATCGTAGAAGCACCGGCTTGCATAACTTAGGTACCGTGGGTAGCAAGCAAGTCACCTCGTTAAAAACCGTCCAGTCCCCTTATGTCCCTGATAAGAAAAAGAGTGCGTCTGAAACTTGTTGCCCCGATCAATGTACTATTACATCATATACCAACGAGTCTAGAAGAAATCTAGAGGGTTCATCGACCCAATTACAAGATAAACTATTGTCAAAACTAACCCTAGCTAGCTCGTGGGCAACTTTATTAGCTTCCCTCGGACAATGATTGAATAAGACCTCACCAATAGTAGCAACCGAATCCATACAGTCCGCAAAAACTGCAGAGGCTTCATTCCACCACCTTTCTTCTCCATTACATGCATTAATAAGATCAATGCAGTCTGATTCCGCTTGGACCATAGATAAGCTCATCTTTGTTACAAGATCTAGTCCTTCCCTCAACGCAATGGCCTCGGCCATCATGGGTGTCATTACATGCGGTATCAAGTAGCAAGAGGCAGCAATGAAGTGACCATTAGCATCTCGTAGAATTACACCCGCTGCCCCTTTTTCCTGTCATCGGAGAAAGAAGCATCAACAGTAAGTTTGACATACCTTGGCTGCGGTTTAGACCACCTAGTTTCTTTAGCTCCCTCGCTTGATTGGTTTACCCTCCTTGAATTGAGGATAGACATTCTGCAGCGATGTGTTGGGGGTATAGATTCATCATGAGTTCGACGTCGCCTAATCCACCAAAGATACCAGCAAGTGACTGATATGATTTCCTTCAGGCCAATATTAATCCCTTCAATCGTATTATCCTGTCGTCGGAGTAACTCTTCAAGAACAGTCGAACCTGACCAACTCTCCAGATATCAATATTTTCTTCAGATATCAATATTTTCTCCATTACCAACTCCGCAAATATACCCTCGTTTAAAGGTAGTAATACCTGCGAGGATACTCTGCCATGTGAATGATGATCCCGCTTTGGGACCTGCTTTAAGAATGTCACCGCCTGGATAGTACTTGGCCCGAAGCACCCGTGCACATAATGAATCTGGGTTGTCAATAAGCCTCCAGACTTGTTTAGCCAACATAGCAAGATTAAAAGATTGGAAGTCACAAAAGCCCATGGGTACTTATTTTTCCAGGCACTTCAGAAAGTGCCTCAAAAGATCAGATTATTGCAGGCATTTTGGTAAAGTGCTTGAAATAAGAGTAGTATTTTTGCAGGCATTTTTTCAGAGTGCCTCTAAAGATCGTGTTTTTGCACGCATTTTTTAAAAAGTCCCAAAAGATATTTTTCCGCAGGCAATTTACAAAAAGTGCCACAAAAGATAAATTTTCTAGGGGGTGGAGTTTTGACACGTGGGAGCATTTGCACTCGCGGTCGTGGCGAGTCATGGTTGGTGTGTCAGGACTGGGGTACAGCGAGAGAAAAATTGGGGAGAAACCTTATTTGCCGGATACAAGTCATACGCATGGGCCACGGAGGTATAGTCGGACCCGAGGGCTAACAGGATGTGCCCGCGGCACATTTCGTAAGTGTGACACTTGGACTACGGTACAGGAAATCTGCGATGTGGGGAATATTGGATGAACCCTAGATTCCTGTCGGCACTAAGAGCATCTCCACTCGGGTTCCTAGAAGGCCGTTGCAAGGGCGAAATTTTCATCCGGGCGGCGAAAAATGACCCAGTCGTGTTTCCAAGACGTCAATTTGGTCCAGATTTGGCCCAACTTTCATCCGACGATCCCAGGCCGAACCCAGAGAGCTGGGAACCGCCCGAGAACACCGGACGCATAGGAAACGCCGAAAAAAACGCGCCCTCCTATGACCCCGCCGTGTCAGCGAGTGAAAGTTAGTCGTCCTCATCCTCCCGACTTGGCTCCCGCGACGGACTGTCGGGCAATAACTTCCCATCTCGTTGCCACGCGTCGTCGTAATGCGCGCCACCGCCAGCTCGCCTTCCCGCCGTTTTCTTTTTCCCGCCCACGTCGCTACACCCGTCCCGCCTTCGCCGCCCATTTTGGCTATAAAAGTCGGCGCTCTCGCCGGCTCACAACACACACTCTCAGCCTCCCCTTTCCCCCACGAACTCCACCTCCGGCGAGAAGAAGAAACTTCGGCGATGGTGGAGAGGTAGCTAGGCGATCCCGTAGCGGCGAACGACTACGGTCGGCGTACCCTCTAGCCGTGGGAGGCCCGGATGCTGCACGACGCCGGCTACATGGCGCCGCCCGACTTTCGGTGCCTGCCCGGCTGAAAGCTCAGCATCGGCAGCGTGCCGGTGCCACTGGTGCCTGAGGATGACGAGATGGTCGAGGAGATCTAGGCCGCTATCGCGGCGATGCCGGATCCGGAGCTCGCCGAAGACCTCGATAACCTAGTTTACTGGGAGCAGTTCTTCTCCGAGCGAAGGAACCGGGAGCTTGATGGCCCAAAATATATCGAGCTCGTTGGGAAACCCCAAGAGGAAGGTATGATGAGCACATCAGCAAGTTTTACCTCAGTTATGAAACCAAGGTTATCGAACCAGTAGGAGCAAGGAAACACCTCTAAGGTGTTGTTCCCAACTTGGAATCCTGCACAACATAACCACAAAACTTTGCCCCCAACTTACAGTGAGGTTGTCAATCTCACCGGTTTTGCTGAAAACAAAGGATTAAACGTATTGTGTGGAAGAAAGTAATAGCTTGCAGAAAGTAAACAGAAAACAGTAAACAATTGTAGATTGATTGTAAAAGAAAGGACCGGGGTCCATAGTTCACTAGTGGTGATTCTCCTTAAGATAGATAACATGTTGGGTGAACAAATTACAACGGGGCAATTCACAAACATCGAGAAAGCATACATGCATATACTAATCATCTTGACTCCTTTGAGATTCAATTGGGCATTACAAGATTATACATAGACCGTAATTCGACTTCATCTATGACTAATAATCCACCTTCAGGTTATCATCCGAACCCCCTCCAGTATTAAGTTGCAAGCAACAGATAATTGCATTAAACATTGTGTGTAAAGTAAACAATACGATTGTTCTGTGAACAAAAGATTGTTGTTTTCTCCCTAGTAGCAACAGCACATCTAGTACCTTAAAGATTTCTGTCACTTCCCCAGATTACTAGAGGCATGAACCCACTATCGAGCATAAATACTCCCTCTTGGAGTTGCTAGCATCTACTCGGCCAAGATAGTTACTAACAACGGAAAGCATGCAAGATCACAAATAACAAAAACATGATAGAAATAATAATCAATCTGAAATAGCAACTCAATATCCATTGGATCCCCGCAAACACAACATGTAGGGTTACAAATAGATGATCTTGATCATGAACGGAGCTCACAAGATCTAAACATGATAGCACAAAGGAGGAGAACCAACCATCTAGCTACTACATGGACCCGTAGTCCAAGGATGAACTACTCACGCATCACACCGGAGGCTTGCATGGTGATGAAGAAGGCCTCCAGGGTGAATTCTCCCCTCCGGCAGGGTGCTGGGAAGAGCTTTAGATCCCTCCCGATCTAGGGATGGAGATGACGGCGGCTACAGACTCTTTCGTGGAATTTTGATCGGGTACTTAGGGTTTCTGTATTGGAGGCAATATATAGTCGGAAGGGGAGGCCGAGGGGGTGCCCTAGGCGGCCACACCACCCCCTGGCATGGGTCAGGCCTGGCCGCGCGGCCAGGTGGTGTGGCGGCCGTCTGGCCCCTCTCTGTCTCGTCTTCTGGCTCCGTGGCCCCCTCGGTGAAATATTAACTTTGGCTTTTGTCCCGTCCAATTCCGAGAATATTCTTTTTCTGACTTTCTTGGAACCAAAAATAGCAGAAAACAAGCAGCTGACACTGTGGCATCTTGTTAATAGGTTAGTCCAAGAAAATGTATAAAAATACTCTAAAGTTGGAACAAAACATAAGAAAGTAGATAAAAACCAAGCATGGAACATCAAAAATTATAGATACGTTAGCAATGTATCATAATCCCCAAGCTTAACTCGTGCTTATCCTCGAGTAGGTAAGTGATAAAAAGAAAGAATAATTTTTGAGGTGACATGCACCATCATAAAGTTGATCAAAGTATTTGTAAAACATTGATAGCTGGGATCTAAGTACTTCAACATAGCATGAAAGATAAAATTCTAACAATAAGACATAGAAACTATGTTGTAACATGAAAAGCACAAACAAAAGATTCATGAATAACAATGCTTTACAAGACGTTTGTTTGTTTCACATAAAGAAAACATAGCATAGTGGCATTCAGCTTATCCCTCATAGAGTAGCAAAACATAAATGCATGGGACACCTTCAAAGTTTATAAGGGTGACTAGATACAAATAGTTTCAGAACAAGCAATATCAAAGTCATGCATCAATCAACAAGTCTTGGGACAATGCACATTAAACTAAGAATGGCCACTATGCTCTCTCAATAGGCGTATAAAGATAGAAGATGGAGACTCAACATAAAGGTAAAAGAAAGGCCTTCATAGAAGGAAGCAGGGATTCAAGTCTCATAAAGAGCTTCCAAAAATTATGGTAATTATTAGCTTTCAGCTCTCATTGTCCCTATCATAAGCATCTTTAGGTGATTAAGATTAAAGTGACACAACTAAGAGGATATGCTTGACAAGTTATAAGCCGAAATCTCATGCCCCTTACTTACGAAGACCGAACCTCATGCTACTCAACTTTAGTCACAAGTAAGCTCTTGTCATTGTAAGTACATATGTATCATAGAGAACGGCCAACGGGGTACCCCTTGCACAAGATACATGAGCTATCCCATAATCAAAATGACAAGGCAAGCAGACAATAAGCATCTCAGCGATCTTTTTATTTGCTATTTGCATAGGTTTTTATTGAGGATGCTTCATGGAGTGCTCATTATGGTTATGCTGCAAGTTTCCACCATGATTAGGCATGGCTTAGGCTAGCGGCCCAGGCGTTTCTCTAACACACATACAAACTCCATGACCTTACAAGTTCCACTTTTATTTCACACCACCGGGATCCATAAGCAAAAGAATCATGATATCAACGGGGTACAATGTACAAGTGCAATGTTGAAAGTGTTCCCCATGATACATGGTTCTGCTAACTTCAACTTATAAAGCGCAAGCATATACGCAACAAAGATGGACACAATGGTTCAATTTTATTAAGTGCAAGGAAAGTGAAGTGTGCCATCAAGTTCGTGAGAGCTTTAATCACTAGTTTTCACATAACAAGTTTAATTCGGAAGGTAGATAAAAACATGAATATACTTGGAATAGCAAATGCTAATAGGTAGGTACGGTGGACTCTTTGGAATAACTTGGTTTTATTTGGAGTTGCATGCATGAGTGGAACTCATACTTGATTATGGAGGCTAGCAAAAGACTGGGAGCGACCAAATAGGAGAGCAATAATGGACATAATCATGCAAAGCGACAAAACATCATTTATTAAAGCATAAAGTGATATTACAAGTCGAAAACTAAAGGATCATAAAGTCTATGGTGACTTGGGATAATCATAACATGGTGTGAGCATACGCCAAGTCTACCCAAATATGCTAAAACAACGCATGATTCTTGATGTCTACGCACTTTTATTCTTGTAGACAGTTGTTGGGCCTCCAAGTGCAGAGGTTTGTAGAACAGCAGCAAGTTTTCCCTTAAGTGGATCACCCAAGGTTTATCGAACTCAGGGAGGAAGTGGTCAAAGGTATCCCCTCTCAAACAACCCTGCAATCAAGATACAAGAAGTCTCTTGTGTCCCCAACACACCCAATACACTTGTCAGGTGTATAGGTGCACTAGTTCGGCGAAGAGATAGTAAAATACAAGTGGTATGGATATAAGACAACAGTGCCAGCAAATAGCTTGATGGCGTGGAGGAGACTAAAGGCAAACTGAAATAAAGATGGAAGCAAGCAAACATGTAACAGATCTAATTGCAAACGGTGCATCAATGCTTAGAAACAAGGCCTAGGGATCATACTTTCACTAGTGAACACTCTCATATAAATAAATTCTCTTCACGATACTACTCTAAACTACTCTCCGGTTGGACACTCTAATCGATGGTAGGGCTATAACAGCACACCTCAAAGTAAGCCTTTCCCATCTAGAAAACCCCACACTATCACCTTGAGTACTAGATGCGTCCAACAAACACCACAATTTCATACAGACATCCAACTCCAAATATAACTCATAACAAATATTTGTAATCTCTAGCCTAAGTGCCACCATGGTGAGCACGCTGTCACTTTCACACACATGGGGAGAGCAGAGATTCATTAAAGCACTTGAGTAGCAGAATAGATCTATAGATTACAAGCTCATGATCTCAATAAGATCATGCATAGAGAGAGAGATGAACACATAGCTACCGGTAGACCCCTTAGCCTCGAAAGAGAAATACTCCCTCCTCATCATGGGAATCAGCAATGTGATGGAGATGGTGGTGGAGATCTATGGAGATGGCTCCGAGGGCACTTCCCTGTCCCGGCAGGGTGCCGGAACAGAGACTTTCTGTCCCCCGAATCTCCCCTTCGGTGGCGGCGGCGCAGCGGAACTTTTCGTGGATTTCTGATTGGGTACTTAGGGTTTATGTCTCGAGGACATCTTATAGTCGGAAGGGGAGGCCGAGGGGGTGCCGGGAGCGGCCACACCACCCCCTGGCGCGGGCCAGGCTGGGACGCACGGCCAGGTGGTGTGGTGGCCCCCTGGCCCTCTCCGTCTCGTATTCTGGCACTTGATGACTTTCGGAAAAATAGGCACTTTGGCTTTTGTCCCGTCCAATTCCGAGAATATTCATTTTCTGACTTTCCTGGAACCAAAAATAGCAGAAAACAAGCAGCTGGCACTGTGGCTCTTGTTAATAGGTTAGTCCAAGAAATCATATGAAAAGTACTCCAAAGTTGGAACAAAACACAAGAAAGTAGATAAAACAAAGCATGGAACATCAAAAATTATAGATACATTTGCAATGTATCAACATCCCCAAGCTTAACTCCTGCTCGTCCTCGAGTAGGTAAGTGATAAAAAGAAATAATACTTTTTGAGGTGACATGCACCATCATAAACTTGATCAAAGTATTTGTAGAACATTGAAAGCTGGGATCATAGTACTTCAATCATAACATGAAAGACAAAGTTCTAGCAATAAGACAAAGAAACTATGATGCAACATGAAAAGGCACAAACAAAAGATTCATGAATAACAATGCTTTGCAAGACGTTTGTTTGTTTCACATAAAGAAAACATAGCATAGTAGCATTCAGCTTGTCCCTCATAGAGTAGCAAATATAAATGCATAGGACACCTTCAAAGTTCATAAGAGTGACTAGATACAAATAGTTTAAAACAAGTAATATCAAGTTATGCATCAACCAACTAGTATTGGGACAATGCACATAGAACTAAGAATGGCCACTATGCTCTCAAAGTAGGTGCATAAAGGTAGAAGGTGGAGACTCAATATAATGGTGGAAGAAAGGCCTTCATAGAAGGAAGCAGAGATTCAAGTTTCATAAAGAGCTTCCAAAAATTATGGTACTTATATCTTTCATCTCTCATTGCCCCTATCATAAGCATCTTGAAGTGATTAAGGTTAAAGTGAACAAACTATGGTTTACATGCTTGACAAAGTATAAGTTAGAAATCTCATGTCCCTTGAATACGAGGGCCGCTCCTCATGCTACTCAAGTTTAGTCACCGGTAAGTTCTTGTCATCGTAAGCACATGTGTATCATAGAGAACTGCCAACGGGGTACCCCTTGCCCGATGATACGGAAGAATCCCCATATCAAAATGACAAGGCAAGCAGACAATGAGCATCCCAGCAATCTTCTTATTTACCATGGGAATATGGTGCTTTTTTCTCTATTTCTTCTTTTCATAATCTCATTTTTTTCTCTTTTATCTTTTTTCTCAATATAGGACTCTTTTTTATAAGAAGAATGCTTCATAGACAGCTCATTATGGTTACGCTGCAGGTTTCCACCATGTCAGCATGGATTAGACCAGCGGCCCAGGCGTTTCTCTAACACATATACATAACTCCATGGACTTACAAGCTCCCCTTTCATTTCACACCGATGACATCCATTGATGTCCCACAAGTATAGGGGGTGTATCGCAGTATTTTCGTGGGAAGTGAAACCCAATTTATTGATTCGACACAAGGGGAGCCAAAGAATACTTATCAGCCTTAACAACTGAGTTGTCAATTCAGCTGCAACTGGAAACAATCTTGCTCACAGCAGTTTATCAGTAGCAACAGTTTTGTAGTAGGAATAGTAAAGTAACAGTAGTAGCAAAGCAAAGACAGTAGTAACAAACGCAGTAAACAGTGGGATTCCAGTGCGGTAGGCATAGGGATGGATGGACGGGCGTTGCATGGACAAGACAATTCACATAGCAATCAGAACATAGGGCAATTGCAGATAAATAAGATAAAGCACCCAAGTACTAGACAATCCTAGGCATGTGTTCCATATATAGTCATACGTGCTCGGAATGAGAACTTGCACAACATCTTTTGTCCTGCCAGCCCGTTTGCAGCGGGGCCTCTAGGGAACTACTGGCAGTTAAGGTGCTCCTTTTAATAGAGCACCGGAGCAAAGCATTAACACTCCATGAACACATGTGATCCTCACATCAAAGCCTTTCCCTTCCGGCTACCCCGATTTCTGTCACTTCGGGACCATAGGTTCCGGACAACGACGTGTGTATACAACTTGTAGATAAGACCCAAAACAATACTATCATGATGAATCAATAATAAGTTCAGATCTGAAATCATGGCACTCGGGCCCTAGTGACAAGCATTAAGCACAACAAGTCGCAACAAAGTCATAAAGCACTAATAAAAGATACTAGGCACTATGCCCTAACAATCTGATGCCATTACATTAACGGTCTCATCCAATCCCTACCATCCCCATAGCCTACAGCGGGGGATTACTCACTCATAGATGGAAGAAACATGGATGGTCGATGAAGATGATGGTGGGGATCGATGGAGATGGCTCCGGGGGCACTTCCATGTCCCGGCAGGGTGCCGGAACAGAGACTTTCTGTCCCCCGAATCTCCCCTTCGGTGGCGGCGGCGCAGTGGAACTTTTCGTGGAAAAACGTCGAACCCCCCGAAGTTTTTAGGTCAGAAGGCTTCTTATAGGCGAAGAGAGAGGTCGAGGGGGTGTCTGGGGCCACCACACCATGCCCTGGCGCGGCCAGGCCTAGCCCGCGCCTGGGGGGAGGTGTGGCCAGCCCCTGGCCCTCCTCTGTCTCGTATTCTGGCTCCGTGAGTCTTCTAGAAAAATAGGCACTTTGACTTTTGTCCCGTCCAATTCCGAGAATATTCATTTTCTGACTTCCCTGGAACCAAAAACAGCAGAAAATAGGCAGCTGGCACTGTGGCTCTTGTTAATACGTTAGTCCAAGAAATCATATGAAATGTACTCCAAAGTGTGGACAAAACACAAGAAAGTGGATAAAAACAAGCATGGAGCATCAAAAATTATAGATAAATTTGCAATGTATCAACATCCCCAAGCTTAACTCCTGCTCGTCCTCGAGTAGGTAAGTGATAAAAAGAAAGAATAATTTTTGAGGTGACGTGCACCATCAAAGACTTGATCAAAATATTTGTAAAACATTCAAATCTGGGATCAAAGTACTTCAATCATAACATGAAAGACAAAGTTCTAGCAATAAGCAAAGAGACTATGATGCAACATGAAAAGGCACAAACAAAAGATTCATGAATAACAATGCTTTGCAAGACGTTTGTTTGTTTCACATAAAGAAAACATAGCATAAAATTATTCAGCTTGTCCCTCAATAGAGTAGCAAATATAAATGCATAGGACATCTTCAAAGTTCATAAGAGTGACTAGATACAAAAGTTTCAAACAAGCAATAACAAGTTATGCATCAATCAACTAGTCTTGGGACAATGCACATAGAACTAAGAATGGCCACTATGCTCTCAAAGTAGTGCATAAAGATAGAAGGTGGAGACTCAATGTAATGGTGGAAGAAAAGCCTTTGTAAAAGGAAGTAGGGATTCAAGTCTCATAAAGAGCTTCCAAAAATTATGGTACTTATAGCTTTCAGCTCTCATTGCCCCTATCATAAGCATCTTGAAGGTGATTAAGGTTAAAGTGACACAACTAAGAGGATATGCTTGACAAGTTATAAACCAAAATCTCATGCCCCTTACTTATGAAGACCGATCCTCATGCTACTCAACTTCAGTCACGAGTAAGCTCTTGTCATTGTAAGTATATATGTATCATTAAGAACCGCCAACGGGGTACCCCTTGCACATGATACGGGAGCTTTCCCATAATCAAAATGACAAGGCAAGCACACAATGAGCATCTCAGCGATCTTTTTATTTGCTATTTGCATAGGTTTTTATTGAGGATGCTTCATAGAGTGCTCATTATGGTGATGCTGCAAGTTTCCACCATGATTAGGCATGGCTTAGGCTAGCGGCCCAGGCGTTTATCTAACACACATACAAACTCCATGATCTTACAAGTTCCACTTTTATTTCACACGCCGGGATCCGTAAGCAAAAGAACATGATATCAACGGGGTACAGAGTACAAGTGCAATGTTGAAAGTGTTCCCCATGAAACATGGTTCTGCTAATTTCAACTTATAAAGCGCAAGCATATATGCAACAAAGAAGGACCCAATGGTTCAAGTTTATTAGGGGCAAAAAGTAAAGTGTGCCATCAAGTTCGTGAGAGCTTTAATCACTAGTTTTCTCATAACAAGTGGAAGGTAAACAAAAGTATGAATATACTTGGAATAGCATAAGCTAGTAGGTAGGTATGGTGGACTCTTTGGAAAAACTTGGTTTAGGGAGTTGGATGCATGAGTGGAACTCATACTTTGTTGTGGAGGCTAACAAAAGACTGGGAGCGACAAACTAAGAGAGCAATAATGGCCATAATCATGCAGAGCGACAAAACATCATTGATCAAAGCATAAAGTGATACTACAAGTTGAAAACTAAAGGATCATAAATGTTTATGGTGACTTGAGATAGTCATATCATGGTGTGAGCATGTGCCAAGTCAACCCAAATAAAACATCAAAGGAGAATACCACTATACTATGCTTTAATATGCTAAAACAACACATGATTCATCTAAGGCACATTAAGCAATCTCAATTGTTTATAACAAGTCATGCTACAGCAAAGAATACTAAGCATAAAGCCAGAACAATATCAAGCATGGCATGACAAAGCATAGGCCACAGTCAAAAACAAGCTCTCTTTACCACTTAAGCATGAGCTTTCCTACTCTTTTCCAATCCAAACCAGACTATTTGAACACCAATGTACGAATGAGGGGGTCCAACCAATTTATTCAGAAAACTAAGCAAACCACGCAAACTAAAAACGAAAACTAAAATGAAAAAGAAGACGCTCCAAGAACAACACAACTGTGCATGAAACAATAAAAATGAAGTGTTTGGAAGAAATCTGAGATTTTTATTGATGAACAAGGGGATGCCTTGGGCATCCCCAAGCTTTGACGCTTGTACTTCTTGGATATTTTTTGGGGTGACACGCGTGGCATCCCCAAGCTTGAGCTTTAGTCCATCCTTCATCTCATTACTCATTCCTTTCATACACCTGAAATTTTTCCTTCATACAAAACTTCACACAATCTTTATTAGCAACATTAGTGTACTTAAGATAAATTAGTCTTAAGGTTCAGTTATAACACCAAATAAACTCCCATTAGAACACTAGCTACTGTAGCACTTCTCTCAAAAAGCTCAATTCCCCAAAAGAACTCAAAAAGGAACCAACAAGAAGCAAATGCAGAAAATGGCAGAAATCTGTCAAAACAGACCAGAAGGTAAAGACGAATTTTTTCGAAGACCTTCTCTTGCTCAAATCAAAAAGTGTTGAAATAACGAAAGTTAGATAACAACCTGTGTCAGAAGCACAAACAATTACAACTCAATCTGATGTACAGAGCTCTCTCAGGAATTTTTACGGTGAAGCACAAAAATCTATTTCAGGACAACAACTTTCTCAATCATTACTTCTCTCTCATTAGAGGTTACTCTTGGCACAAAAGCAAATAAAAAGGATAAGGAGCGGTTATTACAGAGGTAATAACTTCCAAGACTCATCTAAAACTCTTGGATATTTCCCAACAAGTACTTTTCTTTAACGCCTTTAAGTTAGGCATAAGAAGCAAAAACTAAAATGGATAGAATAGAAGTAAGCGGAGATAATCATGGTGAAAACATTGTTTTGTTCAATGAAATCCTTTTGTTAACAAGGTTGATCAGGTCTTGTTACCAAAACAATTCCATATGAGACAAAACTTTGTATCCCACTAATGATTATGTTACCTCAACTTTGATAGGAATGGTCCCAATCATAATAGTTTCACATTTTTCTCTTAGTATGGGACAATATATTTCTCCAACTTGAATGCCCTCAACATGTTCAATTGAATTCAATCCATAAGTCCTTTCAATCTTCTTGAGGAAATAGACAATGTGTTCATTGAAGGTCACCTTTGCTTGATTACAATTAATAACAGCTCCTGCAGTATTTAAGAAAAAGTCTCCCAAGAATAATAGACATATTATCATCTTCAGGCATAAAATTTTGAGAGGATGCTCTCATAAGAAATATGAGTTGAAGTAAAAGAGAGCATCAAGAAGCATTCAAAACACATTTAAGTCTAACCCACTTCCTATGCATAGGAATAATGTATGCAAATAAATTCGCAAAGAACAAAGTGACAGGCATAGGAAGATAAAACAAGAGTCACTTCAAAACTTTCAGCACATAGAGAGGTGTTTCTATACCATGAAAACTTCTACAACCATATTTTCCTCTCTCATAATAATTTTCAGTAGCCTCATGATAAACTCAACAATATAACTATCACATAAAGCATGCTCTTCATGATCTACAAGCACTAGAGCTTTATTATAAACACTATCAAGAGAAACCTCAGGAACATAACATTCATTCTCCTTTAGTAAGCAAGGGGGACAATCAAATAATGTAAGGGATAAAGAGTTACTCTCATTAGAAGGTAGGCATGGGTATCTAATCCATTCTTCCTCCTTTTGTTCATCACTCTCCTCCTCTTTTTCATCTAATGAGGTTTCAGGTTCATCAATTTCTTCTTCCATAGGATCCTGCAGGGCATTAGTCTCTTCCATTTGTGGAAAGCATCTATTAAAATATTCAAGAATATAGTCATTTTCATCCTTGTAATTATCAAAGCAAAATTTAAGCATACCATACACCTCATATTTGTAAGGTGAATCATCAATATTTTCAAGAAAACTAGAAAGTTCAAAAGCACCCTTCCAAGCAATAAATTCTTCAATTTGTTCCGCATCATAAAAGTCATAAATTCCTTTAGCATAGGAAGATATGGTATCATTATCACTATACTCACATTGAAAACGGAGGTGTTTATACCTCTTTCTGCAACAAGGCTCATCACAGCAATAAGTAACATTATAAGTAGAGCACACGTTCCTAGCAATGGTATACAATCTATCAATTTGTTCCCATAAGTGTTTCCCTTTTTGTGACAAGCGGTGTTCCTTATGATAATCTTTTTGATCTTCCGTGAACCACCTTGCCAATAAGATTTAGTTTCAAAGAAACGAACCATTGACATCAAGCATGATAAAGCAAGACAATAACAGACCAACGGAAATAACAACTAGAGTAGGAACTAATTTTTTTTGTATTTTCAATAAAGGAAGAAGCAAACAAGGCCGAAATAAACTTAGCTTGAACAATAGTGAATCCAAGTGAACTTGATAAATAAAGCTATGCTCCCCGGCAACGGCGCCAGAAAATAGTCTTGATGACCCACAAGTATAGGGGGCGTATCGCAGTATTTTCGAGGGAAGTGAAATGTGGCATCCCGCAAAACCACTACTAGAAAATCGCGTTGTTTTTGTGCATTGCATCGTCATGACCGCATGCTCATGTCATCATGCCACCTTGCATTTGAGCATCGTCATGTCATCTTGCATTTGTTTGCATAAAACTATTTTCGAAAAGTCTGTTTTTGTTTTCTAAACGCCCCGTCTTTATTCAAATTAAAACCCGGGTCGCCGAAATATTTTGTTTCGTCTTCCAACGGTTTCCAAAATCCCCGTTTTAAATAATAAAATCATTCTTTTATTTTTAGGGGCAGCCGTACCGGGCCGATCCGACCCAGTCGGCCACCCCCAGTACAAAAACCAGAGCTACCCCAAATCTTTTCCTACCTAATTCTAATCTACCCATCCCCAGCCACCTCACCCCAGCCAATCACCGGTCGCCACCTCACCCCAACCCCCTCCACTCACTTGACACAGCCCCGCCACTTGAGCCCCACGTCCACCTCGCTTTCCGCCCCCGTCCACTCCACCTGCCGCCGACAGTTTCCCGCTCGCGCACGTTTCCCCACGCCCCGCGCCCAACTCCCGACCCACCCGCCTGGCCCATCCCCACGCGGTGGACGCGCCCCCCCCGCGTCGTGGCCCCGTCTCCACCTACCCCGCGTCCACCGCTCGCTCCTCTCCTCTCCCCCGAGCCGCTTCCTTCCCAGGCGCCCGCCGCCGCCGGCCTTCCTCCGCCGCCTCCGGCCCGAGCCCCGCCGCTCGGCCTCGCTCCCCTCCTCGCCTCTTCTCGACCCCCTGCCGCCAGGACCTCACCGGTCCCGCCGTCGTCCCCGCCGCCAGTAACCGCCGCCACCGAGCCCTCCGCCTGCTCGCCGGCCGCCCCCCGTCGACCTCGCCCTCCATCTCCTCTCCAGCTCACCTTCGCCCCCGCGTCCACCGGCCGGAGCCCGACCTCGACCTCAGCGTCGCGCGCCCTGTCGCCACATCCTCCCCGGCCCCGGCCGCGCCTCCCTCGCCGTCGCCCATCGCCTCCTCGAGGGACCCCGCCAGGCACGCGGCGGCCTCGTCCTCGCCAAGCCGTGTTTGCCACTGACGCATCGAGGCCCCGGCTCCCTCCTCCTCTCGCCCCGTCGCCAGCCTGCGTCCTCTGTTCCCGGACAGGCTCGACCTCGCCTCGCCACCGCTGGCCTGCGCCCGCCCCTGCCCTGGCCGAGCTTCGGCGCCGCGGCCTCCACCGGTGTCTGCCGGACACGGCCCCCATCCACGACCGCCTTAAGCTCCTCCGGCGTCTCTCACCAACGCTGCGCACGGACGCGCCCTCCTGCTACCCTGACGGTCGCCGACCTGCTCTCCTAGACCTTCCCCGGTGACAGCCTGCCATCCGAGCACACCATCTGCAGTATCTGTGGCTCCGCCAGTTCACCGATGCGCCCCCAAGTCCGACGGTCTCAGGAACCGACGCCCCACCCGTGAGCCTGCATTACCACTGTTTTTGCACCTCTGTTTTATCTCATCACCTACCAGCTTGGGCACGTTCCATCGCGTGCGCATATCTGTAGGAATTGTTGCCCGCAGGTGTGCTGCTCTAGAAGTTTTACTTCTGCCTTGATGTGGTACCGCGTGGCGATGTCTCAGTGGACATGCCTTCTGCTATGGTAGCTCAGATGCCATCGACAAGCTCTTCCGCGGGGAAACCAATGCCCGGTGTTGGGGCCGACAAGATCATCTCGTCGACAGGACCGATCCGATGCCGAACCAAGGTCTCCACGGACCCGTCAAGATCTCCGTCACCGAACTCTCGAGGCCTTCCACACGGAACACCGAGAACTCCTCCCTGAACGCCAAGGTCTCTGCCGTGAAACGACAAGACCGACGACACAACCCGATGACCGCGGATGCGACAAGTACTTCTTCCCGGACCCGATGCCTGAGGCCGCCGAACACCAAGGTCTTCTTCTCGGACCCGATGACCGTCAAGATCGCCACCAGAACGACAAGACCTCCTTCCCGCGCTGGTGCCCGGTGACGTCGCACGCCAAGTTCTACTTCCTGAACGACAAGATCGTCCCCAACCCGCCAAGTTCGCCTACTCGGACACCGTGCGACAAGAGCTACTTCCCGGATCCGAAGACCCCGGTACCCGATCCACTCAAGTTCGCCATCGACGACAAGATCGACACCGACCGAGCGAATCCGATGCGCCCCCGACTCCAAATCAAGTCCTTCTTCCTGGATGCGACAAGATCTACTTCCGTTGTCCGAGACCGATCCCGTCGAGCCGTTTCCGCCCGCGTCGAACCCTGTCGAACCCCGAACCCCTCGGAGCCCAAGTTCGCCGAACCCTAATGTGATTCCCTATCCGAGACCCCCATTATTTTTATAATATGACATTATCGACTGTCGCATATTAAATTGTTGATCTCTCATGCATATCATAATCATGCCGGATCTTCTGCCGTAGTATTAAATATTGCATCCGGTGTTTCTTCTAGTGTTTGCTTCGACGCGGGTTAGGCCGATGAGTTGATGCGAGTATTGACAAGTTCTCCGGACATGAACCTTCGGCTATGTTTTCCCTGGCGAGCATTCTCCCCCTTTCTACCTATTTTGCATTTATAGTCTTTACTTCCTCCTGTTGATCTATTGCTATCCGTGTCGCGATGCTTTAGTTTCCGTGCACCAGTTATATCCCGTGCAGCCTCTATATTGCCCTGGACACCTCCTATTGCCTGTGTTTGGTAGATAGCTGGCCTTGCAAGTCGTAGTTGCTTGCTCAGGTGCGATCTTGTATTGTCGAGTACCACAGTTGTTATATTGATGGCAGATGTTTATTGGTGGAGATGCTTATTGGTGGAGATGATCATGACTTTAAATACAACTATTAAAATGCTAGATATAACTAATGCAGATGCATCGGTGGGCAATAAATGTCATTTGGTTCTTCCACGCTCACTTGTGTCCCGTAGGACCCCGAGTACTTGATACATGTTCCTTGATTTTTCGCACTATCCACATCTGGGAGGCCTTATGGACCCCCCTGAGCCAGAGCTTGATTCATTTCTATTTCTTGGGGCCACAAGTAGTTTGGGGCTTTATTACTATTATGTACCTATGCCATGCTTTACTGCTTTATTTGAGATTGTGCGTGGAGCACCTGCACTGTTTTGGAACGTGGAATGTTTTCGCGGTATCGACAAGCCCAGTCACACTTTCGGGTTCCCAGTCGTTTACAGCCCTTGACACAAACCCTGGGTCCATTCCGGAGCCGGCCAACTTCGTTGTGGGTAGCTTAGTGGGGTGGCCCCCTGAAATATTTTATGAATCCTGTGATCGCTTTGTCGTGAAAGCCTCGCTGGGTTTTGAGTTGGTTTTTCCGAGGTTGATCGAGTGTGTGTTGCTATTTATGCACCCCTGCAGGGTAAAACTTTCTGAAAGCCGTGTCCGCGGTTATGGACGACTTGGAGCATAGTATCTCGATCATAGACAAGCATAACTAAAGTAGTGCTATAAAGTTGGCTTAATATGTGACTAGTAATCAGCTCAATTATAACGGAATGGATATTAAAAATGCCAACAACTGGTGGATCTTGCTCGTATCGTGTGCTGATATACCTACCTAGTAAGTATTGCAACTCCAATGAAATGTGATAAAAGTGCCAACAACAGCTGGGTTTTGGGATTCCTCAGGACAATTATATCTGACTAGTAAATGTTCCAACTACAATGGAATGTGAACTAAAACTACCCACTACTTATGCTATCGGGATGACTCATGCTATATATCTGACTAGTAAATGCTGCAACTATAATGGAATGAATAAAACTACCAATCGTGTGAGTTCCTCGGTTTTGACTTCCTCGTTTGGTATCGAGGGGGAAATACCAGGATGGGTATGTTTGGTGTTGGTATCAGGTAGGATCCGAATAGGTCTTTCTTACCCCTCTCTAATATCCGCCAGTGATACCGAGTCTCTATAGGTTGTTTAGTGCCGCTGCGCTGCCGCTTCAGTCCACCATACCTATGTAGGCGAGAGCCGCCGAATTCTAGCCTCGCCGTGTACTGGCCTCAGTACTGACGCTCCTCTTTTTTCTTTGCCCTTTGTCGGCACCCCTTTTGTTTTAGCAGGTTTGAGATCGATGTCGTTAGCAGGGTTACCCTTCCGACTTGGCCTGGGCAGGGTTATGGATGCCATTGGTTATTCTTCAGGGCTCTTAGCCCCATTTGCATCTTGCCCGTAGTCGGACGCTCTATCGTTTTCGAGGTGATTTGGATCTTTGTATTGTATATCTGTATTCTTGACTCTTGGAGTCTTGTTGTATATATATCTGTTTTGTGGGTCCCATCGAGGACTGTGGTGTAATGGCATTACTTCGTTTTCCACCCGCACGAAAGTGCCTGGTGGGCGTCCTTGAATCGTTTCTATGCGGGTTTGGCGGAAAGGGCTAAAACTTGCATAGGGCCGATTTGAGGGTGTTACATGAAACCCAATTTATTGATTCGACACAAGGGGAGCCAACGAATACTTATCAGCCTTAACAACTGAGTTGTCAATTCAGCTGCACCTAGAAACAATCTTGCTCACAACAGTTTATCAGTAGCAACAGTTTTGTATTAGGAGTAGTAAAGTAACAGTAGTAGCAAAGCAAATATAGTAGTAACAAAAGCAGTAAACAGTGGGATTCCAGTGCGGTAGGCATAGGGATGGATGGACGGGCGTTGCATGGACAAGACAATTCACATAGCAATCAGAACTTAGGGAAATTGCAGATAAATAAGATAAAACACCCAAGTACTAGACAATCCTAGGCATGTGTTCCATATATAGTCATACGTGCTCGCAATGAGAACTTGCACAACACCTTTTGTCCTGCCAGCCCGTTTGCAGCGGGGCCTCTAGGGAACTACTGGCAGTTAAGGTGCTCCTTTTAATAGAGCACCGGAGCAAAGCATTAACACTCCGTGAACACATGTGATCCTCACATCAAAGCCTTTCCCTTCCGGCTACCCCAATTTCTGTCACTTCGGGACCATAGGTTCCGGACAACGACGTGTGTATACAACTTGTAGATAAGACCCAAAACAATACTATCATGATGAATCAATAATAAGTTCAGATCTGAAATCATGGCACTCGGGCTCTAGTGACAAGCATTAAGCACAACAAGTCGCAACAAAGTCATAAAGCACTAATAAAAGATACTAGGCACTATGCCCTAACAATATGATGCCATTACATGAATGATCTCATCCAATCCCTACCATCCCCATAGCCTACAGCTGGGGATTACTCACTCATAGATGGAAGAAACATGGATGGTCGATGAATATGATGGTGGGGATCGATGGAGATGGCTCCCGGGGCACTTCCCCATCCCGGTAGGGTGCCGGAACAGAGACTTTCTGTCCCCCGAATCTCCCCTTCGGTGGCGGCGGCGCAGTGGAACTTTTCGTGGAAAAACGTCGAACCCCCCGAAGTTTTTAGGTCAGAAGGCTTCTTATAGGCGAAGAGAGAGGTCGAGGGGGTGTCTGGGGCCACCACACCACGCCCTGGCGCGGCCAGGCCTAGCCCGGGCCTGGGGGAGGGGGGTGGCCAGCCCCTGGCCCTCCTCCGTCTCGTATTCTGGCTCCATGAGTCTTCTGGAAAAATAGGCACTTTGGCTTTTGTCCCGTCCAATTCCGAGAATATTCATTTTCTGACTTTCTTGGAACCAAAAATAGGAGAAAACAGGCAGCTGGCACTTTGGCTATTGTTAATAGGTTAGTCCAAGAAATCATATGAAAAGTACTCCAAAGTGTGGACAAAACACAAGAAAGTGGATAAAAACAAGCATGGAGCATCAAAAATTATAGATACATTTGCAATGTATCATCCATATACAAAAGAGCATGATATCAACTAGGTACAAGTACCAAGTGCAATGTTGAAAGCGTTCCCCATGACAACATGGTTCTGCTAATCCCAACAAATAAGTGCACTCATATACAACATAGACGACACAATGGTTCAAGTTTATTAAGGGCAAGAAAAGTAAAGTGTGCCATCAAGTTCGTGAGAGCTTTAATCACTAGTTTTCTCATAACAAGTTTAATTTGGAAGGTAAACAAAAGCATGAATATACTTGGAATAACATAAGCTAGTAGGTAGGTATGGTGGACTATTTGTAATAACTTGGTTTAAGGAGTTGGATGCATGAGTGGAACTCATACTTGGTTGTGGAGGCTAGCAAAAGACTGGGAGCGACAAACTAAGAGAGCAATAATGGCCATAATCATGCAGAGTGACAAAACATCATTGATCAAAGCATAAAGTGATACTACAAGTTGAAAACTAAAGGATCATAAAGGCTATGGTGACTTGAGATAGTCATAACATGGTGTGAGCATGCGCCAAGTCAACCCAAATAAAGCATCAAAGGAGAATACCACTATACTATGCTTTAATATGCTAAAACAACGCATGATTCATCCAAGGCACATTAAGCAATCTCAATTTTTTATAACAAGTCATGCTACAGCAAAGAATAGTAAGCATAAAGCCAAAACAATATCAAGCACGGCATGGCAAAGCATAGGCCATAGTCAAAAACAAGCTCTTTTTACCACATAAGCATGAACTTTCCTATTCTTTTCCAAACCAAACCAAACTATTTGAAACAACTCACAAAGATAATAATCAATAAAGATCAGTGACCTTGTCTCACAAATCCACAAAGAAGAACTAAAGAGTTCTAAGATAAAATCACAAGAAAACTAAGGCTAAACACAATGCTAGCAAAAGAGAACACTCACAGAATAATAAGAATGAAAACTAGAGTGTTCTAGGCAGTGAAAACAGAGCGTGTCTCTCTCCAAAAGAAGTGTGTTGGGATCCAACCAACTTATTCAAGAAAACTAAGCAAACAAAGCAAACGAAAACTAAGAACGAAAACAAAGACGCTCCAAGAACAACACAATTCTGCATGAAACAATAAAAATAAAGTGTTTGGAAAAAACCTAGGATTTTTATTGATGAAGAAGGGGATGCCTTCGGCATCCCCAAGCTTTGACAGTTTTACTTCTTGGATATTTCTTGGGGTGACACGTGTGGCATACCCAAGCTTGAGCTTTAGTCCATCCTTCATCTCATTACTCATTCCTTCCATACACCTGAAACTCTTCCTTCATACAAAACTACACACAATCTTTATTAGCAACATTAGTGCACTCAAGATAATAAGTCTTTAGGTTCAGTTCTAACACCAATAAAACTTCCATTAAAACACAATCTACTGAAGCATTTCCCTCAAAAATCTCAATTCCCCAAAAGAACTCAAAAGGAACCAACAAGAAGCAAATGCAGAAAATGGCAGAAATCTGTCAAAACAGACCAGCAGGTAAAGACGAATTTTTTCGAAGACCGTCTGTTGCTCAAATCAAAAAATGTTGAACTAACGAAAGTTAGATAACAACCTAGGGCAGAAGTACAAAAATGCACGCCTTAAAAAGACATTCAGAGATTTTACACGAATTTATACGGTGAAGCACATAAATCTGTTTCGGGACAGCAACTTTCCCAATCATTACTTGTCTCTCATTAGAGGTTACTCTTGGCACAAAAAGCAAATAAAAAGGATAAGGAGTGGTTATTACAGAAGTAATAACTTCCAAGACTCATCTAAAACTTTTGGGTTATCTCCCAATAAGTACTTTTCTTTAACGCCTTTAAGTTAGGCATGATAGTTTGAGAAGATGCTCGCATACGAAATATGAATTGAAGTAAAAGAGAGCATCAAGAAGCAAATTCAAAGAACATTTAAGTCTAACCCACTTCCTATGCATAGGAATATAGTAAGAAACAAGTCATGAAAGCACAAAGCAACAAGTATAGGAAAGCAAACCAAGGGCAACTTCAAGACTTTCAACATAAAGAGGGCAAACTTAATATTGTTGAGATACATAAAACCATGTTTCCCTCTCTCATAATAACTTTCAGTAGCATCATGAATAAAATTAACAATATAACTATCACAAGAAACATTCTTATCATGAGCCACATGCATAAAAGAATGAATACTCTCCACATAAACATAGTCATTCTTATTAATTGTGGTGGAAGCGAATTCAACAAAATAGCTATAATTATTATTCTCATCACCATAGTCATCAAATATTGGAGGCATATTGTAATCATAATTAATTTTCTCCTCAATAGTAGGTGGACTGAAAATATCACACTTATCATTGATATCATCATATATTGGAGGTTTTGTATCATCATAAGCAATAGAATAGCTATCTTCCAAAGTTGGGGTACTAAAAAGATCATTTTCATAAAGACTAGCTTCCCCAAGCTTAGACTTTTCCATAGCATTAGCAATAATGGTGTCCAAAGAATTCATACTAACAACATTGCTATTAGCATGCAAATAAAGTTCCACAGGTTTTCTAATTTTCTCTTCAAACACTTCATGTCCTTACTCAAGATAAATACTATTAAACTCTCTAATTTTGTTATTGTTTTCCATTAAGCCTAACTAGTGAAAATAAGAAACAAAAGACAAAATTGCAGAATCTAAAGGAAATAACTTCGAGCACTCACACCGGAGGATGTGAGTACCTTTTACCTTACCTCCCCGGCAACGGCGCCAAAAAATAGGCGTTTGCCGTGGGAGGTTCTTCTTCTTTAATCCTCCGGTGTGAATACCTTTTACCTTACCTCCCCGGCAACGGCGCCAGAAAATAGCTTGATATCTACGCACTTCTATTCTTGTAGAAAGTTGTTGGGCCTCCAAGTGCAGAGGTTTGTAGAACAGCAGCAAGTTTTCCCTTAAGTGGATGACCCAAGGTTTATCGAACTCAGGAAGGAAGTGGTCAAAGGTATCCCCTCTCAAACAACCCTGCAATCAAGATACAAGAAGTCTCTTGTGTCCCCAACACACCCAATACACTTGTCAGGTGTATAGGTGCACTAGTTCGGCGAAGAGATAGTAAAATACAAGTGGTATGGATATAAGACAACAGTGCCAGCAAATAGCTTGATGGCGTGGAAGAGACTAAAGGCAAACTGAAATAAAGATGGAAGCAAGCAAACATGTAACAGATCTAATTGCAAACGGTGTACCAATGCTTAGAAACAAGGCCTAGGGATCATACTTTCACTAGTGAACACTCTCATATAAATATCTTCTCTTTATGATACTACTCTTAACTACTCTCCGGTTGGACACTCTAATCGATGGTAGGGCTATAACAGCACACCTCAAAGTAAGCCTTTTCCATCTAGAAAACCCCACACTGTCACCTTGAGCACTAGATGAGTCCAACAAACACCACAATTTCATAGAAACATCCAACTCCAAATATAACTCATAACAAGTATTTGTAATCTCTAGCCTAAGTGCCACCATGGTGAGCACGCTGTCACATTCACACACATGGGGAGAGCAGAGATTCATTAAAGCACTTGAGTAGCAGAATAGATCTATAGATTACAAGCTCATGATCTCAATAAGATCATGCATAGAGAGAGAGAGAGATGAACACATAGCTAACGGTAGACCCCTTAGCCTCGAGAGAGAACTACTTCCTCCTCATCATGGGAATCAGCAATGGTGATGGAGATGGTAGTGGAGATCGATGGAGATGGCCCCGGGGGCACTTCCCTGTCCCGGCAGGGTGTCGGAACAGAGACTTTCTGTCCCTCGAATCTCCCCTTCGGTGGCAGCGGCGCAGCGGAACTTTTCGTGGATTTCTGATTAGGTACTTAGGGTTTACGTCCCGAGGGCATCTTATAGTCGGAAGGGGAGGCCGAGGGGGTGCCGGGAGCGGCCACACCACCCCCTGGCACGGGCCAGGCTGGGCCGCGCGGCCAGGTTGTGTGGTGGCCCCCTGGCCCCTCTCCGTCTCGTATTCTGGCACTTGATGACTTCCAGAAAAATAGGCACTTTGGCTTTTGTCCCGTCCAATTCCAAAAATATTCATTTTCTGACTTTCCTGGAACCAAAAACAGCAGAAAAAAGGCAGCTGGCACTGTGGCTCTTGTTAATAGGTTAGTCCAAGAAATCATATGAAAAGTACTCCAAAGTTGGAACAAAACAGAAGAAAGTAGATAAAACCAAGCATGGAACATCAAAAATTATAGATACATTTGCAATGTATCAATTCTTTCAAGGCACATTAAGCAATCTCAATTGTTTATAATATGTTATGCTACAACAAAAATCACTAAGCATAAAGCCAAAACAATATCAAGCATGACATGACAAAGTCCAAGTCACAGTCAAAAACAAGCTCCTTTTACCACTTAAGTATTAAATTTCCTACTCTTTTCCAATCCAAACCAAACTTATTTAAAAACTAATGTATGAAAGAGGGGGTCCAACCAATTTATTGAAGCAAAATAAGAAAACCAAGCAAACGAAAACCAAAAACATAAACGAAAAAGAAGACGCACCAAGAACAACACAACTGTACATGAAACAATAAAAACGAAGTGTTTGGAAGGAACCTGAGATTTTTATTGATGAAGAAGGGGATGCCTTGGGCATCCCCAAGCTTTGACGCTTGTACTTCTTGGATATTTCTTGGGGTGACATGCGTGGCATCCCCAAGCTTGAGCTTTGGTCCATTCTTCATCTCATTACATCATTCTTTCCATACACCTGAAATTTTTTCTTCATACAAAACTTCACACAATCTTTATTAGCAACATTAGTGCACTCAAGATAAAGTCTTTGGGTTTAGTTCCAACACCAATAAAACTTCCTTTAAAACACAAGCTACTGTAGCACTTCCCTAAAAAAGATCAATTCCTCAAAAAGAACCTAAAAAGGAATCAACAAGAAGCAAATGCAAATAATGGCAGAAATCTGTCAAAACGGACCAGCAGGTAAAAACCAATTTTGTCGAAGACCTTCTGTTGCTCAATTCGAAAAGTGTTGAACTAACGAAAGTTAGATAACAACCTGGGGCAGAAGCACAAAAAATCATAGCTCAAACCAATGTACATAGATTTTACACGAATTTTTACGGTGAAGCACAAAAATGTATTTCGGGACAGCAACTTTCACAAGCATTAGTTCTCTCTCATTAGAGGTTACTGTTGGCACAAAAAGCAAATAAAAAGGATAAGGAGTGATTATTACAGAGGTAATAACTTCCAAGACTCATCTAAAACTTTTGGGTTATCTCCCAATAAGTACTTTTCTTTAACGCCTTTAAGTTAGGCATAAGAAGCAAGAAAGGAATCAAGTGTTCTCAAATGAAGAAGCATTAAGAGCAAATTTTGTTTTCATAGGAGAAGCAAAAGTAATTGTAACTACCTCGGTGAATTACGCTCTTAGTTACATGCCTAGATGAACGAAAGTGGTTAAAATAGTACGGTGGGGCCCAGGGCCACTCACGGTAGACCTTTCGGCCGTCCTAACCACTTTCAGACAACGTGACAAGAACGAGTGGCGTAATCGGCAGGCGAAGGGATCAACTACATACACAAATGAGTATGTATGCAAGCCACATACAACAGTCCTCAGAGCCATTCCATCTAAAAGAAATAGAAATATTGCAACGCCATACGGCAAGATCCAAATGTCCTAGATAGATATAATAATTTAGGATAGCTCCTCATACATCACACATCAGAGTATCAGGCGGAAGCGGAAAACAAGATCCGAGTATGGATAAGAAGCAAATTGGCATAAGATGCCCCATAAATAAACACATCCCGCCCACAGATCTCACGGATCCCCGTTCCCGGAATCTCTACACCGAATGATCGTTGCCAACATCATCTCTCGCTTCCACCCAGTATCCATCTTGTGAGTACACCTGTTCATCTGAATCAAACAATTTATCGTGTGAGACCCTAGGGGTACTCAGCAAGTCTTTATGCCGCTAAAGGGGACACAACCTGGGGTGACGCAATTGCAGCAAAAGATAATACCTAACAATTCTACAGATACTCGCTAACCATCCGCCTAACCAATGATAGACGGATGTCCGTGAATTAAGAACAACAGTTATAACAGTATAATTAACAGATCCATCCTCCTCCTCACTTACCAACGAGGAAGCGGACGAACATCCCCCATCATCCGTTGGCAGTTTTATTAACCATTCCATGAGTATTGCACTATTTACTAGTCAAGTACTTAGTCAATTTAAAAGCAGTACTTTAGTTATACTTGTCTATGATCGAGAAACTATGATCCAAGTCGTCCATAACCGCGGACACGGCTTTCAGAAAGATTTACCCTGCAGGGATGCACAAATAGCAACACACACTCAATCAACCTCAGAAAAACCAAATCAAAACCAACGAGGCATTCACGACAAAGCAATCACAGGATTCAGAAATATTTCAGGGGGCCACCCCATTAAGCTACCCGCAACGAAGTTGGCCGGCTCCGAGACGGAACCAAGGTTTGTGTGGACGGCGGTAAATGACTGGGAACCCGAAAATGTGACTGGGCTTGTCGATACCGCGAAAACATGTCACGATCCAAAATAGTACAGGTTCTCCTCGAACAATCTTAAATAAAGCAGTAACATGGCATAAGTACAGGATAGTAATAAAGCCCCAAACTAATTGTGGCCCCAAGAAATAAGAATGAATCGAGCTCTGGCTCAGGGGGGTCCATAAGGCCTCGCGGATGTGGATAGTGTGAATAGTCAAGGAACAGGAATCAAGTACTCGGGGTCCTACGGGACACAAGTGAGCATGAAAAACCAAATAGCAGATATTTTGCTCACCGGTGCCTCTTTCATTAGTTATCCCATTACTACTCAGGTTAAGTTGTTTAGGTACCTCATTATTCATCAGACACTCACATACCCTACTCATGCTTTTCTACGACTCGCATGGCTCAAACAACTCCTGTAGTAATGGCTCATGGGATGGAGGAACAAGCTTCGGTGGGGTTTAAAAGTAAAGGCTATGCAGTACTTGGGATTCAATTTAATGCATTCGCGACTTAATGATGCAAGAATAAGATAGAGGCAATAGGTACTGTATGCATGCAAGCATGTGGTAGTGCTTGCCTGGCAGCTCAGTTGAAGCGAGAGATGGATCTGGGTAGTACTCCTGTGATTCCTGGTAATTCTCCTGCTGGGCGTCTATTCGAAGAAGAACCAAACAAACAAGGGCCAACATAAATAAAGTGCACAAGCATATGTATTAAAATGCGACAAGCAAACAAGCATGCCATGATGAATGATGCAAAATTTACATGGCATTAAAGTAGCATGGCAAGGGTGAGGTGTGGTGCGAGAATAAAACATTTTATTATTTATTTAACCAAGTTTTATTGTCATAAACAGTTCAGATTTGTAAGAATGACATGATGCATGCTTCAATTCAAAACAAGGACTGCATAGATAGAACGGGCTCGTCGCGCTGATCGATTTAGACATATTATTTGCCAAATTTGGAGTTATAGAATTAAAGTTATTAATTAATTAAGGAAAAGGGTATTTTATTGTAATTTTAATCATCTCGAAAATTTAAAGTGCTCAAACAATATTTTGAATGTCATATTTGAATTCCTCACATTTTTCTGATTCCAAAACATATATTACTTGTATTATTTGGATTTATATTTGAAAAGTTATTTGAATCTGAAATGAATTTGAATTTAAAAACAAATTTTGAAAAGGTTTAATTAAAACAGGCACAGGCAATACTTTTCTTACTCAGCCCGTCCCAGCCATAGTCACTGACGGGTGGGACCAAGCGGGCTGGGGCCACGCGTACAGAAAACCTTTTTCTACCGTGGCTCAGGCTAGCCCGAGCGACTGCGAGGTGGGCCAACTAGCCACGGCCCACGTGACAGCGGTGGGGATGGCAGAGACTGACAGGTGGGGTGCCTGCTGGACCGCAGGTTACGGTCTAAGAAAGCAGAGGGGCTTTCTGCAATAATACCCGAGCGGCTGACAGGTGGGGTCTCTAGGAGCGCGGGTTGCAGGAGTCAAAAAGGTAGGGGGTTAAGTGCAAAGTTTCCACGCGCACTGTTTCTCTTCTCGGATATCTGACGAACTGACGGGGAACAGCGCGTGGCGCGGGCGGGGGATCGAACCCAGGTCGCGGGCGTGTGCGCGCAAGGGTGAAACCACTGCGGTGGGCTAGGGGAGCTGTCAGGAGGGGGGCTGGGGCTTAGGTGAGGTGCTAGGTGGCGTGTACGCCGTACAGACACCGCGAGCGGCGATGCACTGAGGGCGTTCGGCAAAAGGAACGGCGGAGCTAGCCGGCGACGGCGAGGCGGAGCATGTCAGGGAGGAAGAGAGGCTCACCGCGGGGGAGACGGTGGAGTTGGATCGGGCGGGGAGGCACCGGAGCGGCGACGAGGCTGGCGGCCGGAGTTTTAGGGTTTGGCGTCGGGTGGCGGAGGTACCGGCGCTCCTGGGGCTTCTCTTCCTCGACGACGCGTGCAGGGAGCAGCAGGGTGGTCGCCTCGGTCTCCCAGGCCACCCCCATGACGTGGTGGCCGGCTAGATCGAAGAGGTGAGGCGGTGCTGGCGGCGACCGACGGCAGTTGCTGGCGACGGTGGGGAAGAAGGAGGAGAGGAGGGTTGGCTCGGGGCAGATCTGGGAGAGGCAGGGGAAGCTGTGGGGCGGAGGTAAAGGGAGGGAGAGGGAGGAGATGGCGTGTGGGAGTCGGGGGTTAGGAAAAGTGGCTTCGGCCTTTTCCCTTTTCTTCCCGAGCACATGGGCGAGCTGGGGCTTGTCCTGGGGCTGGGCAGCGGCAGAGGGGAGGCTGCAGGTGGGGACGGTGTGGAGTAGCTGCAGGGTGGGGCTAGCACGCGGTAGGGAGAAGAGAGAAAGGAGAGGGGGTTGCTCGGGCTAGGTAGATGGTAGCCTCGGGTTAGGGTTTGTTTAGGTTAGATAGAGGGTTAGGGTTAGCTGAGGTGTGGTGTGGGCCAGGGAGAGAGAGAGGCTTGGGCATGGAGGTCATGCTAGAGAGAGAGAGAGAGTAAGAGAGAGTGGTGAGAGGAGGCTTAGGGTTTAGTAGAACTAGGGTTAGGAGAAAATTAGAGAGAGAGAGAGAGAGCTAGGTTAGGTGTGGATTAGGGTTTTAGGTTTATTTTGATAATGTTTATGAGATCAAACCAAGGGGAAAAAATAATGAGGCCTTGGACCTAACATGAGATGAGGTGGAGGAATAAACAAGAAAAAGAGAAACAAAGATGTATGAGAAGAACCCCTCATATAGAACATGAATGGAGATAATTGAAATAATAGATGTTGATGAGAGTAAAGGAGTGGTAAAGATGGTGATGATACATAAAGAAAAGAATCACTAAATCCAAAAGAAAACCAAATGGCTAAAGGTGGTGGTGCTTTTGCATGGCCCATGCAAAAATAATAATGCCATGATTTATTTTGTGAAAACAATAATAATATGATGGCATTATTCTTATGCATTTCCCATAAATGGAATAAAAGCCAAGCAAAGGATAAGTAGGATTAGATCCACCCCACCACATTAGCTAGGATAAAATCAATAGAAAAGAATTGCAAGCTCATGGACTAGTAGGATGGTGGAATTATAAAGTGGTGAAAAGAAAAGCTAATGGAGGTGAATAAAAGATATGCCCCCAACTCAACTTGGGCATTTAGACAATATATCAATAACCAAATACAATATCAAGAGGCAAATACAATTAATAATGCATATGAGAGAAAAACCAAAAGAAAAAGGGGTTTTATATGATGCTCAAATGCAAGGTGGCATGATCACATGAGCATGATATAATTATGATGCAACAATTGTATATAGGAAGTAGCCAATATCTTACTAGAACAAGTAGCATTACAATTGTTAGACAATTGGGATGCTACAGTAATCTTCTCTCTCTTCTTAGGGAAGTGTTCTATACCTTTCTTGAGTGGGAGTTGATATTTAATGGTGCCTTCTTTCATATCAATAATGGCACCAACAGTTCTAAGAAAAGGTCTTCCCAAAGTAATAGGACAAGAAGCATTGCATTCAACTCCAAAACATAGAAATCAACAGGGACATAGGCATTGTTAACCATAATAAGAACATTATTAACACTCCCCATGAGTTTCTTTTTATTATCATCAAGTGGGACATTTAAATAACAATCTTCCAATGGTGGCAAATCAAGCATATCATAAATCCTTCTAGGCATAATAGAAATACTACTATCAAGATCACATAAAGCTTTGAAATAAAAATCATTCACTTTCATATTAATGATGGGTTCCCAACCATCTTCTAGTTTCATAGGAATAGAAGCTTTATGTTTCATCTTTTCTTCTTTGATTTTTATGAGAGCATCAGTAATGTGTTTTGTAAAGGCCATATTCATAGCACTAGCATTAGGACTTTTAGCAAGCTTTTGTAGGAACTTAATTACTTCAGATATATTGCAACCATCAAGATCAAAATCATATTTATCATCTAAAGTAGTAGAGCTATTGTTTCCCATGTTTTGAGGAATTTCAGCATTTTTATTAGAAAAGGTTCCATTGGGCTTACTAGCTTCAACATTAGTGATAGTGATAGTAGAAACACTAATATTTCTAGCAATTTCATCTTCTCTTTCCCACTTAGCATGTAATTTAGCTAATAGTCTAACATTTTCATCAATTCTAACTTGTATGGCATTAGTAGCAGCAAAGGGATTCTCAATAGTTTCAGGTTTAGCAGCCATTTTATTAAAGGAAGATTGTGCTTCAACCAAATATGCTATATTTCTTTCAGCATTAGAGAGTTTTTCCTCAGCAATTTGTTTACTAATAAATCTTTAAGCATAACTTCAAGTTCAGAGGGTGCACTCTGATGTCTACGCACTTCTATTCTTGTAGAAAGTTGTTGGGCCTCCAAGTGCAGAGGTTTGTAGAACAGCATCAAGTTTTCCCTTAAGTGCATCACCCAAGGTTTATCGAAGTCAGGGAGGAAGTGGTCAAAGGTATCCCCTCTCAAGCAACCCTGCAATCAAGATACAAGAAGTCTCTTGTGTCCCCAACACACCCAATACACTTGTCAGGTGTATAGGTGCACTAGTTCGGCGAAGAGATAGTGAAATACAAGTGGTATGGATAATTATAAGTGGTAACAGTGCTATAAAATAGATTGATGGCGTGGAAGAGACTAAAGGCAAACTGAAATAAAGATGGAAGCAGGCAAACATGTAATAGATCTAATAGCAAACAGTGTTTCAATGCTTAAAAACAAGGCATAGGGATCATACTTTCACTAGTGAACACCCTCATATAAATATATTCTCTTCATGATACTACTCTAAACTACTCTCCAGTTGGACACTCTAATCAACGGTAGGGCTATAACAGCACACCTCAAAGTAAGCCTTTCCCATCTAGAAAACCCCACACTGTCACCTTGAGTACTAGATGAGTCCAACAAACACCACAATTTCATAAAGACATCCAACTCCAAATATAACTCCTAACAAGTATTTGTAATCTCTAGCCTAAGTGCCACCATGGTGAGCACGCTTTCACTTTCACACACATGGGGAGAGCAGAGATCTATTAAAGCAATTGAGTAGCAAGGTAGATCTATAGATTACAAGCTCATGATCACAATATGATCATGCATAGAGAGAGAGATGAACACATAGCTACCGGTAGAACCCTTAGCCTCGAGAGAGAACTATTCCCTCCTCACAATGGTGATGCAGATGGCGGTGGAGATTGATGGAGATGGCTCCGGGGGCACTTCCCCATCCCGGCAGGGTGCCGGAACAAAGACTTTCTGTCCCTCGAATCTCCCCTTCGGTGGCGGCGGCGCTGCGGAACTTTTCGTGGATTTCTGATTGACGATCTAGGGTTTTGGTATCGGGAGGCTCTTATAGGCGAAGGAGGCAAGGTCGGTGGCCAGCCAGGGGGTTGATACATTGCAAATGTATCTATAATTTTTGATGCTCCATGCTTAGTTTTATCCACTTTCTTGTGTTTTGTCCACACTTTGGAGTACTTTTCAAATGATTTCTTGGACTAACCTATGAAAGAGAGCCACAGTGCCAGCTGCCTGTTTTCTACTATTTTTGGTTCCAGGAAAGTCAGAAAATGAATATTCTCGGAATTGGACAGGACAAAAGCCAAACTGCCTATTTTTCCAGAAGACTCCAGGAGCCAGAATACGAGATGGAGAAGAGCCAGGGGTGGCCACACCACCTGGTGGCGCGGGCTAGGCCAGGCCGCGCCAGGGGGTGGTGTGGGCCCCCCAGGCACCCCCTCGGTCTCCCTCTTCGCCTATAAGAAGCCTTTTGACCTAAAAACTTCGGGGGGGTCGGCGTTTTTCACAAAAAGTTCCGCTGCGCCGCCGCCACCGAAGGGGAGATTCGGGGGACAGAAAGTCTCTGTTCCGGTACCCTGCCGGGACGGGGAAGTGCCCTCGGAGCCATGTCCATCAATCTCCACCATCATCTTCATCGACCATCTATGTTTCCCCCATCTATGAGTGAGTAATCCCCCGCTGTAGGCTATGGGGATGGTAGGGATTGGATGAGATCATTCATGTAATGGCATCAGATTGTTAGGGCATGGTGCCTAGTATCTTTTATTAGTGCTTTATGACTTAGTTGCAACTTGTTGTGCTTAATGCTTGTCACTAGGGCCCGAGTGCCATGATTTCAGATCTGAACTTATTATTGATTCATTATGATAGTATTGTTTCTGGTCTTATCTACAAGTTGTATACACACGTTGTTGTCCGGAACCTATGGCCCTGAAGTGATAGAAATCGGGATAGCCGAAAGGGAAAGGCTTTGATGTGAGGATCACATGTGTTCATGGAGTGTTAATGCTTTGCTCCGGTGCTCTATTAAAAGGAGCACCTTAATTGCCAGTAGTCCCCTAGAGTTCCCGCTGCAAACGGGCTGGCAGGACAAAAGATGTTGTGCAAGTTCTCATTGCGAGCACGTATGACTATATATGGAACACATACCTAGGATTGTCTAGTACTTGGGTGCTTTATCTTATTTATCTGCAATTGCCCTATGTTCTGATTCCTATGTGAATTGTCTTGTCCATGCAACGCCCGTCCATCCATCCCTATGCCTACCGCACTGGAATCCCACTCTTTACTCCTTTCGTTACTACTGTCTTTGCTTTGCTACTTCTGTTACTTTACTATTCCTACTACAAAACTGTTGCTACTAATAAACTACTATGAGCAAGATTGTTTCCAGGTGCAGCTGAATTGATAACTCAGTTGTTAAGGCTGATAAATATTCTTTGGCTCTCCTTGTGTCGAATCAATAAATTGGGTTTCACTTCCCTCGAAAATACTGCGATACACCCCCTATACTTGTGGGTCATCAAGGGCCCACACCACCTGGTGGCGCGGCCAGGGCTAGCCCGCGCCACCACATGGTGTGGCCGCCCTGTGGCCCCTCTCCGTCTCGTCTTCCGGCTCCATGAGTCTTCCGGAAATATAGGCACTTTGGCTTTTGTCCCGGCCAATTCCGAGAATATTCATTTTCTGAGTTTCCTGGAACCAAAAACAGCAGAAAACAGGCAACTGGCATTGTGGCTCTTGTTAATAGGTTAGTCCAAGAAATCATATGAAAAGTACTCCAAAATGTGGACAAAACACAAGAAAGTGGATAAAACCAAGCATGGAACATCAAAGATTATAGATACATTTGCAATGCACAACATCCCCAAGCTTAACTCCTGCTCGTCCTTGAGTAGGTAAGTGATAAAAAGAAAGAATAATTTTTGAGGTGACATGCACCATCATAAACTTGATCAAAGTATTTGCAAAACATTCAAAGCTGGGATCATAGTACTTCAATCATAACATGAAAGTCAAAGTTCTAACAATAAGGCATAGCAACTATGTTGCAACATGAAAAGACACAAACAAAAGATTCATGAATAACAATGCTTTGCAAGACGTTTGTTTGTTTCACATAAAGAAAACATAGCATAATAGTATTCAGCTTGTCCCTCATAGAGTAGCAAATATAAATGCATAGGACACCTTCAAAGTTCATAAGAGTGACTAGATACAATAGTTTAAAACAAGCAATAAAAAGTTATGCATCAATCAACTTAGTCTTGGGACAATTCACATAGAACTAAGAATGGCCACTATGCTGTCAAAGTAGGTGCATAAAGGTAGAAGGTGGAGACTCAATATAATGGTGGAAAAAAGGCCTTCATAGAAGGAAGTAGGGATTCAAGTCTCATAAAGAGCTTCCAAAAATTATGTTGTTTTTAGCTTTCAGCTCTCATTGCCCCTATCATAAGCATCTTGAAGGTGATTAAGGTTAAAGTGACACAACTAAGAGGATATGCTTGACAAGTTATAAACCGAAATCTCATGCCCCTTACTTACGAAGACCGAACCTCATGCTACTCAACTTTAGTCACGAGTAAGCTCTTGTCATTGTTAGTACATGTGTATCGTAAAGAACCGCCAATAGGGTACCCCTTGCACATGATACAGGAGCTATCCCATAATCAAAATGACAAGGCAAGCAGACAATGAGCATCTCAGCGATCTTTTTATTTGCTATTTGCATAGGTTTTTATTGAGGATGCTTCATAGAGTGCTCATTATGGTGATGCTGCAAGTTTCCACCATGATTAGGCATGGCTTAGGCTAGCGGCCCAGGCGTTTCTGTAACACACATACAAACTCCATGATCTTACAAGTTCCACCTTTATTTCACACCGCCGGGATCCATAAGCAAAAGAACATGATATCAACGGGGTACAAAGTACAAGTGCAATGTTGAAAGTGTTCCCCATGATACATGGTTCTGCTAATTTCAACTTATAAAGCACAAGCATATACACAACAAAGAAGGACCCAATGATTCAAGTTTATTAGATGCAAAAAAAGTAAAGTGTGCCATCAAGTTTGTCAGAACTTTAATCACTAGTTTTCTCATAACAAGTCTAATTTGGAAGGTAAACAAAAACATGAATATAATTGGAATAGCATAAGCTAGTAGGTAGGTATGGTGGACTCTTTGGAATAACTTGGTTTAGGGAGTTGGATGCATGAGTGGAACTCATACTTTGTTGTGGAGGCTAGCAAAAGACTGGGAGCGACAAACTAAGAGAGCAATAATGGCCATAATCATGTAGAGCAACAAAACATCATTGATCAAAGCATAAAGTGATACTACAAGTTGAAAAATAAAGGATCATAAAGGCTATGGTGACTTGGGATAGTCATAACATGGTGTGAGCATGCGCCAAGTCAACCCAAATAAAGCATCAAAGGAGAATACCATAATACTATGCTTTAATATGCTAAAACAACGTATGATTCATCCAAGGCACATTAAGCAATCTCAATTGTTTATAACAAGTCATTCTACATCAAAGAATACTAAGCATAAAGCCAAAACAATATCAAGCATGGCATGATAGAGCATAGGCCACAGTCAAAAACAAGCTCTTTTTAACACTTAAGCATGAACTTTCCTACTCTTTTCCAAACCAAACCAAACTATTTGAAAACCAATGTATGAAAGAGGGGGTCCAACCAATGTATTCCGCAAACTAAGCAAACCAAGCAAACAAAAACCAAAAACAAAAATGAAGACGCTCCAAGAACAACACAACTGTGCATGAAGCAATAAAAATGAAGTGTTTGGAAGAAACCTGGGATTTTTATTGATGAAGAAGGGGATGCCTTGGGCATCCCCAAGATTTGTCGCTTGTACTTCTTGGATATTTCTTGGGGTGACACTGGTGGCATCCCCAAGCTTGAGCTTTAGTCCATTCTTCATCTCATTACTCATTCCTTCCATACACCTGAAAATTTTCCTTCATACAAAACTTCACACAATCTTTATTAGCAATATTAGTGCATTCAAGATAAAAGGTCTTAAGGTTCAGTTCTAACACCAATAAAACTTCCATTAAAACACAAGCTACTGTAGCACTTCCTTCAAAAATCTCAATTCCCCAAAAGAACTCAAAAAGGAACCAACAAGAAGCAAATGCAGAAAATGGCAGAAATCTCTCAAAATAGACCAGCAGGTAAAGACGAATTTTTTTGAAGACCTTCTGTTGATCAAATCAAAAAGTGTTGCACTAACGGAAGTTAGATAACAACTTGGATCAGAAGAAAAAAAATTCGCGCCTCAAAAGGACGTACAGAGATTTTACACAAATTTTTACAGTGAAGCACAGAAATCTGTTTCGGGACAACAACTTTCCCAATCATTACTTCTCTCTCATTAGAGGTTACTCTTGGCAAAAAAGCAAATAAAAAAGGATAAGGAGCAGTTATTACTGATGTAATAACTTCCAAGAGTCATCTAAAACTTTTGGGTTATCTCCCAATAAGTACTTTTCTTTAACACCTTTAAGTTAAACATGATAGTTTGAGAAGATGCTCACATAAGAAATATGAATTGAAGTAAAAGAGAGAATCAAGAAGCAAATTCAAAGCATATTTCAGTCTAACCCACTTCCTATGCATAGGAATCTTGTAAAGAAACAAGTCATGAAAGCACAAAGCAACAAGCATAGTAAGGAAAAACAAGTGCAACTTCAAGACTTTCAACATAAAGAGGGGAAACTTAATATTATTGAGATGCATAAAACCATTTTCCCTCTCTCATAATAACTTTCGGTAGCATCATGAATAAAATTAACAATATAACTATCACATAAAACATTCTTATCATGAGGCACATGCATATAATAATTATTACTCTCCACATAAGCATAGTCATTCTTATTAATTGTGGTGGGAGCAAATTCAACAAAATAGCTATCATTACTATTCTCATCACCATAATCATAAAATATAGGAGGCATATTGTAGTCATAATTAATTGCCTCCTCAATAGTAGGTGGACTGAAAATATCATATTCATCATTGCAATCATCATATATTGGAGGTATAGTATCATCAAAGTAAATTTTCTCCTCCGTCCTTGGAGGACTAAAAATATCATGCTCATCAAAACTAGCTTCCCCAAGCTTAGACTTTTCCATAGCATTAGCAATAATGGTGTCCAAAGAATTCATACTAACAACATTGCTATTAGCATGCAAATAAAGTTCCATAGGTTTTTTAATTTTCTCTTCAAACAATTCATGTCCTAACTCAAGATAGATACTATAAAGCTCTCTAATTTTGTTGTTGTTTTCCATTAAGCCTAACTAGTGAAAACAAGAAACAAAAAGACAAAATTGCAGAATCTAAAGGAAATAACTTCGAGCACTCACACCAGAAAATAGGCGTTTGCTGTGGGAGGTTCTTCTTCTTTAATCCTCTGGTGTGAATACCTATTACCTTACCTCCCCGACAACGGCGCAAGAAAATAGCTTGATGTCTACTCACTTCGATTCTTGTAGACAGTTGTTGGGCCTCCAAGTGCAGAGGTTTGTAGAACAGCAACACGTTTTCCCTTAAGTGGATCACCCAAGGTTTATCGAACTCAGGGAGGAAGTGGTCAAAGGTATCCCCTCTCAAGCAACCCTACAATCAAGATACAAGAAGTCTCTTGTGTCCCCAACACACCCAATACACTTGTCAGGTGTATAGGTGCACTAGTTTGGCGAAGAGATAGTGAAATACAAGTGGTATGAATAATTATAAGTGGTAACGGTGCTAGGAAATAGATTGATGGCGTGGAAGAGATTAAAGGCAAACTGAAATAAAGATGGAAGCAGGCAAACATGTAACAAATCTAATAGCAAACGGTGTTTCAATGCTTAAAAACAAGGCCTAAGAATCATACTTTCACTAGTGAACACTCTCATATAAATAAATTCTCTTCACGATACTACTCTAAACTACTCTCCGGTTGGACACTCTAATCAATGGTAGGGCTATAACAACACACCTCAAAGTAAGCCTTTCCCATCTAGAAAACCCCACACTATCACCTTGAGTACTAGATGCGTCCAACAAACACCACAATTTCATAAAGACATCCAACTCCAAATATAACTCATAACAAATATTTGTAATCTCTAGCCTAAGTGCCACCATGGTGAGCACGCTGTCACTTTCACATACATGGGGAGAGCAGAGATCTATTAAAGCACTTGAGTAGCAAGGTAGATCTATAGATTACAAGCTCATGATCACAATATGATCATGCATAGAGAGAGAGAGATGAACACATAGCTACCGGTAGAACCCTTAGCCTCGAGAGAGAACTACTCCCTCCTCATCATGGGAATCAGCAATGGTGATGCAGATGGCGGTGGAGATCGATGGAGATGGCTCCGGGGGCACTTCCCCGTCCCGGCAGGGTGCCGGAACAGAGACTTTCTATCCCCCAAATCTCCCCTTCGGTGGCGGCGGCGCTCCAGAACTTTTCGTGGATTTCTGATTGACGATCTAGGGTTTTGGTATCGGGAGGCTCTTATAGGCGAAGGAGGCAAGGTCGGTGGCCAGCCAGGGGGCCCACACCACCTGGTGGCACGGCCAGGGCTAGCTCGCGCCACCACATGGTGTGGCTGCCCTGTGGCCTCTCTCCGTCTCGTCTTTTGGCTCCGTGAGTCTTTCCTATCTAGAAAACACCACACTGTCACCTTGAGTACTAGATGAGTCCAACAAACACCACAATTTCATAAAGACATCCAACTCCAAATATAACTCATAACAAGTATTTGTAATCTCTAGCCTAAGTGCCACCATGGTGAGCACACTGTCACTTTCACACACATGGGGAGAGCAGAGATCTATTAAAGCACTTGAGTAGCAAGGTAGATCTATGATTACAAGCTCATGATCATGCATATAGAGAGAGATGGACACATAGCTACCGGTAGAACCCTTAGCCTCGAGAGAGAACTACTCCCGCCTCACAATGGTGATGCAGATGGCGGTGGAGATCGATGGAGATGGCTCCGGGGGCACTTCCCCGTCCTGGCAGGGTGCTGGAACAGAGACTTTCTGTCACCCGAATCTCCCCTTCGGTGGCGGCAGCACTGCGAAACTCTTCCTGGATTTCTGATTGACGATCTAGGGTTTTGGTATCGGGAGGCTCTTATAGGCGAAGGAGGCAAGGTCGGTGGCCAGCCAGGGGGCTCACACCACCTGGTGGTGCGGCCAGGGCTAGCCTGCGCCACCACATGGTGTGGCCGCCCTGTGGCCCCTCTCCGTCTCGTCTTCTGGCTCCGTGAGTCTTTCGAAAAAATAGGCACTTTGGCTTTTGTCCCGTCCAATTCCGAGAATATTCATTTTCTGTCTTTCCTGAAAAAAAACAGCAGAAAACAGGCAACTGGTACTGTGGCTCTTGTTAATAGGTTAGTCCAAGAAATCATATGAAAAGTACTCCAAAGTATGGACAAAACACAAGAAAGTGGATAAAACCAAGCATGGAACATCAAAGATTATAGATACATTTGCAATGTATCACACTCCTATTATTTTTGTAGGAATTTCCATAAGCATTACCATTATTGGGAGGATAGGGCCTATAATTGTTGTTACCAAAATTATTCCTGTAGGCATTGTTGCTAAAATTATTATTTCTTATAAAGTTCACATCAAATTGCTCTTCTTGAGCAATCAAAGAGGCTAAGGGAACATGATTGGATCAATATGAGCTTTACCATTAACAAGCATAGACATAATAACATCAATTTTATCACTCAAGAAAGATGTCTCTTCAACAGAATTTACCTTCTTACCTTGTGGAGCTCTCTCAGTATGCCATTCAGAATAGTTAACCATCATATTATCCAGAAGCTTTGTCGCAACACCCAAAGTGATGGTCATAAAGGTACCTCCAGCAGCAGAATCCAGTAGATATTTTGAAGAATAATTCAATCCTGCATAAAAGGTTTGGATAATTGATGTCTACGCACTTCTATTCTTGTAGACAGTTATTGGGCCTCCAAGTGTAGAGGTTTGTAGAACAGCAGCAAGTTTTCCCTTAAGTGGATCACCCAAGGTTTATCGAACTCAGGGAGGAAGTGGTCAAAGGTGACTATATTCCTAAGATATACTTTTATTTGAGTTTCTTAATAGGTCATAGGTGAAACGATACAGTGCCCAAAGGAACTGAATCAATATGCCTCTCAATAGATCCGGATTGATTTGATTATGTAATTAAGCCATGTATTCGTGATGCTAATTTTTTTGAGTTGTATGTAAGATATATTTACACTACCACTGAATAGTAGATGAGGTAGAATTTTTGTTTGTAGGAATTAGGATCAAGGTTTTTTCCAAATTTGTTCAGATGCTTAAAATGAAATTGAATCATGTGTGCTCTATATAGTTAGAAATATTCTATACATTGAATCCTAATAAATGAGGTGTTATTTTATAGATGCAGACATATAATGCCAATGCTTATTGTAGCCAAGAAAGTAGTTTCTTTGTCAACATAGTAAAATAAGTAGAATAGATCCACCGAAAGTATTTCATGTTGTATTTTCTATGAAAAGTAAGTTGGTGCATGCATCATAGGATATTCATGTATGTTGTGCTTGCCTGAAGATCTGGTCTGATGCTTATGAGTGACGAAACGGTTGGACTTTATCCCTCAAAATTCAGCCCTGTCGATGTTCTCATACCCGAGTGGCCTAGATTTGTTCCAACAAGTATTATACATGTGAACATTTTAAAACTGGATTTAGTTCCCTAATTTTTAGGCGAGATTTCACTGTACCATTGGTACGAGCATGAATTCTAGAAGCAATTGGGATTAGATTATAATACATATAACACACGCTTATGTTATAGTGTACTTTTTTTGTAATTGAATAATTCTATTATCTATTTTAATATACACGTTTCTTACCCTTCTAGAGTCAGAAAAGTAAGTTGTTATCCTCCTTATAGATAGCCCTAGCGGTGATGGCCTTGCTTCTGTTCTGTAAGTTGCACGCCAGGTTTCATTTATCTAGCAGAAAGAGTAGCCGAGTTTTAGTTATGTATTGGTTATCCTTACTTTAACTAGGACGTGGAGGGAAATTTGACTTCTAGCTGACTCCAAGTCTGTGATAGCGTTGATGTCCAATGTCGGTGAAAGTGGTGGATACTACATGGCAATGGCTGTACCAGTTATTATTGCCCAGAAACTTACTCTAACAAGATCAATTGGATTTGTCACAAGTGGTCCTTATCACCTTGTATTCGTGGTTGCTAGATTAGCAATAATTCTTCCACATTGAATTATAAGTTCTCTTGCAATAGTGTAAACTTTGAACTTGCATAGACTCTACTCTATTTCAGAGTTTAGATAGTGAGTTCAGCTGTTATTAAGTGTTTTTTTTAAATGGGGGAAGATCACCCCGGTCTCTTCATCCAAGAGATGCACGCAACATTATTGTCAAAACCTCATAGTGTTGTTAAGTGTATGTTCCTCATTTTAATATTGTTGTATTGGAAGAACATGGTTCATCATTCAGAAGCTCTATGAGAGGATTGACTTCAATAAAAAAATTATATCGAAGGGTAGATATGTAGAGCTTAATGCTGCCCACAACCGCCTTTTAAAGTAAGATTTGTCACTTTTAGTCTTCACATTATATTGAGAAAATGAAAGAAAGTGAATTGACAGTTTTAGCCTTTTACACCTTTGTTCTTTGGCTAATAATAATGTCAATAGTGCATATCTGTCCCACCCAAATGAAGCAACGGTGCTGCTAGGTAACTATTTTCCTACTGCTGATGTTGCGCTACTGGCCTATTACACTTGTCAAGGGTTATAGATTTGCTGTTTGTGCTTCATGCTTCAGGGTTTGTTAAGGGTATTATGTTATTTATCCGTTGACGCAGAGCTTGTGTGTCCTTAACTCCTTGTACTATATATTTGCCCCTTTGGGTTGTAGAATATTACAATCCCTGCTCATAACAACTATCATATGAACCATTATGTGTTTAAAGAATGTGATATTTCCACGGACCAGACGACGCGAAACTTTTTGAAAAGTCGGCACAAATGCTTATGCATAATTTCAAGATAAAGCAGCCATGTCACACTCAATGAGTGTAAGGATTTATGTCAGATACCGAATAACTCATATTTCATTAAGCATGTTCCGCGTTCTTGCTACCTTATTGATGAGACAGAGACTGTTGCACAAGGTCGGGTTTGGAGCGGCCAAGATGCAACTTCAAGAGGGTTGGTTGATTCACTGGGTGGATTCTCACAAGCTCTTGTCACTACAAAGAAGAGAGCTAATATACCACAAGTTAACAAGGTTGGTTCTTCTATAAACACCAAGTATTTGAATAAACTTATGTCATGCATGTATATGCATGTATATGTGAAGCAAATATTGCATATTTGAGTGCTATTTTCTTATCTATGTTATTAGAATACATATATTTTGTTTTACAATTCTGTAGCAGTCATCTTGCATATGCGTGATAGAATTCATGTTTCTAAAGTGTAGTTTGAAGACTATGTAATGAAGAATGAGTTGATCCATTTAGACATAAAGTTTATGTACTCTCAATTGGGATAAAGCATGCATATCAAATCCCGGGGAATCAAGTGTTGTTTCAATATGTTTCCCCAGCCTATTTAGTTCAGCCATTACATAAAACTGTTCTTTCATACCTGAAAACAAATAGAGGAAACTATTCATTTAAGTAAATGGTAAGTAGATGCAAGGTTTTATATTGTAGTTTATGGTCTATTGTTGCATGAAGATGGATTTTTTTTGGCTATAGCGGGCTATTGCGAAAGCTATGCCACTCACCTATTGATATACCATATATCCTTGTATACTGTTACACATATGAATATAAGTAAATTTGATTTCGCATTTGGATCAATGTATATTTATTGACTGAGCTAGGAATTGAGGTGCCCTCCACAGATCGTGAGAATAGCAGCAGCGCGGATGCACGACTCGAGATATGGAGGCTTGGACTGGGCATAGGTGCCCGAGATCTATGCATGGAGACCCAAATCCAACCTTCCACGCTTGATATTCCTTTTTTCGTGACCTCCCCGCTCGGTAACATACTTCACCTAGCCTCTCCTAACACGTTGAGGTAGTTTTATGCTTGGCTGATTCACCCAGGTCGATCAGTTAGGTCTCCTAGAATATGTATTTGTTGGAAAAGAACTGTATTTACTGGAAAAGAACTGTATTTACTAGAAATTATAGAACTTGAACTGCTCTGAATATTAAAATGCATGTGTGTTTGTGTGAGATATCAGACATAGAAAGACTAACTAATTTGTGATGTCAGTATCTACAAAACTTGTATCAGTAGGAATGCACTTGCAAGCAATCCTTTTTGTGCGCCAAGTCGATCGTTCCACCGTTATTTCATAAACATGAATTGAATGTTTTTGTTTTTCTCCAATATTTGTTGTTGCTCGGTGTCGTTTGTGCAAGTTGTGCTTATCTGAATTCCAAGCAAAGTCGATTTTTCTTATCCTAATGTTATTGTTGCATACATAACTTGCTCTCTATGATGTTTTGATCATAGTACTCATAGCCTTACGTAGATTGACACGTTTGTGAATGAAAGTAATGTAATTTGCTTTCTGATTTTTTGTCACTCTGGTGCCAACAAGGTATCACTACGTCCATGTCTTAAAAATCTTAGCACCTCAAAATGAATTTCTTTATTTAATCACCCATTAGTGAGAGATATTTCTCTTTACTTCGAAATAAAATAGTCATACCATGGAGCTTATACTATCAATGTTTTATACTACATACTTGCACACATATCTGTACTTAAGATAGTTTACTCTGACTTTTGTTATACTGGTGCCAAGAAAGTATCACATCATCCATGTCTTGGAAATCTTAGCATATTAAAATGAAATTCTAAAATGATCCCATCCGTCTAATATCTTCTATTGGGTGAGTGCTTAATCGTGTAGATGTTTGTCGGAACAAAACCTATATTAATATACATGAACAACAATGATAATAAGTCTTGCAGCGTATGCACTTATTGGATGGTATTGGAGCTTTCTTCATGACAGATTCTGAATGTATTTCATCATGATATTTTCTTCAAAAACAAGTCATCATAATGCAGATGAACCTTGCCTTTTTAAACATGGTTTTTGCTATTCAACTGTTAGTATATCGTCATGCTTTTTGTCACGCATTACTTCAGATATTATCCTAACACCCCATGTTTAGTGAATTTAATCTGGCTATCAAATGCATTTGACTTGATCAATACAACAACTCTACAAGTAGGCTTGGCACCTCGCTGTACTAATTTTTCAGCAGTTTGTCATGTTGATGACGCTGGTCTCTCTCCTTGCTAATACATGGACCCCACAACGGAGCGTGCAAGAAAGAGTTTTTCTACCTCGAGTACCTTTCTGTCTATTAGATAATAAAATGTTTCCCTTTTAGATTAAAGAGAATGGTTTTCTATCTATATTTTTTATGATCATAGAGGATGTAGAATTATTTTATTGGGAAGAATATTATACGCAAAAATGTACTCACATTATAGTTGTGCTATGTAGTGTGAAATAAGAAATTGTTTGTAGTTTATGCTTATATTCGACAAGAATCAGTATAAAAATTATTTTCCGTTTTTCTGCATGTACACCTGATATATATAAACTAGATTTTCATTATTTTTGCATCAACAATGCACGGGCATTTTACTAGTTTAATTAAAATTTAAGCAAATTTCAGAACAAAACGACAATAAAATATAAATTAAGCGTATATTTCAATATGTAATCACAAAACATGGTGTGTCCAAGCGGTATTGTGCCTTATATGGTGCTATTTCTATCTAGCGTAAGGTCTTGAGTTCAATTCCTCTCACAACTTTTTTTTCCTGGTTTTTTGCTATTTGGACCGGTACCTCTTAAAAAACCAGTGAGGTCATCGGTTCAAGTTTTTTCCGGTTAAACCACCAAACATGTCTGGTTTTTAAAACTATGATATCGGTACATGGAGCAAGCAGTAAACACTGCAATGCTAGGATATCTAACAATAATTCTCTGACTGGCATTGAGCAAGTATTTCTTGGTTACAATATATATATATCAGCAAACACTATGTTGTCTTAATTGGCTGTTATGGTTTTCTATTACAAAAATCCTTGTCCAACTGTCCAAGTAGCGAGACTACCGCATTTTCATTACTGAGTTTGTAAATAAACTCATTTGTCATTTCATTTTTGAGACATAAATTTAATAGTTGACCATGCATATTTGAGGGAAGTGAACAGGGATGTTTGTTTGTTTTTCTGGTACCCCCATCCTCTCGTACATGCATTTTCCAGCGACACCTCAACAATATCTATTGCAACACCTTCGGATAAAGCTTGGCATAAGGACTGACATATTTACATGGTAAAGCTACTTAAAAATAGGAGTTGGTCCGACATATCTCTTTCTACTTATGGCCTTTGCTTGAGAAATACTTTTTTTTCTTACTAACATTTGTACCTACTGAGGTGAAGCTTTTGAGATTTGTGATTGCCAATAGCGTGGCAAAGCAAAGATATAATTTTAGAGTTATCATTATGGAAGAACAATTTAATGACTATTTCTGTCTTGGACAATATCTGCAACAGTTTCAACTTCCAACATAGAAAATTAGGAACCTCTTTGTTATGCTAAAACATTTAAGAGCTTAACTTGACAAATAATTCTTTAGTTACTGTTTTAGTCTAGTAGGTAACAACTTGCTCGATATAAGAAAATACTTGTCCAAGGAGCCACAAGGAGTAATAGTTTTTCATGTTGTGTTAAATACAAATGCCATAGATGAATTACCTCTTACAAAGAGGAAAGAAAATGTTTTGTCAAATCATAATTCCTAGGTATGTCTATAACTATTTAAGAATCAGTCGGTGGGAAGGAGTGAACCATAACAATGGTTAAGGAAGCACACACATAATGAATATTTTGATCAATGTCGCTATATTATTTATGTCATTCCGTAGCAACTCTGAAGTAATGGCCTATGAGGAGATTATAGCGATTTGTTGGGTTGGAGGAAACAAGATTTGCAACAACAGGTGACTATGGGTACCATCAAAGTGTTGTTGGAGTGGAGTGACTAGAAATCACAACGATAGAAAAAAACTTGACAAGCCGTGGCAATGCGTGGGCATTCAACTAGTAAAAGTAGTATTTTTAATAGATTATTAGGTTAGGGTACGGTTTTGGTAGCCTTCTTATTTTTTCCTCCGTGTTAATGGAGATGGCATCATATATAATAAGTGATCTTTGGCCCTTCGCTCGATGGAGAGATCTCCTTCCCGGCGCCAATGGTGATGTTGGAAGATTAAATTTCTATTATTATGGTCTTTCAGATTTTTCTTCGCCAGATCTATTTTGGAATTTCTCTCAACGTTGTCACGAGGAAGATGGTCCTCACAAATTTTGTCCCGGATGCTACGTCTTAGTCGATTGTGGTTCATACAGTCGGCTCCCCTCGACTGCGACAAGGCGGTTCGATTGATGTTCCCTGGAATATCGGTGTTGGTACTCTTACTAATGTTGATTACTGACCTCAATGGCTAGGTTGAGTGTGTAGCCTTTGCATTGCGACTCGAAACAAAATTATTGGAGAACCTGCATTGGTATTCATAGATGTATTGGTTTGTCTATATGTTGTTTTCCCACGACTGCCTTCAGAAGAATACAAGATTGTATCTGTGAAGAAGAAAGTCCTTAAAGTCCTCGATGTTTTGCTCATCTCTTTTGGATTTCGTTTTGTAATTGTCATATACATGGGAACCAGAGTACTCACGTTTCTCCTATGTAGGCCACAAGGGCGTAAGTATGGGCCACATGGGATGTCTTATGGGCTGTACGGAGAGGGGAGCCGAGATCGGTTTCACGGTCCTATGCGCAGGAATGTGACGTCAGCAATGATGTTCCCATCCCAGGGCCTGATGAAAGGGCCATGCGCTCTAGCGAGCTGAATATAAAGACAATGGGAAGGAGCCAAGTCGCGGGATCGTACTTGTGCAACCAGACAAGACGCGGGAATGGACCTGCGCAACAGGTCAAGATGAGGGAACGGAACCACACATAAGGACAAAGATAAATGTGGTGACACGCATCCAAGTTAGAACCCGGGAAGCCGAGATTGCTTGGAGAGGTCCAAGGAAACAAGTCGTAGGCCCCCCTCCGCGGGGCAGTGTCATAACCAGCTGTAGCCTAGGCCAGTGTGGTGGCCCCTTGTCATATAAAAAGGAGGGCCAAGGTATTGGTGAAGTGAGGGTGAACAAAGGGATAGATGAGACGAAACAACCCCAGCCCTAACCCAGGAGGGTCGGGGGTAGAGAGAGGTTTCCTAGGAGGAAGAGGAGTAGAGGAACAAGGGAAAGAACGAGGAAGAAGGACAGTGAAAATGGCTCCTTGCCATTGTCGATGATAGGCTAGATCTCCCTACCCAGGAAGAACCACCATTCCAACCATGTACACCATATGAGCAATACCACCACCGACAAGCAGGAAGTAGGGCTGTTAGCCATCACGACGGCCTAAACCTGGGTAAAACCCCGTGTCATTATGTCCTCTCTTTCTCTCCGATTATCCCTATGTTCTCTAGCTACCACCAAGGGAAGAAATGTGTGGGCGCGCTTGCCACCCCTCGATGAACAACTAAAAGGGGGTTTGCAGTATCTCTCATGTCCGTGTTCACACACACGACATTAGGAGCGCCAGGTAGGGGGATGCATCTGATGTTGCTTCTCTTCAATCTTCGGCCAACAGCTCTGACAGATAAAAGTCACTCGGGGGCTCATGTAACGCCCCCGAATCGGGTCTATGCAGATCTTAGCATTTTCGCCAAAATCTGCATAGAAGCAATTCAAAGAGCCGACCAGACACTTTCGTGTCGGTGGATTTTTTTTACAAGTAGTTACATCACAATAGTTTACAACCGGATCCACAAGAAACATATATATACAACAACAACTCCAACTAGCCAAGAATACAAAAGATACAATACAAAGATACAAATCATGAAGAAAGCAAAATAGTATCTAAGTATGAATAAGGACCAAATGGGACTAAGATTCCTAAAGAATAACCAAGCGTTGATGACAAACCTACCCAGGCCAAGCCAGAAGGGTAACCTTGCTAACGTCGTCGACCACATACCTGTCAAAGGCAAAGGGGTGCTGACAAAGGTCAAAGGAAAAGAGAGCGATCAGTACTGAGGCCATTACACGACAAGTGTTGGAATTCAGCGGCTCTCGCTTACATGGATAAGGTGGGCTCAGTGGCAGCAAAGTTTGCACTAAATAACTTATAGAGACACGCTACAACTTTGGCTATTAGAGCGATATACGAGAGCGATATCCGGTAACAAGAATATAATACCAAGCATAACCCATCCGAAGATTCCCCCCGAAAACCAGTCCAGGAAGTCCTCTCGCAGAACACACATTTGACAGTTTTGTTATTCATGTATTTAGTTTATAGAGCTACTTACTAGTCAATTTAAATATAACAATGATTTAATGTAAGTTGTCTATGATCATGACATTGTGCTCGTGAGGCATCCATAACCGTGGACATGGCTTCTCGAAAAGGTTTACCCTGCAAGCGTGCACTACTGTACCCAAACACATGTTCAACCCTTCAAGCAACACTTTTAAAATAAAAGGGGTTTTGTGTGCCTTCCAGATATCCCGTCAAGAACCGTCCCATAACTACGCGCATATACAGGGGAACCACCTACTGTGTTTTACCCAACCAGGAGGTACGCCCGATTCTCAAGGTGTCACAATGTTTGCGACGCTGCACTTATGAAGGGTCTTTGGAGATAACTTGTCAGGTCTCCGCTGAAGCCAACTAGTATGGACCACAATTTATGTGTGCATGCTGGATGTCCACCAGCTCTCATATCATATCATCACACACCATGTCCATTGACATATTATGCATATGCACCAAATGGAAATCCAATATTTGGCATCCTGGATATACGAATAGTGCTAGTAGTTGGGGGGGGGGGTTCCCAAATAGCCCCACGTTTGGTTAGCGTGATAGTCTCAGAACAGATGTTTAGAATGAATGGTCCTAGGGAGACACAAGAAGTTTGTAAAAGTGCTTCCTACCGATGACTTATCATTAGGTGTAATCCACAACCACCATCAGTTTAATTAACTAGTAGCATCAGAAACCAATTACAAAGATCCACCTGTATGAGAGAGGGCAACAGACCAAATCATTCTCTACCACTCACAAGTCCAACGTATCTACTCAAACAACAGGTAATAGGATATCCAAGGCAATATAGTAGCATCAGGGAAAGTAAGGTACATGTCAACACCCGGATTTTTAATCCTAGATACCTGTAATGCCATACATCGCAATCCCAGGATTACCATTTTTGCGAGACATAACCAATTGGATATCACAATACATAATCCACTACAAACCATAATAAGGTCTTACACAAATAAAGGATCTCATGATCCAGTGTTAGTACAAACAAGTAGCGGAATAAATAGCATAGCGGTGGGCTCCATCTTCAGTGTCACAGGCAATGCTGACGATGGGAGATGATCCTAGTTGTCATAGCCGTCCTGTTGTCCTCCTTCCGGATAGTTCTCCTTATAGTCTGGCCATGGGAATAGCCAGGGACAAAGCCATGAGTACTCTTTAAGTACTCGCAAACTATCACTAACAAGTAAGGTAGTTTTAGTAGGAATGCTAAGTTCTAAGTTCATTTGCAAAGTTAAGTTTGAAACCTAAGCTGAGTTCAGAAACAAAGAAAGATAAATAAATTTTGAAAACACCTAAGTGGGAACTTAGTGGTCATAGTCACAACCATGTTGTGGTCAAGTCATGTCACAATTCATTTCATAAGGCATTTTGAAACATCTGACAACAGAACAGTATGGCCACTCCAACTGTCCATAACCGTGGATGCGGCTATTCGAATAGCTTGACACTCTGTAGAGGTGGTACACTTTCACCACAAAAATCGATACATCTGTTAGGGATAACCCTGAATCATCATACTTAGTATGCAGATAATGAAACATAACCTTTCCTTTACACACTCTAGTATAAGCACCTCTCCTATGAGCTTGGCCTCCCAGCCATGGCCATCTGCCATCCTGGGCACTGCATAGGTGGACAACATTGAGAGGTAGCCTCAGCTCAAACCTCTCCCACGAGGGAACCAATACTAATGCATATAAACTTCTGGCTAAGGCTTACCCAATTTAGGTATTATGGTTGTATGGTAAAATTGGAATGGTATCGCATCCGAACCCAACCATCAGTTTTTATAAAAGGGCTAAGGCTCATGCCTCAACATTTTCATCATCATAATAAACCATTTGTGTTTTTCAACACATGTCAAAACATCTCAATGGAATGACTCATCATTCCAAGGTTTTCATAAGCATTTTCACCAAGTATTCCCATCTAAAGTGATCAGGTTTTTGGTTTAGCTCTAAACCACTAAGTTAAGAGTGTTCACTAAGGTGGGATGCTAATCTCAATCTCATGCCATAGAATGACATCTAGTATAGGCCAAGGTTTATACTCTTTATGCTATCTAAACCACTTTCTAAAATCTCACAAAGCATTACTAAAAGTAAATAAAAATTTGGTAAAGTATAAGGTAAAACTTGTAAATAAAACTTGGGATGGGTATAACTCAAAAGGTATAACCAAAGCATGCCTAATGCATTTGCTCAAGTTAAGGGGGCAAGTGTTAACTTGCTTAGTTCTAGCTTGCAAGGGTTAGCTTGCATTGTTAATGATGTCTTGCAAGTATTAGCTTGCCAATAATAGCTTGCCTTGGTTGTTGCAGTGGTTGAAATTCTCCCCGTCTTCTTCGGGGTAGAACTCCTCCTCCTTGTAGACTTGGTCGGTACTATCGTCTATAAATACATACGGGATACACAATCACCAAACAATACTTAACTAGTCTATTTAGCACACTAAGGCACACACTTGATGATCTAGTATCATCACATTCATCACAAGATTTAATGAACTAGTTTCATTTATTTTATTTGAGAAAAGTAATTTCTACTCATTGAAAATAATTAAGATTTAATATTCTCCAATTAAAATATGGGATCATGTGGACACATGTCATCAACACATATTCTAATACATGGGAATGTGATTTAAATGTTGGATCACATTTTATAAAGTTTAAGATTAATATTTAATGATTTAAAGTGACTAGAAATGCCTATATAGAATTATTTTGGTACTAGTCCAAAGTCACTGCATGCAAACCTAAATATTATTACATAGTAGGTATATTCAAATGTGATTTTTTAGAGTTGGAATCAGCTCAAAAGCTATTATGGTTGATTTTTGAAAAATGTTTGAATGTAGAAAAGTCTCTATTTTGTTATTTTTTCTATATGTGATCTATAACTCTAGTTGATTTAAATCCAACGGTTTTCGATAGATATTTAAATTATCTTTCCAACAAAATTGGAATCATGTCATTTGGTTAAGTAAATCTTTCTGAATTGATTTTTAAACAAGGGGATAGAATTAAGTTTAAAGTCTAAAAAGAAAAACACTTATTTGAATTCTAGGGCCAGCGCGGGAACACTAACAGGCCGGCCCAGTTACACTCCGTGGCACATAGGACAACTGACAGGGGGGTCCCGCATATCAGCGGCTCTGCTAACGTGAAGCGGTACGGGGCGATGTGGGTCGCACGATTAGAACCTAGATCGACGGTGGTGGTTCATCGTCGACGACGGATTGGTCACTGGCGAGATGGAACCCTAGCGGCTCGTTGGGGGTCTACTGGGGGCTTACAAGGGCTCCAGGTAACGTGGCGATGGGGGCGATCGAACGAGGAGACGTCGACAGACTCAGGCGAGGTCGCGGCGGCTCCTAGGGTGGACGAAATTGTCGGGCCCCTTTCTTCTCTGCTACGGCGAACTCCAGCGCAATTACCGTGAACTGCTGCTCGAGTGGCTCTGGCGATGGTGTGAGGTGGTTCTGAGAGAGAGGGGAGTTGAGTGGTGTGAGGAATTGGTGCTGGGGAGGGCTCCTTATATAGGCTCGACGAGGAGACCGTGAGGGCGACGGTGAGCTCGTCGGTGACGACGGTACAGGGCGCTAGAGGCATGGGCGGTGTAGGCGGACGGTGGCTTGCCTCCTGGCAGATAGCTACGACGTAAATGCGACCCTAGGGACGGTCGCGTTTGGTCAGGAAAGGGCGATGCTCTGTGCGGCAGAGGTGGTGCTCGACGCGGCGTGCGGTGGCTGTTGGTCTCGCAGCGGGAAATGGGCGTGTCTGGGGGTGTGCTGGGGTTAAGACAGAGCGGCGCGTGCAAGCTGGGGTCGAGGCACGACTTGTGCTGGCCTGTCGGGGTCGGCGCTCTGGCGTGCTCTGGGCATGGCGCAGAGGCTCGGTGCGCGGGCGCTCCTCGGTGGTCCAAGGGCTGGCTGTGTCCGTGGGGTGGACAGGGGATCCCTGTAGGGCAAGCTAGATTGGCGCAACGCTGTCTCTAGCGTGTTGCCCAGGCTTGGCCGGCGGCGACCAAAAACGGGCGGCGCGTTACTGGCGCTCCAGGGTAGGAGCGGGTTGTCTATGGGTTAGTTAGGCTAAGAGGGGACAGAGGAGAGATGTGAGGGTTAAATGGGAGACAAGAAATCAATTGGCAACAGTAATAGTTAGGCCAATATTTTTCTTCCTGCCAACTGTTCGACAAAATGGCCGCAAGATAATTTGAATTGAATTTTGAAATGATTTTTGGTGGATGTGTTAGTCATATGCTTAAGCATCTGTGGTTGCTTGGGATTTTCAAGGGGAACTCATTTGAGTGGTTTTTAGAAAAGTGTGATCTTTGCATATGAAATGGATTCTATTTTCAAATGCCATTTAAAATTAGAGTTCAAATGTTTTTGTAAGATTTCAAAGTGGCCCTTGGTAGATCTTTACTTGTACTAGCAAGGGGTGCAAAGAGTTAGAATTGTTTCTGTTTGAAATTGACTTCTAGGAACACCTAAAGTGACCCAGTGGATTAAAATGGCACAAATGACAATTTGCATTTATTAATTTCATTTGATTTCTTTTTCTTTGGATTTTGCTTGGGGATGATCTAGATGATGTGGAATCCATCTTTGAATCATTTTACAACCATTAGAACAAACAAACATGGCAATTCTAAACCATCCTATATTAATGCAACACACATATGCCTTCTTAATTATTTTAAAGATAAAAAGTTTTTGTTAACCCTAAATTGGGTGATTTGGATCTTGATAACCTTGATTAAAGTTTTGGGATGTTACAAACCTTCCCCCCCTAAACAAAATCTCGTCCCGAGATTTAAGAAAACTAGGAACTAAAGAGATCTGGAAACTCAGTGCTAATGTAATCTTCTCGCTCCCAAGTGGCTTCTTGTTCGGTATGGTTGCTCCATTGGATCTTGAGAAATTTGATACTCCTGGTCGTGGTGGTTCTGTAAGCTTCCTCCAAGATACGGAAGGGCACTTCATGATACGTCAGACCCTTGTTGATATCAACGGCTCGGTGACCGATGTTCTTGAAAACTTCGGTCTTCTCCGGCACTTCCAAGCATTTGCGAAGTAACGAGATATGGAACACATTGTGGATGGCAGACATCTCTCCAGGCAGTTCCAGTTGATACGATACTTCTCCTCGATGATTTAGAATCTTGAAAGGTCCGATATATCTGGGGGCTAACTTTCTTTTCAGACTAAAACGTTGCGTTCCCTTCAATGGCGGAACTTTGAGATACACAAAATCTCCGACATTGAAAGTCAGGTCTCTCCGTCTCTTGTCAGCATAACTCTTCTGTCTGGATTGGGCGGTCTTAAGGTGCTCATGGACTTTGTGAACCTTCTCTTCCGCTTCTCGTAGGATGTTAGGTCCGAAAATTTGACTCTCTCCTACTTGCGACCAATTTAAAGGGGTACGACACTTCCTTCCATATAGGAGCTCAAATGGGGCCATTTGCAAACTGGCTTGATAACTGTTGTTGTATGATAATTCTGCGAAAGGCAGACAATCTTCCCATTTTGATCCGTACTCTAGCACACAAGCTCTCAACATATCCTCTAGGATTTGGTTGACTCTCAGTCTGTCCGTCGGTCTGCGGGTGATAAGCTGTGCTGAAATTCAACTTGGTTCCTAATCCTTCTTGGACTTTCTGCCAAAACCTCGAGGTAAATTGGGTTCCTCGATCCGACACTATGGTCTTGGGGGTTCCATGCAGACTAACAATTCTAGCAATGTCCAAATCCGCTAGCTTCGAACTTTGGTAGGTTGTCTTGACAGGTATAAAATGGGCTACCTTGGACAGTCTATCAACGATGACCCATATTGAGTCATTTCCCCTACTAGAAGTAGGCAAACCGGTGATAAAGTCCATTTCGACGGAATCCCATTTCCATTCCGGAATCTGCAATGGTTGCAACAGTCCTGCGGGTCTCTGATGTTCCGCTTTGACTCTTTGACAGATATCACACTTGGCGATGTAGCTTCCGATTTCTCTCTTCATCTTGTGCCACCAAAATTGCTCCTTCAAATCCTGATACATCTTTGTTCCTCCGAGGTGGATGGAATAAAGAGTATCATGAGCTTCTTGCATGATAACTTGCTTTAGCTCTGAATCTGCGGGCACACAGATACGTCCTTTGTACCACAGAACTCCTTTGTCTTCGGTGAATCCAGGTACTTTTCCTGTACCAGTACGACGCTTGATTCCGTCGATACTTTCATTTCCCTTCTGGGCTTCCTTGATCTGACTGATCAAAGTGGGTTGAAGTTCAATGCTAGCTAAAAATCCTTATCTAACCAGCTCAGTTCTAAACTGCTCCAACTCCTCATGCAAACTTGGTTGCTTCTCCTTGATCATGGTTTTTAACCTACACGGCAATCTACTAAGAGCATCCGCTACCAAATTGGCTTTGCCGGGGTGATAGTGAATGTCAAGGTCATAATCCTTGATTAACTCTATCCATCTACTTTGCCTCATATTCAGCTCCTTCTGAGTGAAAATATACTTCAAGCTCTTGTGATCTGAGTAAATCTCACAACGATTACCCATAAGATAATGACGCCATGTCTTCAAGGCTAAAACTACAGCCGCTAATTCAAGATCATGGGTTGGGTAGTTCTGCTCATGTTGCTTTAGTTTTCGAGACAGATACACGATGACTTTGCCTTCTTGCATCAACACACATCCGTGACCAATCTTGGATGCATCACAATACACGTCAAACGACTTCTTGATATCTGGCATAATCAATATTGGGGCTAAAATCAAACTTTTCTTGAGCTCTTGGAAACTGGCTTCACATTTGTCAATCCATTCAAACTTCTTGTCCTTCTTCAACAATTGGGTCATGGGTCTTGCGATGCTCGAAAATCCTTCTACGAACTTGCGATAATATCCCGCTAACCCGAGAAAGGCACGGACTTGGGTTTGAGTGGTTGGGGCTTCCCGTTCTTCAATATCTTTGATCTTGGCGGGATCAACAGCGACTCCTTCGGCAGAAACAATATGTCCGAGGAATCCTACCTCTTTCAGCCAAAACTCACATTTGCTGAACTTGGCATACAACTGATGCTTTCTCAGGGTTTCAAGAATGATTTTCAAATGTTGCTCATGGTCTTCCTCTGACTTGGAGTAGATAAGTATATCGTCGATAAACACAATGACAAACTGATCCAGAAAGTTCATAAAGATCTTATTCATGATATTCATGAAATAAGCAGGAGCATTGGTTAATCCAAAAGACATGACCATATACTCATATAATCCATATCTGGTGGAAAAGGCGGTCTTTCAAATATCCGTTGCACGAATCTTAAGTTGGTGATAACCAGTCCTAAGATCAATCTTAGGGAACACTCTGGCACCAGTCAACTGATCAAACAGATCCTCTATCTTGGGCAGTGGATACTTGTTCTTGATGGTGACATCATTTAGCTTCCGATAATCTGTGCACACGGTTGCCTCCATCCTTCTTGTCGACGAACAACATGGGCGATCTCCATGGTGATGCGCTTGGTTGAATCAAACCTTTCTCTAGCATAGCATCTAGTTGCTTCTTCAGTTCCACTAACTCTGATGGGTTCATTCTATAGGGTCTCTGAGCTATGGGTCTGGTTCCAGGAATCAGTTCAATAATGAACTCAATATCCTGATCTAGGGGCATACCAGGCAATTCATCTGGGAATACGTCGGGGTATTCACAGACTACTCTGACTTGGTCTATGGTGGGTAGGGCTAGACTCTTGTTGCATTTGAATTGACAGGGCAAGGTTTCATATATATGCTCTACTGATACTCTAGAGCTACTGGTCATGGTGATGGCTTTCTTGGCACAGTCGATCAATCCTTTATGCTCCAACATCCAATCCATTCCTAGTACTACTTCCAAACCTTTGGTTCCAAGTACTATTAGATTGGCATAAAAATCTATCCCATGTATTCTGATAGGCACAACTTTGCAAATTTTTCTATCTTTTGTGGTTGAACCAGGTATTTGAACTATCATGACATGCTTCAAGTTGGTTGGGTGAATCTTACTAGTGCATGCAAATTCTTCGGTAACAAACGAGTGCGATGCTCTAGAATCAAACAACACTCTTGCTAAAACGGAGTTGACAAAAAACATACCCAACACAACATCTGGCGCTTCTTGGGCTTCTTCGACGTTCATGTGGAAGAGACGACCGCTGTGGTTGTGAGGGTTCCCGGGGGCGTTCACATTGGCAGTGGCGGTAATCTTCTTGGGACACTCATTGGAGTAGTGACCCTTCACTCCACACTCAAAACAAGTAATATGAGACTTGTCTTTGGCTGCAACAGGCACATCATTGCTTCCAGTCCTCAGGGCAGTGTTGTTGTTGTTGTTGGACTTGGGAGGTGCACGGTTGAAGTTGTTGGAGTTGCCAGGTGGTTGTTGTTGTTTCCTTCGGACTTCACATTTCCTCCGCTACAGTTGGGGCAGCTCAAACAAGACATTAGGGGTCGATTGTTCCGCGGGGCATATCCTGTAGACGGGTTGGGACGATACTTCTTGTGACTGTTGGATCCAGCTTGGTGCATCATCTGATGTTTGTGGTTGTCGTTCGCTTGATTAATCTTCCCTTCCATCTAAATGGCGGAGTCGACTAGCTCTTCGAGGTCCTCAAAACGGATGTTGACTACCACCATCTACATCTCATCATGCAGTCCGTTCAGGAATCTCTCCTTCTTCTTGGCCTCCGTGTTGATCTCATCAGGTGCATACCTGGAGAGGGACAAGAATCTGTCATGGTACTCCACTACAGTCATTCTGCCTTGCTTTAGTTCTCTGAATTCATCTCTCATTCTGGTGACTAGACCCTGCGGCACATGGGTGCGGCTGAACTTGACTTTGAAGGCTTCCCACGTCATCACTTGACCATGGTTCATTGTGCGGGTGCTGTTCCACCATGCTCTTGCATCTCCTGCCAGATAGTGGGTGACAAACAGAACTTTCTCGTTGGAATCCACTCCTGCGACTTCTAAGTTATTCTCCATGGTCTGTAACCAATCATCCGCATCCAGCGGGTCTTCAGACTTGCTAAAGATTGGGGGATTGGTATTCTGGAAGTTTTTGAGCTTGGATCCATGATGATCCTAATTTCCATGGCCTTGATTGTTGTTAGCCATCTAGGCGATCTGCTGCAGTGTGGCTAGATTTGCTTGGCGCTCTGCCCTACTAGCTTCATGGTCTGCAATGAGCGTCTACAGAATTTGCAACATTGGGTCCTGCGATGAGCTGCTCCCTCCTTGGTTTCCACGAGTCATCTGAAGATTGAGATAGATAATGGGGTAAGAGGGAAAGTTCTAAGGTTCAGGGTTTTGTTTTCAAAGCTAAAACTTTGAGTTTGACTCAGGTTTTGCAACTAACTTATTTTCATTCATTCAAGCAAAGCACATGATACAAACACACATACCACAACATGAAAGGAAAACATATGGTTTTAAGAACCATTCTGTAAGCTAAGATACAACGGGATCGATACTTCCCACTCCTACGATAGTGCACTAGTGCATCTACTCATCATCAATGAAGTCAGAGTCATCGTCGTCGGTGTACAAGTCCATGGGATCATCCTCTAGATAGTCATCATCATTGCTGAGGTACGAGTGAATATCCCCCTGGATGTCTTCACCTTCTTCCTCTTCTTCTTTTGCTGCAAGCTAAGCTTCTTGCTCCTTGATGGTCTTCTTGAGGTCGGCCACTTTCTTGTGAAGACAGTCGATGGTGCGGTCCTTCTTTGCATGTTGACGGCGAAGTGACTGATGATCCTTTATGAGCAGTGAAAAAGTCTGGGCCTTCTGGGCGGCAATGGCAAGGTTGTGGTTGGCGAACTCTCGAGCATTGTCCAATTCCTTCTATCTGTCATACAGTAGGAAGTTGAGGTTCTCCACTTGACGCTTCAACTCCAGGTGACTTGGGATCTCCAGAGGCATTCCCATAGAACCACGCCTTGCATAGTGAGCAAAGCGAGTTCCCTGGATCAAGTTGACATTTTGTGCGTAAAGACGAACGAGAGCTTCGTGCATTTCCCTGGCTAATCCATCTAACCAGTTGTTCTCTCTCACGGTGAATTCAATCTTCTCGGAAAGTGGTGCCTCCATCTTGCCTCGAAGATCAGCAACTACTAGCCATTGTAAATATCCTCCTGGGGGACCATTGAGTTGAGCTCCGAAGAATTCCGGATGCGGACGCTCAAGGTACTCAGACAGTGCATCAAGATCCCTCTCGAAGATCAGTTGGCCTCTGTTGCCCAACTGGTAGAACTTGCAGTACTGAACTTCCATCTATAAGAATTTAGGATGAGAAAGTTAGTGAGGTAATCAAGTGTGTCAAATTTTATGGAGTAATGTAAGAATTTTGAGGAACATGAATCTTTTTGAAAGAATCTCAAGGGTAAGAGGGGAAATAGATCTTCACAAATACTCACTTTGGTTTTGAAACTAAGTTACTGTTCGGACGTCCATTCTAACTAGGGTCTCCTATGGTCAGGATGGCTCTGATACCAACTTGTCAACCCAGATTTTTAATCCCAGATGCCTGTTATGCCATACATCGCAATCCTAAGATTACCATTTTTGCGAGACATAACAGATTGGATATCATAGTACATCATCCATTACAAACCATCATAAGGTATTACACAAATAAAGGATCTCACGATCCAGTCTTAGTACAAACAAGTAGTGGAATAAATAGCATAGAGATGGGCTCCATCTTCAGTGTCACAGGGAATGCTGACGATGGGAGATGATCCTAGTTGTCATAGCCGTCCTGCTGTCCTCCTTCCGGATAGTCCTCCTCATAGTCTGGCCACAGGAATATCCAGGGACAAAGCCATGAGTACTCTTTAAGTACTCGCAAACTATCACTAACAAGTAAGGTAGTTCTAGTAGGAATGCTAAGTTCTAAGTTTATTTGCAAAGTTAAGTTTGAAACCAAGCTGAGTTCAGAAACAAAGAAATATATAATAAAGTTTGAAAACACCTAAGTGGAACTTAGTTGTCATAGTCACAGCCATGTTGTGGTCAAGTCATGTCACAATTCATTTCATAAGTCATTTTGAAAACATCTGACAACAAAACAGTATGGCCACTCCAACTGTCCATAACCACAGACGCGGCTATTCGAATAGTTTGACACTCTATAGAGGTGGTACACTTTCACCACAAAATTCAATACATCTGTCAGGGATAACCCTGAATCATCATACTTAGTATGCAGATAATCAAACATAACCTTTCCTTTACACACTCTAGTATAAGCACCTCTCCTATGAGCTTGTCCTCCCAGCCATGGCCATCTGCCATCCTAGGCACTGCATAGGTGGACAACATTGAGAGGTAGCCTCAGCTCAAACCTCTCCCGCTAGGGAACCAATACAAATGCATATAAACTTCCGGCTAAGCCTTACCCAATGCAGGTATTATGGTTGTACGGTAAAATTGGAATGGTATCGCATCCGGACCCAACCATCAGTTTTTATAAAAGGGCTCAGGCTCATGCCTCAACATTTTCATCATCATCATAAACCATTTGTGTTTCTCAACACATGTCAAAACATCTCAATGGAACGACTCATCATTCCAAGGTTTTCATAAGCATTTTCACCAAGTATTCCCATCTAAAGTGATCACGTTTTTGGTTTAGCTCTAAACCACTAAGTTAAGAGTGTTCACTAAGGTGGGATGCTAATCTCAATCTCATGCCATAGAATGACATCTAGTATAGGCCAAGTTTTATACTCAATATGCTATCTAAACCACTTTCTAAAATCTCACAAAGCATTAATAAAAGTAAAGTAAACTTTGGTAAAGTATAAGGTAAAACTTGTAAATAAAACTTGGGATGGGTATAACTCAAAAGGTATAACCAAAGAATGCCTAATGCATTTGCTCAAGTTAAGGGGGCAAGTGTTAACTTGCTTAGTTCTAGCTTGCAAGGGTTAGCTTGCATTGTTAATGATGGCTTGCAAGTATTAGCTTTCCAATAATAGCTTGCCTTGATTGGTGTAGTGGTTGAAATTCTCCTCGTCTTCTTCGGGGTAGAACTCCTCCTCCTCATAGACTTGGTCGGTACTATCGTCTATAAATACATACAGGATACAAAATCACCAAAAAATACTTAACTAGTCTATTTAGCACACTAAGGCACACACTTGATGATCTAGTATCATCACATTCATCACAAGATTTAGTGACCTAGTTTCATTTATTTTATTTGAGAAAAGTAATTTCTACTCATTGAAAATAATTAGAAATTTAATATTCTCCAATTAAAATATGGGATCATGTGGATACATGTCATCACCACATATTCTAATACATGGGAATGTGATTTAAATGTTGGATCACATTTTTATAAAGTTTAAGATTAATATTTAATGATTTAAAGTGACTAGAAATGCCTATATAGCATTATTTTTGTACTAGTCCAAAGTCACTGCGTGCAAACCTAAATATTATTACATATTCAGATAGGTATATTCAAATGTGATTTTTGAGAGTTGGAATCAACTCAAAAGCTATTATGGTTGATTTTTGAAAAATGTTTGAATGTAGAAAAGTCTCTGTTTTGTTATTTTTGCTATATGTGATCTATAACTCTAGTTGATTTAAATCCAACGGGCTTGGATAGAAATTTAAATTATCTGTCCAACAAAATTGGAATCATGTCATTTGGTTAAGTAAATCTTTCTGAATTGATTTTTAAACAAGGGGACATAATTAAGTTTAAGTCTAAAAAAGAAAAACACTTATTTGAATTCTAGGGCCAACGCAGGAACACTAACGGGCCGGCCCAGTTACACTCCACGGCACAGACGACAGCTATCAGGGGGTCCCGCATGTTAGCGACTCTTCTAATCTGAAGCGGTACGGGGCGATGTGGGCCGCACGATTAGAACCTAGATCGACGGTGGTGGTTCATCGTCGACGACGGACTGGTTGCCGGTGAGACGGAACCCTAGCGGCTCGGTGGGGGTCTGTTGGGGGCTTACCAGGGCTCCAGCTAACGTGGCGATGGGGGGCGATCGAACGAGGAGACGACGGCGGACTCAGGCGAGGTCGCGGTGGCTCCTAGGGTGGACGAAATCGTCGGGCCCTTTCTTCTTTGCTACGGCGAACTCCGGCGCAATTCTGGCGAACTGGTGCTCGAGCGGCTCCGGGGATGGTGTGAGGTGGTTCTGAGAGAGAGGGGAGTTGAGTGGTGTGAGGAATTGGTGCTGGGGAGGGCTCCTTATATAGGCTCGACGAGGAGACCGTGAGGGCAAGGGTGAGCTCGTCGGTGACGACGGTACAGGGCGCTAGAGGCATGGGCGGTGTAGGCGGATGGTGGCTTGCCTCCTGGCGGTCAGCTACGTCGTAAATGTGACGCTAGGGGTGGTGGCGTTTGGTCGGGAAAGGGCGACGCTCTGCGTGGCAGAGGCGGTGCTCGACGCGGCGTGCGGTGGCTGCTGGTCTCACAGCGGGAAATGGGCGTGTCTGGGGGTGTGCTGGGGTTAAGGCCGAGCGGCGCGTGCAAGCTAGGGTCGAGGCGCGGCTTGTGCTGGCCTGTTGGGGTCGATGCTCTGGCGTGCTCCGGGCATGGCGCAGAGGCTCGTTGCACGGGCGCTCCTCGGTGGTCCAGGGGCTGGCTGTGTCCATGGGGTAGACAGGGATCGTGGTACGGTGCGGCGGAGCTAAGGGGCAAGCTGGATTGGCACGACGCTGTTTCTGGCGCGTTGCCCACGCTCGGGCGGCGGCGACCAAAAATGGGCGGCGCGTTACTGGCGCTGCGGGGTAGGAGGGGGGTTGTCTGTGGGTTAGTTAGGCTAAGAGGAGACAGAGGAGAGATGTGAGGGTTAAATGGGAGACAAGAAATCAATTGGCAACATTAATAGTTAGGCCAATATTTTTCTGCCTGCCAACTGTTCGACAAAATGGCCGCAAGAAAATTTTAATTGAATTTTGAAATGATTTTTGGTGGATGTGTTAGTCATATGCTTAAGGATCTGTGGTTGCTTGGGATTGTCAAGGGGAACTCATTTGAGTGGTTTTTAGAAAAGTGTGATCTATGCATATGAAATGGATTCCATTTTTAAATGCCATTTAAAATTAAAGTTCAAATGTTTTTGTAAGATTTCAAAGTGGGCCTTGGTAGATCTTTACTTGTACTAGCAAGGGGTGCAAAGAGTTAGAATTGTTTCTATTTGAAATTGACTTCTAGAAACACCTAAAGTGACCTAGTGGATTAAAATGGCACAAATGACCATTTGCATTTATTAATTTCATTTGATTTCTTTTTCTTTGGATTTTGCTTGGGGATGATCTTGATGATGTGGAATCCATCTTTGAATCATTTTAAAACCATTAGAATAAACAAACATGGCAATTCTAAACCATTCTATATTAATGCAACACATATATGCCTTCTTAATTATTTTAAAGATAAAAAGGTTTTGTTAACCCTAAATTGGGTGATTTGGATCTTGATAACCTTGATTAAAGTTTTGGGATGTTACAGTACATAAACTAAATCATCAACAATAGAGGATATCAGTAGATCAAAGAAGGAAGTAAAGACTATGAAAGCAAAATAGGTAGAATAGGGAGAATGCTCGGCTGAGAAAAAATGTCGGGTAGCCGAAGGCTTGTCGCAACTCGCGTCCACTCATCTTCCTATCCGGTGAAGAATCAAAACACTAGAAAGAACACCCGATGCAATACTTAATACAACAGTGGAAGATCCATGTTTATGATATGATGCATGGCATGGAAAGATGCGCTGCAAGTTAGCAATATTAAACGGAATCAGAATCCCAACAATCAATTAGAGATTTGAGTTATTTATCTACCCACAAAATTAAATGTTAATTAAGATGATATTATCATGGCATATATGAAATACAGAAATGTAATTACAGTCAAGATAAGACAAGAATATCCCGCATATGCACACCATATTTAATTTAGGGGAATTACTATTTAAACTGAACCACATGATACGCGATTCAACACAAGAATAATTTAAATGCAACACGATTAGATGATATTTATATAAAATAAGGCTTCAAATAGGGGTCATACATTGGGTTTGGAATCAGAGATATCGGTTTCAAACAGATCAGTCTTTGGATCCATGAAGGAGAACATCTCGTCCGTGAGGGTGAACTTCAGATTCATCAGGATCGGAGAGCAAGAAAATGGTTTTCGATTCTTCCGGGATCCATGTCAGAGTACTTGTGTTCCGACTTTGATGGTAGACGAAGGACATGCACGATGATCTTGAAAAACAAAAACACCGAATTGACGAAGATCTTGCGTAGAACACACATGCAGCAACCTCTTCACTTCACTGCACCTAGTAGTGCCGGACTTGGTCACATGCGTCTTTGCGAGCCCGTAGCAGTACCAACAAGACATATCCACCACATCAACATGAACACCCATGAGAGAAGACATCGACAGTAGGGTGCGCTACCGGCATCGATAGGAGGGTGCACGTGGTACAGAACATGGAGGCGAGGACAACGGGGTCTTGGCAACGGGGGATGCCGAAGAGGAATAGAGGACATCAGATGAGATTAGGGCATATAAGGCTCGCATGCACGGGGTCGAGGTCGTCCTAGTAGATCCACGGGCACGGGTTAGGTGTAGCCTGGACCAAGGTGGCATGGAAGGATGCATCGATAGAGGGGGCACAATTGGCTGAGGTGAGCGAGGGCGCTCCTAGGGGCGGCCCGAGCTTAGAAAGGAGGTGCGGTGAACAAGGGGGCGGCACCTATCGGACACGAGGAGGGAGGTGGGCGGTGCACTAGGAAGGCAATCAAAGGATGGGGTTGTGGAGGAGAACAAGGCAACGTGGCCATGGATGGTAGGAGGCGCGCGTGCAGGGACTCGCGTAGGGAGGCGGAGGCAGCTCGGTGGAGGGGTCAGAGGATGGCGTCGGGTGGAGCACGTCGGGGAAGGAAGGGAGGAGTATGGGGCCTAGGCGGCGCTTGCACAAGCCAGGGAGAAGGCAACGCTCAGGGTCATCTACGCAAAGTTGGGTGCGACGGGATGCAGACGAGGTGGAGGGGGTCGATAGGAACGGGCGGTGCATGGTGTGCGTGGCATGTGTCGCGGTTTTGTGTGCGTGTGTGTGTTGGTTGTATCCTGCGTGATTGCGTGTTTGTGTCATGTGGTGGCGGAAGGGGTGTATGGTGTAGGTCAGGTGTTGAGATGGGTTAGGGTTTGGCTATATTGGGGGTGGTAGGTGACCTGCTGGCTGTGGCTTTGGGCCTGGCTGGTGGGCTGCCTCCCCTATGTAAAAAATGTTTTATTTTATTTCTTTTATAAACTTTTTGCAAATAGTTTTAGACAAACAAAATATCTAGAAAGACCCGGGGTTTTAATTTGAAATTAAAGAAGAGAATAAATCGAAAATAAAATAGGGTTTTGGTGAAAATGTTTTTAGAGGCAAAAATATGCGTGATGTCATGATGATGCAAAAAATAAAAACAATAACCATATTTAATTGGGGATATTTTCTGGGTGTTATAGCTCGCTGGGAACATGCTCGCTCAGGCGGAACCAAGTCCCTCAGGGGCTCGCCGATGGCGCCACGATCTCATATCTTCCCCTAGAGCAGGAGTTAGGGTGCGCAAGACACAACAAGGCGCTTGGAGGAGTAGCATAGAGGCATACACACGAAAAGCTAATAAGTATCTCACAACTAGTTGCACTCATGATTCATCAGATCCATGGATCGAAGAGCTTGGTGGCATAATACAGAAGTAAAAGTACAGCCTAATTCTAACTACTTCCCCACGTAGGGGATAAATGCAAAAGAAGATACATGAGAGCCAGCGACAGGCTTCTCAGTCCTGCCTTCACCAGTTGATTGGGAGGCAACACACGCATGAGTGCAGGCAGGCGTCTCTGTCCTTCCACCACCAGCGACCTGGCTGGCACAATAGCGACCCTCCCGTGTGGTGACATCCCCGCTCTAGGCTGGGCTTCACTAGTCGCCCTCGCCGTCCTTGTTGCTGTCCGACAGGAACATGGTGGCGGGATGGCACATGCGGCCATTTAAGTACTTCATGGTGATACTGCACCTCCCGATGTAGCGGCACAATAGGAGGTGCCTGGGGCGGATGTCGTTCTCCTTGGAGAAGGAGTGCCAGTTGAACTTTAGGTAGAAGTTGCCCTCGTGGTCAGAGCACATCCCCGCCATCGATGGACCTCAGCCTGAACATCCACGGCGTCTTGCCTGCAAACTCCTACTTGAAGTCGCCCGAAAGCCTGACCTCATCCTCAGCCTCGTGGTGGATGTGGAGGACGAACTCGAAGTCGGAAAAGTCGGGGAAAACCTACTTTGATGAATAAGGTGATGGTGATGATGGCAGGGAGGCACCACGCACGTGGCCGCGCCCATGGCCATGACCATGACCACATCTGTGACCGCATCCTCGACCTTGTCCATGGACGTGCCTCGCTAGCGGCAGTGCGTCCTCTTCTGAAGGCGTCTGTGACGGTGATGGTGCCCGGCTCCAACCACAAACCATGCAGACGCCTGCTTCCACGTCTGTGACCTCTCCTCGGGGTTGGCAGAGTCCTCCCTGGCAAGGGTGACCATGACAGCTGGAGGTGGCTCTCTCGAGTGTAAGCATTGTAGGACTCACTCCAGCTCGAGGAGTGAACTAAGCTAGAGGACAAAGAATAAGAAGGTTCACAACGTGGGTGGCTTGGACCGCTGCCGTCACGCACAAGACCCCTCAAGTGTTGGGATGGAGTCCTTGCCATTATGCAGGAACTGAGAGAATGGGAAGAAGATGGAGAGCGAAGGCACAATGATCGGTGGTGTACAGGAGTGCTGGACTTTATAGGCGTGAGGGAGGAACCGGTACTACGGGACTCGCTCCGGCTCAAGGTGTGAACCGAGCCGAAGGACGAAGAAGAAGAAGGTTCGCAATGCGGGCGGCTCAGACGACCACCGTCGCGCACAAGACCCCTCCAGTTTTGGGACGGAGTCCTTGCCATTATGCGGGAATTGAGGGAATGGGAAGAATATGGAAAGCGAAGGCACAATGAATGGTGGTGTACACGAGTGCTGGCCTTTATAGGCGTGGGGGAGGAACCGGCGTGCCCCTTTTGCTCCCTTGAGTGTTAACTATCGCAGCCTCTCGGATGCTGCATGTTGCGCTCTCCCAAGCGCCAACCGGAATACACACTGTATCCATGTACTGATTATTTCTTTGTGGAAATCGAGGCGACACCCCTCCCTCGAGGCACCCACGTGATGTCTTGCAGGGCATCGATTAAGGCTGGCACGGCAACGTCCCATAGGGTGCTGATGGCTTTGTTTTTGCCATCTTCCATTGCATTTAAATGTTCTTTTTGGTCAAGCAATTACCAAAGAAACTCTCAAATTTTGCCACTAATGACTAATAATTGCAAAGATATGCAAATCCCTTCTTTGATTTATGTTGTGTAGGAAATCACTGCTTTTAAAGAGAAATAAGGAGTCATAATGAAGGATTTTGAGGAAGTACACACGAACAAGTAATTGGAGAGGCGTTCCAAGGCGCCTGAACTCTTAACGACCACTGGTTCGGGCGTGGTCCGCCCGTACCAGGTGGCAACGGCTTCATCTTGTCAAACCCTACAACTTTCATGAAGACACCTATCTATTTCAGGCTCCAACCGTCGGCCAGAGATCCACCATTATAAGATTGCATCAAAACAACACCAAAGGAGGTCCACACCATTGTTCATGCATAGTTCATCCATTGTGCATCACTTCCACCATCTATACCTCCACTAGCCATAGCCATTGATTTGTACTTTAGATCTCCTTGTGATTTGGCGATCATTGTAAGAATATTTGATTTCAATCTAAGTATTTGCATGATGTATTCTATCTTTGATCTATTTGTTATGAGTGAGTAGTCCTCACGGGCTGCGGGTTGGGGAGAAACCTCACAGCAATTATGTGCATCTAGATCATGGGAAAATTGTATTTTTTGGATTCGTGATTTGTATCTTTTGTTTCTTCGTCTCTTGTCTCGATCTTTGGACTTGTAGGTACACAACATCCCATAGATTTATAAAGGCTTGAGGTGAGATACTTGGCTAGCGGCAATCTCATAGTAACCTCAGTGATAGACAGGGCAGTGCGGTCTTCACTTAGCGCCCCATTCGGATCATCAACAACATCACCACTTAAATCTTTGATATGTGTTTACACTTAATAATCGTTTGTAACCCGTGGCTTCGGTGTACTCTCAGTTGGATTAAAAGTCTATTGCTATGCCCGCTGCATCACAGAGTCTCTAGAATATTATGATGTGTTGCCCACAAGAGATTATCTCAATACAAACATTATACATGACTATGCTTATTATTATCTTTTATCCCATTTGATGTGCAGCTGCAGGAGGATCTTCAATCCTGGCCTATCTCCATCAATTGATTCAAACCCATTATAAAGTAAACTAGATTGGTCCGATCAACAAGGTAAAACAAACAAACAAAGTCTTGTAGACGTGTCCTTTTTTATTACCTTTTAGCAGTGCTTTCTAAGGTTCGATTAAACCTAGGTCTTTTAGGGAAAAAAGCTATTATACTACATCCATGAATCCGGATCAAAGGTATCAACCCTTTTTCTGGTGCCGTTGCCAGGGAAGCAATTTTACTATCCTGGTGAGGTCATTAGAGACCTTGTTTTTAGTTTTATTATTAGTTGTAGTTTAATTCTTGTTGTTAGTTTATTTTCTTGTTATCTATTTGAAAACCCCAAAAAATTAGTTACTTGTTATTTGTTTTGATTACTTCAAAAATTACCAAAAATATAAGAGCCATGGTTCAAAAGAGATTAGAGGAGTATGCTACTCCTACTAATGATTTTATTCGTGCACCCATCACTCAACCCGCAATTGATGCAGAAACATATGAGATAAAACCTAACCTTTTAAGTTTGGTTCAACAAAACCAATTTTGGGGTTCATCTTCTGAGGATTCGGGATTGCACTTAAATACTTTTACTGAAATTTGTGACATGATGCGTATTAAGGATATAGATCCAAATGCTGTTAAGCTAAGATTATTCCCTTTCTCTCTTAGAGGAAAGGCTAAGGATTGGTTGCTAGCTCTACCAAAGGGCACTATTAAATCTTGGGCGGAATGCAGTAATTTGTTTATGACTAAATATTTTCCCCCAGCTAAGACTATGCAGCTCAGATCCAACATTACAAGCTTTAGACAAGAAGACCGTGAGCCACTAGCGCTTGTGCGGGAAAGAATGAAAGAAGCCATAATGAACTGTCCTAATCATGGGATGGAAGAGTGGCTTATATTACATTTATTTTATAATGGTCTTAACCCAATGTCCAAGTCTATGCTAGATACTGCAGCAGGAGGAACAATCATGGAAAAGCAGGTGAGTGTTGCAAAGAAGTTACTTGATGATATGCAAAATAACCATGCCCAATGGCATGTGGAAAGAACCTCGAAGAGAGTAAGTTCAATTACCGAGGTAAACAATGAGGAGCTTACATCTAACGTAGATGAGTTGCTTAGCTTAGTAAAGGGTAAGGAAGATACCCAAGTTAATGCTATCACTACAGATGTTAATGATGTTAATTTTATAGATCACACTCCTTTTAATCCTGCATGGAAAAATAATTATGCTTCTAATGTTAAAAACTATCATACTAATCCTGCAGAAGCTCCTTACAATAATTATGATAATACTAATGGAGCCAATCATGGCAATCTCCCGTTTTAGCAAATTGTTATAACATTTATGCAATCTCAAACCGAACAAAACAATATGCTTATTAAGATTACGGAGAACCATGAAAGTAGTATAGGAAGATTATCTAATCAGGCTGTTGCAATTAGAAATGATGTGCAGGCTCTATAGGAAAGAACAAAGACCGTTGAGACTCAGCTGGGGAGACGAGAGCCAAGCTCTCATATTAGCAAAGTTCGATGTCAAACCGAAGCCAAATCCGGTAGAAGACCTCAAGATGATGAGGGTGGTAACCAATGATGAAAAACCTAAAGAGCTGGATTATAGAAACATGCTAACACCAGAATATACCGTGGAAGATCTATTGAAAATGATCACCGTTAAGAATCCAGGTATATAACAAGGTAATGATGCTATGTACCAACAATTTATATAACAAGTAGCATCTAAGGTTCGTGATTTAGATATGGAGTACAAAAGACTAGCTGATAAGCTTCTGACTAAGCTAGATGATATATTTGAGCCCACTATTAAAATTAAGCTTGGAGTTAATGAGCTATCCGCACTTGGTGATCTTGGTGCAAGTACCTCAACAATTTCCAAAAGCCGATTCGATAATTTAAACTAGGGACTATTTGTTATAACTAAATTAAGACTCCATCTAGCTGATTCGACTTATAAACAAGATGTTGGGATCAAAGAAAATATAATTTTTGAAATTAAAGGTAGTCCCGCTCTTATTGATCTTGTTATTGTGGACATGCCTGAAGATCCCATAGCACCTATAATTCTAGGTAGGCCATTCCTAAGAACTATTAAAGCTTTGATTAATTTACATGAAGGGAATGTAAGAATAGGGCTACCATCTAGAGATCCTTTTGTGGTCCACTTTCCTAGGAAAAAGAAGGCCAAGCCTAATGATGATGATGGTGTATTTACTTTAAAAGCAAACTACTTTGGAGTGGGTGTTCCACTCCCCAAACCTAAGTGATTGCTATCTTGACCTTAACTAGAAGCGCTTCATGGGAGGCAGCCCATGTGAAATAAAGTTTCTCTAAGTTTTTCTATTGTATTTTCTTTTGTGTTAGTTTGTTTTGTTTTTGTTTTTGTTTTTAATAAACAGTGTTCAAAAATACCTATGGAAAGAGGAGAAGAAATAAGGTAATCCTCTATATTTTATTTTACTAACACATGGCGTAAGAAGTATTGCTGGATCACTACTTAGTGTTTTTTGCTGCTATCTAACCTTTTGATAATATGTGCAAAGGCGCACGGAGGTACAAATCAAATTCCTTGAGTTTTTGTAATTCACAGTGTCGATAACGACCATTGGTACGGCCGGAGTGGACCGTACCGTGCGCCCGTACCACCTCAAGGCAAAGGAAGATAAAAAAATTCGATGATTGCTGAAAGAACATTGTCGATAATGAGCACTGGTACGGGCGGACGCGCCCGTACGGCTCACCTATACTGTACCCCCGAGCAAACGTTAGATTTTAAGCAGAAGTCACCATAGCGTTAACGACCAGCAGTACGGGCACGCGCGACCATACCGCGCCCGTACCTAGTGCATCGCCTGGGAGAAACCGTCGCCCCCAAGGTAAGTCACCCGGTACATGCGGGCTCCGTCCATACGACCTGCCCGTACCGAGTACGCAGACGCCATAATCACCCCGAGGAGGTAACCAAAAATCCCCAAATCAATTTTTCTCTTTCTTATTCCTCCAAACTTCAAACCACCTCCACTGGATCTTCTAATTTACTCAATCTTTCTTCGATTCTTCGCACTCACTCGATCTAAGGTATGATTCTCATCCGATCCCCAACTTATATGTGCAAAAGCTTTGCTTAATCATTCATCATTGCCAATCTAGACATAGGTCTTGTTCTTGATTCAATCTTGATATTAAGTGTGCTTAGCATTGATTTTAGATGAGTTTATTTCGTAGTTAGTGTAGATAATCACTTATGCTATGTTTCTATTGGACTAATATTTTTATTAGCAATCTTTATTTACTTTATCTTGTTTTTATTTATTAGATGAACACGGGGAGTCATACACGTGAGATGCCTGCGGAGTCCTCCGCGCCACCCGTTGATACGTTAACCCTTGAGTCGCTTGGCATCGAGTTCACTGAGGAGTTCCATCTGACCCATTTCGATCGTCTCAAGATTCGAGAGATCAAGTCCACCAAGTGGGCGTGTTCTTATATCCTGAACCAACTTGGCATTCAAGCTGATTTCAATTTACATTGCAACAATATTGGTTTGTAAAATTTTTTCTTTAAGGATGTTGCGATATACCGCTACTTGACGCTTGAGTTCTTCAGCACCTTGACACACACGGTGGATCCTTATGGTTGTTCCGAGGAACAAAGGCCCATAGTTGATCGAATTAAATTTTGCCTTATAAACTGTGAGTATACTTTGACACTCAACCAATGGGCTCAATGCTTTGGGTTAACCAACAGCACCACCGATGTACGCACAACTATCTTTGTTTTGGATCCTTCCCCTTCACAATATTTTAACTTGATGAGTATCTGTGGAAACACACCTAAGGGGAACCAAATTGATCATCCTTCTATTCAATATTTGTTCTATGTTATTGCTAACACACTACAAGCATGTGGTGAGTTTACTAGAGTTAATGAGGAGGACATGTTAATCCTCGCAAAAGCTGCACTTGTAAATTGTAACTTAATACCAAATTTGGGCGCTCTTCTTGTGTTTTACCTTAAGTATCAGGCTCTTCAATCTCAAGGACCCATATGTGGACGAGGAGTTGTGACCGTTCTTGCACGCGCACTTCGCATCAACCTAGGTAACATTCAATCGTTGACTGGAGGTAACCGTCTCGGTCTATCTACTCTACGAGCATGTGGTATGATTTCTAAAAATCATGGTAGATATTTCTACAATATACCTGGAGAGGATCACTTGATCTCGGCTGCTTTGCCTAACGGTTTTTTCTCTATCGAGGATGGATGTTTGCGTTATGACGCGCAGGTCGAAGCTAAGAAATACCTGTGGGAGGAGGAGAAGATGAAGAAGTAGAACAAGAAGGACCCGAACAAGATGTGCAGCCACCAAACTACTACACCACCTATGAAGACATCTATGCACTCAAAGGAAATATTCAAAACAGAAACAACCTCTCCATCAACCTTCGAGATGCCACTGCAAGCGTCGCCACCCAGTTCCATGATTGGAGCACCAATGGAACATGGGAAATTATCCACTGCCACAACAATGAGCAACAAAAGGGATTGCAAAAGCCTGAGCTTGGGGATGTGTTCCCCTAGCAAATTTATTTGTGTAATAAAGAGGTTGTACTCCAGCTCCTTGAGAGATTTGAAACACTCGTGTTGGCCTATTCCAACACTTTGTTTTTTCATTTGCTTTCGTTTTAGTTATTTGTTTTCCTTTCTTTTTCTTTTCGGAAACCCTTGCTTGGTCGCAAGTTCTTTTCTATTCTTTAATCCCTATCCTCAAAATACAAAAAGAATTTTTCGTTTATCCTTTTTTCATAAACCTTGATTCATACTTTGCCTCTTTGCTTTAATATCATTTCAAGAGTAATCGTGTTTGAGTTTTGAAGGAACACATCCTATAAGGAAGAGGATCGTGAAGTTAGTTATGACAGGTATGTCCTATGTCTCCCACTTATGAAGTTTGAGTTGTTTATCTTACTTGGTTGATTTGCTAAGTTTCCATGCTAGTGGGAAGTAATTTAATATGGTTAGAGTAAGGCTTTTTATTGGTATGATGATTAGTTGTTGAAGCTCTTTCTCTAGTTATTTTAGTTAACCGAGTCTTTCCTTCGAAATAATAATGCCAAACAAGTACAATAAGAAAAAGTCTGAAAAATTTACGACTTGTTTGATGAATGATTATCTTGAGAGTATACCCCTGATTATACTTAACCCCATAGATATTTTGATAGTCTCGACGACACTCATGAAAGGAGTTGTTTGATTGAAATAAAGTCTAGTGGTAATTGTGATGCATGCCAAATCTAATCTTGTGGATCAAACCATGGTAGTAGCTCAAAAAAAGAGAAAGAAGTGAGACAACTTTGTTCTATATCTCTAATGCACACCTTTGAGATGCCAACAACTCCGCTAGCTTTTGAACAATCTATGGTATAGCCCCGGATTTCGGCTATGAGTTGATGACTTGATTGGCATCCGTGTCAATGTATGGGCAAAAGTATTGGTAATCTCAAAGGTTGTGCAAACACTAGCAAAAAGAAACAAAATAGCGATCCTGGAAAAATGAAAAAGAAAGAAAGAAAATATCTATGAGGATCCACATAACAAGTCCTTGGCATGGTCTCATTACTACTTTACGAATTTTTCTTGAAAGACAATGATTGGATTAAGTGTTTTAGATTGACTTGATTTATTGATGTGGGTGTAAATAAGACACTTCATTGTTATACTACTTGGGACATGAAAATATCTTACTCAATTATGCTATTTAAACATCCTAGTGTTCCTTGGCAAGCTGAGAGTTAATTAGAGGAATTGGATTGATTGTTGCACTTCTAGTTATTTATACTTATATTAAACTTTACTTGGATTATCTTGACTCACCGAAGCTTGTATAGTACTCTTGTCATCTCTCTAACTTTGATAAGCTTCGCAAATGAATGAAGTGTTGAGAGCATACGACTACTGACTATAAGTGAACTCTTATTCTCATTGTTTCAAGTTTAAACGCTGAATTCCTTATAGTTCTTTTGGTTCTTCTTGCTCGAGGACGATCAAGGTTTGAGCTTTGGGGTAGTTGATGGCTCCGATTTTTGCCATCTTCCACTACGTTTAAACGTTGCTTTTGGTCATGCAATTGCCAAAGAAACTCCAACTTTTGGCACTAATGACTAATAATTGCAAAGATATGCAAATCCCTTCTTTGATTTATGTTGTGTAGGAAATCACTGCTTTTAAAGCGAAATAAGGGATCATAATCAATTTTTTTTGAGGAAGTACATACAGCCAAGTAATTGGTGAGGCATTCCAAGGCGCCTGAAGTCTTAACGACCACTGGTACGGCACGGTCCGCCCATACCGCCTGCCCGTAGCAGGTGGCGACAGCTTTGTCTCGCAAACCCTACAACTTTCGTGAAGACACCTCTATATTACGAGGCTCCAGCCGCCGGCCAGAGAGCCACCATTCTCAGATTGCATCGCCATACCGCCAAAGGAGATCCACACCATAGTTCATCCATAGTTTATCCATCGTTCACCACTTCCACCATCCATCCCTCCACTAGCCATAGCCCTTGCTTTGTACTTTAGATCTCCTTATGATTTGGTGACCATTGTAAGAATATTTGATTTAAATCTAAGTATTTGCATGGTGTTTTGTATCTCCGATCTATTTGTTATGAGTGAGTAGTCCTCGTGGGTTGCTGGTTGGGGAGAAACCTCGCATCAATTATGTGCATCTGTGTAGCACCCCGTTAAAACCACTACCAGAAAATCACTGTGTTTTTGTGCATTGCATCATCATGACCGCATGCTCATGTCATCATGCCACATTGCATTTGAGCATCGTCATCATCATGCATGGATTTGTCTAAAACTATTTTCGAAAAGTCTATTTTTGTTTCTAAACGCCCCGTCTTTTATTCAAACTATAAAACACTGGTCTTCCGGATTATTTTGTTTTGTCTAAAAACGGTATACAAAAGCCCCATTTGAAATAAATAAAAAATTTAAGTTGTTTTTAGGGGGCAGCCCGCCAGGCCCGAAAGCCCGGCCGGCCACCTCCAAGCCCTAAACTAAAATCCTATCCTAACCCTAAACCGACCCACACCATACCCCTCACCAACTCCCTCCAGCCGCCACACCCTCCATCCCACCGCTACACACATCGCACACACGCCACTGCCTAGCGCAACGCGTGATGCCTATGCCTCGCACGCTCTTGCCCGCACGTAGTGTATGCGTCCTGCGTGACCTAGCCCCACGTCGCACGCGAGCCTCACCCTGCTACCGACAACCGCCCGCCTTGGGATCTCCGCTCGCGAGTCTGGCCCCACCACCTCGCCACTTTCCTCTGCACCCTGCCGCCGCCCACGCGACCCCATCTCCCTCGAGTGAAGCTCGCCTCGATCCTCTCCACACCGAGCGCCGCCGCCAACATCTCTCTCTACCACCGCCTCCCTCTCGCCTCCCTTTCGCCACGGCGTTGCCCGCCGCCGCCGTGACATGGTTCCCTCCGACCTTCATCATCCCGCCTCGCAGGAGCCCTCCTCGTCGCTCACGACACCGCCCACCGGCGCCTCCCCTGCTCGTCTCCGCACCGTCAGAGCCCGGTCGCGTCCCTGCCTCTGCCGCATCCCGCGCGAGCATCCCGGCCCGCAGAGTCCGCCGTCCTCCACCTGCACGCAGCGCCGCCATGGACGACCGCGTCTATGCCTGCCTTCTCCAAGACTCCCGCGAGCTCCACCATACCCTTCCTAGCCTCTCCAGCGGCCAAGCCCGCCCCCAAGACCGCCGCCACGACCTCCGCCCGGCCTCTACCTTGCCGCCTCGTCGGTCGTCGCCGTCCTGTCCTCTGGAACTGCAACGAGCCGCGTGCGCCTCTGGTTCAAGACGCCTACCGTGGCCTCTCCTCCGACCCCGTGAGGCCCGCTCTTCTTCTCTCTGCGTGCCACCGTGGCCCCTCAGCGATGCTGCGGTACTGCTCCTTCATGACTCTGCCTACAAGTCTAGTCGTGGCAACCTTTTGGTCATAGTTGTCGTATGTTGCTCTGCTTTGGTTCGGTCAGGTTACTCCCGATGGTGTGCTGCTTGTGGTCCAGTGAATTTTTGGTATGGTGAAGATGGTGTGTGTGGTGGAGCGAAGCGATGTTGATGATGCATCTGTTCTAGCACCGCGAAGCTGCACCGCTCACAAAGTGTACCCGTGTCTCTGTCAAGATCTTCCGAGGACCCCGACACCGGTCCAAGTTTGTCAATGTTGCCTAAAGATGGAACGCCTATGTGGCGCCCCGCTAAAATCACTACCAGAAAATCGCTCATTGTTTCTACTTTGTGCATCATCATGACATCATCATGCATGTTTGTTCATAAAAGTACTTTGCAAAAACCCTATTTTGTTTTCTAATTAGCCCTCCTTTATTTTCAAATCATAAAACTAGGTCTTCCTGGATATTTTATTTGTCTAAAAACTATTTATAAAAAATTTTAAAAGTTAAATAAAAATAAAATATTTTTAGTGGGGGAGGCAGCCTCTGGCCAGGCCCAAAAGCCCAGCCGCAGCCACCTACTACCCCAAAAGCAAACCCTAACTCTAGATCCCACCTGGCCTAGCTCCAACCCTCACCTACCCCACTAACCCGACGCAACCGCTGCCGCACGACACACGCACTAGCACGCACAGTGCGACCCGCACCCAACACGGTGCTCGCCACCAGCCCCTGCACGCACACACACGCACGCCACACACCCCAGGGCCACCAGCACATCGCCACCTACCCTCCTGGCCTACCACTTCTGTCCTCTCCCGCTCGAACGCCACCAACCAACCCAGTCCCACTAGGTCCGCCTCGTTTGATCCCCGTCCCCGCATGCGACGCCCACCTGCCGCGAGCCCACCCCACCAACCTTGCTCCCTCTCGTGTTTCCCCTCCCCATCGCACCTCGCCCACAACCCTCGTACCTCTCGCCGCTACCGCCAGGGACACAAGGCCCCCTCCCCGCTCGCCTCTCTGCCGGAGCCGGCCGTCCTCAGCAGTGAGCGTCTCCGCCAAACCCCGCCTTCCCCGTCACCGCCGCTCTGTACCCCGACCGTGGCTGCCGTCGAGCCTGCATGCCTTCCCGGCGCCTCCGCGCGCGCATGGCCCTCCTTGTGAGCTCCGCGTCGCCTGTGCCCTCTCCCGCAGGTCGCCGCAGGAGCAGCACCACCACGTCACCGTCGCCCTCCTTCCAGGTCGATCTCATCGGCCCTCCAAACTCCGGCCGCCGCCTGCTGGTGCCACCGACGCTGCTGTTTGTCGCCTCTCCGGCTGCTCTGCACCGCGCTGCCGCGAGCGAGCCCCGCATCCTGGCCGCCCACTCCACCTCTTCGACCTTCCCTGACGCCCGCCGTTGGTCGTCGCCCTCCCCAGCCGGCGCCTCACGGCCAGCTCCGATCACCGCCCTGCCTCCCCAAGCTCCTTGATACATTGCAAATGTATCTATAATTTTTGATGTTCCATGCTTAGTTTTATCCACTTTCTTGTGTTTTGTTCCAACTTTGGAGTACTTTTATTATGATTTCTTGGACTAACCTATTAACAAGAGCCATAGTGCCAGCTGCCCGTTTTCTACTGTTTTTGGTTCCAGGAAAGTCAGAAAATGAATATTCTCGGAATTGGACGGGACAAAAGCCGAAGTGCCTATTTTTCCGGAAGGGATCAAGAGCCAGAATACGAGACGGAGAAGGGCTGGGGGCCAGCCACACCACCTGGCCGCGCGGCCAGGCCTGGCCCGTGCCAGGGGGTGGTCTGGCTGACCCCAGCACCCCCTCGGCCTCTCCTTCCGGCTATAAGTTGCCCTCGGGACGAAAACCCTAAGTACCCGACCAAAAATCCACGAAAGAGTCTGTAGCCGCCGTCATCTCTGTCCCTAGATCGGGGGGATCTGGAGCTCTTCCCGGCACCCTTTTGGAGAGGGAAATTCACCCTGGAGGCCTTCTTCATCACCATGCAAGCCTCCGGGGTGATGCGTGAGTAGTTCATCCTTGGACTACGGATCCATGTAGTAGCTAGATGACTGGTTTCTCCTCCTTTGTGCTTTCATGTTTAGATCTTGTGAGCTCCATTCATGATCAAGATCATCTATTTTTAATTCATACATGTTGTGTTTGCGGGGATCCGATGGATATTGAGATGCTATTTCAGATTGATTATTGATTCTATCATGTCTTTGTTATTTGAGATCTTGCATGCTTTTGTTATTCCAAGGATATCCATGCTTTGATTATTGATTTTTAATTCATACTCCCTAAACCAAGTTATTCCAAAGAGTCCACCATACCTACCTACTAGCTTATGCTATTCCAAGGATATCCATGCTTTTGTTTACCTTCCACTTGTTATGAGAAAACTAGTGATTAAAGCTCTCACGAACTTGATGGCACACTTTACTTTACTTGCCCTTAATAAACTTGAACCATTGTGTCTTCTATGTTGTATATGCTTGCACTTATTTGTTGGGAATTAGCAGAACCATGCTTTCATGGGGAACGCTTTCAACATTGCACTTGGTACTTGTACCTAGTTGATATCATGCTCTTTTGTATATGGATGTCGTCGGTGTGAAATGAAAGGGGAGCTTGTAAGTCCATGGAGTTATGTATATGTGTTAGAGAAACGCCTGGGCCGCTGGTCTAATCCATGCTGACATGGTGGAAACCTGCAGCGTAACCATAATGAGCTGTCTATGAAGCATTCTTCTTATTAAAAAAGAAACCTATATTGAGAAAAAAAGAGAAAAGAGAAAAAAAGAGATACTATGAAAAGAGGAAAGAGAGAAAAAAGCACCATATTCCCATGGTAAATAAGAAGAATGCTGAGATGCTCGTTGTCTGCTTGCCTTGTCATTTTGATATGGGGATTCTTCCGTATCATCGGGCAAGGGGTACCTCGTTGGCGGTTCTCAATGATACACATGTACTTACGATGACAAGAACTTACCGGTGACTAAACTTGAATAGCATGAGGAGCGGCCCTCGTATACAAGGGACATGAGATTTCTGACTTATACTTCGTCAAGCATGTACACCATAGTCTGTTCACTTTAACCTTAATCACTTCAAGATGCTTATGATAGGGGCAATGAGAGCTGAAAGCTATAAGTACCATAATTCTTGGAAGCTCTTTATGAGACTTGAATCCCTACTTCCTTTTACAAGGGCCTTTCTTCCACCATTATATTGAGTCTCCACCTTCTATCTTTATGCACCTACTTTGAGAGCATAGTGGACATTCTTAGTTCTATGTGCATTGTCCCAAGACTAGTTGATTGATGCATAACTTGTTATTGCTTGTTTGAAACTATTGTATCTAGTCACTCTTATAAAATTTGAAGGTGTCCTATGCATTTATATTTGCTACTTATTGAGGGACAAGCTGAATACTATTATGGTATGTTTTCTTTATGTGAAACAAACAAACGTCTTGCAAAGCATTGTTATTCATGAATCTTTTGTTTGTGCCTTTTCATGTTGCATCATAGTTTCTTTGCTTATTGCTAGAACTTTGTCTTTCATGTTATGATTGAAGTACAATGATCCCAGCTTTGAATGTTTTGCAAATACTTTTATCAAGTCTTTGATGGTGCATGTCACCTCAAAAATTCTATCTTTTTTATCACTTACCTACTCGAGGACGAGCAGGAGTTAAGCTTGGGGATGTTGATACATTGCAAATGTATCTATAATTTTTGATGTTCCATGCTTAGTTTTATCCACTTTCTTGTGTTTTGTTCCAACTTTGGAGTACTTTTATTATGATTTCTTGGACTAACCTATTAACAAGAGCCACAGTGCCAGCTACCCGTTTTCTGCTGTTTTTGGTTCTAGGAAAGTCAGAAAATGAATATTCTTGGAATTGGACGGGACAAAAGCCGAAGTGCCTATTTTTCCGGAAGGGATCAAGAGCCAGAATACGAGGCGGAGAAGGGCTGGGGGCCGGCCACACCACCTGGCCACACGGCCAGGCCTGACCCGCGCAGGGGGTGGTCTGGCCAACCCAGCACCCCCTCGGCCTCTCCTTCCGCCTATTAGTTGCCCTCGGGACGAAAACCCTAAGTACCCGATCAAAAATCCACGAAAGAGTCTGTAGCCGCCGTCATCTCTGTCCCTAGATCGGGGGGATCTGAAGCTCTTCCCGGCACCCTGTCAGAGAGGGGAATTCACCCTGGAGGCCTTCTTCATCACCATGTAAGCCTCCGGTGTGATGCGTGAGTAGTTCATCCTTGGACTACGGATCCATGTAGTAGCTAGATGGCTGGTTTCTCCTCCTTTGTGCTTTCATGTTTAGATCTTGTGAGCTCCGTTCATGATCAAGATCATCTATTTTTAATTCATACATGTTGTGTTTGCGGGGATCCGATGGATATTGAGATGCTATTTCAGATTGATTATTGATTCTATCATGTCTTTGTTTTTTGAGATTTTGCATGCTTTCCGTTGTTAGTAGCTATCTTGGCCAAGTAGATGCTAGCAACTCCAAGAGTTAGTATTTATGCTCGATACTGGGTTCATGCCTCTGGTAATCTGGGGAAGTGATAGAAATCTCTAAGGTACTAGATGTGCTGTTGCTACTAGGGAGAAAACAACGATCCTTTGTTCATAGAACAATTGTATTGTTTACTTTATACGCAGTTCGTAAAGCAATAATCTGTTGCTTGCAACTTAATACTGGAGGGGGTTCGGATGATAACCTGAAGGTGGATTATTAGTCATAGATGCAGTTGGATGGCGCTCTATGTATTATGTTGTAATGCCTAATCAAGTCTCAGAGGAGTCAAGATGATTAGTATATGCATGTATTGCTTTCTCGGTGTTTGTCAATTGCCCCGCTGTAATTTGTTCACCCAGCATGTTATTTATCTAAGGAGAGACACCTCTAGTGAACTATGGATCCCAGTCCTTTTTCTTTACATACAATCTATAAACTGTTTCTGCTTTGTGTTTACTTTCTGCAAACTTTTACTTCTTTCCATTCGATACGTTTAATCCTTTGTTTTCCGCAAAACACGGTGAGATTGACAACCTCATCGCAAGTTGGGGACAAAGTTCTGTGGTTGTGTTGTGCAGGTCTCCACGTTGCTACTAGCACCGGTAGTGCGCCCTGCCAAAGCTCAGCTAGTAACACCTTTGGGGTGTTTCCTTGCTTCTACTGGTTCGATTAAACCTTGGTTTCATAACTGAGGGAAGACTTGCTGATGTATTCATCGTACCTTCCTCTTGGGGTTCCCAACGAGCTCTACGTCAAAAGTCGAGCGCATCACTCCTCGTGCCGGCCGTCGTCATGCCTTGCCTCCTCTTCTCGGAGCTCGGCCACCGCAGCACGGTCCCGCCTTGACCACCAACCGCCGTCCTCACACGCCGACCCCTCCCTCCTCTGCCTTCCCGTTGAGACTGCCGGCGCCGTCCTGTAGCCTGGCCCGCATGCCCCTCGCGCCATCGGAGCCCCTGCACACCGCTCGCGGTATCCTCTGTGACTTCTAGGAACCCGCGCCATGCTCTTCGTCGACAATAAGCAGGGGGCCAAGTTGCTCTGTCGTGGGCTCTCTTCCGGTCGTGGGCCTGCCTCAACGCCCGTGTCCGGCCGCGTCATCCTCTACGTGCGAGCCGCCGTCGCTCAGCTTCTCCGTCCCTAGGTCCCTGTGGCGGTCCCGCCTCAATCTGCTCAGTTGGCGTGGCCTCCTTGTTCCGTAGTGTGCAGCCCCGCTTGGGCACCCTCCTGGTGAAGCCTAGCACACCCCTGTGTTGAACAGATCAACAATGTCTGTTCCCGGTGGATCCTCTTATTGTTGTGGCCTTGTGGTGATGCCACTGTTGGGTGTTGTTGGTGTGACCCTTGCAAGATGGAGTCAGTGTGTCGTGGGCTACGGGGATTGGATGCGGTCATGTTGACACGATGCGATAACTGCAACCCAACAAGGAAGGTCGACCCCGGCACCGAACAAGCTCACCCTCGACCACCGTTGTCTAACCAAGTCTCCACGCACGCTCGAGGACCAAGACCTCGGACGCCAAGATCGGCCACATGGTACCACGCGAAGACCGTAACGAACCCGGTGGCACCCGATGATCCATCGGCAAGACCTTCGACGTGAACATCGAGCTCTTCTTCCCGAAACTGGAGATCCCCGGATCCGAAGCCCGTGATTTCTCTGACCCAGGGGTTTTTGCCAAGATCTTCCGAAGAGCCCGTCCTCGAACCTCGTCGAACCCCCGGAACCCAAGATCTTCCGAACCCAGATGTGTGTACCTTTTCCCGAGCCCCTATTTTATAAATGCTATATATCAAACTTGTTGCATATTGTGGGTGTTTGGGGCTATTTCGACGAATCACCTAAATTAAATGTGGAGTCCAAATGCGGGCTATTCAAGTCTTATTTCAGACTCCATTTAAATTGGTGTAGCGAACCGATGCCATGTTTTGCATTGTTAAGACAACATTTAATTTGTGGGGTTTCTAAATAACTGGAACCTATTAATTAATTGTCAGGACCCCGGTTCCGCTTAATACTGCCTAATTGCACCGCATCTGCATCATATCATAATCATGCCAGATCTTCTGTCGTGGTATTAAATATTGCATCCGGTGTTTCTTCTACTGTTTGCTTCACCGCGGATTAGGCCAATGAGTGGATGCGAGTACCGACAAGTTCTCCGGATATGAACCTTCGACAATGTTTCTCAGGCGAGCATCTCCCCCTTTCTACCTATTTTGCTTTTATAGTCTTTACTTCCTCCTATTGATCTATTTCTATCCGTGTTACGATGCTTTAGTTTCCGTGCACCATTTATATTCCTTGCAGCCTCTATATTGCCATGGTCACATCCTATTGCCTATTGTTTGATAGATAGTCGGCCTTGCGAGTCGTAGTTCCTTGCTTCTGTGTTGCTTCACGTCGTTGTCGTTCCACCGTTGATGGCAAGTTGGCACATGATAAATGGTGGAGATGTTTAATGGTGGAGATGATCACGACTTTAAATACAACTATTAAATTGCTAGATATAACTAATGCAGAGGCATCGGTGTGTAATAGATGTTATTTGGTTCTTCCATGCTCACTTGTGTCCCGTAGGACCCCGAGTACTTGATACCTGTTCCTTGACTCTTCATACTATCCACATCCGGGTGACCCTATGGGATCCCCCTGAGCCAGAGCTTGATTCATTTCTATTTCTTGGGGCCACAAACTAGTTTGGGTCTTTATTACTATCCTGTACTTATGCCATGCTTTACTGCTTTATTTACGATTGTGCGTGGAGCACCTGTACTGTTTAGTGTCGTGACATGTTTTCGCTGTATCGACAAGCCCAGTCACACTTTCAGGTTCCCAGTCGTTTACAGCCGTCCACACAAACTCTGGGTCCATTCCGGAGCCGGCCAACTTCGTTGCGGGTAGCTTAGGGGGGTGGCCCCCTGAAATATTTTAAGAATCCTATGATTGCTTTGTCGTGAAAGCCTCATTGGGTTTTGAGTTGGTTTTTTCGAGGTTGATCGAGTGTGTGTTGCTATTTGTGCACCCCTGCAGGGTAAAACTTTCTGAAAGCCGTGTCCGCGGTTATGGACAACTTGGCGCACAATATCTTGATCATAGACAAGTATAACTAAAGTAGTGCTATAAATTTGACTTAATATGTGACTAGTAATCAGATTCAAATACAACGGAATGGATATTAAAAATGCCAACAACTGGTGGAGCTGGGGTTCCTTGTGTCTTGTTATATCTGCCTAGTAAGTATTGCAACTCCAATGGAATGTGATAAAAGTGCCAACAACTGCTGGGTTTTGGGATTCCTCAGGACAATTATATCTGACTAGTAAATGTTCCAACTACAATGGAATGTGAACTAAAACTACCCACTACTTATGCTATCGGGATGACTCATGCTATATATCTGACTAGTAAATGCTGCAACTATAATGGAATGAATAAAACTACCAACCGTGTGAGTTCCTCGGTTTTGACTTCCTCGTTTGGTATCGAGGGGGAAATACCAGGATGGGTATGTTTGGTGTTGGTATCAGGTAGGATCCGAATAGGTCTTTCTTACCCCTCTCTAATATCCGCCAGTGATACCGAGTCTCTATAGGTTGTTTAGTGCCGCTGCGCTGCCGCTTCAGTCCACCATACCTATGTAGGCGAGAGCCACCGAATTCTAGCCTCGCCGTGTACTGGCCTCAGTACTGACGCTCCTCTTTTTTCTTTGCCCTTTGTCGGCACCCCTTTTGTTTTAGCAGGTTTGAGATCGACGTCGTTAGCAGGGTTACCCTTCCGACTTGGCCTGGGCAGGGTTATGGATGCCATTGGTTATTCTTCAGGGCTCTTAGCCCCATTTGCATCTTGTCCGTAGTCGGACGCTCTATCGTTTGCAAGGTGATTTGGATCTTTGTATAGTATATCTGTATTCTTGACTCATGGAGTCGTTGTTGTATGTATATGTTCTGTGGGTTCCATCATGGACTAATGTGTAATGGTATTACTTTGTTTTCCACCCGCACGAAAGTGCCTGGTGGGCGTCCTTGAATCGTTTCTATGCGGGTTTGGCGGGAAGCGCTAAAACTTGCATAGGGCCGATTCGAGGGTGTTACAGCCAAGTTCCCCCTTCATTGAACCTGAAGACCGTTCTCGTCGACCCGAACCATAGAACGCCAAGATCGTCAAGTCCCCTATGTGTGATCCCTTTCCGAGCCCCTATTTTTATAAATGATATATATTTGTTGCATTAAATCGTTCATCTCGCATTCATATCATTGTGGTTTGGGGGTATTTAGGCGATTCACCTAAATTAAATATGGACACCATATGCGGGCTATTTTAGGCTTATATCGGCTCCATTTAAATTTGCGTAGCGAGACGATGTCATATTTTGCTTGTTAATACCACATTTAAAATGCGGGGTATCTAAACAACATAAACCATCAAATTAATTGTCGAGACCCCAGTTCCGCTTAATATTGCCTAATTGCACCGCATCTGCATCATATCATAATCATGCCGGATCTTCTGCCGTAGTATTAAATATTGCATCCGATGTTTCTTCTAGTGTTTGATTCTTCGCGGATTAGGCCGATGAGTTGATGCGAGTATCGACAAGTTCTCCAAATATGATCCGTTGGCAATGTTTCCTAGGCGAGCATCTCTCCCCCTTCTACCTATTTCGCATTTATAGTCTTTATTTCCTCTTGTTGTTCTATTGCTATCCGTGTCGTGATGCTATAGTGTTCCGTACTCGATATATCCCTTGCAGCCTTTATATTGCCTTGGACACCTCCTATTACCTGTTGCTTGATAGTCCGTCGCCCCTGCGAGTCGTAGCCGCTTGCTTAGGTGTTGCCTCACGTCATCGATGTTCCACAGTTGTTGGGAGGTTGGCACATGTTTAATGGTGGAGCTGATCATGATTCTAATTACAGTTTATTAATTAATATTGATGGTAGATTAATGTAGAGGCACCGGTGGGTAATAGTAATTATTTGGTTCTTAACCGCTCACTGGTGTCCCTAGGACCCGAGTTCTTGACACCTGTTCCAAGATCGAGCGCACTAACCACAGGTGGGGTGTGTGGGCACCCCCATCGGCTTACTACCTGATTTCAAAGTACTGTACCGGGGGCCACAAGTAGTTTGGGGCTTTATTACTATTCTGTACTTATGCCATGTTTACTGCTTTATTTAAATTGTGCGTGGAGCACCTGTACTGTTTAGGATGTGGAATGTTTTCGCGGTATCGACAAGCCCAGTCACACTTTTCGGGTTCCCAGTCGTTTACCACCATTGGCACAAACCCTGGGTCCGTTCCAGAGCCGGCCGACTTCACTGCGGGTAGCTTAGTGGGGTGACCCCCAATGTACTGGCATTGGGTCTAGGAAACGTCATGACTTAGGCCCCACCGACATACCGATGGGTGTATGTTAATTGATCTGGCAAAAAGGGTCGAAGTGCGTGTGGATACTTTGGTGCACCCCTGCAGGGTTAAATCTTTTCGAAAAGCCATGTCTGCGGTTATGGACGACTTGGAGCACAGTTTCTCGATCATAGACAACTATAACTAAAGTTTACTGTTATAATTTGACATGTATCTGAGATGAATAGTAAGTTGGACAACTGCCATGGAAAGAATAAATAGAACTGCCAACCGTGTGAGTTTCCTCGGCTTGACTTTCTCGTTTGGTCTCGAGGGGGAAATACCAGGATGGGTATGTTTGGTGTTAGTATCAGATTGGATCCGAATAGGTCTTTCTTACCCCTCTCTAATAGTCGCCAGTGATACCGAGTCTCTATTGGATGTTTAGTGCCGCTGCGCTGCCGCTTCAGCCCACCATACCTATGTAGGCGAGGACCGCCGAATTCTAGCCTCGCCATGTACTGGCCTCAGTACTGACGCTCCTCTTTTTCCTTTGCCCTTTGTCGGCACCCCCTTTGTTTTAGCAGGTTTTGAGATCGACGTCGTTAGCAGGGTTACCCTTCCGGCTTGGCCTGGGCAGGGTTATGGATGCCATTGGTTATTGTTCAGGGCTCTTAGCCCAGTTTGCATCTTGTCCGTACTCGGACCTTGTATCGTTTTCAAGGTGATTTGGATCTTTGTATCGTATATATGTATTCTTGACTCTTGGAGTCGTGTTGTATATATATCTGTTCTGTGGGTCCCATCGAGGACTGTTGTGTAATGGTATTACTTCGTTTTCCACCCGCACGAAAGTGCTTGGTGGGCGTGCTTGAATCGTTTCTATGCGGGTTTGGCGGAAAGGGCTAAAACTTGCATAGGGCCGATTCGAGGGTGTTACAATCTAGATCATGGGAGAATTGTATTTTGTTTGGATTTGTGATTTGTATCTTTTTTTTCTTTCTCTCGTGTCTTGATCTGTGGACTTGTAGGTACTCAAGATCACATAGATTGATAAAGGATTGAGGTGAGATACTTGGCTAGCGGCGATCTCATAGGAACCTCAGTGACAAAAAGGGTAGTACGGTCTTTGCTTAGCGCCCCATTCGGTATTAACAACAACATCACCACTTAAAGCTTTGATCTATGTTTACACTTAATAATCGTTTGTAACCCGTGGCTTCGGTGTACTATCGGTTGGATTAAAAGTCTATTGCTATGCCCGCTGCATCACGTGGGCTCTAGAATATTAGGATGTGTTTCCCACAAGAGATTATCTCAATACAAACAGTATACATGACTATGCTTATTATTATCTTTTATCCCATTTGATGTGTAGCTGCAGGAGGATCTTCAACCCTGGCCTATCTCCATCCATTGATTCAAACCCATTATAAAGTAAACTAGATTGGTCTAGTCAACTAAGGTAAAACGAACAAACAAAGTCTTGTAGGCTTGTCCTTTTTTATTACCTTTTAGCAGTGCTTTTTGAGGTTCGATTAAACCTAGGTCTTCTAGGGAAAAGGCTATTATACTACATCCGTGAATCCGGATCGAAGGTATCAGGTGCCACAGGAAATGATCTCCAAGGACACGTGCGATAGAACGACAACAATGCTAGCAGAAGGGTCGGCAAAGTTCTTGAGAGGTCCCAATGGCTGGGCCCACTAGCAGTCACTAGCGTTGATGGTCCTAGGACAAAGAAATAGAAGTCAGGGATCACGGAATCACGAAGCGCAGCCCACCACTGAGCGTGGCATGAAGGTATGAAAACGGTTGACGGGTCTGCCCCGTAAACCACGTACAAAGCCCACACATGGCTATGCCTGTGCGCGGTAAGATAAAAGCCGTGACTGGACAGAATCACGCCAACACGGTTGCTCCCTTAACATGGGAATGGTTGGGGGCTTTTTCGTAGGCTAGCCCCGTGAGCAAAATCTAACAATCTTCCTGGGGTCCGTCCTGGGTCGAGCAGAAGGCTTGTGCTGGGGCTCGACCCATGCACAGGCGACCAGGTTTGTTTCCCGGGATCTCCCCGAGAACAATTATAAGCATATCTTTGGGCCTGGCCCGCGGGTATAATCTAATGCATGCTCGCTGGGTTGCCTGGCGGGTAAGGCGGGAAGCCTATTCTTGAGATACGCTCTGAGCATGGAGGGAAGTTTGCGTACAACGCGGCGTGAGGGCCTACGAGAGAGAGTCATCTCTCAGCGGTCCGAAAAACCAAGCTTGCATACAATGCAACGCGAGGGCTTGCAAAGGAGTCATCTCTCAGCTATCCAGCAAACCAAGCTTGCATATAGTTCAACATGAGGGCTTGCAAGGGAGTCTTACTTCAATAGTGTAGCAAATAAAAATCCTGCATGCAACATAGACGGGAAACGTTCCGGTAGTGGTCTAGGAAGTCGGTGCTTGAGATCCACTCTGAGCACCACGAGAAAAATCCTGCGCGCAACACAACGAGAGGGTCTCCGTGGTAGACGTTACGCTAGCGGTCCCAGAAGCCGACACTTGAAATCCGCTCTAATTTTCACGAGAAAAAGCCTGTCTGGAGACAGCGAGAGAGCACGTGAGGGTGAAAGTCCTCTACCGGCTCCCCTAAATCCCGCGCTTGAGATCCGCTATAGTCCACGACAAGAAGCCTAGGCCGAGGACGCAGTTCCTGAGTGTAGAGAGAAAGCATTAGTCTCCAAAGTTCTTCCCTAGTGGCCGCTACCCTGAAGCTCATACCTAAGATCAGCTCTGGGCCGCGGTAAGATGTCTGTCTTGGGAGCGCAACCCTGGGAACAACGAGAAAGCATATGTGTTCCCAGGGAGCACCCTAGGAAGGACGGGCAGAGACGAACGCCCCGCTTATGCAAAGGATACATCCAACGGGCCTAGAGCCGGGGGCTCGAACAGCACATTAGGAAGGGATGCACGACCACCTGCCTGAATGGCAACGCGCGGTGAAAAATGTGTAAGTAAAAATATCGTATAAGCAAAGAGTTGTTTGATGGAATGTTCATGCGCAGGAAAACCACATACCGAGAATTGTTCGGTACAAGCAGAACAAGTAGAAGAGTATATGGACGGAATGAGCTATCAAGGGAAGTCACTAGCGTTTCGGCTATGGCCCTAGGATATTAACAACCATAGCTACATCGGCGGCCACCGCTGCCGCCGTAGCTGCCAACCTCGTGTCCGAGAAGGTGCGAGCCTGAAGAGCCTCTAGTGGGAAGGAGGCGCCATGAAGATGAAGACGGGACAACATGCCGCTGACAAGGAGGTTGGCCAGCTGGTTCCCATCTCGAAGCCTAGCGGCATCAAGCCGTCCATGAAAATCCAAATGCTTGGTGGCACCATCGAGGAAGACCTTGATTAGGTCCACCAAAGAGGGAGAAGTGGGGATCTCCGTCGTAGCGATCAGGTATAGCGCGGCCACTATCTCACCCATGACCTTTTTTGGTGCAGCCGAGGATCTCTGTGGTGGTTACCCTCTCATGCAGCGCCGAGATCACCCTCGCAGCTCTGTCAACTCACTATAGGTCGACTCGAGGAAATCCTCTTTGATGGAGGCCATCTGCTTCTCCTCCACGGCCTTCACGACCTTGTACCCGAGCTTATGATTGGAGCCCTTGGAAGTGGCTAGCTGGGTCCTCGGGGCAACCAGTTTGGACTCCTACAAGGCAAGGGAAGCCTCCTTCTCCTTTAGTAGCACGACCATGTGGGTTGCATCCTCCGCGTCATGCACACAGACTCGCGGCTCTGTAGTGCCGCTTTCCATAAGTCCAAGGCATCCTGCTAGGCTCCCATGGCCATCATCAAGTCGATGCACCACCGCTCCATTTCTCCAGGAAGCGGCGGGCATCATTGAAGACCTTCCTGGCAGTAGGAAGAGTCAGGGGGACGAGAGACGACAACGACGAATGCTGGACAAGCCCAAGACCCCCGCCTAGGAGGGGGGACGGTAGTGTCTGCTGACACTATCAAGGGCTAGGGGTTGTGGGCCTACGAGCCACCTAGAGCCCCCAACCCTTTGGAGGCATTGGCTAGTTCCCCCATGATGGAGGAGAACTGGAGCACGACTGGCTCAATCATCAGGGTGCAAGGCCGCAGTTCTTCGAGCACTGGATCAGTGAGGGGCGGCTGCTAGGACGACACGACCCAACTGCATGCGCCCTCTGGGATACCTGCATGAGAAAGGCAGCGTTGGTGGATGCCAGGGGGCCAAAGCCTTAGTCCATGAAGAACATAAGCAAAACAGGGCTCACCTATGGATCCCGCCATCAGGCTAAGGGATGAGATGCTTTCCAGGTCCACCTGGATGTCTGGGGATGGAATCCATCGAGCCTTCTTGGTGGGCCCATCCTGCTCATCCTTGGATCAGAATTAAGGGATTCTCAGTAGAAAACAAAAAAAAATCTAACTAGCACAACACCAATGCCAAGATCTATCTATGAGTTAATGTAGTAACGGGAAAGGTTTTGGTGTCATACCCTTATAGACTAAAAGAGTTTAACGTTTCACGAGAAACATGGATGATGTGCTCGTATTGATGGCAACAACTCCGTGTGTACCAACTCGTTGGGATTCCAAGTACAGAGTGTTGTAGAAATTGTATTTTCCCCACAAAGGTGAGTCTAGGGTTTATATCGAACTCTCGGGAAATTGGCTGATCAAGGGATGTTTTTCTCCTCCTTATCAAGCAACCTGCAAAACAAAGTTTTTGCCTTGTGTCCCCAACTCCCCCATGTGGTTGTCAAGCACAAGGTTTCATATTAGTAATATGAAATAAAAATAACAATAATTAAAGTAAAACAATAATAAAATATGCAAGTAAAATAAAGGCAATGATATGATAGTCGTTTGTGTTTTGTTTATGATTGCAAGTAAAGAAAGTATATTTGTATTTTCGAAATATTAAATTACATAAAATATAAATGATAGTAATGGTGTTGGAAAGTTGTTTCTTATGACAATAGTTGGACCGGGGTTCATGGGTTCACTTGTCTATTCTCTTTTAAAATTGTAGTGGATATAAAACAATTCATCATCAACATAATATTGGTGAAACTTCAATATGTGTTTGATAAGCATTCATATGTGCATCACATCCTAAAACAAAGATGATGCAACACATCTCTCTTATACTCCTCTAGAAAGGGAAAACTCCAAGCAATCCAGAAGTAAGAATTAATAGAGCATAGCCTTAAGTACTTTGACATGATGTTTGAATAACAAATATGCTATCTTGACCAAGCAAAATTATCAAGTTATCACAAGATAATTATAGCACATGAATTCACTTAATCCCTAGTGAGATAACAAAAGAAAGGTAAAAACCATAGTAGATCTTGAATTTGTTGTCACTGTTCAATCACTACCACCATGTTACTCTGTCTAATACACACTTCCCCCCACACATGCTCTTGCATACAAGTTGGATCAAAACAAGTAATTAAGAATGGGGTACATGATATGCATCTATCAATACATTCTACACATAAATAGGTTCCAATATCATATATCAAATCATACAATAAAGACCCGCCACAAAGGAAGTACATATATGACCACAATCATGTTGGGCATCTCATATGGTACTAGATCTATGATAGCACAAGAGATAAATAGATCAAGATACTTCCACAAACCCATAGTCCAGAGGTGGACTACTCCCTCTTCATCATAGTGATGATGTTGGAGAAGGTAGAGATCCCTCTAGCGGAGTTCCCCCTCCAATCTTCATTAGTTATGTCTCAGTTTTTGGTGTTTTGGTGTTTCTGTGGAGCTCCCCTCGAGGATGCATCAGGGGACCCTTTATATAGGCATTTTTAGATCAAACCAAGTCGATGGGTGAAAGATTGAGGCGAATCGGATGGCCGAGGACCAAAAGATGTTAGGTGGCGCATGTAGTGGGTAGGTCACACCACCTGGGCTCTTTTGGGCCTCCGGGCCCCTCTCATGAGGTCCAAGCACTTCAGATTATCCCTCTTCGTGAAATATTGACTTCGCCGGAATCTTAGCTCCATTTTACTTCACTTAGGTCCATAAAATATAAAATACACAATAAGTGTTTTGATGTACTGCTGAGTTATAACCAAAATAAAGGGGATCATTGGTAAATCCCCTAAAATCAATATAAAACATGGATATAACATTATATATGTTGCAAATATGTGGGAATATGTATCAATAAACTTCAAAGTTCATGTATGCATTTTAAATGCATCACGTACTCGTAGCCGACCTGAAGGTCGTGATGCTCCTCGCACGATGTCTAGGTTCCAAAACTGGCAGCACCCCCGTGGTTTCGCACACATCCAGTGCTCAACAACGACTCCTGTTCTCCCTATCCAGCCAGGATTGTGGAAGTAGGCCTTCTGGAACCAGGATCCAACATCGCGACGGCATGCTGGAGTGGTGTCGTCTCCCACGCCCGTGGATCTTATTGGAACCACAAGCACAAGATCCAATGAAAGAGAGAGAGGAAAAATCTCTAAGAAATAATCATTCCAATATTAATTATTATGTTCCCTCTCCATGGAGCCCTCTTTATATGTGACAAGGAGAGGGACTCCCACTTGCTAGTTGGAAATGTGGGACTAAAGGAGGGGATCAGCCAAGGGGGCTTGTTCGTTTGCGGCCTCAAAGTTCGTGGGCGAGTGCATCATGGGGCCCGAGTTGCCTTAAATTGCCACGTTTCGCAAAGTTGGGCTGCCCACTACTGAGAGGGGCCATTTCGAGGAAAACTCATCTCACCCCTACCAAATACAAACATTCTGTCAAACTACCCCGTGGAGTAGACAGTCGAGACCCCCATGTCAGTAATCTGTCTGTGACGCGAGCACCGACGCAGCAACCACGTAGGCAAATCAAGGAACTAAAGGGGCTTGGTGCGTTGACCAAATTCACAAATCCACTCCCTCCTTTCGCATGAACCCTAGCACTGGCGGTGGGGGAATCCACCCTCCAACCAGAACGATCCCTTCAGACATTTGACTTCTGGCACCAATTTGCTGCACCCACTTGCTGATCCCAAGCTCCAATGCCGAATGTCGTGCCCACCGTTGTGATGCTCTAGACCGCCTCTTCCACCGATGAGCTAAGCAGTGCGAAGGATGGCAGATCCTATTACCGAGGAAGACGTAGTTCTGGCTAATTGTGGGTGAGCTACTCTTCTCTTTGCTTTTTGCACTATCTATAACTGCTAGCTGGCTATCGGCATTATAGATATAGATCGAACCTAGAATTGTTTGCTAGCACAACGCTGAAAAACAATTCTTATCTTTTGTCCCTAATTTTCTGTCTAGTAGGATCTCCGATGAACCCAAATACAGGGTTGTGGTCACCCTCTACGGCTACCACATTAAATTAGCAGATGGTAAGAGCAAGTGGAATCAAGCTCGCATTCTGAAGATGAAAGTAGCGCCTGCGCAGTTATGCACTATCCTTGGTATGGTTGCTGCTATGCGTGAACATGCTGAAATGGGGCCAGAGCAGACTACACGGTTTAGCTTCACAGATGAACAAGGCATAATGGTTCCTATAACATGTGACAGTTAGCTAATTGGGTTGATGAAACAGTTTCTTGGGCTTTGTGTGTTTATGCTGATTTGTAAAATACTAGATGTGAAAGCTGCTACTACTGGGAGTCGCCCAACTATTATTGGACAGTGTGGTATAACTCGAACCCCTGTTGCTGTTAAGAAAAATGTGGTTCCTCGTCCGCGCCATGCTTCTGTCAGGCAACCTCCTCGTAGGAGTCCCCGTATTGCCGTTGTGCAAAACTCTGCTATGAAATCTGCTGGTACTAGTTGTCCCCATGGTGTTGTTTCTCTGGCTGCTGCTGACCCAATCCATGCCGCTGTTGAGCAAACTAAGACTTCTGGAGGCTTCCCCGCTGTTGTTGCCAAGACTGCTGCCTTGTGTGCTGCTCCTCCTCGAACCGTGCTCAAGTTGTGCAAACCCCTGCTCTGGAATCTGCTGGTACTGGTCATCCCCATGTTGTTGATCTGGCCGTTGTTGACCCAATCCCTGCCGCTGTTGAGCAAACTAAGGCTTCTTGGGGCTGCCCCACTGTTGTTGCCAAGACTACTGCCTTGTTTGCTGCTCCTCCTCAAACTCGTGCTTAGTTCAGCGGGCTGCTGGTCTGGAGCTAGCTCATGGTCTGGTCTCTGCTAGCATTCAAAGCACTGCTGTTGTGGGAACTACTCCTGATCGTCGATGTGGCGTGGCAACAACTGCTCCTATTGTGGCTGCTGTTAGCCGTGGCCCTGCCTGTCCACCAGGTATTGTAGCTCCCGCTGCTAAGGGCCCTCACCTTTCTCCTCATCCCGGTACTTCCACCGAGGTTGCTCCAGCTAACAATGATGCTGGTGATGGCGACGGTGGCCTTCTGGCTAGGTCAGATGGTGCCACTCCACCTCTTGAACCTCTTGGAGGTTTTGATCCTGCAGAACCTGATGATGGAAAAGTAATCATTCGTATCGGTGCCACGAAGTTCACTGCAAAATTAGATGATGGCACCAAAAAATTCTATGACGATATTGATATAATCCTTGGCAGATACGATCCTGAAGTGGTAGATTTATCTGACCCGATGGCATCATTTCTTGTGAAGGTGCCGTGGGGGTCCTCCCAGGTAGCATAGTTGGTATATTATTGTTATAGGAGCAAAAAGGCTATACAACTGAAAGAAACTAGTGATTTAGCCATACTATTTACAAGGAAACATTATAAAGGTGAAGTGTACATCTACTTGATAGTGCAAATGGTTGGAGAGGAATTGGATTTCGACAATAGAGATGATGGACTTGTAGAAGGCATGCGTGACCTGATCCATGACATCACTGAGGGTTGTGCGACTGAGGGTAGCTTCGAATAGAGGAGAGTCATACAGAGGAGCATCATAAAGAGGAGCAGGAAGAGAATCCCCAGAAAGGCCACCCCGAAGAAGAATATCACCAAGGAAACCAAGCTAGATAAGAGGACGCCCAAGAGTCGCATGAAAAAAGGCACCATGCTTCAGAGTACACCCTTGAGATCTAGTCAAAATGCCACACCGAACGGTAGCAGCAAAAACGCTAAGAGGGCGAGCACAGTGGTGAACACACCCAGGAGTGGTAGCAAAAAGGCTAAGATGGCCAGCACGGAGGATACCACACCAAGTGGTAGTAGAAAAAAATGCTAATTTGGAGCGGAACACACTGTTGAGGTCCAGCAATAATGCCAACACGAAGGAGAACACACCCAATAGTAGCAGCAAAAGGGATAATTTGAAGAAGAACACGCCATAGAGGTCAAGCAATAATGCCAGCACGCTAGAGCCAACACCTTTGAGGGGAAGCAGGAAGGAGATCACACCCAAGAGCAGTAGCAAAAAACCTAGTTCGATGGGGAACAGAACGCAGATGTCAAGCCCTACTGATACCATCAGGAAATAATACATCAGGAAGGAGGATGTACACAAGAAGAGCAAGAGGGTTCTATACAGTCAAGATGAAATAGATTCTAACTGTTGTTTGTCTACTGGAGAACCTGGGATCATGCAAATGTAAGACCACCCCATGTGGTTGCAGCAGAACCAATAGAGTGTCTGGGACAAAACAGAGTTGCCGGTGAGGTAGATTGGGCCAATGTTCCGGCCCATCCAGGTGGAGATGATGGTTCAACCCCACCCCTAGGAGTCAATATGATGTGTGTAGTATTAGGCATTTGAAACAGTGGCCAAGATTCTGAATCAGATGAAGAAGAGGGCATTGTAGAGGATCAAGAATCTAGTGATGATGAAATAGATGAGGAACTTAACGATGAGGTTGGCATTCAAGTCGATGATTTGGGTGTCGACGTAGACGAAATGAAACATGACCACGAGTATCCTATAATTTCGGTCGGCATCGAGTTCAGGATGTCGTTCCGACATTTTTGTATCAAGGGGGAGTTCGACGTTCATCGACCGAAGAACACTTCCTAGAGGTATGATGCCCTTTGTAGGTTAATGTGGAGGAATGGACGGGTCGTGGTACATTCTCCATGGAGGATCACAGCAAGAGCCTTACCTGCATTAAAGGCAATTAAGGTATTGGGCAATGAATGCATCAAACCATTCGAACTTTCTCTCTTTTAACTATGTAACTAAAATTGATGTGCAAGATCTTTCTGGCAACGAGTCGACTCCGCTTATCTTGTAAATGAATATATGTTGCAGGTGAACAAAATGGGCCCTCCCCATATGTGTTCGACAGGTAGCAAACTGAAATCCTCAATGGCTGATATGAAGTGGGTGGCTATACAAGCTATGTCCATACTAAAGGATAACCCTAAGGAGACCGCGAAGAATATTTAGACTAGCCTCGGTTCTAAATACAACATTGTCCTACCGTATTACACTGTTTGGAAAGGTAAAGAGAAAGCTCTGAGGGTCTTGCATGGGGATTGGACTAATAGCTTCAGGATGCTGTACAACTTCAAGGCGGAGGTACCAGCAAGGTATCTGGGGAGTGTTGTGGAGATTGACACCGAATCACTATGTGGGAAAATTTATTTCAAAAGATTTTTCATGGCGCTTAAACCTTGCATCCAGGGATTCAAGGACGGCTGTAGGCCATATCTGAGTGTAGACAACACTATCGTAACTAGCAAATGGAAAGGCTGCCTGGCATCTGCCACAAGACTTGATGGTCAAAACTGGATGTTCCCAGTGGCCGGGTTGTTCGAAACAGAAACAAAGGAAAACTAGGTCTAGTTTATGAGGCAGCTCAGGAGATCAATAGGCCACATGGATCCATTGGCTATATCCACAGATGCATGCAAAGGGCCAACGAATGCAGTGAAGGAGGTGTTCCCGCGAGATGAAGGTAGAGAATGACATGCCCATAAGATGCTCAACTTGTACTGACACTACGCATGCAGCGTATTTTGTTACATGTTTCTTGCTGCTAGAGCTTACAAAGCTATTAGCAGCGAATATATCATGAGAAAGATTTTTGCGGAAGCCCCTGAACTTCCGTAGTACTTAGCCATCCATCATTCATAGCTATGGAAGAGGAGCCAATTCAATGCTGACACCAAAGTTGATTACATAAACAACAACATTGCAGAATGCCTGAATAACTGGGTGAAGGACATAAAAGTGCGTCATGTTCATATCTTGATGGACAACATACGTGGTATGATCATGAAGCTGTTAAATATAAGGAGAGAGATCGGTAGGAGACTTATAGGACATATGCCACTGCCTGTTATACAACAACTGCACAAGATAAGCCGAGGTCTTTCTCATCTTAGGGTTATCCTGTCAACCAACAACAGCTGTGAGGTGGTCGATATGTCCAAGAGTGTCCATAGGGATGTTGATAACATCCAACGGCGAGAATGCACCTGCTTAGAGTGACAACATACTAGGAAACCTTGCGACCATGCCTTGGCCTTCTTGGTGAAGAAAAGAACTCTACCACATTTAGATCAGTATTTATCCGACTACTACTCTATTGAAAAGTTCAGAGTTGCGTACGCTGGATCCGTCGAGCCATGTATAGACCCATCTCAGTGGCCTCGGGTCCAACTAAGTTTTGAGCTTTGCTAGCCAGTTACAAAAAGGGGTAGAGAAAGACCTCAGGTGAATAGGTTTAAGAATTTTCTCGAGAAGAAGGGTTCACCTTTTTGTGCTAGCAAGAAGGGAAAAAACAGATGCAAGACCTGCCATCTTATAGGCCATAGAGCAGCAGGCTGTCCCCTTAATGCTCCCAAACCTAGGTATGAGATGGTACATTCAAAACAAATTGTTTATAATCTGTAGATATTAGGTAGTAATCCCTGTACTATTTTTTACAGGAAGCGCAAGGTAAGAAACAAGACCGCTGACTCAGTGATTTTGATGCAGGAAGAAACCAAAACAAGTGGAGTGATGATGATGGACACGATTCTGGTGCTAATTGGCCTGACTTCCCTCAACCCGGAGATGCAGGGTACGTGAAGGTAAGAAAATTGGCCCCCAGAAAGTGGAAGAAGGCAGAAAATGAAGAAGCCAGTGGACGTGAAGGCAAGAGGAAGAAAGTTGGCTCCCAGGTAGAGGAAAAAGGCTAGGAGTGTAGAAGCCTAATAATGTGTTGAACTTGAACCTATATATGTAGTTCGGTTAAACTCTGGAGCTGTGTGCGTGGAACTTGTCGGGCGAAACAATCTGCCTCCCGTACCAGGAGTAAAATGTATCGCGACTTGAGATTTGGACATGGCCGAGGCCACTGGTTGAACCCGAAATTGTGACTGTGCCACTACTATCTGAACAATCGCATCACCGGGACCACGATAGCTGAGCGGTTAAGGGGTCTCCAAAATCGATGGATGTTAGTGGAACATACATGAATTATTTATAGGCGCTTAATAAATCCCTGCTATTGGCATTACACTTATGATAAGGTTCTGAGATCAAAAACAAGTTCTAAGTTAGCTGCTACACTCCACGAAGCAGCAACTTATATCAGCTGCTAGACAACGACATGGCTACATAAACTGCAAAGGCAACATATAATGCCCAGATAATGAGGAAATTGTTTCCACTTTATGGCCTAAACTTGAGCCCGTCTATCTCACCACCTCCATGCTCCTGCCTCCCCTACATCTTGTGAAGCTCCCGAATCTCTCGCTCCAACGCACACATCTCCTCTTTCTTGTCCCACATAGCATTAAGCAGATCCTGAACAAGCTCTTTGTGAAAACCCGTCAGGGGCTTTTTGATCCACACAAACTTGTCACAACCAGTTCCTCTCCCTTCATGCAAAGTAGATCGAAGGAAACAAAAAAAGAATTACATTATGCTTCTCGAATCCGGGTTACCATTGTACCTACCATAGGAACTTATCGCTCTGATGTTATAGTTGCTAAATTTTCCTACAGTATTTTCGTTGGTCCATGAAATCCATCTTGGCATCTTTTCACCGCACAAACAGAACATCTCAGGGTAGTAATCATAGGGTGTCTTCTGGTACCTGACGGGGGAACCCGCCTGACGGTGTTGAGCCGACCCTAATTCCGCCCGAGACGAACTGCATGAGCTGTGAGCCATGAGCGAGGGGAGCGAGGGCCGAGGAAAGAGGAGCCTTTGAATGTTAGAGTAGTGGCACGGTGAAGCGTGATTTATCTCCACTTAACTCGGGCAGAATCCTACCGTCAACATTTGGCTGACAGGTGGGGGACCTAGCATGCTGACTTGTCAACCAAACCTCGTGCCTTCATGGTTCAAAGGCGCTCTCGCGTGCATTGGCCGATTTTTTTGGCACCTTGCCCACGTACATATCTCTAGCAGGCCTTGCTCAGGAACGAGACACACCTGTCCCACACTCTAACTCCCTCAGAACTTGTCATGGATCACGTCGGCAGATCCATCCGCTCTACCACTTGCGGTCGGGCTTGCCGTGGTGGATCCACCCCAAGATCCTACCGTAGTAGTATCAAATGGCCATGGTTTCTTGAGCCGAACTACTGTGCTATGTCTTCGAGCTCGGCCCCTCCTATCTGTAGAAGGACTACTACGGTGTCGAGCTCGAGGAGGAGCCACCAAGCGCGACATGACTTGGTCCATGCCAACCCCCTCCCCTTCATCATTGTCGATTCCGATGTGGAGGACGACGGGGACGAAGCAATGCAGAACACCATTGTTGCCTCCTTGGTGAAGGAAAAGCCACTGATAGTAGTGGATGTCACTGGGAAGGGCACGACGGTGTCACAATTCTAGGTGGACTCTGACGATAGTGCTATGATATGGGTTTAGATTTTGTTTAGGCTGGTTGCAATTTTGGTTGTGTTTAGTGAGAGTACAATTATTGTAATGGGTTTGGCGAGCTATATTGAGAAATATGTGCAATAACAACGTGTAAGTGCTTCCACTTTAGAAATTGTGTCTGTGCCATTTGCATGTTGTAGGATCCACGTAGATTACATGTAAACACACCAACGAAATCAGATTACAACCATCAGACGGTAGTGGTAGGATGGAGGAGAAGTGGGGACAGTGGCTTCAAGGGGAAGGAAGAGAAGTGGGGTCACTGTCAGGTGGGCCCACGGAACACGAGACACTGATAGGCGGGATCACGTTGTAATTCCAGTCTGTCCAGAGCAAGCGGACTTTGCAACGTGACAACAACAAGCTGATGGGGCCTATTACTCGAATAAGTAAACTCGTCGAATTATTAAGGATACTACAACTAGGATACATTCGCACAACACGTATGTTCTCCACACTAGAGAAGCATCGCTTAAGTCTAACACTTAATGAGAGCATAAGTACTACAGCTCCCTATTGGTCTTCTCGATACAAATATAGAAATGCATCTGCCTGTATGGCCCATCACTGACAAGGTACTAAGATGGCACACATAGGATCGACCTCAGGTCCGCATACTCCACCTCTCGCGGTGTCGGGCAGCTCGATGCCTCGGCTAGAACAAGCATGCTATCAGAAGACAACGGCTGGGCGTTCTCCCACATGCACACCGTGTATAGGGCTAGGCGCTCGAGGCCGACCTGAGGCATACCGCACACACAAAGGTGGGCCCAGGTGTTGTTCCCGGAACGCCGGTAGTGATGGTCACGACGAAAATAGAGACATCCCCCCCTAGAAAATTAGCCGGCGGCGTGCCGAGTCAGGGAACGTCACCTCCTCTTGGAGAAGTTTGGTGTGTCCATACGAGATCCTAATCACTTCGATCAAGTGCTCCTCTGCAAGGTGGACAACGAGCTCTGCCAGCGGGCCGGTGTAGTTACAGCCCAGCTCCATGCAGGAGCACGCGCCGTGCGGGCACGCAAGCTCGTGGAGCGGGAGCTTTTAGTAGGAGTAACGGTGAAAGCATCCTGGGTGGGAGCACAGGAGCAGGAACATCGCTACGATGTTGCGCGCAATGATCTCCAGATTCTCTGGCTGCAGTACCTCGCACTCCTCCTTCGGCAGCTCCCACATCTGAAGTTCGTTGAGAAATCAGATAAAATATCCGTAGTTAGATCAGTGAATAGCAGCAATATGTAAGATAAATTCAAACGCTTGTAAAATGATTTCTTACCATGAAGGTAGTAACCCGGAAATCAGCGGCTGACTGATGACCCACAAGTATAGGGGGTGTATCGCAGTATTTTCGAGGGAAGTGAAACCCAATTTATTGATTCGACACAAGGGGAGCCAAAGAATATCTATAAGCCTTAACAACTGAGTTGTCAATTCAGCTGCACCTGGAAACAATCTTGCTCACATCAGTTTATCAGTAGGAACAGTTTTGTAGTAGGAATAGTAAAGTAATAGCAGTAGTAAAGCAAAGACAGTAGTAACAAAAGCAGTAAACAGTGGGATTCGAGTGCGGTAGGCATAGGGATGGATGGACGGGCGTCTCATGGACAATATTATTCACATAGCAATCAGAACATAGGGCAATTGCAGATAAATAAGATAAAGCATCCAAGTACTAGACAATCCTAGGCATGTGTTCCATATATAGTCATACGTGCTCGCAATGAGAACTTGCACAACATCTTTTGTCCTGCCAGCCCATTTGCAGCGGGGCCTCTAGGGAACTACTGGCAATTAAGTTGCTCCTTTTAATAGAGCACCGGAGGAAAGCATTAACACTCCGTGAACACATGTGATCCTCACATCAAAGCCTTTCCCTTCCGGTTATCCCGATTTCTGTCACTTCGGGGCCATAGGTTCCGGACAACGACGTGTGTATACAACTTGTAGATACGACCAGAAACAATACTATCATAATGAATCAATAATAAGTTCAGATCTGAAGTCATGGCACTTGGGCCCTAGTGACAAGCATTAAGCACAACAAGTCGCAACAAAGTCATAAAGCACTAATTAAAGATACTAGGCACCATGCCCTAACAATCTGATGCCATTACATGAACGATCTCATCCAATCCCTACCATCCCCATAGCCTATAGCGGGGGATTACTCACTCATAGATGGGGGAAACATGGATGGTCGATGGAGAAGCGATGGTGATGATGATGGCGATGATCTCCTCCAATTCCTCGTCCCGGCAGGGTGCCAGAACGGAGTTTCTGGTGCTGTTTCGTGGAATCTGGTGGTGGCGGCGGATCGGAACTCCTTCTGGAAAAACGTCGACCCCTCCCCCCGAAGTTTTTAGGTCAGAAGGCTCCTTATAGGCGAAGAGAGAGGCCGAGGGGGTGCCTGGAGGCCCCACACCACCCCCTGGCGCGGCCTGGCCTGGCCCGCGCTACCAGGTGGTGTGGCCACCCCAGGGCTCTTCTCGGTCTCGTATTCTGGCTCCTGGAGTCTTCTGGAAAAATAGGCACTTTGGCTTTTGTCCCGTCCAATTCCGAGAATATTCATTTTCTGACTTTCCTGGAACCAAAAACAGCAGAAAACAGGCAGCTGGCATTGTGGCTCTTGTTAATAGGTTAGTCCAAGAAATCATATGAAAAGTACTCCAAAGTGTGGACAAAACACAAGAAAGTGGACAAAACCAAGCATGGAGCATCAAAAATTATAGATACATTTGCAATGTATCAACATCCCCAAGCTTAACTCCTGCTCGTCCTCAAGTAAGTATGTGATAAAAAGAAAGAATAATTTTTGAGGTGACATGCACCATCAAAGACGTGACCAAAGTATTTGTAAACATTCAAAGCTGGGATCATAGTACTTCAATCATAACATGAAAGACAAAGTTCTAGCAATAAGACAAAGAAACTATGATGCAACATAAAAAGGCACAAACAGATGATTCATGAATAACAATGCTTTGCAAGACGTTTGTTTGTTTCACATAAAAAAACATAGCATAGTGGCATTCAGCTTGTCCCTCAAAGACTAGCAAACATAAATGCATAGGACACCTTCAAAGTTCACAAGAGTGACTAGATACAAATAGTTTAAAACAAGCAATATCAAGGTATGCATCAATCAACAAGTCTTGGGAATGCACATAGAACTAAGAATGGCCACTATGCTCTCAAGAAAGTGCTCATAGAATGTGTGGAGACTCAACGAGAAAAAGGTTTTAAATAATTTGAAAGGCTTCCAAATGCTGAAAGTATGGTACTCATTAGCTTTGAGCTCTCATTGCCCCTATCATAAGCATCTTTAATGTGGTTACGGTGAAAGTGAGGTCCACTCTGAGTTATATGCTTGACAGACTATAAATTGAAAATCCCAAGTCCCTTGAGTACGAGGGCCGCTCCTCATGCTACTCAACTTTAGTTACCGGTAAGTTCTTGTCATCGTAAGTATGTGCATATCATTGAGAACCGCCAACGGCGTACCCCTTGCCCGATGATACGGAAGAATCCCCATATCAAAATGACAAGGCAAGCAGGCAATGAGTATCTCAGCAATCTTCTTATTTACCATGGGAAATGGTGCTTTTTTCTCTCTTTCCTCTTTTCATAAATCTCTCTTTTTCTTTTTCTCAATAGCTATCTTTCTCTTTTTTATAAGAAGAATGCTTCATAGATATAATTATGGTTACGCTGCAGGTTTCCACCATGTCAGCATGCATCATTGTGGTTTTGGAGAAGAACACATGCAACGATGCCACTCCAGCATGTGGTGTTCTTTTCATAAACCACATGGATCCACTAGATGTCATTCTATATATGTTCTCTTCATAAACCACATGGATCCACTAGATGTCATTATATATATATGTGTGTGTGTGTGTGTTTGTGTATCAGTGTGCATCATTGTGGTTTTGGAGAAGTACACATGGAATGATGCCACTCCAGCATGTGGTGTTCTTTTCATAAAACACATGGATCCACTAGATGTCATTATATATGTTCTTTTCATAAACCACATGGATCCACTAGATGTCATTGTTTATATATATGTGTGTGTATCAGTGTGCATCATTGTGGTTTTGGATAAGAACACATGCAATGATGCAACTCCAGTATGTGGTGTTATTTTCATAAACCATATGGATCCACTAGATGTCATTGTATATATGTTCTTTTCATAAACCACATGGATCCACTAGATGTCATTGTATATATGTGTGTGTTTGTGTATCAGTGTGCATCATTGTGGTTTTGGATAAGTACACATGGAATGATGCCAATCCAGCATGCGGTGTCCAACCATGTCAAGGAACCCTAGCAACATGCTGGGATTCAACTGTAGCATGCATTGTACCACAGTTTGAAAGATGTTGCATCACCACACCCACTTGGATGTGTGTGTATGAGTGTGCATGATTGTGGTTTTGGATAAGTACACATGGAATGATGGCACTCTAGCATGTGGTGTCCAACCATGTCTAGGAACCCTAACAACATGCTGGGGTTCAACTGCAACATGCATTGTACCACCAGTTTGAAAGATGCTGCATCATCACACCCACTTGGATGTGTGTGTGTATCAGTGTGCATCATTGGGGTTTTGGAGAAGTACAGATGGAATGATGCCACTCTAGCATGTGGTGTTCTTTTCATAAACTACATCGATCCACTAGATGTCATTGTATATATGTTCTTTTCATAAACCACATGGATCCACTAGATGTCATTGTATATGTGTGTGTGTATTAGTGCGCATAATTGTGGTTTTAGAGAAGAACACATGCAATGATGCCACTCCAGCATGTGGTGTTCTTTTCATGAACCACATGGATCCACTAGATGTCATTGTATATATGTTCTTTTCATAAACCACATGGATCCACTAGATGTCATTGTATATATATATATGTGTGTGTGTGTATCAGTGTGTATTTGTGGTTTTGGAGAAGAACACATTCAATGATGCCACTCCAGCCCGTGGTGTTCTTTTCATAAATCATATGGATCCACTAGATGTCATTGTATATATGTTCTTTTATAAACCACATGGATCCACTAGATGTCATTGTATATATGTTCTTTTCGTAAACCACATGGATCCACTAGATGTCATTGAATATATGTTCTTTTCATAAACAACATGGATCCACTAGATGTCATTGTATATATGTATGTGTGTGTATATCAGTGTGCATCATTATGGTTTCGGAGAAGACACATGCAATGATGCCACTCTAGCATGTGGTGTTCTTTTCATAAACCACATGGATCCACTAGATGTCATTGTATATATGTTATTTTCATAAATCACATGGATCCACTAGTTGTCATTGTATATATATGTGTGTGTATCAGTGTGCATCATTGCGGTTTTGGATAAGTACAAATGGAATGATGCCACTCTAGCATGTGGTGTCCAATCATGTCCAGGTACCCTAGCTGCATGCTAGGATTCAACTGCAGCATGCATTGTACCACCAGTTTGAATGATGCCACTTCACCACACCCACTTGGATGTGTGTGTGTATGAGTGTGCATCATTGTGGTTTTGGAGAAGTACACATGGAATGATACCACTCCAGCATGTGGTGTCCATCCATGTCCAGGAACCCTAGCAGCATGCTGGGATTCAACTACAGCATGTATTGTACCACCAATTTGAAAGATGATGCATCACCACACCAATGTGTGTGTGTATCAGTGTGCATCATTTTGGTTTTGGAGAAGTACACATGGAATGACGGCACTCCAGCATGTGGTGTTCTTTTTATAAACCACATGTATACACTAGATGTCATTGTATATATGTTGTTTTCACAAACTACATGGATCCACTAGATGTTATTGTATATATATATATGTGTGTGTCTATGTCTGATTAGTGTGCATCATTGTGGTTTTGGAGAGGAACACATTCAATGATGCCACTCCAGCATGTGGTGTTCTTTTCATAAACCACAAGGATCCACTAGATGTCATTGTATATATGTTCTTTCCATAAACCACATGGATCCACTAGATGTCATTGTATATAGGGATTTCTATTTTCATGCCCTCGGTTCGTTAGTTGTACTCAGTTTTCCCCAACCTCTTAGTTTTTATCACTTTTGCCCATCTCCTTGTACGAAACTCTCACATGGTCTGAAACTCGCCGTCTATCAGCCTTGCCATTACGTGCTGACAAGTGGGGCCGCGTTTAGTCAGGTCCCATAGTGGACCCTTGCCGTGACGTGCTGATGAGTAGGGCCGCGTTTTGTTAGGTCCCGTAGTGTACCCTTACCGTTACATGCTGACAAGTGGGGCCACGTTCAGTCAATTCCTGTAGTGGAAACCTCTCTCAACTTATCCAGATCAGCATCGGACCCACAACTTATCTACGTGAGCGCCGAACCCACAGCTTATCCACGTGAGCGCCGGACCCACAGCTTACCCAGGTTGGCGTTGCAAGATGGGACCCCAAACCAGCCCCGTGCCCGCGCCCTCTGTCTAGCTTCATTTTCATATAGTGAAATGTAATGCATATACGAAAATTATACGAAAATTTTACACCTTGAACTCTTTTAAATCGCACTTAGGACATGATAATGTTGTGCTAATAAAATCCTGATCATTTATCATTTCCATGGAGTAAAATATAATGCATAAACTTGCGTATACATAAATTATACACCTTTGAATTCTTTGAAATCGCACTTAATACATGATAATGTCGTGCTAAGAAAATCTTGAGAGATTATCATTTTTATAGAGTGGAATGTAATGCACAAACTTGCATATGCGGAAATTATAAACCTTTGAAAACTTTTAAATCGCACTTAATACGTGATAATGATGTGCTAACAAAATTTTGAGAGATTATTATTTTCTCCCCTATTTTCATAGAGTGGAATGTAATGCATAAACTTGCATATACGAAGTTTATACACCTTTGAACTCTTTGAAATCCCACTTAATACGTGATAATGTTGTGCTAAGAAAATCTTGAGAGATTATTATTTTCATAGAGTGGAATGTAATGCATAAACTTGCATATACGAAGTTTATACACCTTTGAACTCTTTGAAATCAAACTAAATACGTGATAATGTTGTGCTAAGAAAATCTTGAGAGATTATTATTTTCATAGAGTGGAATGTAATACATAAATTTGCATATACAAAAATCTTAAACCTTTGAACACTTTGAAATCACACTTAATACGTGATAATGTTGTGCTAAGAAAATCTTGAGAGATTATCATTTTCATATAGTGGAATATAATGCATAAACTGGCATATACGAAAATTATACACCTTTGGGCTCTTTGAAATCGCACTTAGGTCATGATAATGCTGTGCTAATAAAATCCTGATCATTTATCATTTCCATGGAGTGAAATATAATGCATAAACTTACGTATACGAAAACTTTAAACCTCTGAACACTGTAAAATCACACTTAATAACGAGATAATGATTTTAAACTTGCGTATAGCAAAATTTGATTGATTATCATTTTCTCCCCCCATTTTTATAGAGTGGAATGTAATGCATAAACTTTCATATACGAAAATTATACACATTTGAACTCTTTGAAATCGCACTTAATACGTGATAATATTGTGCTAAGAAAATCTTGAGAGATTATCATTTTCATAGAGTGGAATGTAATGCAAAAATTATACACCTTCAAACATGTTCCCTTCAAATTATATTCAAGTTCATTTGTTTATGGAGTTAAAGTACCGGTAGCAAACTCGTTATTTTGCATGGATAGAGGGGTGCCCTCCGACAGATATAGGGGTTATCCTGTCCGCTAGATCACAGAGGATCAACGGTTGGTGGGAATGATCAGCGTGACAAATGTCTCAACCAATTAGAGTGTAGCAGCGAAGATGAGCACATGTGCGAGAGATTGATACTAAGAGAGGGGAAAACTGAGTAGCACTTAAGAACCAAGGGAAAAACTGAGTAGAACTTAAAACCAAGGGCAAGAATGACAAAGGGATTCAAATAGAAAATAGAAAAAGATTTTAAAAATAGAAAATGCGTCTTTTATACAATAAAATACATCTTGGCATACATCAAATTATTTGCAATTCAAATATACAATAGTTTGACAATTATTGCCTCATTCAGACAAACTATGTTTTGGGGAGGGATGTTTTGGGAAGAGGCTTGAGTAGAAAGCCATGAACCTTCATAGATAGCAGGTGATTTGAGAAGTGGTGATTTAGGTTAAAACTTGGTTTATATACATTTCTTATGGTGGCAGGTCACATAATAAGACTCCCTTGGTATATGCCACTATGTTTTGATCTTTTTGAATTTGTTGTGCATAAAATGACTCAATTAGCTAGCTAAAACCTATTCGTTGACTCTCTGTTGACCAGCCACCGGAGGGTAAAAGTGAGTATATTCATACGGCAGTGTTAGTACTAGAGGGCAAAACTGAGTACAACTAAACTGCCAGTGTTACACTCGAGGGCAAAACTGAGCACAACTAAGTCGCCAGGGTTAGACGCGAGGGAAAAACGTGACTCATGGTACACGTGTGTGGTGCACGGGGCGGTAGCGGACACGTGTGGCCGTGCACGGTGCAGTAGCATACGCGGTTACACGGTGCATGGTGGTGCAACAAAATGTCGCTTCCCTTCTCCTTTAATAGAGGTCTCCTCACTCTCACTCATCACTCACTCGCTCACTCAACCGTGTCCACTGTCCCATCATCTTCTGCAAGCCCCCAAGAAAACCCAAACCACGCCGGGGATGGAGAAGAACGGCACGATGGCCATCGGTGCCTCCAAGGCCGCCGTTGAGGAGGCCCCCATCTAGGCATCGTAGGCAGCTGCCATTCCCGTCCCCGCATCCGTCGTAGCCACCAGCGAGGAGGCCCCCGCCGGTCTCGGGTAGATCCTGCACGGCTAGGACCCCTACAAGGAGGTTGATTACATAAGGCTGGATAACCCCTACGACACCAGCATCACCGACCCATGGTCGGAGGTAACCCGGGTTTTCTCCCCTTCCCTTGTTCTTCCCCCGTTCCCATTGTTGGATGCTAGATCCTATGTTATTAGGGCTTGGCTGTTTGTATTTTTATAGTAGGTAACCCTCTTGTGTTAGATCTCGTATTTTGATGAATCCCCCTATTCGTATTTGAACCCCCTTTTCGTAGTTGGGATCAGTATTCGATTTGGTTTGAGATTTGGGGAATAATCAGGAGATCTGAATCGGTTAATTTATGCAAATAATCAATCCTGATAATAGAAGTATCTCAATCATGTCCATATTGCACTCTACTGTTTTTCCAACAGGAGGATAATAGTGACGTCCGCAGCGACAACGAGTCCAAGGACACCAAGACTCGTCATGTGCTGAGGAGGCTGAAGTCCCGGCCAGTACAACAACTTCTTCATCGGCGACATGTACATGTGCCCCTTCTGCCCCACCAGGAGGCTCCACGCCACAGACTTCAACTCCCTCGTGAAGCATGCCGAGGATGTGAGGACCTGTGGCGAGTCCTCTGAACGTCCACGGCTTCATAGCCAAGCACCAGGCGCTCAGTCTTCACCTCAACAACCTCTAGAAGGTGGATATCGAGGAGGGTCACATGCCCCCGATCAAGCCCAAGGTGCCCAAGGTCAAGGGACTGGGTAGCAAGAAGTGGAGGAGGTGCCAGAGGGAGGAGGCGGAGGCCCTCCTGGCAGAGGCCATGAGGGGCCACTGATCTGCTGCTGCTACTGTAAAGCAGCTTCTTTTGTCTTGTCTGTGTTGAACTTGTCTGTTGCTACTGCTGAGCAACCTAATTGTCGAACCTCGTTAAGTACGGTACTATATAACCTATATTAGCTGCTTTATCTACATCTGCTCTGTTTAATAAATTTATTTATGGTACTGGTAAGATTTGCTTCTCTACATTTGCTACCAGATTGGGGAAAAACGAGGGCAAAAGGAACAATGAATGAAGAGAGAAGCTACTCTAGATTTGCTACCTTTTTGGGCAACAAACACAAATGTTAGCGAGAGAGAGGGGAAAAGGCCAATCATAAAAATAACAAAAAAGAAAACTTCGAATTTAGGTGACATGGCGCACGTAACCACCAAACGCGCCCACATGGTCCCACACCACATGCCCCATAATCAACGAGAGATGGATGGCTGGACCGCTGTGTATCCTGGCCTCACCTGCCAGCATGTAACGGTCGAGGCAACATAACGTAACGCTCAACGGATGACCCGCCCCAACGCGGTCCCACTGGTCAGCATGTAACGGTCAAGCCTTTGACCTGACGGCATCCCCCCATCTGAGCGCATGTGAGGGTTTCAGAATGGAGGGAGGGCAAAAGTGAGGAAAAAACTAAGCGGCTAGGGAAAACTGAGTACAACTAACGGACCAGGGGCATGAAAACAGAAATCCCTTGTATATATATGTGTGTGTATTAGTGTGCGTCATTCTGGTTTTGGAGAAGAACACATGAAATGATGCACCTCCAGCATTGGTGTTCTTTTCATAAACCACATGGATCCACTAGATGTCATTGTATGTATATTCTTTTCATAAACCACATGGATCCACTAGATGTCATTGTATATATGTTCCTTTCATAAATCACATGGATCCACTAGATGTCATTGATATATATATATATGTGTGTGTGTGTGTATAAGTGTGCATCATTGTGGTTTTGGAGAAGAACACATACAATGATGCCACTCTAGCATGTGGTGTTCTTTTCATAAACCACATGGATCCACTAGATGTCATTGTATATATGTTCTTTTCATAAACCACATGGATCCACTAGATGTCATTGTATATATATATGTGTGTGTGCGTATTAGTGTGCATCATTTAGCTTTTGGAGAAGAACACATGCAATGATGCCACTCCAGCACGTGGTGTACTTTTCATAAACCACATGGATCCACTAGATGTCATTGTATATATATTATTTTCATAAACCACATGTATCCACTAGATGTCATTTTATATATGTTCTTTTCATAAACCACATGGATCCACTAGATGTTATTGTATACATATATATATATATGTGTGTGTGTGTGTGTGTGTGTGTATAAGTGTGCATCATTGTGGTTTTGGAGAAGTACACATGGAATGATGCCACTCCAGCATGTGGTGTTCTTTTCATAAACCACATGGATCAACTAGATGTCATTTTATATATGTCCTTTTCATAAACCACATGGATCCACTAGATGTCATTGTATATATATATATATATGTGTGTGTGTGTGTGTTAGTGTGCATCATTCTGGTTTTAGAGAAGAACACATGCAATGATGCCACACCAGCATGTGGTGTTCTTTTCAAAAACCACATGAATCCAATAGATGTCATTGTGTATATATGTGTGTGTGTGTGTGTGTGTTAGTGTGCATCATTATGGTTTTGGAGAAGTACACATGGAATGATGCTACTCCAGCATGTGGTGTCCAACCATGTCCAGGAACCCTAGCAGCATGATGGGATTGAACTCCAGCATCCATTGTACCACCTGTTTGAAAGATGCTGCATCACCAAACCCACTTGGATTTGAGTGTGTGTATTAGTGTGCATCATTGTGGTTTTGGAGAAGTACACATGGAATGATGCCACTCCAGCATGTGGTGTTCTTTTCATAAACCACATGGATCAACTAGATGTCATTTTATATATGTTCTTTTCATAAACCACATGGATCCATAGATGTCATTGTATATATATATGTGTGTGTTAGTGTGCATCATTATGGTTTTGGAGAAGAAAACATGCAACGACGCCACTCCATCATGTGGTGTTCTTTTCATAAACCACATGGATTCACTAGATATCATTGTATATATGTTCTTTTCATAAACTACCTAGATCCACTTGATCTCATTGTATATATATGTGTGTATAAGTGTGCATCATTGTGGTTTTGGAGAAGTACACATGGAATGATGCCACTCCAGCATGTGGTGTTCTTTTCATAAACGACATGGATCCACTAGATGTCATTTTATATAAGTTCTTTTCATAAACCACATGGATCCACTAAATGACATTGTATATATGTTCTTTTCATAAACCACATGGATCCACTAGATGTCATTGTACATATGTCTCTGTGTGTGCATCAGTGTGCATCATTGTGGTTTTGGAGAAGAACACATGCAATGATGCCACTCTAGCAAGTGGTGTTCTTTTCATAAACCACATGGATTCACTAGATGTCATTGTATACAAGTTTTTTTCATAAACCACATGAATCCACTTGATTTCATTGTGAAAGGATAGAGATGTCGCCTAGAGGGGGGTGGGGGGTGAATAGGCAATTTCAAAAAGATTTACGGTTTTGGCTTGATAGAATGCGGAATTAAACTAACGTTCATTTTACACTAGGCTCAACTAAGTGCACCAACAACAAGATAGGATAAGCAAGATAGCACAAGATAAATATACCACAAGTGATAAGCAAGATATAAGTACTTCAAGCTCGATGGCTATCACAAGGAAAGTAAGCTCGGGTATATACATAACCGAGGCACGCGAAGATGAAGATGTATTCTCGTGTTCCCTTACAAGTAAGGTACGTCATGTTGGAGAGGTGTGGGATTCCACGAAGGATTTCCCAACGCCATGAAGGCTCACCTTCTTCTCTGAGTCTATCCCACAAAGGAATAGGCCCTTTCCTTATGGCTAGCTTTTCCTCCACTCCGGAGTTGGCAAGCTCCACAACCACTTCACAAGCTCCATGAAGGACAAGCCCAGGTCTCTTCACAATCTTACATGAAGAGGACACCGTAGCACCAACCGCCAAGCCAACTAGGAGGTCACCCTCCAAGAGCAACAAGCTCACGATCTCTCACTCGAACAAATCGTAGTGGAGAGCTCAACACTTATGCAAGAATGCAAAGCAAGAACACCAAGGGAATTCAAATCCCTCACTCTCAAATCCCACCAAAGCAACAAGTGCTAGGGAGGAATTAGAGAGGAAGAACAATGGTGGAAGTCAACCAATGACTCCAAGATCTAGATCCAATGGGTTCCCCTAACTTAGAGGAGGAATTGATTGGTGGGCATTGTAGATCTAGATCTCCTCTTCCAAAGCCCTCAAAAAGATGCAAGAATCATAAGAGGGAAGGGAGATGAAGCAAGCTCAAGAGGTTCAACAATGGAGGTCAATTTCGTGGTCAAGAACACCCAAAAATGTTGGGGGAAGAACCCCATTTTATAGGGGAAAGCAAATATGACCGTTGGGAGAAAATCTGTGAAAACTCGGTTTAAAAGTCGGTTGGACCGGCCCTAGAACCGGAAAACTCGGTCCCCAGGCCGGAGGACCGAACTACAAACCGAAATAGCTCTGTTTACTAACTCGGAATAGACTCGGTCATGAAAACTGGAAAATCCGGTCTGAGATCTGGTCTACCGGCACTTGCACCAGACCGTCCGGTGTGGGGCTCGGTTGAACCGGATCCACAACCGGGATGAAACAGACTTCACGAAAAACGCAATAACTTTTGTATCCGGACTCCGATTTCGATGACCTTGGGCTTGATTTGACGAGGAAAACAAGATCTACAATATGGTGCATGAAAACATCATAGTCCAACAAAGGAAGATAGAACCAAATGAGGAAAGGTATGGAGCCTCCCTATAAGAAGAACCGGTAAAACCTTGAACCTCGAAAACGCCATATAAGATGCATACGAATTCCATTTTCGATGAACTTGGGCTTGTTGAAGAGCTAGCAACAAGCTCAAGAACCTCACATAGAGAAAACACCAAGAAGCAACAAAATAGGAAGATGCAAAGTATGCAAAGGATTGAGCTCCCTACGACGATGTGATCAAGTTACCCAACCGAAAGCCCCTCTTGATAGTGCGGCTATCTATCCTATAACCCGGTCTCCCAACAGCACCTTGAGACCGGTAAAAGGAAAACCTAGCAAGGCCATACCTTTGCCTTGTGCATCCCGCTTGATCTTGATGACAACACTTCAAGCTCCATCCAAGCCATAATGCACCACTTGATCATTGTTGCTTCGTGAAGACTCACAATTTGCTCCCCCATACACCACTATGGGATAGCTTCATTAAGACACGTCTTCACATGTCCATTATCACCAATATGGATGGCAAGCTTCAGGCAAATGATATTCTTGAGATGCTTATCTTGAACTTGCCCTTCTCAACCCCGATGATGATCACCACTTGATGTCATCCTCTCATGGGCTATATGAAATCTTCACTTTTGAAGCATGCCCATGGAAAGATACCTATCCCATATATAAAACACAAAGGCACATATATAATGGGTTAGTTCATGATGCATAAATGACAAGGCTTACCATACCACAAGATCCATGTGGTACATTCTTTATGCTTCATGTGTTGACCAACTTGAAATCACTCTTCACTCTTTGTATTGGTCAACCAAGTATCTTATCATGCTCCATCTCAATATCTTGAGGTACATAAAGAATTATTCATTTGAGTACATGCTCTAAATCGTAGTCAACCATAGCTCAACTAATGAGGCTATCATGACACCGGCTTAGAGCCATATCTTGAATTCTTCTATTGAGATCACACTCTCAAGATCTTGAACATATCATATTCTTCTCTTCAATTTGATGATCTTGATGCCAAAACTCAAGGTATATCTTTATATTCATGGCATCCATACTTGAATCCAACATATTAGACTATAAGCATGACCTACGGAATATTCCTTCATATAAAACTCAATGAAAACATTAGTCCATAGGGATTGTCATTAATCACCAAAACCACACATAGGGGCAATTACCCTTTCAATCTCCCCCATTTTGGTAATTGATGACAATCACAACAAGAGGGTTTATATAATGAATAT